>QUSF01000005.1:13536565-13837796 GCA_003676055.1 Chloebia gouldiae | reverse complement strand
TATATATATATATACACATACACATATATAAATACAAATAACATATATGCATATACATATGCACTTTAACAACAGAACAGTCTCTGAAGAGCAAAATTATATGGATTTGTTTTGTAAATGAACTTCATAAAGCCAAATAAAATGTGTGCGTGAGAATTTTGTAGCTTTGTGATAGTTTTATAAGTAATTTTTGGACTTCTGAGAGAAAATATATTCAGTATTGCACACAATAACTCTGTTTCTTTCCTACAGGTACCACTTAGTGAGGTTTTCCTTTTTACATATCAAGTGTAACTATTTGTCCTGTGTTCCCTTATCAGTTTGTTTACATGAAGACTCCAGAGGAAGAACATCTCTGCTTAAAAAAATAAAATTCTGTTAATGTGCTGTTTATTAGAGAAAAACATTCTTCTGAAGTTTAGTGGCCCTCAATGATGTATTTCTGTTGTCATGGAAATAAGGATTTTTATTCTTTCGTAGGTTTATTTGTTCTGCCTTTGCTTTTTATAGCCTTCCTTTTATAAGATTAGCTTTGTACTGGCAGTGTTGTGCTTCATAAAAGAAAAGTTATACTACCTTCCTATATATCCTTTTACTTCCCTTTTATGTCCACTAAAGTTTGATGGCTAAAAGGCTGAGGAAGAAACAAATATTGTGAGATAAGAAGATACTGGGTGTGTACTTCACCTTATAGAACAGAGTCTCAATCTGGCAGGAAAAGAAGGCATCATTGCAATGTAGCATGCAATGGTAAAGTTAAAAATTGGATTGGACTAAATACTAGCTATTGTTAACACATTCCATCTCATACAGATGTGAGTTGCAAAGTTTCTGATGGAGGCCATGAAAGCAATTAAATTTTTTACTGTGTCTGTTTTCTATCGTTGACTGAACAGGAGTTTCTTTCCTTTGTGCTTAAATACAGTGTAATTTTTTTACAGTTCTTTCATACTTGTGTTTTCTGTGTCTTGATGATAAGAAAAATGATTCAAACATAAATGTGGTTAATGCTATTTACAGAATAATTCAAAAGTGACTTTAATGAGCTAATCCTATGTCAATTCTGATGCCAGGAACCCCTGAGGCCTGTCAGCATCATACAGACGTCTTCAAGATGGCCGTGACACATTGCACAGAATTTCCCTCAGTGGTGAAGTTCAACATATCTCACCACCTGCCACGCTTTTATATTTTTCTTCCTCACCATTAAATTTATCAGTTAAAGATGGTCTGTTTCATCACAATAAAACCAATAATTTGTGATCTAATGAGTGTGAAATGTCCATGAAGGACATGTAATGCATGTCAGAACATCAGACAGGACCATCTGTACATGCTCCTGTAACATCTGCACATCCTCCTGTAACACCTGCAAGCTACCATGACAGGACAGAGTGAGGGGTCATTCTGCGGCCACTTGGGATGACATATGGGTGCTAGCTGGGGAGGCTTAGCTGGCTCAGCATATACCTCACCATCACTAATTCCTCATTATGCCTTCAGAATGGTTCCCCCATAGCACTTTTTCTGTAAGTATGTATTCAAATGAGCTGAAGCGCTGTAAGCAAATGATATCTGTAAAAATAAGCGCATAAACATTTTTGTGCTGGTTCAGAGACAGAGAGAAAGCATGATTCAGATTGCTGAATAATTTGAGCATCTGCTCTGAAGACAGAGATTCCTTCCTTCCAAGAAAAGGTGGGAAAGGTTAAAAGAGATGATACTTGAGAAGCAAGTATCATCTCTTTTGCATAGTGTCTTTTACCAAGGAAGAACCTTCATTTTACATCTACCATTGTTTTTGCTCTGATATATTTCGTCCTTCCATCCAAAGTTCATATTATAATGAAATAGGTATGCAGTGAATAACAGCGGCAGCTGGGTTCCAAAGAGGTAGATCTTGCAAACTATTAAAAGTTACTCTAGTCTCCTTAGAGCATGAAAAACGTGGGGAAAAATTTGCAAAATCCATCTGGATCTAAGCTAACTTCCACACTTTCTCAAATCTTTAGTTGCACACTGTGCCTCCAGGATTGTCACTTTCAGGGTTTTTATGCCTTCTCTAAGTACTTATTTTTTTAGCTGTCCTGGTCATTTATTTTTTAACAAGTTTCCTTTTTTTTAAAGGTTCCCCATATAAACTTTAGTAAAACAATGATTGATATGCTCTGTTCTTTTTGTCTGTTTTGTCACAGCTTTTCTGTGTGTTGCTATATATTTTGAAATCTAATGCCTCAGTGTCTCACTGATTGTTTTCCTTCTTCATTGATGTACTTAGTTCATCAATGTCTTCACTTGGGGCAAAACTATATTTACATTTTTATATGTATAAAATTCTCTATCTCTTTAAAAACAAACAAAACCAAGGTATGATATTTTGATGCTTATTGTTATTACAGGTATTAACAAAATGTTTAAAAAAGGAAAAATATCTTGTTAATGTAGGATAATTTAGAAAGGCACATAGCAAGTTAGTACTTTATTAACAATATTCTTCAAAAAATTATGCATGTGGTTAACTCACACCTGAACATCTGAAATTACTTCTTTTAGTTTTAATGTGCTAAGTATACAAAATATTTTTTTAAGTGATAGAATATAGTTTTTGGAGTAGATATGCATTCTTATAATCTACATTGTTAGCAGATTGGTTTAGAAATATAAACAATCTTCATGGTTAAAGGCATTATGCAGTTTAGAGAAGAGTATTCATTTTATTTTGATGCACACTTGAATTCTTAATGGTAAAATAATAGTAGAATGACTGCCATAAGCATAATAACATTAAAAAGTGCTGATTTTATTCAGCCCAGATTTTTCCATTATTTGGACCATAGTCTGAGAGACAGACTAGTAAACTTCCTGAGAATCCATTAACAGAGTAACTGCTGGCTTTACATATTATTATGTTTATACAAGGATTAGTGGAAAAAACTTATTTTATGATACTTTTATTTGCTAAAATTTCTACAGCGTAGGCTGTATGTTTTAATAAGTGCAAAGAAAGCTTAGAGAACTCTGATATTAAAACATATCTAAACCAGTAATCAGTTTACTTCTGTTAGAGTAAAAGTGATAATTCAGGAAATGTGTTTTGGTTTGCCATGTTTTAACCATCTGACAGCTTTTACTTTTTGTGGGAACCTTTTTTTTTTTTCCTTTTGGTCATCTGAAAACTGATCTGTAATCCATTTATGTGATTTCGTTTCCCAGATTAGGAAGATCCTCTAATTATGTTGTATTAAGAGATTGCAATTAGAATTTGTAATGGAATCTTAGCTTGAATACCACCCAAAATGTGCTGCTTCAAAAAAAAGAAAAAGATTTTTTGCTAATCTTTATATCCCCCAACTTGTCCTGTTGTAATGTTGCTCTGTAATAAGAATATTGAATGTTATTTTGAGTCTTTCAAAGGCAGTAAGTAAATAACAGAGATTAAAAAAGGGATTACAGGATCCAGGGAGTTCACTGAACCAGCATCATTAAACCAGTGTTCATGGAAGATATTTATAAACTGTTCTTTTGTAGCCTGTAATTGAACATTCAGTTTCAGTTATGGTTTTTAAATCTCTTTCTCTGATTTCCTAGGAATGATAAATGGGCGGGATGAGGGAAGCAGTGGAACACTCAGTGTATGTTCTGTCAGGACATGATTTACATGCCTTTTGTTGAGGGGCATGCATATTGCATAAAGGTCTCATTTGTTGCATCTGAATAGAACTACATAGGAGTATATATGTGTATGGGTGTGTTTATATGCATAAATCTACATATATATACATACACATATACACATACATGCATTATATATAAATATATATATATAATAGATATAGGTGCACTTCATCTCTAGAGCTTCGAACAGTATTCACAGGCTGCAATTTTTCTCTTTAAAAATAATTTTTGGATTTTTGTTTCACACGACAGTTTTCTAGAAACTAGATTGTTTACATTTGTTGCATTGCAGCTAGAGGAGACAGGCATGCCTTGCTTATTAGGGGGTATGGTTAAGAGAAAAAAGCTTGCTGGTAAACTGTTAAACGTGGAGTCTAGCTTCTATTATTTTACAAATCGTATATTTGTGATCTCTCAAGTTTTAAAAAATAGGCAACTAAAATTTCCATTATAATAATCATTAAACATCTATGATTTTCCAGCTTGACAATTCTCCATAAATCATAAGATTTCTATGCCAATGGGAGGACCCATCCAGCAGCCTTTTGTGTATTTATCTTTTTTTTTTTCACTCAACTGTTAATCTCCCTTTTTTGGCTTGTTTTTCCTTTCTTATTTCTTTTAGAACTTGGATGACATGGATGCAGTTGGAGAAAGTCAAGTGCTAGCAAAAATGTTTTTGGCATCTACACAAAGAATCTACTGTAAAGGATCCCTATGTCTCACTTCAGTGCCTGGTAAAGTCATGGAGGAGATCATTCTGAGCATTACTGAAAAACATCGCAGTCATCATCATAGCCAGTACAGGTTCACGTGGACATCCTTTTATGATAAGGTAGCCCACCAATTGAAGAAGGGAAGTCAGTGAATATAATCTTTTTGTATTTCAGCAAGGTTTTTGATAGTGTCTCTCACAGGATGTGAGAGACACAGGATCCAGCACACAGCTGGATAAGGACATCAATGCAACAGATAAGCAACTGGCTCTTGGGTCAGGTGCAAAGGGTAACAGGGAATAGGGTGACATCAGACTGGGGATTTCTTCATTAATGCCTTGGATTCACAACTCAAAAGAGTACTAAGTGTGCAGATGCTAGTAAATTGGGATTTTAAGGAAGGCAAAGCCAGATCCTGCACCTCGGAAATGTACATACAAACTGGGAAATGAGAGGCTGGAGAGCAGCACCCTGGAGAGACATCTGAGGGTCATCATCTATGAGAAGCTGAAGCTGAGTCAGCAGTGCCCTACCAACCAGGAGGGCAACCCTGTCCTGAGGCACAGCAATGGCCAGCTGAACAAGGGAGGGGATTGTACCGCCCTGCTCTGCACTGGGGTGATCTCACCTCGAGCGCTGGGGGCCGTTTTAGGCACCACAATGTAAGAGGGGTATAAAGCTATTGGAGAGCATTCAAAGGAGAGCGACAAAGATGGTGAAGGGATTTGAGAGGAAGACTTATGAGGAGCAGCTGAGGTCACTTGCTCTGTTCAGCTTAGATAGCAGAAGGCTGAGGGGAGACCTCATTGCAGTTTGCAACTTCCTTGTGACCAGTGATGGAACCTGAGGAAATGGTCTGAAGTTGTGTCACAGGCGTTTTAGGTTGGAATTAGGAAAAGGTTCTTCACCCAGAGGGTGTTTGGACACTGGAATAGTCTCCCCAGGGAAATGGTCACAGCACAATCCTGACAAGAGGCATTTGAACGATACTCTCAGACACGTGGTGTGTGTCTCGGGGCTATTGTGTACAGGGGCAGGAAATGGACTTGATGATCCTTTTGGATCCTTTCCAACAAAAGATATTCTGATCCCATGTCTAGTGTTGTCTAAAAGTCTTAACTGCAAAGATTGTTCTGTGTCAAATAATGAACAAAGCCAATTCTTAAACTAGAATAATGGAGGGATAACTTTATATCAACCAGCTTAGGGATTGCAGGCAGACAGTTGGATATGTTATAATTTTGTGGTTTGTGTGCTGCACATGTGCAGGAATTTGGGTATTTGTTCTGTGTTGTGATTTGTGTGGAGAAACTGTGGAATCTGTAGTGAAAAGCCAAAGAAATGGATAAATTATAGACATGCCCCCCCATGAACCGTAAATCAACTCCTTCATCTGTACCTTGTAGGCAGGGCATGGGTAACAAAATAGTGAACCTTAAGGCAAGATATAAGCATAATTGTGTTTTAATGATTCCTTGAATTTAGTCCCTTACGCTTGCACATGGTTAACTATGATAGAAGTGAGGGGTAATGAATTCAGTCATTGTATGTGATGCTTGTGTTTCCCAACAGGAATGGCCAAGCTCTTTCTTTCCATGAAGGAAGAATAGGATATAACTGATAGTGAGAATTGCTTTGAAGCATTCTTGTTGGTGCATTTTTATCTTTAGTCCCTCTCTTGCTTTATTTCCATTCTGTTATATTAATTTTTTCTTGTTATTGTATGTTATATGTGTGTTGCGTATTTTTCTGTGCCCATCTGCCTTCTTAGCTACTAACTTAGGAGTCCTTGTCAAAATGAAGGATTACACCATGTATCACCTTTTGAAATCATCAGAAGGTGATTTCAGACATTCCTCAAACTTTGAAGACACAATAGAAACTCAATGGAGCCAAAGAGAAACTTGAAAGCTTTAATAGACCAATAATTTCCAATGGATCAGAGGCACATAGGGAAATACAAATAACTGTTGCATGTTGGATGGATAATATTTTTAATCAAAGTTTTTTGGCTCCATAAGACTGCTGGGAAGGGAAGAGAAAACAGGGTTTGGCTGTAAATAATTCTTCCATTCATCAGACCCCAAAATTGTGATAATATTTGAATAAGCACTTTGGTGTACAAAGACCACAAAAGTCAAGGGAATCTCAGAACATATTAAATTGTGGAATCTCTCAGCAAACATGATTACAGCTTTAAATAATTAAGTGATTAAAACCTAGAAGAGTCTAATGTGGTCATTTAGTCCAAACTCCTGCATAATGCAGGAATTAATCAGAGAATTCCTATGACCTAATTAAATTAAAGTTTATATTTTAAAAATACATATAAAATAAAGTTTATATGAATCAATTAAAAATTATTTAAACTAAGAAAATACAGATTAAGATTTTGTTTTGTGTGTGTGTGGGGGTCCAAGAATACAATCTTGGCTAATTTCTCTAGTGTTTGGAAGAAATAATTTGGGTATCATTTCTATTCTCCAGTCTATTTTCAAATTCCACAGACATCGACTTAACTTTAACAACTTCCTATTAGATCTGTTTTCTTGTATATACTCTGGAATATTGTAGGTACCCCTTACCTTTATTCTTAAACTTACCCTACTAACACTGTACATTTTTAAATTGAACGGGTGCCCGTGGCCAGTTTTGAAGTACTTCCAGTTTTCAGCAGCAACTTTATATTTATGGCACCAAAAGCTATATGGGATATTTCTGTAATAGTTATAGCAGTAGGGAATCTTAGAATACAATTACAGTGATTTGGTTTGGAGAACCCCTCTCACAATAGCGCAGTTCAAGTCCCTTGATAAAAGCAGAGTCTGCTAGAAATGTATGTGTTGAGTATCCTACCCTGTGAAATATTATTTTTATAATTACTCGATCTAGTATATATCTGTATGAGTATTTATTAGTATATCCACTTCCTATAGGACTATCTGGGATGAAAAAATCTCTTTTGGATGATCACAACACTGTGCTTATGTCTTGGTGTCCAGTTTTGAAAGGAGATGTGAACAGCTATCACATTTGAAAGGGGATGTGAAAACTAAAGTTAAAACTTTAAATATACTTATAGGCTTACTGCTGAGGTCTAGAGTATCCATGTGGAGAATCTAGCCATAGGATTTAGAAATCTGTATGTAGAAATGTATTATTGGGCATCTCCCTCAATTATACTGGCATTCATGTTCAGTTCATTGTTCATCAATCTGTCAACCAGGAGCATCTTTTCAGAGTTAAACCTTAGCAAATGAATAGCATATTCCTTTGGGAATATGGACAATATTGGTCCCAAAATATAAAAGGCATAATTTTCATAGTCTAAGGTATCAAAATGATTGAAGTTCTTTAGAATTTTAGAGGAATTATACTGACAATTAACTTATTTTACTCTGGAAAATTTCACTTGTTTTCAAAAGTAAAACCAGTAAGAATCATGAAACATATCCAGTCAGACTGAAGGTTTTAAATTACAGATGATACAATAGCTCCAGATAATAGTCTGGAAGTATATTAAGATTGGTATTCTGAATCAAAGATACTGGTAATAATTTTTTATTATCTTTCTCCTCTTGATCGATATAGCGTATATGAAATATATATTTGAATACTGATATGAGCAGGTTACTTCTTATCTTGTGTTTTAAGTCTGGATATCATATGCAATGGTGAAAGATCTTCTCAGTGAAGGAAATTCTTTAACCAGATGAGACTTTCACAGAGAGGTTAATTTTCTGAATATGATAATGATGTTAGTGTTTATTAGTACGAAACATAATGAGAATATATGCAAAGAGGTGGTCTTCTCACTCTCCTCTTCAACAAAATTTCTGTTTCTAGACATGTTAGAACATAGAAGAATGCAGAAAGAAATGAGAATAAATTAAAGTCATCAAGGAAAGGATGTCCATTATTCTTCTGTCGAATGCAACATCCAGACTTGAGCACAAAAAATAGTAAGATATTATTTCCATCAGGTGAAGCCCTGTACTGAAATTTCTTTAGGTTATATGACCATCCTGCCATCTCTTGATAGCTGCCAGTTTTAAACTGGTAGTTTGTTCCTTTAGAAGAATGTAATTTCCTCAGAAAAAAATAATTATTGGGAATAGTGGAACTATACAAATCTCATCAATGGTGTAAGCAACAATATTCTGCCAACGTTACATTTTGCCTTCTATCTTCTTCCTTCCTCTCTTAACATTCCATTTCCCCACTAATTCTGATATTTTTCATGTCATTAGGCATTTCTCCTTTCCCTGGATGCTTGTGTAAGTGTCTGCTATGGGTTAAACTCAGGGCCATGTGCTCTTGTTTTATTATTCTGTAAGTATCTCATGAAGTTGTAGATATGAAATACATATCCCAGAGCAGACATTTAGAGACATTTTTGGAAGTCTTAAAGCTTCCCAATGTTTCCTTCAACACCCCTCTTTTGGGATATTCCAAAGACAAAATATGATGTGCCATTATTTTATAGATACATTTCTATTTTAAATATGAAATATAAATTATGGAGCACTCTAAATAGAAAATTGGAGCACTAGTTTTAATTTTTCTCTGTGTGTTTTCCAGATTTCTATAATCTATTGCCTAATTTACATAAAATTATTACTACCTCTGTATGTACTTTAGTGTTTAGGTGAATTTAGGAGTGAACTTCTAAAATGTATGTCCCACTTTTCCTCACCTATTGCATTTTTTGCATCATAGAATATTCTCTAAGAACATACATTGTTTTTATAATTTATATTTTCATAAATGTTTTTATATGCATTGTATTTTTTCATATAATGAAACCAGAACATGCTTTCCAGGAGTGAACTGTGCACCTCTCCACCTCACGAAGGGCTGTCTGTCTGTGGGACCGTACTGGCGTCAGTCCAAAGTGAATTCCCTCGAAGCACAAAGAACACGTATTGCTTCACTCCCCATTTCCATCACAACTTCCTCCTGTAGTCAGAGGCAAAATAGCTGAAGTAATCTGAACTGGCTTTTGATTTTTCTTGCTTGGTTATTGAGGTAGTAGTATTAGCAACATAAATAATTTTGTGCTTTTAAATTATGTATTCATAATCAAGTTTATTATGTTGTCATAATCAAGACATCACTGCACCACAACATTATTATTATTATTATTATGTAGTTGAAAATCAATAGGACTGAAGGATGGAATGGTAAACTGATTTGAAGGCCATTCAAAACTGGGAGTAAAAGTCAGGTGTTTGTCATGCTGTTTAAAGCTGTAAGTGCTCAGCTACATTTCATAATATCATAATGGACACCAGGGGATCCCTTAATGTCATCAGCTTCCAATTATTCTCTTGATTAACTGTTTATTTAGTCTCATTATACAGTTGGATGTTCTGTCTTGCCTTGCCATTTACAATTGGCATGGTTGTCCAATGATCACTTGCACCAATAATCTCATTTCACATTAAAAGGGAATTTTAGGCAGTCACATGTAGTTCCCACTAACATAGCTCTTTTCTGTGCTAGAAGTGTTTCCAGAAACAGAAGCTTGTGTAGTTTCTCTGTACAGTTTTAAAGTAGCTTATGTATCACTGGTGGTAAATATGTTTCCCAGTATGCTGAAGAAAAAAAGCCTCTGTGGTTGCTGCTTAGAAAGTCACATACAATTGGCATTTTGTACTTTGGTTTGTAATTCTATGGAAGACTTGCAAAGCTTTTCTGTTCTTTGGCTTTAGGATTAACACCTGTTCATAATTTAATCTTGAAAGGTCCATGGAAGAGTTCTAAAGAAACATTCAGGAGGCAGATTTATGTTTCAACATTGTTAATAAATTGCAGTTAAATATGAAAGAAGCTTACATGAAATCTCTTTCACATTCTCTCTGTCGGTCACTCTCACACAAGTTGTGTGGATGACCAGTTAATAGCACCTGAAACTAATCAGAGTTCTCTGAAGAAGGAGTTTTGGTACTTAATAATATTTACAAAGAAAAATAGATTTTTGTAGGGGTTGGGGTAAAACTTAAAGCCATTTTTTGTCAATGCTATGCTTTATTTAATCAAGTACATCTTAACCTTTGGCATATGAGCATAGTAGGCTTTTTAGGAAGTTAAAAATCCTGTCATTAAAATTAAGGTGTGTGTGAACCTGATGTGAAAATGACCCTAGTGGGAAGTAGATCAAGGATTCATTCAGCTCAACATCTCATATATTTGTGCCAAAAGTAGTCTGCTTTGGAAGTAGTATAAGAAATGGCTAAAACTTTTTCACAAAATATTTCTCTACTACCCAGTAATTTGCAGCTCAGTGATTTAATATCCATGAATCCTTGTGATTCAGATTCTCCTTGTTATTTTGTTGTGTTCTTTTCCCCCTCTACAACAGCCTGCTACAAGAAGTTTCCACAGCTTAAATACATGTGTAATATGCTTTTGTTTACTTCTGGGCCTACTTCCTTTGCAGTCCTGTCCTTTTATTGAGCAACTTGTTTTTTCCTGACCTTTTCATGTCACTCAAGATTGTACCGTCTTCATTGTGTCTTCTCCCAGTTACCTCTTTCCAACATTTTTTCTTTTTGTTTCCTGTTATATTTGAAAATGTTTGTATATTTGTTTCAAGGAACAAGGTAATTTGGTTTCATCAGTGACCTATATATTCTATTGTTGCAAACATCCCTGTTGAGGGTGTTGGTCACCTCAAATATTTGGTGCTATTGAGAAATGCAACTAAGAAACAATTTACCAGCTTAGGTAAAATATGTGCAAGACCATCTTTGAAATATGATGATTTGTTAATTCTTATCTAAGAAAGGTTTTGAAGATATGAATAGCAGAGGAGACTTACACAGGAGATCTGTTTTAAGGGAAATATGCCTCTCCTAAAAAACTGTGTAAAAGAATGATTTCTAAAAAGATGGAAGTTGCTTTGATCCTATGGTGTTTGCAGCACTTCTATATGTATAGACCTTTCCAATGTGGTGATTTTTAATTGATCAGTTAGATCTGAGAGGTAAAACAACAGATAATTTTTTTCAGTTATTCCAGAAAACGGAGCCCTAGAAACATGAATTAAAAGGGGAAAAAAGATAGGAAATGTGTTGACTTATAAATAATGATTCAGTTATTTAATAATATATATGCATTTAACTTCATACATGATAATTATTCTGATGTGAACCAGATTTGGACAGATTTATATGCAAACAGGGTAAAAAAACCAACAAAAAATCCAACAATAACCCCCTCAAACAGTGCCCCCCTTACCAAAACCCCAAACAAAACCCAACCAGGCAAAGTAAACAACTTTTTTTTTTTTTTTGTGGCTCAGAAGGCAGAACTAAACCAATGTATTTAGATTGCATAAAGTAAATGGATGAGCTATTTATCATATGTTAAGAGGAATTTTCAGCCATAGTAGTTTTTATTTTTGTTCAAGTTTTAGTCACTTCCCCCAGAAGGATGAGAAGTTAAACCTGCAAAGAAAAATTGGAATTGTGTTCAGTTTGCACTTTTGGTGAAATAATGGGAGTCTTAAAATGATGAGATATTACTCTGTAGACAAAGGTACAAAAATGCTAATTTATTGCTAGACTGCAGCGTCCAATTTGCATTCCAAATCAGACTGCAGAGCTCCCCAAATTAGTAGGTGCCCTCTCAGTGTATTTAACCTATGTTTTTCCAGAGCAAACTCCTAGCAGTGTATGTGTATGTGCTTCCTCATGTACATACCCAGATGTGGTGCTTCACCATTTTAAGATCCGGTTATTTTAGAAGAGCTTTGAAGAAAGCTAATTTGAGATATGAGGAATCAGAAAAAGAATTGATGCAAGAACTGTTTTAAACCTCTGATATGCCTCTAAATTCCTGTTTACTGTGACAATGAGGATGTGTACAGTGCATAAAATTTGCAGTGATTAATGTCTTGTGTTGAATTGTGCTTGTGTGTGTAAACACATATACATGCACACAAAATTGTATTGCTATAAAGATATTTTTTAGAATACTGTAAGGGCAATAGTGTATATTTGTTGTCAGTCCCTGATGATACAGATGTATGAGAAGAAGAGAAATGAAGAGTCATATTATTCTTAAATGTGCTGATACAGGAGGAGGGGGAGAGGCGGGGGGAGAGAGAGAGAGGGGGAGAGAGAGAGAGAGAAAGACAAGTAATACAGCATAAAGAACCCACAGGCATTTGGGCTTTCCCACTTCAGTAGCAAATAGGGGGAATTATGGGTTGGGGGTCTGCTTCCCCTTAGGAGGACACTCCTCCATCTGTTTTCAGTACAGCCTGTTTCCAATTTAAACACAGATTTCAATACAAACCTCAATTTCTTTACTCCATTTTATATGCAAAGTGGGGCTTATGAATCGGTGTCATTGCCATAAGGGCTCAGACCAAATTTCCCCCCAAAATTCACGGGCTGTTCATTTGAATACCTGCTTACAGTGGTACACAATGGGCAGCTTTGAGAAGAAAAATTGATAATCTTCACGGAAGAGTAATTTGAATGAAATTACACTTGACAGCCTGTCTCCAAGCAAACAAGGAGAGTGAGGGAGCCTTAGCTAAGCTCTGAGGACTTGCCTAAGCCTCTGCTGTTGGAGCTTCCCAGGGAAAAAAAAAATCCACACTTTTTCCTACATCTGACTGAAGCTTTTGATTGATTCTCTGTAGCTGTTTCTAGTGAAGAAAGGTAGCCATGGAAGAGAATATGGAAGAGGGACAAACACAGAAAGGTATTGTGTTAAAATTGCTTTTTCTTTGCATGGAGATAATTATTTTGCTGTTCTTTATTTGCCTTAGCAGCGTGCTGTAAGGTTGGGGAATATCTGTATGTGGCAGATGGGGAAAGACATATTATTTTCATATAATTTAATTAATTTTTCTCTCTGCAGTAGCACATAGCATTAAAAGAGTGACTGCCAGCTAATATCTAGTATAAAAAGAACCGAGGTAGCAAATTTTGCATCTATACGAATAGATGCATTTAATGCAGCCTGCTTTCCAGACTAGTCTTTGTTAATGTTCATTTATTTCACGTTTCCACGCTTGTCTAGCTGGGTCAAGGGAGTCTAGCATGAACTAAGAGAGAGCTACTCACACAATATTTGGAGCTGGTTGCAGTTGGATATGTAACAATGTAACCAGTATTTACACCTTGAATGAGAATCCAGACTGAACAAAGACATGGGGTATATTTTCTATATATTAGGCAGTATTGAAATTTCCCTCTGTCTTTTTGACACTTTGGTTTTGTAATGTGTTGCAGCAGACTTGCTATCATTCTAATATTTGCATGGCACAGATTTGCATTTTGCAGAAATTAATTTTGCAGGCTGCAGCTGAAATTGCCTTAGCAAGATGTACCCGGCATGTTCAGAGCATTTCTGTTCCAAGGCTTCTGGTTGAAAAAAACTGAATGTTGTGGGATATGTTAGCACTTAAAAGTCCAATTTAAAGTGATTGTGGACAATTAATTAATGTGTGGATCTTTGGGAGACGCAGTGTTTTCAGTCTTTTCAGTTAAGTGTTATTCTGTACTAGCGATATAACAGTAATGAAAGGAACCAAGGCTTTTTTCATTTTTCTTTACTGCAAGCACAAAAGGTAATCCTACTGACTATTTGCTATGTTAAATTTTTATTTTTTTCATGTCACAGTTTTGAACTCACTTCCATTTTTGAGGAAGATATAGGAAGTTGCCAAATAATTTAGCATTAATTGCCTGTAAAGGCATATTTTTCTCCACTGATGCCATATTCTGTTTTTTTTTTGCTCCCTGATCAATCTGCTTCCTACATGTAAATGTCGTGCTTTCTCATTATAAGTGACCCATTTAGACAGAATGCAGCTTTGAGTTGTTTATAGTCTTGACTTGATCTAGATGCACAGTATATAGTCATGACAACATTAAAAGAGGATATATGCTCCATGTGTATACACACTTATTTTTATAGATAAATAGATTAGTGTATGATTACAGCAGTTTCTTCAGTTGAATTCTATTACTTGTAAATGAAAGATAGAATAGGAAAGTACAGGACAGGTCAGTTTTTCTGTTTTGTTTTGGTGTGGTTTCTTTCCTGAAGGTAAAATCAATACTTTTACTATATGATTCAAATTGTTTATGTTGCTTTACACTTATAAATTGAAGACATGCTTTTAAAAAAAATTCTGAAATGCATTCTTTTGCTTCTTAAAACTAGTAAAATTAACTGTTTGACCAAGAAATCAAAATACGTCATTGTTACCAAATGAAGTTGCCTGAAGAAAGTGTGAAATTCAAAATCCCTAAAAAAAAAAAAACACAGAGAAAAAAGTGAATAATTTTTATATATTGAAAGTATTTGTTATTGATAAACTGTGTCCTCATTGTTCATATGATAAGCAGTTGAATGACCAATAGCCACTCGAAATGGTGTGATTAATAGTGTGATTACAACAGCTAACACTACTTACCCCCCACCCCCATTTAAAATGCCATGTGTTCAGCCTTTTCCCCTTTAGTGGTACCCAGCTGTTGTCACAGACAGTGGCACAAGAATGTTAAGAGCTCACAAATCATATGTATTTTTTCTTACTGGTGTGAAAGAGGATGCTGCTTAGTTTCTGTCACCATACCTGTGAACTTATCATTTCAAGATGTCATGTTCCGTTGTTGGGTTATAACAAATTTTATAATATATTTAGAGTTTCAAGAAAATTTGCAATTCAGGAGGAAAGTATTAAAAAATATTTTCAGTTTTGAATTTTTGGAGGTGCTTGACTGTATTACAGGGAAGTATAGGGATGATTATGAAATCCTGCATCTCCTTAAGTTTTGCATTTTGCACTTGAAAAATATTGACTGGCACTAGTATGACATGATAGTTCTCCTTCATAGTTTCTGAGGTTTTTTGCTGTCATTTAGTGTGATCTATCTACTGTGTGTTTAATTGATATCCACAGGACAGTTCCAGGTCATTTAGACCAATTTTCCTAATTGTAGTGTTTTAGAAATAGTAATGGTACTTTACATGTTCTATTTTTCATCTTCCTGCCATCTCAAATGAAAATGTTTCTTTCTTTCTCTTTTCTGATTTATACAAAATCAATGTGAGTATAAATTGTCACTGCTTATCAGCTCCTGTGCTTTTCACAGCAGATGCTTTGAACCTCCCACTGAACAGCATTACGTCTTGCTAGCAGCCATGATGGAAGTGAATAACTTCATATTGATGCGTTTCATAAATACGATCAAGATAGCTCTAGAAGATTTGGAAGTCTTGTTATTTCTGAGAATTTTATTAAATAAGATATAATTAAGTGCAAACATAATTCTTAACACAGTAGCCCCAAATAATGACCTTTTGCCACAGTCTCTCAACATGCTAATGTTTAATACTTATGATTTTTTCATGTCTGTATCTTGGAAAATTATAAGCAGGGGAATACATTCCATTTTTTTTTCTCTGAAAGTAAAGAATTATTAGAAGTTCACATCAAAGTAAGGGACATCTCCCCTCCCCATTTTCTTTCTATTGGCCACAGAAATTGTGTTTTCATACTGGCATCACTACCCTTAATATAGTTAAATGAGATAAGGCTGTTGTCCAGTAGTTTTTGTGTATAAAGATGTAAAAATTGAAGCTGAGAATATTTTCTTTTAATCCATTTCCTTTTTTAAAGTACTGGAAGACTTGTTGTGCCTCCTTCACCCTGTTTTTTTCCCCCTTGATATTCCATTTCCTTTACTAGGAACTCAGTGCAGGCTGGGGAGGGGATTTCAAAGGTATTTGCTATACAGCTATCTCTAGCTGTCCAAGAACTGAAAGTGTGTAGGAAGTCTGTCTCAAATACAAAGTAAATTAACACTAAAATATATTCTAGAAAGGCAAAAAGTCATAACATCTCAGAAATACCAACTTGTTTGCAATTTCTGTAACGCTGACGTTATGCTACATCCTAGTCCTCCAATATAGTAAGACATTTGACTGCAGATTTGCTGTCTGGAAAACCCAGGATAACTAAACTGGGTTTACTTTTCAAAAAATATCAGGTTCACTAAAAGGCAGAAATTTCACTGATGTCTTTAGGGATGCATGCTAATTTTGAAAACCTCATGCATAAATTGCATGTGGCAGTGGTAGGTCTCAGCTGCCAGTGTTTGAAGGACAATGATGTCAAACTAATAGCTTTGTGATGTGGAAAAAGGTATATGTCTAGTTCCTGCATTTCAGGTCTTCCCTCTGTGACAGCACTAAGATTGCAATGGTGTCCCCAGCCCCAGTTATTCATCCCAAAGAAGAACTTTCCAGAGGGCAGACACAGTAATTTTCTCACTGTAAGGAACTTGGTACAGGGGAGTGCTAGATAATTCTCACCACATCTGTTTCAGAAAAAAAGAGAAATGTTCTGGAGCACAGTACATCATACCATTTGCACTAAATGGAAGATGAATTTGACTTTCTTAATGATTCATCCATAACTGTATTTTGCAGTTTGAATTACTACATAAAATAAACTCTTGGGAATGAATGGAGCACCATGTGTTTGTAGAGCAGCAAACATGAGGAAGAACCTAATTTTACTTAAGCTCTCTGGCTGCAGTATACCTAATGCAGTTAAGATTTCACCAGTAGGATAGCAACAAAAAAAAAAAATTGTAGCATTATTGTGACTAGAAATGATTGAATGCCAGAAGATAGTGTTTGGCCTGTATTAGCAATATGAGTGGATCTGCAGCCTATTATCAGAGCTTTTTCTTTTGTTGTCACATCATAACAGTAAAGGAGAGCTTTAAGCAGTGTTTTGGAAGAAAATCATAAGGAGACTAAGATGTTATCAGTAAAATGTACACACAGCCTCTATTTCTTCAGCCATGAGATGGTAAATTGTTTCATCCTACTTCACTACTTTTTGGAAAATGGCAGACTTAATAGGATAGTACAGAGTGAAACAAAAATTATGAATGAAAATTATGTAGTTTATTTCATATTAAGAAATATCAACAGACAAACAGTCCAAACACTGCTGACATCCTTTCTAAGTTAGTCTTCTAAATCTTCTTATTTACCTCTGAGAGAGAAGAATTTTCTTTCCCTTTTTGACTGTTGTTGCAAACTTGATTAAAATAAATGTGAGGAAATCCCAGTATTTTGCACATTGATTTTGTTTGGTGACAATACTTGTAAATAAAGCAGAGAAATTATTTTTTTGTTCTTTATTGTGTAAATGCCACACTCAGTGACAGTCATCTTCAGTTAGATCCTTTTTATGTTGTTAGTATTCAAAAGGAACTTGGAAATAGAGTTTAAATTTGGCCTTATGAGTAGCAAGTAGCAGATATTTGCTGGCTGATATTCTTCATACCAAATCTGGATTTGTAGTGCTTGATTCTTAAAGAAACCATGGTGGGCAGAGGTCAATCTCTATTTGCTTTGGGAATATCTTTTCAATTTAGTAGGCTTAGTTCCCAGGCTTGTGCTCAGATTGGATATTTGCAAGTTGCTTCAGAGTAAAATGGTTTTGACTTTCATCATGTTTATTGTTTCCTGTCCTTAAAGGTATAGGTGTTATAATAAGACTATCAGGTAAAATACTCACTTAACAGTTTCAAAGTCACTAACAGAGTAAATAAATTTCCTTTGTAATCAATGCTAAATATGGAAATAAATTTTAACATCTGGCAAACTATCTCACTGTATTTCCTGCTTAATGCTCCTTAGTAGTTAATCAATATGTTTTATTAAAGAAAAATGCAATAACAGTCAATATGAATTTGAAGTTAATTGTTCTAACACTGTAAGAGTTATTCTCCTGTATGTAGTAATTACCAGCTACCTTACTTAATATTTTTACATAAGGAACACTGACTCGTTGTGCTGTAATTTGAATATGTTATTATTCAATACATTAAGCTTTTATTCTAAGATAATGATATAAATAAATTTAGTCTTGCTTGCTTATTTAATCTTTAACATTGAAATGTCTCTGTTAATAGTAGAAAACTTTGTATTTCTTACAAGCTTAACATTATACTAGTCCTAGGCATGAAAATCCAGCATTAATAGGTCTTAATTATAATTTTATACACACTCTTTCAGGGCAAAAAACATTCTAGCTGCCCCAAGGCAGATTGAATCCTCAATTCAATGTGTGAAAATTTAAGTCTTCATGGTTATTTTGACACTTGGATATCAATTTCATAAATAAGAGATATTAAAAAGAATTTTCATAGGAGATATAAATGCTTAGGAAAAAAGTGTTGAATGTATTTTAAATTATTGATTTACACTAATTAGTGAAATAATACTCTATCAAAATATCAATATGAATTTATAAAAAGCTTTTTTGGTACTTTATGAAAGTAAAGGCTCACCTTTGGGAAAAAAAGGACTATTCTGGGTTTCCAATTACTCTAAAAAATAGGAAATAAGAAGAACAATACTGTAGAGGCAGCAAAATTAAATTTTATTCAGCTGAGTGCTTAGGTTCTTTATGGAGAAAGATTGAGAGATTGTTATACCTAATATCCAAATTATTTTCATTTTAGATTGTGACTGTGCATTCATTTCTGATAAGTACCTTAAACAATTTGTCAATGTGACTTTATAACCTGTTTTACGTAACCTGGCACTGCACTAAAATTCAACATGGAAGGATGGAGGAAATGCTACTGGCCTCACATAATGATGATGTTTACTGTCTTGATAAAATAGTTTTACCTATTAATTCTCTCCATATACATAGGTGAGAGTATACTATTTCCTCCTAGTAGTTTTATATGGAGGACTGAGTAGAAAATGAAAAAAAAAACCCCACGTTTTTAGGCTGTTTTGCCTCATAATTTAAGCACTGTGAATGATTTTATAAAGCCCATGAAGAATATAGACAGCCAATAGCCATTAAAAACAGAATGTAAAAAAGGCAAAGGTGAATATTAACCTTATATGAAATACTTGTCAGTTAATATTCTGTTTGACAATTCTATTTCTGGAGAATTTTCAGCCAATTCAAGTGACTAAAATGCAAAATTGCTGCTAATATCTTATCACATGGCCAATCTCCGAGACAGGCAGCAAGTCCCACACTGATGTGTTGTCACAAATCTTTCTCATGTGGGAGTGGGGAGTTAGAGAGGCTTCAGTTCCACTGTGCAAGGTATGAGAAGTAAGTCTTCTCATTTTCTCAGCTGCAGAGGGATCAAACTCAGAGCATCAAAATTGAGAGGTCAAAGATATACACCAGGTAGGAGTTAACAAAACTGCGAACTATTGTGTACATGTGCTCTAAGGTCTTATGAACTGACACAAAAAAATGGCTCTTTGCTTGTCCATGGTATGTGCTTCAATGCATTACTCTCAAGAAGGCTAATTTTTATCTTTTATTTTTTTCCCCTCTAAAATTTTCATCTCCTTCTTACTAGTTATCATGTAGGAGTTCAATACTCCTTCCAAAATTTATACTTCAGCCATCTGGAACAACATTTTTCCAAATAACAGTTGCTGAAATACAACTGCTAAATGCAAGCATTACTCTTTTTACACTTAAAATGCACCTGACATATGCACTTGGACAGTTTCTGAGGACTTTTTTTTTTATTCACATTGGGAAAGTTTCATTTTCTTTCCACAGTAGGAATAACAATACAATTTTTCAGGAAAGTAATATCACAATAAATTTAGTATCAATTTTTAAATTGAACAGCACATTAGCTGAGGTTGTGGTATAAAACTAGACTAACAAAAATGCATTTGTTGCACTTTATGGCAGAAAGGTACTACTACATAATTAAAAAAAAAAACTTAATGCAAAAATATTTTTCCCCTTCAACTGTCAGTATCTTCCTATATGTACCCCAAGACTGCAAATTTTTTAAAATTTCTCTTAAAAAAAAATGTAGTTCTTTTTGATTGTTGTCCTGCTTTACATTTTAATTTGGAAGCACTTTCTTTACTTTCTTTTGCTTTTACTTTTTCCATGCCTGGAAGACATGGAAATTAAATTCTGCAACATTTCAAAATCTCTTCTGGGAACATATAATAGAAGATGACAAGTGCTGCATGTTTATTAATTAAGTCATAGCTGGTCACATCCTACTTCTCAGGTTGCAGAAGAATGATTTTATACATGCAAAATTGGACATTAAGGAGGAATTTGAAGGCAGAGAGTAGTAGCATAGCTAAGTGATTAGGCAGGGATTGCTCTGCACTAAGGCACAATGAGAAAAAAGTAGAGATGATTGATGATTGTGCTGATAGAGGTTCAAGAGAAGCAATATGAATGAAAGAAGAAAGGAATAAGCAGGAGAATGTGCAATACCTTTGGAGGGCTTCAGAAGTCTGAAATTGATATGGAAATAGGGGAATTATATGGTCATTTATGTCAAAACAGACCTCTGAGGTCATCAGGACCAACCACAAACCTACCACTGACAAGTCCACCACTAAATTATGGTGGAAGACAATATTAGAATTGAAAGACAATATTAAAGTTTAAAGTTTTACATAAGAAGTTAATAGAAGCAAACATTTGAATGATCTTTTAAAAATAGTGAACATTTAATTTAAGCACATTCCCCCCCCAATTAAAACAGCAACTATGTTCATGGCTACTAATAATGTTATAAAATTACTATGGCCATATTGTAACTGTGGGCAGTTTCTAGCTGTTTGAGGCTACAGGTGAGGGCAAAGGGATAGTAAGTCTGGTTTTATCTTAAAGTGATGAGAGATAGGAAAGATGCTGTTGGAAAAGGAAAGTATATCTCTTCACATTTGTGGAAAAGAGTTATCACAATTGACCTGTTGGCCTAGTTTCTCTGGTGAAGGAAGCTGGTATTTCACCCACTTGCCTAGCTAGGTAATGTAGCCAGTGTGGGAGGCTCCACAGTGTAGTGGCACCCTCTGCTACTGGTGAATCAGCTTAGCTTTCTTTGTGTAGTTCATCAAAGCCTCCCACCCCTTGCTTTCCCACTAAATCATCTCTTACTCTATTAAGATACATGCAATTGTAAGCACCTGGCATAACTTTGAATCGATTTAAAAACATTTAGAAAACAACCATGGGGAGAGCTTGGGGTATATCTCTGAGGTTCTCAAGTGAGGGTGTTTGACCCTAGCTAAGAGTTTAGGTTTGCTTATTTTTATGCCAGAGTAGATCCTGAGGTTCTGATGTCATAGTTTTGATTGGTACTGCAGGATGAGATGAGGAAATCCATTCAAACTGAGTATTTATCTTTATGCTTGGGTGGCACAAAGCTCTGACTCTCATCTCTCCTGAAGAAAACTATTACATACACCCTGTTGTGTTCTACTTCCATCTGCCACATTGTTTGTTCCTAGTCTTTTATACCATTTTTTGACTCATCTCATACCATACAACCTTCAAAAGATTTTCAGCTCTGAGGCAGGGTAAGTTACTGTCAGTAACATGAATGCTTTGGGAGCGTTTGTGAGTTATCTAAGTAACAGTGAAATCATTTGGTTGAGGATTGCTCTCCTTATTAGTGAATGGCAATAGACAAGGCAAAGCTACCTTAACCTGTCCAGTAAATTAATCCTTGCGTTTTGCCATTTAAGTACCACAATGTGTCTTAGTTCATATGTAATAAGTGATATATATTCAGCATCTCCTTGCTCTTTACTGATCTGCTTGTTCTACAACCTCTGTGATGAAAATTTATTTCCAGCCGCATTTTTCTGCATAATTTATTTACCATGTTCATGACACAACTTGGAGTGGTTCTCTGTGATGCTTATATTTGATTTGTTCCCTTTCCAATGGAGGAGGCTGGGAATGTCTGAGATGAATGTGCTGCTGTCACTTGGACCAGACAAATGCTTCTGTGCCCTGAGTACAGTGTTAAACAGGCCAGGCAGCTGCAGCAGAAGAGAATGGAGTATCTGCTACTGGGTGCAGTGAGCCCAAATACAGCCTCTCTGGCTGCTGGATTAGTCCACTGTGGAAAACCTCAACTGACCAGATGTCCATGAAATAATTTTCAATTTTACTGATAATGATGAAGATAGTAAAATACAATAATATTTTGAAATCTCCATATCGAGTGAAATAACTTAAAAACTCTAAAAAGATTATGTTTATCAAAAGCATTATAATGAATAAAGAACATGTACTTGAACTTATGGGGGGTAACAGGTTGAGAATCATTGTAAATAGTAACTCAATATGCATAACTGAGGATGAAAGTAAACATCTGAAATTGCCTTGAGAAAGGGACCATTGACTACTAGCCACTGTGTTGGCCATTAAGGTATTCAATTATATTATTGAACACTGGTATTATTGATTTTTAAACTGAGTAGCTTTAATGTGAAATGCTTCCTGCTTAAAATAATTTGCCTTTGTTCATGACTTGTTGATAAACCAGTCCTGTATAAAAAAGGAATTTACATTTCTACCTGATTGAAACAAATACAATGATTTACTTTATTGTGAATTACTCTGAGTATATTAGATGTATAAAATGCTTTTCCAATTTGTTGTGGTGTTTCAATATAGCAGCACAATTATCTTCAGGGAATTTCTCAGCCTTCTAATTTTTTACCGACACACTAACCACTGCTTTTGACCAACATACACTTTTGACATTATAAATAAACATAACCATGATTTTCCCCATCTTTCATCTTAGTAGCAGATTGCAGTTCCTTGGAAAGACCTGCAGGTTCTCTTTTCAGCTCTCATGGTAGTCAGGCAACTTTTAGTCATGTTACTTAACTAGATGGATGAACTAGATTAAAATGAAAGTGTCTTGTTTTCCAGATGTTCATAATCAGCTTGACAGCTACTCCTCTGAGTCACAAAACATGTCCACTATTTAGTCTTGACTTATATTTTCTACTTAATGCACTCCTTTTGCTGGAAAATTCATAGTTCTCATAGAGCATTAAGGACCCCTTTTATCCACACTGCCTACCAATGTTGTAGAAAAGACTAAGATTTACTTGTAAGTGCATATATGGGCCTTGATTACTTCCAAAAACTATAGACATCAGTTATTTGGAAGTCTGAAAAATCAATGACCAAAGCTCTGCTCTTGTAAAGATGATCACTGAGGTTGTGGGTTCAATCCCTATGGGTCATTCACTCAAGAGTTGGAGTTGATGATCCTTGTGGGTCCCTTCCAACTAAGAATATTCTATTCATCTGAATATACATTTTTTATGTCATGCACTGTGAGTAATCCCATCGGTTTTATACCAATGTAAGCAAAATGAAGCACATAAACGTCTAAGATTAAGACCTAACAATGCCATGGAGTAATTTGCTTGTTGCTGTCAGGTTTTTGGCAGGATATCTGTGAGAAAACATGATGATGCAATTTAAAAGGGTTTGAGAGGAGACTGGAAGGAAGGTTAAATGGAGTTTGTTTATCAGCTGAAGATTTTATTTTTGTTTGTATCACATGGTATTACAGTGATTAATATGCTTTGGGTCTCCTGTGGCTCGGTCTCCTGTGGCAGTTTCTAAAAATAATATTCTTCTTAGATTAACCTTCTTAAAGGTTTTTGTTTGTAGTTTTCTTTTGAATAGGTGAAATTTGGATTTATTCACGGGCAGGTTATACTGCACCTTCCAGTGGTATTGAACAATTTTGCTAGTGTGTCCTGTTCACATACTTTAACCCAGATGATCATCAAATTTGCTGTGCAGATGGAATTTTTCCCAAGGCAGGCTACTAGTGACCTTCTTTTTACCTTTGTTTTCTGCAACATGGTCATGGTCTGCTTTCTAAGATTATATGGAAGTTTATTTTCATTAAATTCTTGCTTCTAGTGCAAGACTAACACTAGTGTTTTCCTTCTTGCTGTCCTTTTGTAACAAACTACAGATGATTTTTGAATGTAGGTCTGGACCAGGATGTTGGCTATTTGCCTGTATTTTTGGGCTACACTGGAGAAGATTCATTAAGTCCTTCTGAACTGGACATCTATTACAAGGTTTTCTTTTATTAAAAGGTTCTGGGCTCTGACAATGTCTAGTCTGAGCACTGTGCATTTTTTTTCCAAGATTTTTACCATATGTACTGTGCTGTTAAAAATTTTAAAGGGGAAAAATATACTATTTTCAGCTACATATAGAATTTGTCTATCTTATATTTTTATTACACCACTTCATTAATATAGATAAAATTAATAAAAAAGGATGCTCATCACTGTGACTATCTTAAGAATTCAGTAAATCATGTATACTTCAACCACACCCATGACATGTGGCACAAAGGCCAGAAAATGAAAATTAGTTTCAGCTGTTCAGCAGCATATGGAGGCTTCCATTTCTCAAAGATGCTATCTTTCAATTTCTCCAAATTATTCTTGATTTATGAACATTGTTCACTAGTGAATACACTGGAGTAATTATAACCTAGTGGTGGGTAGGTCTTTTAGGTCAGCTGTGTTTATGCTTGTGGTTCAGACAAGATATTTTTCTCCCCCCTCCCCATCTGGTACATTCATTAAATATTTAAGGCACAGGGGAACCTGTTAAGGACATTTGGGCTTTTTTATCTGCTTTATGGCTGTGTTTATCTAATGGGGGCTTTTGCTGTTAATATTTTTTCATTTTGATCTGTTACATGTCTATGCCATCTGTATTGTCTGTACTTCCAGCAGATACCCTTCCTTTATTACATGCCATATCCCCTTCTAGATTAATGCATTTACTTTATTACATAATTATTCACAGTATGAACTTTTAAAGTCCAATTTGGACACCACTGAACTGGATGTAGTGATTTTAATATGTGGATTTCAAGACTTTAAAGAACCTGTAGCTGGCTGTGGGTGTGGGTTTTTTTGAATATTATACACAACCAAAGAGCTGAAATACACTTTCCTGAGGGCAGACTAGCTAAGTCCCTGCCTGGGGAGTTACCTTCTAATACACAGTTATTCCTGCTTGTCTGTCTTGATTTATTCCTTTTACTGTTTTATTTTTATTATTATCTTTTAATGTAGACTCAACTAGATTTGATGTAGCTGCTGCATATGCTGTCTTGTCATATCCTCTGGGGTATATTTTTTTCTCCTTTGTGTTATTCTTGCCTTAATCACGCCTGATATTTTTATTTTTTTTTACTTCATACTACCTCTGTATCTCAGGCTAGAAAGATGGACTGTCCCCTACTACAGGTAGGAAAGTACTGCCACTCCAGAATTCCTGATCTGTAATCATTCCTCTTATCTAATATCCTGACAAGGTGATAGACTTCAATGTTGTTACAGAATGTGATTGCTTTATTTCTAAAGGGATAATTTTACTAGGCTTTTTGTGGTCCTTCAGGGACAATGAATTACACAATGGCCCAGATGTAACAAGCAGTATGTAGCAGTCATTAAACTAAATTATTGCACTCATCCTCACTGTCCTTAATCTGTTAACATTTTGCATTTTGGGTTTTGGGTTTTTTTTTTTTTTCCATAACCACCTCAGTGTGATAAACTGTATAATTTAAAAGCTTTCCTACTGAAGTGTGATTAGGAATAATTTGACTGTGGGTAGAAATGGGTAGTAATGATGCAGAATTTTTTCAGATAAGCATAGTCATAAATTCTATAAGTAAAATAAACTAGGAACTGCTAAAATATAGAATACTTGCATAGAATGAATATAATGAAACATTTGTAAGCAGGAAAACATGTTAGAAACTTCCACAACAATTCATTCACCATTATCAGAATATGAAAAACTTTCAATTTTTTCATTTCAATGATGTTATGTAAAAAGAGGGTAATTATTTGCATTTGCTTTGTACAATTGCTTTGACTCTTTGTTTTTATTCTTTGTCCATTATGACTCATTTTATGAAATTGTTTGTTTTACCTTTGTTAAGAGGAATTAAGAAAACACCTCTTTTCTTAGTGTCTTTATGGTTATTGAAGTAGAATAGCAGTTGCTCTGTCAGTGTCACAGTGTTTATTTTAATCTCTGAATTAATTTTCTTGGTTGCTAGGCAATTCTACTTCATAGATTTAATGGAAATGACTAATTCAGTGCACTCTCATTTCATAATCGGCAATCGTTTGCATTAAAAGTGAAACTAGGTTTCTCTATGACATAATGTTTGACAAATACTCCTGTCAGTATACAATTTTATTACTTTAGAGAACACAAATTCAAATTTCTGTTATCCAGCCTTGTATTTCTTGTACAATCCAATAAAGCTGTTGTAAATATAAAGTATTCAAAAGAGGGAGAATTTGGATTTTACATATATATAGAGGGCAAACACCTGCCCTAAGTTCTGACATTTTGGAAATTTTTAAGGCATCTTATGGAGATGGTTCTCTAATATGTACTTAGACCTGGTACCAGTTAAGTCTTTGTACATCCTCAATGGCAGTGGTGTAATTAATAAGTGCTCTGTATCTCAGTTACTCAGCCTACAGATGTATTCAGCAGATACTGCTTATTAGCAGTACATGGAAGTTGAAATTAGGTATGAATATTCAAAGCAATAATAGCCATATTATTAAAGGAAACCTCTCAGCAGTCGATCATTCTGGAGGTTTTTCATACTGAATACTAGAATGCCTGAGGACAGTTTCTTAAAACTTTAAAATATTATTTTCTGCTATTTCAATACTATTCCTATTTAAGGACAAATATATAGGTACAAACATGAATTCTCTTTGTATGGAGATGTTAGGAAAAGGTTCTTCACCCAGAGGTTGGCTGGGCACTGGAACAGGCTCCCCAGGGAACTGGTCACAGCACCAAGTTGACACAGTTCAAAAAGCATTTGAAGAATGCTCTCTGGTACACGGTGTGACTCTTGGGGACAGAAGATGGACTTTGATGGTCCTTGTGGGGCCCTTCCAACTCTGGATATTCTATGATTTTATGATTCTCAGTAAAAGCACACAATTACAAAAAGAAAAAGAAAATAATAGCAATAATTTCCATCATGACTAGTTATTCTGAGGAAATAAATTGTTATGAAATAGTGAAAGTATTAAAAGTTAGGTTATTGGATTAAAAAGTAAGCTCTCATTTCAGCCAGTAATTCATAAATTACTCCTTTAGAGATAATGTTTTCTGAAATTACTAGGACATAATCTAAGATTCTGGATTGAGATATGAAATATCTGAAACAGATTATTTGTATCATTTACAATTTCCAGTTTGACTTGCAGAAACTACTACAAAATTATTTGTGATCCTGAAAATCTTGCTGTAATTCACTGTCTTAATTTCCCATTTGTGAAAAGTGATATAGGACATACATAAACTTTCATTTATTCCACTCATTCGGATTTGTTTATCACTTTAATTGTAGTATTTACAATTCTACAATGCAATCTCAGTTGAGTCATCTAGATGTTAAAGCAAGATGAAGCATGCTAGGGAATACTTAGTAATTTGTAAATAAATAAATAAATTGCAGGCATTCAATGTTCTTTGCTATTAAGGGTGAAATGCAGTGTAATTGAAGATTCTTTCCTGTCCCACCTTAATTCCTGATCAAACATTTTATTTAAATGAACAAAACTAAAGGAGTTGCATTCATTATACATATGGAATATGTGTTGTTCAAATGAAGAGTGACAGACCTTTGATTTTTAACAGAGACATAATCTAAGTCAGAGTGCTGTGATATACATATGGTGGATGTCTGTACAGCGTGCCAAAGGAAGGAACAGTTCAGAAAGTTGTTAACTTTATTCCCTTCAAAAACCTTGAATTTCTTAGTGATTATAATATGTGATATGGAAAGTTCAGAATGGCTACATCTCTCGTAGTTATTAGTGTCTTTTTAGACTCATTTTATAGAAGTGGTACCCAACAGAGACAAATTAGCCTGTGTTTGCTTATTTGTTTAAAAAAATATGCATTTTCTTCTGATGAATGGCTATTTTTCTTTAGGAAGATGATTGCAACATTTTCAGCTACTGAAATGATGAGAAAATTTGTTCTGTCTTTGGCAGCAAAAAATACAGACTTTGTTTTATCAGCACATGATGGAGTATAAACCCAAATATGAAGAAAATTTTAGGCTGAAAATTAACAGGCCTAACTCTTAACAGAAATATACTCAAAATACTGTTTCTTAAATGTGTCTGCTTTCTTGAATATATTTGGTATGCAGCCCATGCAAAGAGAGCCTATGAGCATCTTCCTGCACGTGCATGTGATGAGGTCCCATCACATCACATCCAGTCTCTCCTCAAAACTGTAAGCACCACCATCTAATTTGTCTTAGAGGGAAGAATGCAATGTGGGGAGCTTTACACTGTTATAGCAAGATTTATGTCTGCTATTCAGGCTATCTTTTTTAAACTTAATTTATAACCCCTTCTTTAGGACTGCTGTCTGTTAAAAAGATGTACAATTAAATTAGTTGTAGAAATAACCAGTCTTCTGCATCACTTGCTTTGTTGCAAGTTTGAAGTCCTCTTCAACCACAGCTCCAAAAATCTTACAATATGAACAATATCTCAGCAATTTCATTACAGAAGCAAATTTCTGGCCTTACTTGCTTCAATAAAAAAATTATCCTTAAATTAAATTTATTATATATTTCATCAGTAGCATATGGATTATGTGGAGTCTCTGACAATGCTGGTGACACTTTCAGCTTGCATGGGCTCTATCCTTGCTTTCATTTACTTGTTTACAAAGAATTTGAAAGGTTGGTTGGTTTTAATTTTTCTTTCTTGTGATAAATACGAGTATTCCTCAGCCTTTGGTATTTTAGTTTTAATGTCAAAGCACATGATGGACCGAGTGTTTGCCACTAATGCATTAAATAACACTGAAGAGCAGTTCTGCCCTCAGACAACAAATGTTGCATTTAGAATGACTGAAAGCAATGTCAAACTATTACAGGCTTCCCTATATATATAAAAGTAGGCAGACAGGACTTATTGCAATTTAAACAGATGCAGTGTAGAATATAAAGTTTTCTGAAGTAAAGACTGTCTAGTATATAGGTTGGGATAAAGTGGATGGAACTTTATCTTCAACATCCAGTCAGAAATTGTAGTAGCACAGTTAGCTTGCTAGAGGGGATTAATGATAATAGGTCAGTCCATGGAAGCATATTTCCAATTACTTCCAGTCTTTTTTTTTTCCAAACATTAAGTACTCAAAAGAAAGATTTGCATTAATTTTTTACAAATTTCATACTAACCTATGAAAATTCATTTATTAATTCAAACATTTTAGAAAAAGATTTTTCTCTTCATATTTCTAGCTAATCTTATGGCAATTTCTTAATAAGTTTGAAGTTTGGTTTTTTTTTGTTTTTTTTTTTTTTTTAATTTCTGTTAATAAGTCTAGTACTTTCTTTATATTGTGACATGCTGTTGTGTTTTAATCCCATCAGCAGCCAAGCCCCACACAGCTGTTCACTCACTGCCCCACCAGTGGGATCAGGGAAAGTAAAAACCAGAGGACTCATGGGTTGAGATGAAGGCAGTTTAACAGGGAAAGCAAAAGACTTGTACACAAGGAAAACAAAATAAATTAATTCACTACTTCCCATGGTCAGGCAGGAGTTCAGCCATCTCGCAGAGAACACGCATAGCAGTGACTTGGAAAAACAAACACCATAATTCCAAACATCCCTTCCATCCTTTATTTTCCCTACTTTTCATACTGAGCATGATGCCATATGGTCTGGAATATCCCTGTGGTCAGTTTGGGTCACCTGTCCTGGCTGTGTCCCCTCCCATCCTCTCATTCATCCCCTCTTTCCTCCCCACCATGGCACAATGAAAAGCAGAAAAGGCCTTGGCTCTGTGCAATCCCTGCTCAGCAAAAACAAAAACATCTCCACATTACCAACTCTGTCTTCAGCACAAACCCAAAACACAGCCCATGCCAGCTGAAAAATATGAGCTCTGACTAGAATAAATGTATAGAAAAACTTTTTGCCCATAATAAACACTGCTATTAGTGGGGGGGAAATATAGTGGTGGAAAAAGCAGTAAATTTATAGTGTCTTGGTTTCATCATGAAACAGTGCTTTTCTGAGTCCCCATTAGAGACAGGTGAAGTGGTACTAAAAGATTAGGAAATTAATGTAATTTGGGTCTGCAATCTGGGTCTTATGGTCATAGTAGGTTGTACTAGCATGCAATAACTATTTTATTTTTTCAATATAACTATACTGTAGTTGTTAGAAGAGCAGAGTATGTAATGTTTTGAAAAATGGTTTTGTTTTCTCAGTTCTATGGCACAAATTCATGTAAATGATGAGGAACAGACCTTCAAGAATATATTTTGAGAAAAAAAAAAAGCATTTTGTAGAATATTTACTTTTGCTGTTCAGCAAGCATTGGGCCATCATTCAGAGTCATGAAGCAAAACAGACCCATAAAGTTTCCTTTGCTTACAGCTGGGGTAGAGCACAGTTGTAGGCTGGTATTCCTCACCAAGGGAAATTAGGAAAGAGGAAAATGGAAAGCAATTGCAGCTTTCTCATGCTCCACTGTTCAGAAAAGCCAGGTAGATCTGAGGGTGAACTAGTCTGGAAGTAATGAATGATTACCAATATCCATTACCACTGGATGATGAAAGAACAACAAGAGAATAAAGAGGACTTTCAGCATGAAGGAAATTTGAACAGCTATGCAGTACATAAGGCATCTGTTGACTGAAGTTGTGTGCCACATCTGCTTAGATTTTCAAAATTTTCAAGGACTAAGTAATAATGATTAAATGAAAATATCAGTCTTAATGTCATAAAAAAAAATGAGACATCTTGAAAATGTGAAGTAGATTCATTCTGAAAGCTCTGGACCAAAATAAAAAAGTGAAAGGATAGAAGACCTCTTAAAAAATAAACAAAAAAGAAAAACAAAACATAACCAAAAAAACCCACAAACACCTACACACAAAGCAAAAAAACAGGCCCCAAACTTGTTTTAAGTGTCACATGGAGGTCTGATTTTCAAGTCAGGCCTCATTTACAGATGATGACAATCAATGTAGTCCTACACAGTTAACTATTTTATGATAGTAAGGCTAGCTGTCCTTTAGCAGTTCCTTTCATTTGAATGATGGATTTCCTGGCTCCTAAAGCAGATAATAACAAGGCTACTCAGGATGTGCAATTAGAGTTTCTGTATCTAGGGGTGTAGTAGATTGCAGTAGGTGGGTAGAGACTTAGTGAGTAGTGTTAGGTGAAGATCTGCACTTGCAAGAGCTGGATAATGGAGTACATCTGATGGGCCACAGACAGGACTGTATGGTCTTGGAGTGAGAGGGGGGATAGCTGCTGGAATTGCCAATGGCTGGCAAATTAGCTAACTATACTGGTTGCAAGAGTTTAATTACAGAGGGAGTTGAATTGTTAGGACAGGAGGGTCTCCATCTTTTATTCTGTGTTTAGGGAATATGATGTCATACCTACATAATATTTTACTCCTCCTACTTGCTATTGAAGAAAGAAGCTGAGAGAAGAAAACCAAAATCACTTTTCAGATAGAAGGAGTTTCTGTAGCAGTTATGTTGGATCTGTGCAAAGCTGTTGGGGGTGGTGTTGGCACTGAGACTTTAGCCAGAGGAAGCTTCAAGGACTATAACAATTCCCCCAGGCAACAGAGGAAAAGACAGAAAATGCTAGCTGCAGAATTCCCATAAGCTCTCAGCTCTGTATCACAGAATCACAGAATAAGCTGAGCTGGAAGGGGACCTCAAGGATCATCAAGTCCAACTCATCGCCCTGCACAGGACAGCCCCAAGAGTCACACCATGTGTCTGAGAGCATTGAAGCATTGACCAAATGTTTCTTGAGTCTGTCAGGCCTGGTGCTGTGACCACTTCCCTGGGGAGCCTGTTCCAGTGCCCAAATGGCGAGGCTGTGCCTGATGTACTCCAGGACATGGTTGGCTCTCTTGGCTGCCAGGGCACAATAAGTCATCAACCAAGACCCCCTGGTTTCTTTCTACAGTTCTGCTTTCCAGTGTCTCCTCCCCCAGTCTGTACTGTCCATACAGGGCTGCCTCATCCCAGGTGCAGAATCTGGCACTTTCCCTTGTTGAACTTCCTGTGGTTGGTGATTACCCAGCCTTCTACTTTACTAAGGTCTCTTTGCAGGGCCTCCCTACCTTCAATGGACCAACAGATCCTCCCAGTTTTCTATAATCTGTGAATTTTCTTAGCATCCCTTCTGCATCCAAGTAATTTATGAAGATGTTGAAGTGCACAGGGCTGAGGATGGAGCCCTGCAGAACCCCATCAGTGACCTTTCCCCAGTCTGATGTCACCCCATTCACTGTAACCCCTTGTGCCCAACCCATGAGCCAGCTGCTCACCTGTCACAGGATGTGTTTATCCAGCTGTGTGCTGGACGTTTTGTCCGGAAGGCTCCTGTGAGAGTATCTAAATCCCTACTGAAATCCAAAATGATCACAACAGCTGGCTTCCCTTCATCCAGTGGTGGGTTACCTTATCATAAAAGGAAATAAGGTTTGATAAGTGGGACTTCCTCTTATGAAGCTGTGCTGGCTGTGACCGAGGACTGTGTTGCCTTTCAGGTGTTTTTCAATACCTCCCACAATAATCCTCTCCAAAACCTTGCCAGCCACTGAAGTGAGACTGACAGGCCTGTAGTGGGGTTCTCTTTCTCTTCCTTCTTGAAAACTGGGACAATATTTGCCAGTTTCCAGTCAGCTGGGACTTTTCTGGATTCCCAAGACTGCTCAAAATCATCCAGAGAGGTTTTGTGAAGAAATCAGCCAGCTCTGCCAGGATTCTGGTATGAATCCCACCAGACTCCTTAGATTTGCAAGGATCCAGCTGGAGAAGCAGATCCTGTATCGCTTCAGGGTCAGCTGGGAGCTGATCATTCTCACAGTCATGGTTCTCTAGCTATCTAGTATCACCATCTGGGCTGCAGTGCTGCATAGGGTGTGCACATTAATTTTGATTTTAAAAAATTATATAAAAATATTGCTTTACTTTGAGCAGGAGCTTTAGCACAGTCCACTGCTAAGGCTGCTCTTTGGTGATACTTGCCAAAAGCTCAGTGCAACATGTGCAGTAAATCATGGAATGTTCCTCTAGTACAAGTGATTGAATTCTCTCATTTTTGCTGCCCTCGGTATTTGGCTTTGGGAAATGCATTTTGCAGTGGTTTCTCATGGAGATGAAGGGTATTGGGCTGTGATCTGCTGGGAGATTTCCCTAAGCTAATAACTAGGAGGAAAGGCCAGACTTGTGGAAGGGAGGACTACCTATCAGTAGAGTCTGATTTTTCCCCTGCAGATGTGGTTTGAAAAGTGGAGAGAAAGCTGAAGTAGTACTTTCTCCCAGTTTGAATTGACAGCATTTGGAAAGATTTACTTACAGAGAGGCAAGAATGCTGAAATAATTCTCTCACCATGAATCTCATTTAAGGATGTGTTGAGGAGAAACCTAGGTACTTTTAGTCACTGGCAGATGCAGATTACTTGGTGTGGGGAGCAGAGGGGAACTGGAAGGTTCATGTGTCTTGCAATCAAGAGCAGCAGACTGGGCTCTAAGAATTCTTACAGAGTATCCAGGAACTGGAAATCATGGAAAGCATTTGGTAAACCAGCAGATATTCCCTCTTCACAAGGGCACCATAAGGTTTCTATAAGATGCAGTCAGTTCAGGATGATTCCTTTTATGTCCTGGTTTGCAGAGGTATAGGAGAATCTGTTCTATGGCCCAGCAGAGCTGGACTTTATTCCTGACAGCATTTGTTCCACAGACACAGCAAATCTCTGAGTGTATGTGTGTGTATCACAAATTTCATGGAGCAAGTCTGAAGGAATATTTAGGAATGCTTCAAAGAGCACATATCTGAAAGTATGCCTGTTCCACTGCCATTTTGAAGTCCCTCCTGTAAATCTTAAAAGATATCTTGAAGTTTTTCAAATAAAATCTTGCTTGATTTCCCACCCCCAAGGGAAAATCAATATATTTTCCTTTAACTTCACTCTTTGGAATAGTGTGAGATATTTTGGCTGTAACTTTAGAGATTGCAGCCTGGAGAGACACCATGCATAGCCAAATGCATCCTTAATAATTGATTTTGGAAAATTAGTAATTGCAAACAGTGTTTTATGTTGGAAAATATTGCCATAATAATGCAAGTTCCTACATATGAGAGAAGTCAAATGTGAGGAAGAGGAAAAAGGAGTGGCATGAGAAAATCAGCACAGCTGATCTCTATTACTGGTATGTAGTATCTGAAGAATAAGAGTTTATGGATTTGATAAAATATGTATTGTTTAAAGAATTTAACTTACGTGGTTTTATAATATTTTGATATTTTTGACAACATGTGCAGAAATTAATTAGACTGTATGGAATAAGAAAAGATTATAAACAAAGATAACCCTCCTGGGAGACAGAGAGGAGAGAGGAGCCCTTATGCTCCTTTTGCAAAACATAGTGCCACGAGCCTAGGGAGCCTTTTAAAGATGTGAGAAATTTGGGATTTTATTTTGTGGAAAGAGACAAAGCTGGAAGAGCCCAGAGGAAGGACTGAGTGATCAGTAGCATGGAATATAAAGAATGTGCATGGGAAAGGTGATTGGAAGTAAAAAGGTAGCTAAACTATTAGACAATACTGCAGGGATATTATATATAATCTAGAATTGTAATTTTTACCACTCATTGATGCTGACTTTTTTAGAATAAAGTTTTCACCTTTAAGTTCTTCTGGTATCAATAATCTCATGCAGGCATAAGGAACATTTGCCATCCCCCACACCTCCTGAAAATAATATTTTTAAAAGTGTCATACAGAAACTATGGGAGTCTGCAAGCCACAAAGGTTTGGAAATATCAGTTTTAGGGTGTGAAGCAATACCCAGTCTTAGATGTTAATTAGAAAGGTATTTGTGCTGGGGGTAGGTGAAGCAATCCAAACCAAGAATTTTGGTAATATCTAATTGTTGCAATATGGGTTCATATAGCCAGGAAACTAATAGGAATATACACAGTATTAAGAGCAAACATATAAATAAACCTTCATTGTATTAAAAAATAGCCTTTTTCTACAGATACTGCAGCAGGCTGCAGCTATTTTTTGCACACTGCATGGTTCCTCAGATAATTCCATTTGGTAACTGGTGACACATGCTTTTAAAAAAAATTGCTGACTTTCATTTAAAGTGACAGGGTAATATTGTTAAGAAACAGAAGAATGTAGATAAACATGTATTAAACATACATTTTTTGCATTTGGTAATATGCCATTATGTATATTTAGTTCTCTTGGTAGTTGCCAGCCTCTTTAAGCAAATTATTTATATTTAAAGAATCTATTTGCAGAGAATGAAAAGAACAGAAGGAAACTGGGAATTGAAGGAAGGGGGAAGATTTTGAGCATGCCTGCAATAATATATTTGTAAAGGGGAAGAATTGAATGGGAAACCTGTAACTAGCCTGTACATAGTTAATTTTTAAATATAAATCCATGATCTAACTGTCTTGCAGAAATCACTGTGGGGGTTTTGTAATGATTTGCTCCTACGATAGCCATCTGTACCAATATATTCTAAATTAACCATTGCATTCTTATAGCTTGAAAGAAGGTTTTCAGGTCTTAATTCTGCTCAGCTCTAGCCAAGAATGCAATACACAAAAGCTACTTCATTCCCATTACTCTTATGGCAATATTGACTTAGTTTTGTGAACCTAGTTAAAAAAATAAATACACAAATAATGAACGCAGATTATCATGGTAGAAATTTCTCCTTTAAAGTAACAAATACATGGGAGGATTAAAACATATTACCATTAACTTTGTTTATAATGTTCTGGCTTTTCAAACTGACAAAGATTTTTTTTTTCACACATCTTTGTAGTTCAGTCCCTGGGATTTAATCTCTGTAATGTGTTACACTCACTATTGTCCCAGTGAATTTGTTGACAGACAGTAAGTGGGTCACTGCATTGAAATGCCCGATGTAAGCCCCGAGTTCTCTCTTTGCGTTGGCAAGGCAACGGCAGTGGTCCAGGAATCATGCGCAGAGCAGGCTCCCAGCCTGCTGCTCTCACGGGGTCTTGCTGGAGGGCAGGGAGGAAAAATCCCTTGGATGCTGAAACAGGCAGCAGATTCTTCCCCCCTTTTCTAATGTGTCTATTGTCTTTGGTGGTGGGAGGGACAGAAGTGCAAACTTACAAATAAAATGAAGCAATGCACAACACTTGACTCTATGTTCTATTTTCTGTGTTGTTTTGTTCTAAAGTCTTTGGATATTATTTTAGTTTGGTGGGATTGAATACATTATACATCAGTCAGACCTAGTTGTTCTAATGTATAACACAAGAAAGATAAATATTTCATAACTGCTTTAGATCTTGCTATGATTTGCCATTCTTTCCTCCCTGCTTCCACAGCTCCCTATTGAAAAACAACTGACAAAGTGCTTTTTTCCATGAATCTATAAAGAAGCAGAATTTAATGTGTTGTAATCTTCATGTATGATAACATTCAAAAAACAAATTAAATAATGATGTTATAATTAAATTTATAAGTTTTTGAAAACTAGTCTTAACACAGAGAAAACTTGACTCTGAACATCCACAAGTTCATAGTAACTGTTGGTCTAATGAACTGATTTCTACAGTTGACTCTGACCACCAATGTTACCAATAAATTAGAAGAAAAGGGATGTGAAGGGAAAAGGAAGGAATTTTGTTATGGCAAGGAGATTCAAATCTTTCCCACTGACCACATCACAGCATCAATGAAGGCTCTGCATCTGGAGAAAACAGATTTGTTACAATGCCATGGACTATGTGTTCATTTGCTTCAGTCGAGCAGCTGATGACTGGAAGAGGTATGGACTTTGGCAAAACCATCTCTTTCAATAAAAGAGTTGTACAGAGCATGTACATACAGAGGGCATGTAATGTTCTGCAGTTAAAAAGCTTTTTTTTCTAAAAGACTATATTCAGGTAGGAATTCCTATGCATAATTTTCTCCTGAAAGCAGCTACAGAAATGGGAATAGTCGCAACAGCCAGCTCTGTTTTGCCATTCATGCTAAGCTAACTTAGGGAGCCATGCTTCACTGTATTTTTCACAGAGGTGTCAGCTAATCAATAAAATCCCTGAGATTGCCAGTGTTATAATGCTGCACATGTGGACTTGAAATAGTACATAGCTTTTGTCACCTTCACAACTCATATGCTTCTCATCCTTGACTGATCAACAGAAATTATGTCTTCTGGAAAGTAAACTCACATTGCATGGTAAGTATTTCATACTTCATATTTTGGGCCTGCAGGTGTTTCACAAGTACCAGAAAAAAATATGGTTTAGAAGCTATCTTATACAGAAACAAAAATTCAAACTACTTGGTAATCTCAGAAAGAGTTTTGAAGGTATTTCTAAGTGAAAGTCTAATAAAAAATGGCACCCTGGACAAATAAGAAGTAGGCAAACTCTAACTCAACATAGCTGAAAGTAGAAGGTGAGCAAATTAGTTATAGAAGTTATTAAAGTTTAAAAATGAGGCTAGATGAACACTGAGTCATGATGTGGTGCAATGTCTTCTAATGCTCGCTAAAGGTTTTAAGCAAAAGGGAAAAAATGTGGAGCTAAGAATTCTTAGTTCTCCCAATGTCCCTTGTAGCTTATCTTTCTCTTTTCTGCTTTTCTCACAAACCATCCTTGTCTGATTTAATTATTTCACTGCATAGTTTAACTAAACCAAACTTTGAATAGAAGAACTAAAAAATTAATTTATTATTATGGTACTACTAATAAAAAATAAAAGGGAGAAAGACAGTAGGTTTTGAATTTTTAAAAAAATGTTATTACAGTTTTTGAAGTAGTTGACTGTTTTAACCTTTCACCTTTTTTGCCAAATTATTATGTAGGCAAATGAAGGTATGTCTTTAATAGGAAAGTTAAGTAAAACCAAGAGAATATAATAATTTTTAAAGGCTGGAAATCTAGTAGCAATTCTATATTTTGTTCTTCATGAAAAGAGCAGAGAAAATTTTCCTTTTGATTAATTTTCTGTTCAAGTTTGGAGAAACTCCATGGCTTTTGAAAACATTGTTTGTTCCTTGATAAATGGGAAATAATGTTGTGCAAAAAAATTTTCAGCCTTTTAGGACTACTTTTATAAAAGAATTGTCTCTTTTTGTTTCCTTCAGGAAGTTTCCAGTTTCTTGTAGTCTATTTCTTTAATACTTCCCTGCTGTTTGTTTCTCTTCTGAGCAAAATAGCTAGACATATTGCTGTTCAATTTGACCCAAGCAGTCCTGTGATTATAACTCTCTGCACTGCTTTTGCAGAAATTGATAAAACTGAACAAACCCCACGGATATATAGTCAGATCTTAAATTATTTGCCTCTGCAGGGCTTTAAATCTCTTCAAGTTCACAAATAAATACTTCATTTTTCATTGGAAAATGTTAAAGAATGTGAGAGACAGAGCTGCAAAAAAAGTGAGGGAGAGTAAATAAAATGGCCAAAACGCCAGTCACTGGCACTGGGGACTCAGATTTCTAGAGGCTGTGCTTAAGGAGTTTGTTTTCAAGTGGGTGCACAAGCCAGTGGAGGACATATGGCACAGTCTTAAATCTAACAGCTTTCTCTGCTTTTATTTCCCATTTGTAGCACTGTAATTTTCAATGTAGTCCATATTTTCCAAAATGACCTTTCATGTCAAAAGACATGAGAATTAATTTGGCTCATCTTCAGTGATGCCTCTTTCTCCTTTAGATGGTGTATATGGAGAGAGCTAGTACCTCTAACAAAGTATATCTTAAACACTTACTGGACCTCTTTAACAGATGGACTGCAGTGAGAATACAGGAAGCTGCTGCCAGCTTTCAGATAGCAAAGTGTGTCAGGGATGAGGATGTCTTTAAAATGTTAAGGAAAAATAACTTCCCCCTTCACCAAAAATGTCCAGACCCCCCAAATGAAATAAGCCTAAAAATCCTATAACTTTTTTTTTGAAAAGTGATTTACTGAATAAATAAAATGACATATAATTTTCCAGAAAGAGTGGAAATTAGTTTTCATTTTGATTAAATATTTTAATTGTGACTCAAGATGAAGGTGCACCTCTTTCCTGGCCCAGCTGTTGTGTCTTTTGAGTAGCTTACTAGAAGTGAAAGGTACAACATATATGTAATTTAGTGTGCAGAGATGTGAAGAAGATCTTTTTCCTAGGATCCAACTAAGTGGGGCTTCTTCTAGTATATTTTCCAATTTTATTTTTTTGATTGGCTTTGAAAGTGATAAATATGACTTTTATGCTATTCTTAGGGACGTAGAACATAGCCATGTTTGAATGGATTGAAACATCACAGAGAATATTTACAATTTTCTGCATTTTAGGATCTTGCAGGGTTAATGGAATTCCACCAAAGCATCTCTCTCCATGTTTCTTTTTTGCATAGTATGCAATGTTATTGTAACGTATCTCGCTGCTCTTTATTTTAAAGTTTTTTGGGGGACTCGGGTCTCTTCCTTCCCCTTCATTTCTCTTCAGTAGTGGGATGGAAGAAAAGCTAAAGTCCATAAACATGGAATGGAATGGAATGGAATGGAATGGAATGGAATGGAATGGAATGGAATGGAATGGAAGAAAGCACAATTCTTTTTGTGATATGTTTCTGCAGTAGAAATGCTGGGACCTGAGCATAACTTTATCACAGTTCATATGCAGAACAAAATATGAATTCCTTTATTTCACCATTATGCAAAATGTATGCACAGATACATTAGCTGTACATTTTGACATTTACTGCCACAAAATATGCAGCAATCCTTCAATTCAGCAATCAAGGTTTTGCATCAAGTGTCTACATTGTGAACATCTAAAGAGGCTTGTCTTAAAGAGTATCTGTGCTTTAAACTAAAGAAAAATGCTCTACTTCTTGCAAAAGAAATTGTGGGAATAGAATCTATCTAATACCAAGAGGAAGATCTAAAATCTTCTCATCGTGGTGTTTGGGTTTGCATTTTTGTGGGTGTTTTTTTTTTTTTGTTTGTTTGGTTTTGGTTTTTTTTTTTGTGGGCTTTCATTCATTCCCCTTCCCCTTTCTCCAAAGTTTATTATGTGCTTGTCACCAGAGAACCTCCCACAACTCAGTTTTGGATTGGATTGGATTGGATTGGATTGGATTGGATTGGACTGGCAGGGAAGCTCCCTGTGGCAGTAGTTTCATGTAGGCTGTGATGGACAGTAGCACTATATTTTAAGGTTCCCAGCCTGAATCTCCTGCAGTTATCTGTATAAAAGGAGTGGAAGACTTAGAACTCATCCAAAAGGGAATTAGAGTTTAGGTATGTGCATTTTAATCTGACTCTCACTAAACCTCATGATGTTTTGCCTCATTCAGATGGCTTCTAAAATGTGTATGCACCAAAACACCTTAAAATGCATTAGATCCTGGAAGTGGAGCTGCCAGTAAGTGGGTTAGTGAATTTTGCATCTTTGTGCAGTTCATCTATGTGTAGAGTGATGCTTTGCCTGTGCTGACTTCCAGGTTTCATCTTGAGAAGTGTGATCTGAATATGCATCAGAGATAAGATTGCTATGTTAATGGTTACAGCATATGCTTGGGATCAAGTCCCTTCTCACCTACATTTACTGTATCCCTGAGTATATTCTGACAATTGATCTGCATGTCAGGTTAAAATGGGGCCATTCTATCTCTGCTGAAACTGTTGAATATAACTGAAAATAATTATAGCTTGAGTAGAAAAGAGAGAGGAAGGGGAAAAAAGAGAACATGATGAGGAAGTCTAGTGTTTGCATGAATATTTTAAATAGGCTGTTACTAAATAAATTATTGAAATAAGAATTTGAAGGTTCGCTTATTGTGCGGTACTATCACAGTTGACTTTCTTGTAATTCTTGTCCTTCCACTTGAAGTTCTTGCCCTTGCCCCAGATAGGAAAATTGTGCATCTTACAAGAAAATTTCATGTTCTGCAAAAGAGATATGAAGCCAAGGTAATGCTGGACTTGTAGCTTAATTTGTGTAATTTTGGATGCCTGAATTAAAAAAAATCCTCCAGTCTTAATATAGGAACAGTAGCCACTTTGTATCAGATTTTTTTGTTTGTTTGTTTTCTTTAATCATATGGTACTTTGATTTGGAATCAACCTTTAAAGATGATGTAGTTCCAACCCTGCCACACCCAGCATGATCAGGGACACTTCACTTTACATCAGTTTGCTTAAAACTTCATCCAACCTGTCCTTCAACACTTCTAGGGATGGGACATCCATGACTTTTCTGGGAAACCTCTTTGGAACAGATTGTATTTGACTCAGCACTCTCAAAATAAAATATTTCTTTCTTACATCTAGTATAAACCTACCCTCTGACAGTTTAAAGCCATTCTGCCTTGTTCATCACTACATGTCCCTGTAAAAAAGCCCCTCTCCAGCTGTCTTGTAAGCCCTTTTTAGGTACTGGAAGGCTGCTAAAAACCTCCCCAGAGCCTTCTCCAGGCTGAAAAATTGTCTCAGCCTGACACAGGAGATGAGTACTTCATCTTCATGGCTCTCTGGATTTGCTCCAAGTCCCTGTTCTTCTTATGCTGGGAGCCCCAGAGCTGGAAATGCAATATAAGAATGTAAAAATATTTCTAAAAATTCAGTTGATACTCCCAGTTGCTGAGATTGATGGTCCTTTGGAGTCTTCAACGGGTGCTTCAGTTTAGCACACACACTTGTTTTCAGCCTTTTCTATAACATTAGGATACATGGAACACCAAATTCAAGATCTTAATGGTATACATTTTGTATATATAAATAAAGCACTTAGAATCTATTGGATTCTATTAATAAAAGGAGCCTTTTGCCTAAGCAGCTTAAATATTAATTGTTGTGAATGAAGTGTGAAAGATGAAGATAAAGCACATAGCTGAAGTATATCAATGCAAATATTAGGTCTTTTAGAATTTTATATATTATTTTTTTCCACTGAGCTATTTGAAAGAAAAAGTGCTAGCTCATAGTAGTTAATGGAAGATAATTTAGGAAGAATATGCTGGGAGGAAAATGAAGCTTATATAATGAACGGAAGCAGGGAAATTCTTTGTTCTGATATCCTCCATGTTTGAAGTTGTTGTATTTATATGTCATTAGTAAATGAACTATTCATAACAAATGCTTGAATTATCCTGTGAAATGTGATAAAGTAACCAAGTTATATAGATTTTAAATTTTTCTAGTCTGTTGTCTCATTGTCTAGCTAGTTTGGTTTTTTTATGAGTATGTTCCAGATCACTTTGTAATACATTTCCAGTAACCAGTATTAAATAGGACAGGAAAAAATCCTGAATGAAAATGGCTTAGGTAACCACCATAATAACTCATACTGAGCCTACAAAAGAAGTAAGCCAACATGGAAAAGGAGGAATACCTTAAATGCCTAATCTGTTTTATTGCAACTACATTTAATAGTTTCTGATGTAAGGGATATTTATTTGTTTACATATATTATTTTTGTATAATTCTTGTCACCCAGTTTCATACAACTGTGTATGATTTTTCATGAAATCATAGAATATCCTGAGGTGGAAGCGACCCACCAGGATCATTGGTATCCAACTCCCGGCCTGCACAGGACAGCCCTGAGAGTCACACCATGCACCAGAGAGCACTGTTCAAACACTTGAACTCTGTCAGGCTTGGTGCTGTGGTCTCTTCCCTGGGGACCCTGTTCCAGGGCCAAACCACCCTCTGGGTGAAGAACCTTTTTCTAATATCCAGCCTAAACCTTCCCTGACACAACTTGATATTCCCTCAAGTACTATCTGTAGTCACCAGAGGGAAGAGATCAGAAACTGCCCCTCCATTTCCCCTCGTTCGGAACCTGTACATTGTGTTGAGGTCTGCCCTCAAAATTGCACTATTCAAGGTGAGGTGCACCAATGCAGAGAAAAACAGGACAATCTCCTCCCTTGATGGGCTGGTGATATTTTGCTTGATTCACCTCAGCACAAAGTTGGCCCTCCTGGCTGCCAGGGCACTGCTGACTCATATCCAACTTTCTCTCAGCACCCTTTTCACAGGACTGCTCTCCAGTCTTTTGTTCCCCAGTCTGTAGGTACATCTAGAGTTTCCCTGTCCTAGGTGATCAGAAATAATTTTCTGCCTGTCTAGAGTACTTCAGATACAAGGATCAAATTAAATATTATTTGATCTACTAATATTTAAAATATACCTTCATTTTACTTCATGCCAAAAAATTATAAAGCACCCTAAGTTAACTGAACTGAAGATGCTTAGTTTTCAAGTAAAAAAATACATTATTAAGATGGCACAGAAGTTTTTCCAAGAGTAGAATGACTTATTTAATGTGTTGAAGACAAATGTTGCACAGGTGAGAATTTCAGTCTGTCTCAGCAATGTGCACTTGCAGCCCAGAAAGCAAACAAAATCCTGTGTGCATCAAAAGGAGTTTGGCCAGCAAGTCAGGGGAGGTGAGTCTGGCCCTCCACTCTGCTGCCATGAGAGCCCATCTGAAAAACAGTCCAGCTCTGGGACCCCCAACACAAGAGAAAAGTGGACCTGTTGGAACAAATGAGAGCCACAAAGTTGATCAGAGGGCTGAAGCTACTTTCCTATGAGGCAAGTCTGGGGTGGTTCCACCTGAAGAGAAGGCTTTGGGGACAGCATAAAGCAGCCTTCCAGTACCTGAAGACAGCCTACAAGGAAGGTGGAGATGGACTTTTTTACAAGGGCATGTAGTGTCAGAACTAGGAGGAATGGCTTTAAGCTGGAAAAGAGTAGGTTTAGATTAAATATATAGGGAAAAAATTCTTTACTATGAGTGTGGTGAGGCAAAGGAATAGGCTGCCTAGAGAGTCTGAGGATGCCTCATCTCTGGAAGTGTTAAAGGCCAGGTTGGGTGGAGCTTTGAATGACCTGATCTAGTGAAAGGTGTCCCTGCCCATGGTATAGGGCTTGGAACTAGATGATCTTTAGATGGTCCCTTCCAACCCAGGCTATTCTAGGATTCTGTGATCTTAGCCCAACCCAGCAGGAAGAGTATTAAATCAAACTAGTTATCAATTCGCAGTCTACCTAACATTTAATTGTCTAAGTTGAATCATTACTATGTAGTATAGGCTTGAATGGGATTGTGCTTCCTTTTTGGCTGCTGGGCTGTATGGCAATTGCATAGCTATTTTATGCAATTCTTCATTGGGCTATGCTATGGGCTATTGGTTCTTTGTCCTTACATTATCTGAATTTTCTGATGTGAGCATGCTACAAGAATGATTTGCCTGCTTTATCCAATTGTTGGAAATAAAAACTAGTTGTCATCTCTTATTTCTTATTTCCATTTTTGTAATCCTCACACATTTTCAAACTGTTTCAGGTTTGCATTATTAAATCATCTTTATAATGCTTATAATATGGTTTTGATATAGAAAAAGAAAAGATAGAAATTTTGTGGTAATAAAGAAGATTCAATTGCTTTTACCCATTCAAAAAGAATGGTATGAACATATTATAAATGTATTTCCTTGTTTTTCTTTTGTGTGTATGATCTGCTATTAGGAGTTCCTCTATGTACATACAAAAGGGTTCAATAAAGTCTGTTGAAAAGTCATCCTTTTAAGCAAACAAATAATCAGTAATGATAATCAAAGAAGTTATGATAATATATCACTGCTTTTCAGAAACTCATAAGAAATTTTCAATTTTATCTTTAGCATTGCAGTGGTGTTTTGCTTACTCTCCTGTTATTCTATTGAGCATAACTGAGGTTTTCTGGGAGCTTAGTGCTTAGAACAGGGAGGAAAACTTAGGGTTTTTTGTGGGGGTTTCTTTTGCTAATTTGAAATGAATTTCAGTTTTATTTTCTTGCCCTTGGTTATTGCACCATAGACTGCTTTTATACTCAGTGTGCTTGCTTGCCTGTGTTAACTGATAGGAGAAGCTAATGCAGAAAAACACTTCCTGCCGTGCCCATCCTAGCACTTTCCTAATTGATTTAATCTCTGCTCCATCAGAGCGTCGAAGCCTCAAACCTGTTCCTTAACCCACTCTATTAGTCTGATGAGAATCGTGCCATGAGGGGACCTTGATTTGTCTGTCTTTATTGACTTTAAAAAGCCAGCAGCCAAAAAACCTTAATCTTTGCTACATTACAAACCTGTGGACATGGACTTAAATCACTCTGTAGCAGGCTAATAGAGATATTGGTAACTGAGATTTTTGGAGGAGTTTAGACAAAAATCTGTGGCCTAATGAAGTATTTTGCTTTTTATTTTTTCTAAATTGTGCAACAAAAATGAGCAAAAGAGCATTTTGTTTCCATTCATTTTTGGCTATGCAAAAGCTATGCAAGGTCAAGTCCATTAACTTTTTATTTGGCCTGTACAGATACATGTAGCTCAAACTGGTTGTCCCCTGATTTTTTCTTTATCTGTAATGATTTATATTCCTTTTAATATTTGGCTTTCTGTTCTTCTTGTTGCAGATGATCAAATTTAAATTTCTGTAAATACAGCACAGAATTGTGATAGATGTATTGACACCCAAATGGACACGGTTGCATGGTGATTGATAGAGAGAATGTCATACTAACTTCCATGTTTGGATTTTTTCCTAAGGAGTTGTTGTTGTTGTTTTCGTCTTTGTTTGTTTGTTTGTTTTTAACTGATAACCTTTTTTGTCTGTACTGATAAAAAACTGCTTCATGGAGATTAGTACTTACACAGAGAAAGAATCAAATACAGTTGTTTAAGCTGCTTTTTCTCTTCATACAGTCTTCTCCATGAAGAGTATTCTATGCCATACTTTTGCATCATGGCTATACAATAGTTTAAACTGCTAGTGGTTACTTCTAGGTTCCAAATTGCTGTAGTTTTGAAGTCATGGCCACCAAATAATTTTCAGTAAAACACCTGACTATTTACATTTTACTTAAGTTTCTTAAGCCACATTTAGTGTGAGCATGCTCCTTTTGTTCTGCGGAAGAAACATATATTTGTGGAGGATTTAGTCTCACTTTCATCACCACATTATTTTTTACCTGAGGTCTGTATTGTATTGACATATCTCTCAGCTTGCTATATGCACCTTATTTTGGAACATAAAATGTTAATAACATGAAAATCCTGAATAATTATGGTATAGAATATGAAACACATTACCTTTTAACACTTGGATTTTTGGTGAATTTTTAAAGTTTTACTTGTGTATTTAAATGTACTAATATAATTGTTGAATTTGTTTATCGTGGAAACAAAGTTGTGCTGAATCATACTGGCCAAAAAAGGAGGTATTCTGTTTTCTAGGGATGAATATCTACTGGAATGACATGATGTGGTTAGTGACTCCCCAACATTAGGGAGATTAGGGAGGACTTCTGAAGTCTCCAGTGTACTCAAGTAGTGAGTGCAGTCATCTCAGACTCTTCTACACCCTGCTGTGCATTCCTCCCTCCTGGAGAGTCATATTTTGCCATAATTTTAAATGTGAAAGCTAAAGTAAAAAGTCTAGGCAAGCAAGATTTGAAAAATCTGTCAATCTTATTTTCCTTTGGCAATTTGTATATACTGAAGTAGAATACAGATCTCTGCACCTTGAGGTGACAGGAAGCTGTCTAACCAGACACAGTCATATGTCAGGCTGTGATAGCCTTGACTGTACCATGCTCTGCTGCATGTAGCCAGGCATCCCTCCTCTGCTCAGCAGGTGTATCAAGTGTTGTGGTCACTGAAAAAATGTAAGTGTTTGTCCTACAAATAAGTTGGAGGAATAATTTGATAATGAAGAAGAAGAATACACATATCCTGGATGTGAGGCAGAGGAGATTCAAAGATGCAAAATAATGTTTATGAAAATATTATTGTTACAAGAATCTAACCCTTTTCTTTTCCCATTAACTTCTGCTTTCCCCTTAGAAATATTCTAGGTAAAACAACATTGTGAAACATTTGGTGGTAAGCCCATCAGCATGCCTTTTTGATCACAATTATCAGACAATCAGTGAATGTAAAAAATGCATACTGTTGTTAGATATGTATTTTGTCTTCTGACTGGGAGACAGCTGGTTATTCAATCTATTGATTGAGCACTGGTGGTTTGGATTTTTTTTTTTATATATGAGTTGTGGTTAAGTACATGTAGTAGTTATTTATAATACACAATGATTTACTTAACACTTTCAAATGCTTTATATTGCATTTGTAGGTATGTGACTTTTCCCTTATTCAGAACTAACACAAAGCTTCTCAGTGTGTGCATGCTAAATTTGTTGGTATTTGAAACATCTGGCATGATAAATTATTGAATATATTTATATGGATTGACTTTTCAGGGCTTACTAGTAAAATGGAATATTTTTTACCTAAAAGTGGCTTCATGCTAGGAGGGTTTTGAAAATATTCTGTATGCACAAAGTACTTGTCATATAATCCACTTAAATCCTGTCTATTTAGTTTGAACTGTAAAGTCAAGTACTAGGCAGGTCTCGTGCATTAGGATGTCTGGTATTCTGTCTGTATTAGCATGTGATAAAGCTACTATTTTGCATGTATTTCAGCTTCATATGGGCAGCAGCACATTCAAGACAAAACCAATTTGCATTTATGGCTTATACTTTAAGAACTACCCCTTCATATTCTCTTCATGTCAATAATCCTTACAGTGATTCTTCTGAGGCCCAGAAAGATTACTTGTCTCTGCAGGTACTACTGTACAAGTACTACTGGTGCTATACAACTCCAGCTTGATTATTTTTCTGTTATTTACTTGGGCAGCTCTTTTAGACACATTAGAAAACATTTTAAGCCGCATCTTTGCTACTCTGGGTTCTACTTCTTAAAACTACAGTACTTGCTAGCAGTTTTCTGCTAGAATCAGCTTTTATATGGTTCTATTATTTTATAAATATTTTATTAACAAAGAGCAGTTGTATCCTGGTCGAATGGTGTGGCAGAATAACTGAGTGACTAGAATGAAGTGTGTGGCAAAGAGTCTGCCCCTGACATTAATAATGTCTGTGTGGAAAACATAGAGATAAATAGGCATAAATATATTGTGAGGAGGATAAAAGTCTGCCTTTGACTTTCCAAACAAGAGCTGTACCTTGCAGTAAGAAATTCAGCTGTGGTGTCTATACCACACTAGGACGCTAGATGTTCCAGTGTGTGTAATTCTTATCTAAATGTGAAAACACCAAATTGCAACTGGATGGTGGTACTCCTCATCTAATCATACCCTTTCAGAGGTACTCCTGAGATGTCCATTTTAAAGCTTTTCAAAGTGAAATTCATGTGGAAGAAAAGGTAACTTAATTTTTCAGCCTTGAAGGAAAGTCTGTCTGTAGTATAACAGAGAAGATAATTTATTCAAAGACAGTTTTTTATTAATTTTTAAACCTTATTCTTGTAATATTTCCAGCATCTGTACCTGAGTAAGCAATGAACAAACTAAACTAAGGCATTGCAGAGACATTTCTCACATCTGTCTTTTTTTGGAACTCATCCAAATTGGTTAAGTTTTCTGAACTGTGTTAATTAGTCCAAATCATTCACTTTTTCCCCATCTGGATTTACCTCCTTAGTATTCCTAACCAGACAAGTCACTGTTTTGCATGGCAAATGTCATGATAAATACCCAGTTTGTATGAGCTACATGAAAAAGTCGTGACACAATTTTCTCACTTCTTTTATATGTCTACTTGCACAATATGGTGTGGATAAGTAAAAAAAAAAATATATATATATATATTATATATACATATATTGTGTAGTATTACTTAAGAGAACTACGTTTTTGGACATGGAAAGTAAAAAATCCTTAAAGAATAGAAAGAGTATATTTGTACTTTAGGTAAACACACAAGTTATACACAATGATGCCCACATTTACAATTCTGTTCTAAGACTGTCATATAACCTTACTTTTTCTAAATATTTTTAAAAAAAGACTTAAGTGCCCTTCTTGCTGCTTTTAAGGTAGCTTTATATTATTATTATTATTATTATTATTATTATTATTATTATTATTATTATTATTATTATTATTATTATTATTATTATTTTAAGTTTGAATTTTGCAAGGGAAACTGTTCAGTGCTTTATTGAAACTTAAATATACCCTCTTGAATGAGAAACTTTTTATAAGTATGTAAATTGTTCATAAAATGCATAATAGTAGGTTGTTCAGAATTTTAATGCTTGTTGAGGTATCAGAAGACATCGCTGTGCCACTCTGAGGACTGTGGGAGCAAAGAGTTTCCCACTGTAAGATCAGGTTTATAACCACCTGAGGAACTTGAACTATCTGTCTATAGGATCTGAGAAGATGCATCCCAGAGTCCTGAGAGAATTGGCTGATAAAGTTGCCAAGACACTCTTCACATTATTTGAATAGTCATGGCAGTCAGGTGAAGTTCCAGGTGACTGGAAAAAGGAAAACATTGTACTCATCTCTAAAAAGAGTAGAAAGGGGGACCCTGGGAATTACTGGCCTGTCAGCCCCTCCTCTGTGCCTGGGAAGATGATGGAACAGATCCTCCAAGAAGCTATGCTAAGGCACATGGAGTACAGGGAATGTGCTGCACCTGGGCTGGGGCAAGCCCTGGTGTCAGCACAGACTGGGGATGGACAGATCCAGAGCAGCTCTGCTGGGAGGGACTTGGGGCTGGTGATGGATGAGAGGCTGGACATGATCTGGCCATGGGCACTCACAGCCTAGGAAGCCAAACGTGTCATGGGCTGCACAAAAAACAGTGCACAAAGCGTGGCCAGCAGGGAGAGGGAGGGGATTCTGCCCCTCTGCTCTGCTCTGGTGAGACCCCACCTGCAGTGCTGCATCCAGACTGGGCCCCAGGAAGGACATGGATCTGTTGGCCTAGAGCCTAGAGGAGACCACCAAGATAATTAAAGACATGGAGCACCTCTCCTGTGAGGAAAGACTGAGAGAACTGAGATTGTTCAGGCTGTAGAATAGAAGACTTTGAGGTGACCTAGTCATGGAAGTGTTGAAGGCCAGGTTGAATGGGGCTTTGAGCCATCAGGTCTAGTGGAAGATGTCACTGCCAACGGCAGAGGGTTTGGAACTTAATTATATTTAAGATGGTCTTCCAACCCAGGCCATTCTATAAAGTCTTATATCACTAAACAATAATCTTCTAAGTTAAAAAAAAAAAAAAAGAAAGAAAAGATCGTTGCTAGATAACACACCAGGAGCCTAAGGCTGAGAGAATTGCCTAATGAAGGCTGCATTTTCAAGTCATGTGGAACAATTTCTTTCTGAACTAAAATGTGATTATTGAAAAATAAACTTCTGCCAGCATTTAACAGATTAGATTATATCTAACATGCAATAAAAGCATTTAGAAGAGTAGTGAGAGTTAAATCTCCCTGTGAGTGCTGAGATCCACATTTGCAACAAGGATTCTCCTTGTCCCACACCCTCAAACTGAGTTCATTAGTTTCTAAGGAAGACCACACTTATTAATATTCCCCAAAACAGTCCTATGGGCTATACCACTGCTGCCTGGTATAAAGATTTCACCTGTTGGATAAAGAGGGAACTTTATTTTATGGTCAACAGAAAGTGGCATAAGAGAATTAGTTCTAAACCTATTTTTATCCCAGTGCAAGCTCTGTGGTTTTTTGCAGTAGAAAAGTCCCATGGGGAAATGATGAATTCATTTCGTTCCTGTTTGTTTTTGGTTTTTTTTCACATATTTAGGCCACAGATCTGAAAATCTTCTTAAACCACCCAAATCAGTAAACATTTTATGTGGAAATGTTACTGTACTGCCACTGTTTAAAGAGAATTAACTTTTTGTCCTAGTTAATTATTTACTTTAGTCAGGTTATTTTAGTTTAGAATTGTACCTTCACTTAGTCTGAAAATATAACTGGATTGTTGTATGTGATGCTGGCATGTTCAGAGTTGGGTTGGGTTTTTTTCTCTCAGTAAAACATGCTGTTGGAAGTCTGTTTTTTAAAAGAGCGTTATATAAATATGGGTTAAAAAGGACTGCTTTTTTCACCCAATGGTGTATACACTTAACAGCATGTTTAATTCATCCTCTGAAGAACATGACAGTTCACTTTTAAGATTTATTTTAGCTTTTGCACTGAAAAACAGGGGTTTGAAATTTTGATAAGTATCTTTGCACAATACATGCATACTCTTTTCAGCCTTGTGACAGTTGGTGAATGTGCATTAAGAGATCATCTTCCTGTCCCCCACAGGAGATCACCTCCACACAACATATGCAGCATTTATCTGCCAAAATTCAGAAGTCTCTTGAATCAAGCTTTTCAAAAAATTCTTCCATCTGGAGCTCTAAGTGTTTTCCAGAGATTCTAGAAACCTACCAAGAGAAAAATCAGAACATTTCAGAAGCTGTAGTTAAGCTTATAAATCTTTTCTAGGAAAAGCATTGTGAAACAAGCAGCACATAATTTTAAAGACCTGTGCGTATCTTTCTATGTTTTAATATAAAAATGCTCTTTATGCATGGAAAATGCATATATTCCATGTGTAAACAAAGAGAAATAAACTGTAGCTTATTACTATTTTTTTTCCCTTCCATTTGTAGAGAGGTTAATACACAGGACTAATGTCATAAAAATGGCATTATTCCCTGGGAGAATGTGATGTCCTCACTACACCATTAACTTGATTCTAATACTGGCTGCAAGTTTGTAGTATTGGCAAGTGAAAAATCTCTCCTGTTTTTAGATCAGAGAACTTGAAAAAGAGAAACAAAAATGGAATGACAAAAATAAATGGAAATTGCAAAGCCTGTATTCTTCTCACACTCTTCTCTTTGGTTTATATACACAGGATCTAACTCCCTAGTTGCCTAGACAGGGCAAAGAGGAATAGAAGTGATACTGTGAATACTAAACCATTTCTTCAGTACAGCTTTTTGGCTGGGAAGATGCAAACCTTTTTCTGTTAGCTTTGCAAAAGTATTCTTTCAGTTATGGTGGTCAGCTCAAAGAAGATGATTATTGAAGAACAGGGAAGTGAAAAGGATTAGTAAATCTGCTCCCTAAACTTTGAGTATTTATTTGAAGAATGACAATTGCAGACTATGATAGTGGTCAGCATTCAAGACTGAATGGGTGCAACTTGTTTTAATTGAAATTGCAAGGTGGTAATTTTAGAGTTCCAGCCTTAGCCAAAGGCTCATATTATAGACTACTTGTTTCCTAACAGATTTTGACAATCTGATTTTATGAAATGGTTGTCTTGGTAACCCATTCACTTTGCTTCCATCTACAAAAAAGCAAATGAAAAAAACAGTTATCTGGCTTGAATTTTTTCTCAAATCTTCCACCACTGGCTTGTTTTTATTTTTGTGTTAGTTAATATACAAACTGGAAGCCAAAGTAATACAAATATGTAATATATAACCGTGAATAATATTATCTGTATAGCTCACAGGCAGATAGATATCCTCAATTACTTAGTATATAATTCACAGGAGGGTTAATTATAAGCTCTTCAAGGCAGTGACCTCATTTTTGGAGACATCTGTAAAGTGCCAAGCATAATAATGGTGCTATCAGAATAACAAGACACAAACTCTGTAAAAAACAATTTGTGAGATAGAAAGTAAACTACCATCTGTGCATTTTATATATATATATATATATATATATATATATATACACACACACACACATATATATATATTCTCCTTTATTTGCATACTTGCCTAATGACTATTTTTGTCAAAATACATTTGCACAAATTGATTTGTTTATGTCACATTTTCAGCTTGGGTAGTAAGGCTGAGTCTGTAGTAGGACAGCATTTGTTTTCATTAGGTACAGCTCTTTGGGAGGTTTAAATGCCTTAGGAAAATCTGATTACAAAAAGTGTAAATGACAGAAAGGTTATTAAAAGTTGTCAGAAAATAATATTATGAGTTAACTGCAATTGTAGGAAATTAGGGCATTTAATGTCAGGGTTAACAGCCTTCTTGTATTCAGCTTAGAAGGAGTAGCTCAGACCACATAAAGCCACACAGGAACTTCCAAAATTTGGGAAAGCAAATTTGAAATGCACTGAGAAATTTAGTTAGTATGTGAAAAATGAGTAAGAAAATTCTGCCAAAATGGAATACAGCTGAACAGTCTTAAAAAACACATTGGTTAAGGCATGACTGATCACATCTCCAAGTGAACAGAAAGGAACAGGAAAAAAGCCATGTGCCTTCATGATACAGTTAAAGATGTAAGGCTGAGGAAAAAAACATAGCTCCCAAAAGAAAAGAAAAGCAATGAAGCCATGTGTCAGCATTTGTTAAACTGGAAAGGAAGAAAATGAGAAAAGCATAAATAGAAAATTAATTAATTTTCATAGAAGTTTTAGAATATTTATTAAAAGCTTGGGAAACAGTATAACAAGATAAAGAGAAAATAGAACCAATATTAGGAAAGGTAGGTAAAAGGAATGAATTTGTTTGTTTGTTTGTTTGTTTGTTTTCAATAAGAAGAACTGAGTCCCAAACCAAAAGGTTTACATCACTTAAATTTTTAAGTTTTATATGTTTTTAGAAATTTTTAACAAAACTAACCCTTCATTTTTCCTCCTTCTCTCTTTTCTCCACTAACTCCCACAGGAATGCTAGTTCATAAAAATTTGTTAAAAGAAAGAAAAGAATACTTTCACATATGAGGCAAAAGGTTTGCTTTCTTTGTTTTGTGACAGAGAACAGATTTCATTTTCTACTGCTTGTTTCCTGAGATGTTGTTTGGGCAAGTGGTTATAGAAGTTTGATCCCATGCAAGAGTTCAGGATCAGCTTTTCTTAGGTCATGTGTGATATCTTATCTTAGCTTCATATGGTGAATTTTGTTTATTTGTTTTTTGTTTGTCATGAATGTGAGAAATTGTCATGATTTCTCTTTATATACAAGCATTCGCTTTTAATTTCTAAATCACTGGAAACCAAGAGAAACTGGAAAAGGGAAGGTGCTGTAGAAATACAATTGCAGAAAGTTAGTCTTCTCACTGTTGATGGTTTTACAATTAATTCATAACAATCTGTCTATCAATCTGAATATGACGTGCAGACTTCCAAAAGACTAAGCAGATGTTCTCTAATAGCTGTAGTCACCCTGTGTGACTTAACTCCTGCAGGTGGTCTGTGGACTCCTTACTGCTTCATTTCACTTCCTGCATTCTCTTCCCATAACGCTTGTGGTGAAGAGCTCCAATATTTATGGGGTTCCAGACTGTCCCAAACCTTACTCATATCACTTTTGCTTCTCCTGACTCCTGCTGTATCAGCTTTTATCTGGCCTGTGCATCTCCAGTGAGGTCCCACTTTGTTACCTACCTGCTTGATACTATGTTGGGGATACAGTTAAGGGCTCCCAAAGACTTAAAAATTATAAACTTTCCATGCTCTTTTCATCCTTACTACTATCCATTCTCTGAAATAATATTTTACTTGAACTAAGTTGATAAAAAAATACAGCTATACACAATTATTTATACAGTTAAATCAAGTAGTAGGGTTCCAAATTATTATAAGATGCTTAGGTAAAGAATGGTTACAAAAAATGCCCTTAGATATTAATGTGGCGCTATCATCATAAAGCCCTTCTTTTTTCTTCATCTGACTTTGTTTCCTTCTCGACCACACGACAATGATAATTTCAGTATTTTTTCCATGCCTTTTCATTTGTGTTTAGATTTGATTGTCTATCTGTTCTGTCAGGTCTTCTCAGGTTTAATGTTTTTCCCTGAAATTCCTTCATTTGTTTCATACAGTGGGAGAAAATTGTTGTTTGGCATGACTACAAGCTTGAGTGACTTTCCCCAAACTCTTCCTTTGGTGAAAACCACCCACATTTAGTGAACATCTTACTGCCAGTAGCGTTATTATAGTAGGGAATTTTCAAAGTCCCATATATGTATTTTTCTGTGTTGTTTACCTTCCCTGTTTTGGTATGTCTCCACAAAGCACCAGCAGGCTTTAGATTGCTGTGGGCACACAAGCCATGTGTGAATGGTGTGCACAGCTGGCTGGGAGCCCAAAATCATTTCTCCATGGACTTGCTGAATAGGAGAAAGTCCTGGTGCATGAGCACATGGCTGTACATTACGTTGTGTGGTAGGTAAGATTTTGACTTTAGGCACAGATGGATAATATGAACACATACATTTTTTATGCTAATATTATTATAATAATAATTGTAAAATGTGGGACATGTAATACAAGATGACACGTGGTGGATTAAGCATATTAATATTCATTTGGAAAGATCATTAGAACTCAGTGAGACATCCTGCTGATGGTCTTTACACCACTAGCTCATGTATATATTATCTCTCCTCCCCTTAATGGGCCAAATTTTCCTGTGTCACAGAACCTTTTCTTCCTGGTCAGCTAGGGATATTGAATAGACATGTAGCTTTGGTAACTTCCTTTTTGATATGTATTTCAGGTTCTAGAAGAATTTTTGGCATGAATCTTTGTAGTGGTGCTCGGTTTAATAAAAACAACAGTAATTGTATCCCTTTCACAAGCCTAATTGTTGCCCCCCAGATATGTAAAGAAGTATTCATTTTGTGTGCATGATTGATTGTTAATTGTACTGATTAAAAGTGTCCACAGAAGAAACTTAGGTAATAGAAATAAAAATGCCACAAATCTCTGTTATCATTTTCTGGGTTACATAGTAATCAGTGAAATGGAGCTAAACAAATATTTATAATTGATGCTCAGCAATGGGTCTGCCATATTTTCTTGCTTATCTTGTAACTCTACAAAGCTTATTAGATACTTTATGAATATCCTTCTGTTGTCAATTTTCTTGGTAGTTTATAGAAAACAATTTGTGTTTGAGAGAGGCTGATTACTGAATGTGGGAGTCAAAGATGCCCATACATTCCTGACACTCCACTAATGCTGTGTGGATGTACTGCAGGCCTTAGAGATGAACTGAATTTCCATCTGATTCCAAGGATTTATCACTTGATAGGTGCAAACAGAGGTTCAAATTAGCTGTATATGAATGCTGCAGGAAACCTGAGGTGGATTTGACCCAGGTGGAGTAAACTTAATAGCTTAAAATTTTGTTAGGCTGAAATGCTACTGAAGACTGCTAATGGATTCAGGTGATTGTCCAGAAAACAAAACAAAACAACCCCAAACCAAGCAAAACAAAAACAAATTTAAAAAAACACTCAAAAGGTAATTTACATTTATAGAAGTTCATGGATGGCAGAATGAATTTCCAGTTTATCCTAACCACATGATGCATCACTGTTGGCTCTCTGAACTATGTGGCAGTCATCTGTCAAGCTCATGGAGTCACAGCGCAGTGTGATTTCTTGTGGATGCATCAACACTGTCCCTTAGCTGGCATACACCTCTCATGCAGAGACACCATCAGGGAAGCCTTAAGGACAAAATAGCTGCCTTTCTGGAATATCTAACCTTGAAAAGATAATTAATCTTATCTCTAAAAGCTATGAAAAAAATCCTTTAATTGCAGTGAATGGATAATTCAAATTATATTACAAATTCAGTATAAACTGGATTTCACAAACTGTGATATGCAGTGAAAATGAAAACCTCTTTTAGGACTTAAATGAAGTTCTTATGACTGAAAGCTTATATGCTATTATTCATGTTTCAACTTTGGAACTGTATCTAAATCTTTTGCCATTGTTCTTTAATTTATGTATTTGAGCAAGACTCGTTCCTCTTAATGGTTTTGGATGCAATATTTGTTATGTTTTTCAAGGAACTCTTTGTTTTGAAGGAATACACGGCCTAGTTATGCAAGAATCTACAGGTGGGCACACAGCCTTTTGCTGCACGTCTATCCTTCCCTAGAATGGGGGGGAGTGTGAGTGGGGGTCAGTAGAAGGGACAAGACTTTCCAAAGTACCTTTGAGCTTCACCCTAAAGGTGTAGTAGTGTAAATGTAGGAGATGATATCAGACTTCCAACAACTGCATATGAATGATTAAGAACCGTTTTGCCCTCATTATTGGATTAAGCAGAAATTAACTACCATCAATACTTTTAGTGAAAATAGATTGTTTTACTGTCTTACCTTGAAGTTCTTGAAGCATTTTAAGGAAGAAATACAAGCATTCACATACTTCTGGTCTAGAAAGTACAGTGAAGATAGTTCACATTATTATCAAGCTATAATTACAATTTTGTTTTTGTTTTTGCTGTGTTAAGCCAGAGCTGATGAAACAAGAAAAAAAAAATCATATTTTGCAAGGATAATCAAAATTCCTGAAACTTATTTTTTCTAGTTTCTTATAAATACAAAAAAGTGCTTGTAATTAAAAGGTCAGAGTTTCTCTTTTCATATTATGTGGTAATTAGAAAATTTAATGAAACACTGTTTGCATTTTAATGTTTTTCATTGACTTAGATTTAAAAATAATTTATCTCAGACATGGTCTTTATATGGTCCAGCCATCCTTTGTGACTTTTATAACTGCACATGCTTTTATGCATTTATAAAGAGCCTTTATAGATACTTTAGTGGATATGAAAGATCTCTGCTGTCCAAAGGAATATACAGAAGAGCCCACTGACATCAAATGAGTGTATAATTTCTTTGCCAGTATTTTTGGCATTCAGTATTTCATTGGAAATCTCCGAATTATTCATTAGTGTTTTTTTTCCTTTAAACTGGTGTACTACCACACATCCTGAATTTTACATTTCAATAAAGTAAATGAATTTCCTTATAGGAAAAGCTCATACAAGTAGTTTTTGTTAAAGAGAATTTGCATTCTGGCCATATCCACAGTGACAGCTGAAATGAACCCAGTCAAATGATTTCAGACATAAAACTGTGCTAGTTGCAGCTTGTCTACAGATTTAGTCATTAAGAAATTGTAGAAAAATGGTAGTAACTGCTCCTTCTGAATTTTTATATATCAAGCAGTGGAGGAATATCTATTTGAATAAATAAGCATTAAAAAATGAGTTAAAGTTTATTTCTGTTAAAAATGATCCAGAGTTTGTCCATTATGACTATGCTGGGATTCACTGACTGACAGACTGATGTTTAATTTACATAGTGTTCCACATTTATTGATATGACTAAAAACTTAAATATTTTTATATGGAATTTCTATTGAATACATTAATTACTAAATCAGTATAGTACAGAAATATGATTCTGATGGTTCTTCCTCTTCATTAATGCTAAATATAAAGCATATTCTATATTTTTGTGGTTTGCATCCTAACTTGCCATTTGATTATTGAAGTTAAATGAATATGTAATTTGTGTGAACATTATGATCATTCACATCTGTTTATGTGGCACAATAAAGCTACCATTACAGGACAAATTCCTGAATGCAATATAAAACCCAGAATAATCCCCAAGATTGCTGATTACAATTTCCTCTTCATTGGCACCATTATGTCAGGTTCATAGAATCATTAATGTTGAAAAAGATCCTTGTAGTCTATCAACGTAGCATGACTATGATCTCCCCTAAACCATATCCCCACATTCAATTTCTGATGCTCCCTTAGACAAATACCTGTCGACTCTGGCAGGTTTATTTTGGTGTGAGGGGGTTTCTTTTGTTTTGAATTGAGTATTTTGTTACATGGCAATGCTACATGTTATAAAGGCTCAAGGAGGCAAGAAGCATAATCAGGGAAACCTATAGTTTTGGTAGTGTCTGGGATTGTTACCTGATATTCTCTGAAGCTTTTTTTAAAGAGGCATTTTTTATTAAAAAAAGACTTGTTGCAGAAGTACAATGGTGACAAGTATATGAAGATTTGATGGAGTGAATGAAAGTGAAGCAACTGGCATCAAGTAGCATATTGTTTTCATTGGACTTTATTCTCTCTTCCTCAATATTTGGAGACGGTTTAATTCTGTTGTTTCCCTGAGGTTTCTTTTCAGCCTGAAAATTCCTAGAAGAAAATGGCCTTGCATCATAAGTGTTAAATTGCGGGTTCTTTCCCATAGTTGTGGTTTTCAATAATAGAAAGGATATTTCGACCTTCATTAGATATTTAATGAGTATAAAAAGATTTGAGCAAAATTGGCTGTTGCAACTCCTCTCTATGATGTGAGTTCATTAAGAAAGAATGTGGCAATAAATGAAGGAATTTGACACTAACTGGTTGGGTTTTGGAGAAAAAAAATCTCAAAATCTTCAGATCAAAATAGTCCAAAATATTAGTGTTGTTACAGCTGATGAATTATGTAGTTTTTCTAACTTTTCAGGAGCTGTTTTCTAAAGTCCTGCTGTGTATTTTTCATAGAGCAGGTAGCTATGTGGTTTCTTAAATTTTACAGAGTAAAGCCTGAAATCTTCAGCCTCAAGAAATTTACATGTGACAACTTTCTTCTGCCATGTATTCTTCCTGCTAAAGAAACTTTTTTTAATACCCTGAAGTGCAAGTCAGCCTGTAGAAATCCATAATGTTTATGTTATATTGTGGTTGTTGACAGTTCTGATCATAGTGGGGATTTCAGTAGATTCCTCACTTGTGTGTACTGCCAATTCCAAAAACCCAGCCCATGCCTTTTCTTTCTCTTGAAGGATTCTCGTTGTCTTCTTTTTAAACAACAGATTGTAAGGCTTTCTCTTCATTCAGCATTTTTCAACACAATTTGGCATTTTACTGCCAGTAGAGTTCCCAGTAACAATGGGAGTAGAGCTGAGAAAAGCTGTCCTTTGTAGTGAAGCCTTTTTCTAGGTTGCAGCTGTAGATAGAGTTTAATAAAGCAGCTCTGCCATGAGAACATCACCTTGGACTGTACAAATGAAACTCTCTGCAATCTGTGGCCTTCTGAAAATTCCTCTGGAACTGATTGTTGGTTCCAGATCTCACCGTGCATTTAATGTGATTTTTTTTTTTTAATAAACAAAGCAACTGCTGAAGTTTCACCTAGATCTTTCAAGAGGCAGTAGAAATCATACCACTTTTGATATCTTCTATTAAAATATGCCTACCTTGGGACTCTAAAATAATTTAACTTTTTTGCAATTGTTTACACTAGATCTACCCCCTCCAAAGGTCATTATGAGGATTTCTTTCAGGCCAATATATTATTATTCTGATAGGCCAAGATATTAATAATATTTGGAGGTTAGAATAAACTAAATTTACAAATAAGATTAGGAAAAAAAACCCAAGCTTTTTAAAATATAAGTTTTTTCACTTAATACAGTAGATGAATGCTGGTGTTAATGCCTACAGAAACTAGCAGTACACCACTTGGAAGCAAAGATGGATAATTTCTTGTCTCTTTTACTTATCTTCTTTTAGGCTGATGCAGAAAGGGAGATTTGCCACTTCAAGAAACATGTGTCAGGAAGCTGTTTATTTATGAAACTTCAGCTATGGAAAAAAAGAGCTTTCCACTCTTTCATTCTTTTCAAAATAATTTCAAGGTTTTCATATATTTTGCACCAGCCACGTGAAAGAACATTTTGGCACCCCATATACCATTCTGCAGTAACTGTAGGGAAAATTTTGAAAAAAAACTATGTTTTGTTTGTTTTGTTTTATTGTAACAATGGCTTATGAGTAAAGAATAACAGAAGAGCAATGATCTCTCAAACAATACCTTATTTCTTGCTTAACTGAAAAGAAATTTTGTTTTTGTGGAACATTCTTCATAGTCTTAAAATCAAGGTGTATGTATTGCTGTTATGTTCAACTGTGTTGTAGAATTAGTTGTTTTGCAGGTCAGGCTATGTGAAACTATAAGCATCCACATATATATAAAATTATTAAAAGATCTTGGATACCCATTTTTTACACCCTGGTAAAGTCCTCAGTTAATAGGTGTAGAAATACTGGGAACTGAAAATATTTGCCTGCCTGAAGAAATATCTTAAACCTGAAAACTTTTTTTAGTGACTCATTTATACTTCCTAAATATTTAGTAATGAAATGGTGCCGTATGAAATGTGTGAACAAGTGATGTGTTTTCTCCCTAGCTTTGCTTTTATCTTCCTTTTTAAACTATATGAATTTCATATTTCAATTTCTTACTACATAGTATGTCAGATATGTCCTAAATTTCATGTAACTCATGAAATTACATAAACATCAATAAATTTCAGTAATTTTCACAATTAAGAATAAATTAGGAATTATAATAAATAACACATTATTTATAGAATGGTGATTTACCTATAGTATACTTAGGGACAAATGTAATGCTTGGGTCTTCAGTTCTCTTATTTTTTACCTTGAAGATCTCTTTGTCACAGCTATTCCTTGTTATTTCTTAAAACCTTTGAAGATTCTTTTCTCTGTTCTTTTATCTTCTTGAATTGGAAATAAGAAGAGAGGACATACCTTTGTTAACTCTTACATAAGTAGATGCAAATTATGGCTGTTAGATGTATGGAAAAGCTAGTCCACATGAATCTGTTTAGGGTATAGAATATCTGTTGGCAAGGGATTTCTTTATCAGGATACCAGAAAGCTGATATAAGGGCATTGGGCATGACTGATTTCTCTCTGATAGTAGCAAATGGCCTAAATAGCTTTTGGAGGCCTCTTCTTTCTCATTTTATATCATATGATAGAAATTAAGATCTCCACATCTTAAATACTGTATACTGTTATTTATAAAGAAGTTCTAGACAAATCTACCATTCCATTCTGGGTTAAAGGAAACAAACAAAAGAATAAAGGGGAAGAAGAGAGCATATATTACTCCTACACTTGCCTCATGTCATCCAGCAGAACACTACAACTCAGTGTCATCACAGAGCTAGGACTGGAAATAACCCATATACTGTAGCATCTTGGTGGGACACTATGTTATGTTTTTTTAATTTCATGAACAAAAGGAAAATGTTAGCATATAATCCGCTTGTCCCAGGTTATGAAGTTCTAGAAGTTACAGCTGTGTAGGCCATGTTATGACCAATAGAACTGCTTTGAGCAGTAAACTGTTTAATCCTTTGGGAAAAGCAGAAAATTAAAGGAAAAAAGTATTTAAATCTTCAGTTTCATGAAATGGTGCTGTAAAGACTAATATGAAATCAGCTTTATGATGCAGGGATGAGGCTGCTGCAACTAAAAATCCATACAACCTGAAATTTGAGCTAATTGCTCAATTGTAAACCCTGAAATATCTTTAGGCCATTATCTTTAAAATCGATATCTGCTCTACATGGTTACTGAGAAATTTAGTAATCTACTTCTGTAGTGAAGGACATGTGTAGTTAATTGCCCAAAGGCAAATAGTAGTTTAATCAGACTAGAGGAAGCCTTTACTTAAGGTCAATAAACCCTTTGGCATTTCCTTGCCAAACTTGTCAAGAATATAAATAAATTTCTCTCAAACCCTTTGCTGTTTTTTACAAGCATCAAATCTTTTGAGATCAGAGCAGGAGATTCTGTGAAGTGTCCCAATATCCCTGAGAGCTTTTTCCTCAGCTGGGGAATCAATTGCACTTTTAACTTCACCTCAGGGCTTTGACATTTGACATTCAAATAAGGCAAATAAAATAACTCAATAATCAATAAGTTAAATAAGTCTTATCAAGAACTAAAATTCTTGATAACCTCTTTATTTATAAGAGAAAAAAAAACCCACCCTAAACCTATGGAAGTAAACATTCATATTCCTTTCTTAATTATTTGTACAATATTCTGTGTTCTCTTTAAAAGCCTTGTTCCAGATTTACTCGCCAGTGTTGCATCTTACACTGAATTGAACTCCACAATGAACTGACTTTGCAGTCACTGAGAACACAGATATTTTGTTGAAGAAATCAAAGGAAATCTTGTAAGAAGCTGTGTCATACTTAAACCAGTACACAGAGATAATATAAAGACAAAGAGGATATCTGATGGAATTTGGCTAAAACTTTATTATCTGACCATTGGTTGAAGAGAAAATATTGCTCAGCTAAGAAAGCTAATGCTTTAGTCTTAAATATGCCAAATGCTGTCATGAAGAAAGAAGACAGCCCTTAACAGTCTTCCATGTTCAATGAAGGAAGAACAAAATTTGATATTATCTTTTGAAGAAAGCTACTGTTATATTTAATACTTTCCTTTATAAACACAAAATAACAATGCCTATCTTTTTGATGTGTTAAAAACAACATTTAAGACTCTGTCATATTTATGGATGTCAAGTAGGTCCCAGAAGTTTATATTCTTTGCAAAATCTCAAGACAGTTGCATTTCTGAAAGATGCTGACAAAGACTTGGTATTTAAACAAGTACCAAGCTTTTTCTGTATTTAAATATTTTGAGACAGGAAATATAATTATAGCCTACTGTCTCTGAACTTGATCTCTATTTCCTTCTGATATTGAAGTTCACTTTCCTTCTTTCACTTTTTTCTTTTCCTGTATGTCTTATTTTCAAAACACATGCACACAAAAAAAATAAACAGTCAAAACTTCTTTGGATATATATTTAAAGATTTTTATTTTGATGAAAAAACAGAGGCTTAAAGGAGGTTTTGTACCAGATTTATGCCATCAAATTCAGTCTGTTACAAAGTATGTTCAGCAATTTTTTGTCCCTGAGGAGAATAATGAACTTATGACTCAGTTCTGACTGAATCATTGCTCAGTGTATCAACAATATATTTCTATCTCTTTAGAAGTAGTGGAAAAGAAGGAACTCAAATATTTTTGTTTGAAAAATGTATTTTTTAATGTACATTGGTAGTTTTTTCCCACTTCGACAGGGTTCTTTGTCATCTTAAGGCAAATTATTGACAGCAGCTTTAACCTATGCTTCCCTGGGAACAAATGCTTTGGCAGCTGGCCATGGTAACAGATTTTCTGGGTGACATGCATACTCTGTACTGATCTTGCCAAAGCCTGGTGTTTCAGATAACTTCCTTTTCAAGAGCAGGTGTTCATTTATTCCACATCATTCTGCAGCCTTGGCAGATGAGATAAAATTCAGAACTAGTGCAAAAGAGCTCATTGATCCAGCTCCATAGAAATAAATCTCAACACTTGGAGCTTGAAGTAGAAAATCCAGAAAGAGGCAGACTGTGAAGTGATGAAGAAGATGGTTGGGTTTAGAAAAAAATGGTGACTTATACCTGGACATGCTACCATATTAATTGTCTGAATTCTGCAGGTGTCAGTGGAATATGACAGTGGTTTGTCTGGACAGGAATCTTACAGTAATAACAAAAATCTAATTTGCATAAATTGTTGTATCTGATAGCAGTAGTTTTATTCTTAGTTTAAAAAAGTCTCATTGCCTCTTTTATTTTCTTTTACCTTTAATATCTTGATTTTATCAATGTTGTTTTAATTACACATAATGCAAGTGATCAAAATCCATCCTTAGTGCAAAACACATAGATGGGATCTGATAGCAAAACTGTGTTTGATAACTGAACGTGTGATAAAACCCCCCAAAATAATTAGGAAAATATGGTCAGCCTGTATAGTTCAATGTATAAGTGTACAGTGGATATTGTACACTTGAGGGAGGTAAATATTTGATGAGCTTCATACTGTAGTAAACTCTATTTTCATTTACTTTCATTGCCACCACCTCTGTTCCCTTGCTTAGAAAGTAGTAAATGCATTTTATCTTTAAGTTATTACTTCACCCTTGCATAGATAATCTCAATTAAACCAGCTACAGAAAACCTTTGTCTTACGCATATCTTTAGTCATCCCATGATCAGTGTAAACATTTGAAAGGTGTTCAACAGACTTACATCAGAAAAATAAACAAATGTAGATTGTTAAGTCTGCTGAGAGAAAATAAGACTATTATAAAAGCTGTAGAGTATGCATATAAAATAAAATTCAATTAGAGCCACTTAGCTGATCCACTCTGTGGACTGAAGACTTTCTGTGATGATTCAGAATCTTATCACAATCATACAAGAATGAGCTATGTGTTTTCAGAGGACCTGTTGTAAAATGATAGTGCATTTAAAGGGAGGAAGAAACAAGAAGCTAAAATATGACTGCACCCCTTGGGGACACTCCTGGTCTTGCTTCATGCATAAAAAGACAGCTTAGGTATTCTTATCAGTGTACACTGGAGAGGATGTAGGCCAACAGCGGAGTGGGTTTCTCAGGCAGATTACGGAACTTGTGTTGCTCTGTGATGGCACAACTGCTCTGATGGAGATACTTGAGCCTACTGCTGTGCATGTCTGTATGATTTAGAATTTCAGAAATTTACCCTCTCAAAATAAAAGTTAAGTTCATAAAATCATGCAAAATTAGCTATAGCTCTGTGAGAAATAAAATAATGAAAAATTAGGTATAACTCTGTGAAAAATAAATATTGACTTTCTAAAATAAATTTACATCTCTCCTTTAAATGTAACCACTAGTCAAATCTTTGCATTCTGCTGTGTTTTTAAACAGACATTCCAGTCTAGAAATTATAAACGTTCATCCAAATAATATGTTCCTGTGAAATATTTTGTTCCCATTGAAACTGCCTCTTTAAAATTATTTATTAAGCAAAAAATTATTGATCAGCCCAACCTTTTTAAAGAAAAAAAACCCATAATTTTCAGATTATCAGCAAGACTGTAAGATTTTCTTTAATGGTTCGAGACAGAAATGTGTCTAGTTTTCAGCGCCATGCTAACACTGACTTCATAGTGGCATACCTTTTCTTCTACATTCTAGAATCCTTTTTCTTGAGTTGCAAAGCAGTGGAAAAGGCACAGTGTAATTATGTGTTTTGGGCAGACTTAATTTGACTTAGAATGCTGTAGGTTAATTTTGCATCATTAAAAAAAAGAATATCCAAAGTACTTTGATATCACAGCGTGAAGGTGTATATGGGGCAATGAAGGGGAAGGAATATTGAGGAAAAAAATATTCATATAATGTACTCCTAATATAAAAAACATATTTTGAAAAAATAAAGAACAAAAGGATCTCTATTTGGTCTCTCAAACTAATTGAATTTTGGTAGTGGCCTTGGCACAAAAATTTTTCGAATAATGTGAAATTGTTTTTGAAATTTTCTAAAAAAATTTTGTACAGTGCAAATAAAACATATATACATTCCTTAGGATTGGGAATATCAGTTCTAGATCAGTTCTGAGTCTTTCCTTCCTTTCACTTTTTTTCCTGTGTTCTGTCTTCTTGTTAAGTCTTTTTTTTATTCCTAAAAGAAAGTCTAAAGCAACACAAATATCATGTATTGATTGTACTGATTGTACTGATTTTAATGAAAAAACTGGCCAAAGATGTTTAATAAAATTTAACTTACATTGTCTTGATTCTGTCCACTGAATCATCCTCTCTTGCAAGTGCAGCTGTTTTTTGCTGCATCCCTGGCTCCTTCACAACCTATTTACTTTCATTCTGTAGTACATTTGTTCTGGACATACATAATCCACTGAAAATGCTTCTGTCTCCAGGGAAGATAACCATGCTTATTGGAGAAACTGGACTTTGTTCATCTACTTATGAGGACTCTAGAGAGGAAAGAAGGGATCCCAGGTGAAAAAGAGTTGGGGTTGGGAGAAGATGAAATGCAGAGTACCTATATTCTGACAGCTGTCTATGTTTGGTCAAAAAAAACAGTATTGCTCTCTTTCCTGTTCTGCAGGCAGGGAAAATATTGACAAATAATCCTGGTCTGGGTGATAAATATTTTTCATAAATCATTACAATATGTGAATATTTGCATTTTAATAGAGAAAATCATGATGAGCTATTGAGCCTGTGTTTTTCTTTTAGGATCTTTTTTAAGGGAATCTTATCTGAAACTGTTCCTATGGATGTATAACGTAGCTATTCCTGGAGATTTAAAAAGTAGTCTTGTAGATTCTGTATTTCTTAGAGACTTTTGATACTGTACATCTCCATCTTACCTACAGTTGTCACACAAATGCCTACAGCTAAAACACAGTGTAGTGAAAAGACTATAGATTTGGAAATGCAAATGTTCTAACATTTTAACTGATTTTGACAAGCAGTAACTTCATATTTTGTTGCCAATGTCACTGTAAGTTTGTTTCTCATTTACTAAGACAAAGATGTATGGTTTTTGCTAGAACATTCTTAAAATTCTTATAAGTTTCCTATGTAAAGAACTCACAGCACATTAACTTCCCTTGGTTGCTCTGGATATCTGGAACCTTTGAAAGATATTATTCTTTTGAAAGAATTGACTTTGAAATCTTATTTTAAATAACAGTATTAATAATAGTTCTACAATTTCAACAGTATTCTTGTCTAACTTGTTTCTTAATGCAGGTTAGCTTTCTTTTTGTTCAGTTGTTGTAATTTTTTTCTGATCCCAGTTTTACAAACTTCTACATTTGTATTTGTCTTGTCTTTGTAATACTAGTGCACTGATGACTGCAGAGATATTTGTCTCAGGAGGACCTGTAATGTGCTGCTGCTGACCTTTAAAAGGTCCAGGCTCTTTTGAATAGTAGTCAAGTAGAGATTTTCTTTATCCTTCAGAGAAGACGTTCCTAGAGGTCTTGAGAACAGAAACCAGAAATGTCTATTAGTCAATTTTGTGTGTGTATGTGACCAAGAAAATAAAATTTTTGTATGTGTTTCTAATGAGGAATCATAATCCTTTTTGGCTTTGTAAAAAGGTATGCTTTTAATGAGGATCCTTTTCTTTTCAAGAAAGTGCGTGAGTAGATTTTTGATCTGAAAAGATTAACTGGAACATATTCAGTGATTCTTGAGGCCCATCTGGCATTGGACACAAGTATAATGGCCAGGAATAGCTTTCCCAGGAAGGCTGGGAAACTGGATGTGTGACAGTGTACCTTAATGCTGCTTGAGAAATAAATGCTGCCCTGGACTCCCAGGCATTGTACTTTACTCTGATAAAACTGCACATGGAGCAGAACATGAACAGACACTTTGGTGGTACTTAACCATCCTAACTTTAAGTGTGTGGGAGTGAGCATCATCTAGAAAATGAACTGTCTTCTTTTTTTAGTACAATTTTGGAGCCCATTCAGCCAGCATAGCTCTTCAAAAGCTTGTTGGTAGGAGTCTTTCAAGCTGTAGTAAGGTTTAAAATAAAAAAGGCCAAAGCAAAAAAAAAAGAACCCTACAAAAAACCTTTCATCAGCAGAGCTGCAAATTATTCCATGCTGAAATACCATCTGCCCTCCAAAAGAAAGGATTTTTACTAGAATGCAGTATGTTTGGATGAAGGTGCACCCTGGTGGGTGTTTTTCAGTTTTCCTTTGTTGCATTTGCCCCACCATATTAGATACTTTCTGAAGTCTTTGACTTCTTTATTAAATATTAGTTGAGTGCATCAGAAATGTACACTCTCTGTCTGAAGGCGTGGCCAAGTTTTAGAAGGATTCTTAGGTTCTTTATCATCATCATCTTAAGCATTATGTTGACCTTTTCATGTCTCTTTAGAGTGATTTTCCTCAGAAGGTACTGTCTGATAAAACAGAAGAAAGTCTTTTAAGGTCATTTAGATGAGCTCACATAAAGATATTGCCATTTGTGCTTTGTGGAAATGAGCAGTTTTCTATCATTAGAGGGAATGTACTTGAAGATTCATCAGGATTTTTTACTGAGCTTATAGAATTAGTTGGCAAAACGAAGTGTCAAACTTCATGTATTTGTGCTATCTTAACCTACAGAACAGTTGAGTTTGTGTGAGGGTCTGATGAAAACATGCTAGTTTGGCCCTGTTTTGCTGACCCTCTCTTGACAGAATTTTAAATGTGTGAAAGTCAGAGTTATATACAAGATTAAACTGTTTGCTACTTTGTAACCAAATGTTTAGAAAAAAGCATGGCTCTTCTATACCAGCAGCAAATATAAGTGTCTAGTATTTATATTTGGCAATTTATGGAAATTGCAGCTTTTAAATTTGCTTTTCTCTCCAAGAAGAACTGCCCTTTAATGAAAATTAATTTGCATAAAATGTATATTTGCTCATATAATGCAAATTGCTTTGTACTGTATATGTGTCATTCTTTCCTGGCTCAGAGCTTAAGCAAACTTAGAAAAAGAAATCTAGTTGTGAGTTTTCTGATTCTAAAGATGGGTTTCTGGAGGCCACTGTATGTGATTGCAGGTAATGTTTACTATAGTTCATCCAGAAGGCTATTCGTTTATAAAGAGAGTTTATTGTGTTATAGGAGAACCATTTGTGCTCTCAAATACTTACTAGCAAATGATAAAAAAGAAAAAAGTAGTGTCCATTTCATCTCCATTACCTTGTGTCTTGTATTAACTGGTCTCTTGGCTTACTCAATGACTCTTTCAATTTCTGATTTGGTTATTGAAATTCTATTCAAATGTCTATGTAAATAGTGTGAGAATTTTACTTCACTCAGACTCTTCAGTAGTCTGTAAAGCTGAGTCTACTGGAAGTGGCCTGAATTTTCAGTCTACCAAGCTGGCTAAATAAAGTTTTGTAGTGTTTCCAATACAGAAAAGCAAATAATTTCTTTTCCCAAATATCTATATTTGACTATATAAACCTCTTTAGCGTGTAATGCTGAATAAGAACAGGGAAAGGCACATGAGAAATTATGTAACTGGAAAAGGAAGCTGTTGCCTGTGCTGTATATAGTGTTTGCACATGCTATTATATGGAACCTAGTCTGTTTGGAGTCTTTGAGGATTATACGTAAAGGAATTTTGTAGCACTGCTGGAACTCTAGATATTTACACTTTTATATACTCAGTAAGTACACATCTGCCTCCCTGACTATGCATCCTGCATCCACACTGAGATTTGCCCACCAGGAATTCTCTAGCTATTCAAAAAGCTACTGCACTCACAGTGCTCAGCAAGTTTTGTTAGCTAGGCAAGGGAATAATTTACTGTAAACTGATTTTTTTCCCATCATCTCTTTTGAAGATTTCTACTAGGCCAGGAAGTAGATGAAATCCCTGGAGGCAGCAGGATTCTTTTTCCCTGTGCTGGTGTCTGTAACCTAGCCTAGTTACTGTTATCCCATGGTTGAAAGCTGATTGTCAAAACCCATGTAACACACTGATATGCTCCTTGCATTAAAATGGGAGAGAATGTCAGATTCTATTTTTTATAAGAATGCAGCAGATTGACTAACAGTGATCTGAGCATAATTTTGGAAATTTCCCATGATATTTATCTGCAATGTGTGGAATTAGAGTCAATTATAGTTGTTACAATAGCAGTTAGAATGCTTTTCATAGTACTCCCTAGTGATGTTTGCCTGCAGCATACCGAGCTCTGAAATCTTCACGTGGGGAGATCATTCATTATGGAGAGAACTTTCATGCATTCATCTGCTCTCAGGCACTGTTAGATTTGACTGTGTGTAATGAAAAAGACCAAAGGATTTGTTTTCAGTAAACTAAGAAAACAGTGTTGTAAATCCATACCAACAGTGTTGCAAAGTTAAAAGCAAAATATGTATAATTCCAATAGTTTTATAGCATTATATGCATGAGTTGTTTGCAGTTTGCTCACGTTTTTGTGTCTTAGCAAACAGAATATTGCAGCTTTCCATGTTATATTATATCCTGTTCACAAAATGGAAATTCTCAAATCAATGTTGTTTCAGTAAATTAAATAGTAAAGCAGTGTCCTGGTTTCTGCTTTCATATATGACATCTAGTTGTAAACACTCATCAATATGTAAATGCCAATAACTTGCATATTTCTCTCATGCATAGTTAATCAGTTGATCTTTGGCTTGTTGGTAGGCTGCCCATGTTGTTGACATCTAATCAGAATATGTGGAGTTCACTTAAAATTCTGTATTTTAGTCTACTTCATTTCACACAATTGAGGATTTGGTCTGCAAAACAGCTTTCTTACAAATGCTTGGGTATCACCAGATATGATGTTTACTGCTCTCAGTTTCATTTCATGTGTTGCATGTTCAGGGAAGGCAAAGTCCAGGTCTTTGGCAAGTGAATCAGAATAAGCTTGTCTAGAATTCCGATAATATATGTAACTACAAATTAAAAGTTCAAATTCTTCAAATACCTCCAGGTAGAACAGATAGTGCTAAGTAGGAAGGCTGTCTAATCTTTTTTTAGCGTTCACTGGGAAAAAAAAAGAAATGGTAACTTATACAATGAACCAAACCCTGCCCCTGTCTTGTTTCTTCAAAGTGTAAAAATACAAGGAGCATCCCTTGTCTTCTCTGTATGCTACTTCTCTATTCTGAAATAGCTAAAGTTGTGAAATATCAGTTATTTTATTAGTTGTTAATCCAGAGAAACCACTTGGCTTTATAAAAAAACCATGTATTTTAATTTTGGCTTTACTATATCTTATATAAAAACAGGGAAAGAAAGAAAGGTAGCTTAAATTTACACATCTAATTGAAAATAATAGAACATTTTAAAAACAAATAGATCCCCCAAACTTTAAAAAATCTGTGGAAATTGTAATGTCCCTTCCAACAGGTTGGTTTAAAGAAATATTTTTCTGGAATATTTGGGGCAAGTGGGTGAAAGCATTGTTCAGAATACCTATTAAAGGAGTCAAAACCCTTTTGCCTGGCTGTATAGCTCTGTGCAGCCCCTTCACTACTGCAAAAAGAAGTGTAGTGGCAGTCACAATAAATTAATTATCTACTTGCTGTTTGTATGGATGGTATCAGATCACAAAGAATCTAGTTCTTCCTTTTTAAAAATATTCTCTACATTCCCATAGTGAGTACCGTGACTGTGGCCTGTTACCACACTGCAGCAGCTGTGGAGTACAACAGAGCTTTGTTCTCACAAGGGAGTGATGAGTTTCACATGTAAATGTAGGTGAAGGTGTGTGACTGGGATAATAGCATTGTAAAGCTTTCTAGAAATGCCAGGCAGAGTGGCCTAGACATAATTGCCATGGACATAAAAATTGATATAGTAAAAAAGACATATTCTCCAATTGTTTTTCAAAGAAAACCTAAAGTTTAACTCAATTTATGTTGTATAAATACTTATACATGTGCGGTATAGATACACATCTGTGCATATTTTTTACATTAGCAAATTGTTTTTCCTCAAAAGAATTTGTCTTTGTTTTATCTATTTTTTTTTGTTTTGCTCTACACATCTCTGTTGACCTTTTCACTTCTGTACTTATTTATTTCCCAGGAGTAAAATATATTGCTCTTAGCATAGTGTTATGATGAAGAGACTGTATAGGAGCTCAGTAATCTTCATGAGACTGTGACCTTTTTTAGCACTAAATGGCTTACTCCTAGAGATAGATATGCTAACCTAATTTAATTAGTGCCGAAAAGCTGCAATGGATTAATTTTGACAGTTTCAAGTTTAAAAATTTGGCTCTTTACAATGATCATGTCTTTAATTTTAGTGCAAAAAATGTATATATTTTCATTTCCTCTAAAAAAAATGTTTTTCCAAAAAGGTTAGATATAACGTTAAACTGCTTTTTCAAAGAGGCCTTAATGTTATTTTGCTCATGCTTATTGAATGAGTAGAATGACTTTCAAATTGAAGATAATAAAATGAAAATAAATTTATTTTCCAAATGTGACCACAGTTGACACAGGACTTATATCAGTAATCTTTGGGGAAAAATCACTTCTGTAAGGCACAAATGTCTTTTATTTGTATAGTAACAACTATGTGTTCCTAAAATATTTGTTGCTGTCTTTCTATAGTGATCTTGCTTTAAATGACCAGCAAATTTGATAAGACTATATATGACTTTATATTACAATTATATTACATATATTAAATTAGAAAACTTTCAAGTTCAAACCTTTTGAGAGTATGAGAAAAATTATTTGCATCTCAAGACAAACACACTGCTTGAAAATTTTCTGTTTAACCAAAATAAAATAATTATACATCCTTTAAAAAAGGAAAAATCTAATACAAATCTTATATACCACAAATAATTTTTGAAAAACTTTGTTTGCATTGATAAAGTACTAATACTTCTGTGAAATATTCTTTTGACCTTGTTTGATTGTATCGATTGTTCCTATGGAAATGTGACAGATCCTCTTGATTTTTGCTTTGTTTGAGTTCTCTCTCTGGAACTGCTTCAGTGAAACAATTTCCTGGAAGGCAGATATTTCTGGCTGTGATATGTGAGATTAGCAAGCACCCCATCACAGTGGTGTAGCTGTGAAGCACTACAGAGATCTCCAGCTGTAGAGCAAGCTAGCAGGAAAGGAGATGCATGGGAAATGAGAGCCATCCTCATGGATCCTGGCTGCTGGACAGTGCTTCCTTATTTCAGGATTGGCCTGTCTTTTTCTGTTTCATGTAAAACCTTTCCTTTCCTTGGAATTTAGGATGAACAAAATTTATAATAATAAAACAATCTAAAGCCAACATAAACTGTACTCAATGTCTGCAGGCATTTCCTATTTTAAAGTTAAGACATAGGAAGGGTGAACTGATTTCAGATGATATCTATATCTAGAGGTATAGGTGAAACTATTTGAGCTGTTACGGTAGTGCTGAATTTCATGCAGTCTTGTAGTTTATATTTTGTGCAAATCACACTTAGATTTCATTCTGAATAAATTGAAATTGATTTCTTTCTAAAGAAATTTTGAAGAGAAAACTCTCACTGTAAGTTACAGTCTTAATGCAGTTTTGTGTAAGGATTAGGTTGGTCTGGCTTGGTTTCATAATCAATGGAAACAATGGTTAAAAAAATCGATTAGTAAATGTCTGCCATTATTAGAATGAAAATGTTTTATGGCAACTCTACTTCTTGTTTTTAACATGTTTCCTACCTCGTATTGCCTTTGGTCTTTCACACAGCTTTCCTTGCTTTTGTGTGTCCATCTTAAAAATAGTTCCCTAACTCTAGATTTCTTTGAGGAAAAAAATTTATTATATCTAAGCATCTTACAAATGAACTTTTGTGAAACAAGAAGGTAGTCTTTCATGGCAAAGTAGCAGGTGAATTAAAGTAATATGAAATATGATTTCAGTTTTCCTGTCTGTGTCCCATATACTATTTGTAAGTGTCTTTTAGTATTTTATTGTACAAGTATAAATGCCTTTTCCACTCTACATAGAGAGTAAAAATGAAATGCATTCTCAGTGCAGATTGATCTTGCACTAGATTCTATTTTGTTTGGTTGAGAGCCATTTTCCTCAAAACAGTTATTCATGCCTTTACTTTAAAAGTTGTTTTTACCTTTAGTACTTGTTGAGTTTTCTATTCCTGCTGGAGTCAGTAATAAAGCCCGTTTCACTCCAGTGGGAGATAGCTTAGATTTTATTTATATGGGCTTTTTGAAGCCAGTAGAAGTCAGTTGCAGATGTTTCCATTCAGAAGAAATATATACCTTAATCTGAGAGGTCTTGGTAGAAGGAAACTTAATGATTGTTCCAAAAAAAAAAAAAAACCCAAACAAAAAAAAAACCTTCAGTTTTATATCACTAAGATTTTTAGTTGTAGATTTGAGAAATCATATAACATACTGGTCCACAGAGATTTTGCTTATGACCTGTATCTTTCAAGTTATTATCTAAAAAAAAAAAAAAAGAAATGTGTGTAAATTTGCACTGACTAAATAATACCTGTAGATTGCATATTCCAAGTTCATTGACAAGTACTTATTTTTGTGTTTTATTTATGTCTGCAAACCTGCTTATTGATAGATTCATTGGTTTGTGGTTTTAAATCAGATTAAGCTGTTGATTACCATATAGAAGGGTTCAAGTAGCATATTTTAAAGCATTATACATACAAAAATTTTTTAAATATGTACAATGCTATTAATTAGTTTCATGGAGCAGTCTTTATAAGTAGTCATGTCTTGACGGATAACAGTTGTCTGCCCCACCATGATCTATTTCTTACTTTTTTTTTCCCTTTCTGAGGTGTTAAATTGACTGTCACTTCCATTAAAAGATTATGGATATCTTTCCAGATGGAAATAATATTCAAACTTTCATACTGAAGCTTTTTATAATTCCTTTTTCTACTACTTTAGTTGAAGATGTTCTACCCTCTTGGATAGCAAACATGACAACCTGTGCATGCCTGTTTCATTGAGGAATATCTCAGTGCCTTGGAGGGGGTGGTGAGCAAAGATGGGGAGAGAAGAGGGAAGCAGTGCTGTGTTCCTGCTGCTCATTCCCCAGAGCAGATGAGCTTTCTGTCTCCCAGCTTTGAAGAGAACTAGCAAGATTATCAGCTCTGATTGTTTCCCAGACAAATAGGTGTTCAAGGGACTAGGAGTAGCCAAAATGAGGACAGCCTGAGGGTAAAGGGAGCAGATGCAGCAAAAAGAGACTTTTGAGATAAAAGTGATGGAAAAACATGAGGACATTAGAATCAGAAGTTGCATATCATGTAGAATAAAGAGAAAGGCCTATGTAATTCCAATTAAATTAAGGTTTTAATTGATACCATTTCCAAAAGTCTAGGCTTTTTGAGTTCTAGAAATCCACTGCTTTCAGCTAACAGCTGTACAGCAGTGAAAAGATTTGTGAGGTAAAAAAGATAATTTAAGGAAGATGAATATTTGGTATTTAATTTGTATGCTTTTGAGCACTATGCCCTGCACAGCTGCTGGAAAATTTCCTGAGACCAAAGTATTTGCATCTTACCTCCACTTGCATTTTTGTTATTTCTGAATTTTGGACCATGAATTGGAAATGACAACAGCAATGTGTGCTATGATTATATAAATTTAAGTGTTCCGAGAAGTCATATCAGTATTATTCTAACTACCAAACTGAAAAGTCACTTGCCAAACAACCTGCTTGTTCCTCTGTTTCAACACCTGAAAAAAAGGAGGGTGTTACCTTTTCTAAAATGAAGGTGTGCAAAACCCACAAATACCTAATAAGAGGTTTGTAGAACATTCCATTTAAACAGATTAGTGCACAGAAAAATAATGAAGCAATGTTTTCTGTGTTTTCAAGATTTGAATAATACATTAATAAAAAGAAAAATATGTAGCTTAAAGCCTAGTATAACTCAACCTATTTGTGAATGAGAAAAAAATAATGCAGAATTATATTTCAGTGCATACTTCATAGTAGCTTTTTCTTTGGGAGAAATAGTTCTGTTCAAGGCTGAGGAAAAGAATTGAGAGATTGATTCTATGAACTCTAGATGAGAAAGATGAAAAAGATAGTTATTTTCTGGTTTTATGATCCATGGCACTGCCATTCACTTCATAATTAGAGTAGTAAGTGTTGCATGGAATTAGTGTTACAAATTATTATTTTCAATTGAATCAAACAATAAAAACTTATAATTGTTTCAGTCATCATCTATTCATTATTGATATATATAATATGCTTGTAACCCATTATTAATAATAATAAATTGTTAATTTATTTAATATACATATCTTAGATAAATGATCTGTGGAGTGCATGTAATGGAGAAAGTCTTTGAATAACTGACCCACATCTTCATTATTTCTATCATGTATGTTTGTGAAGCTAGTTTGTTTTATTCCTGTCCCTTTTGCTTTAGAGCAATTTTGAAGCTGACAAATGTTGTCTCTGTTAAATCAGCCAGAAAGATTTCTTAAGATTATGAAGATTGACTGTGTTATGCCTGAATTATTTGTATTCTAGGCAGTGACTGCTCTGTGTCAGTAACTTTAATACTTATTAGCTACTAGATTGAGATCTGTCTCATTAAACAGCAATGAACCTAGTGTACTGGAGACTCTATAACAGCTAATCACAACACAGTTTTCTGTACATTATTGTAATCATCAATGTTCAATTCATTTCTGTCCATGGTGTGAATGTATACATTTTTGCATGTATATAATTAAATTGTTTTAATTTATACTTTTTCTGAAAAAAATGAATTGGTTTACATTGCAAGCAATACCAATACTGATAAAATCAATCTTCCCAACCATGTACATGTCCCTTTTCCAATATTTTTTCTTAATAATGTGTTTCTTTCTCACCAGAAGCATTACTCCCTTGGGCACAAAGCAAAAAAAACCAAAAAACATAGACATTCATAAATATCTCATATGCAACATTTTTATATGAGTGTGGAACAATGAAGGTATCATATCAATTGTTGCAGTGTCATCTAGCTCTGGATATATATGTCATATTCTGTAGATTTTATTAGTTATGGTGTTAATTTGATTTTAAGTCAATTGGACAAGCCACAGGCTTTCAGCCAAGCACATTCTCAATACCTTACTACATGGAGCCTTGTGTAGGTACCTAAATAGTAGCTGAGCCAATTTCTTTGACAAGCTGCGAGGTGTGCAGCCAGGAGCTTTTGCTTAAATTAGTTCTTTTTAGAATTACAATTGACAGGGTAGCACTGGTACCTCAAAGGAAGCATAGAGCATGCAGGATGATCATTTACCTGTCCATCAAAGAAGAAAAGGAAAACAACCCTAAAGTAATGAAAAGGTTAGTTTCCTCTCTGACTGGCAAAGCAAATGAGGCATTTTGCTTTAAAAAAGTATTTTCAGTCAATCCAAGGTAGCTTCCCTCTCTTGTTGAGAGTTATAGCATAGGGAAGAAATACAAATTAGCTTTTCAGGATGTTGTGCAGTCTCTGCTAAAGCTTGGAATGCACCTTCACTACATGAAATCTAAACCTTTGATCATGACTCAGTATGAGACTTTACTGCCAAGCCACTGTTTCTCTGGTGTCACTACAACTGAGATCTGCATTTTGCCAAAAGGCACTAATCAGGTGTATTGCTTCACAGTGCTCTTTTATTAACGTGTGAGATCTAGTGATTCTCATCATTCATTAGAGAGTTATCCAAGTTCAACAAATATTTTGGCAGAATACTTTGGTGCAACAGGGGAAGTCAACAATCTATTTGATTATTGATAAAAGACTACAGTCCACTTTGATGGAAAAGGAATTTCTGTATGTGTGTTTATAAATGTATATGTGCATTTATCCACATTCAGCTATTCTAAGCTATGTTTCAGTTATTTAGGAAAAGGGGCTCTATGTAGCCTGTTTGGGTTTTTATTCCCTCCAGATTTCAGAGCAGTTAAGGTGGATGGAACAAGAGGAGCTTGTTTATTATCTTGGGATTAGTACACACATGTGACTTCTGAACTAGAAGAAAGAGAGGATCTCTTCCTTGCTGTTTGTGTTCATGCTTTGAACTTCAATGTTTCTTTATGATAGCTGTGTCTTTAAACTTAGCTGAACACTTATTTTTAATATAATTTAGCTCAAATATAGAATACATCTTTGATTTGGCTTTGAAAGTTTCTTATGTCAGGTGATGGTAACACAGATATTATAGGTTACTCGGCAAGGTGGGTTTCCTAAACATACTTGTTTGAATAGCTAGGTGCTATAGATGAAGGCTTCTTGAAACAATATTTCTTCTCATTGGCAAAGTAGCTTGTTTCATTTTACTCCAACTCTACATTAGGACAGTGAATTATTAGGTATCTGTATAAGAAATCCATTTGAGATTTAATTGCCTAGAATATAAGTGAAGAAATATGTTCAATGCATATTATGAAAATGCAAATCTAAGTTATATTTCTGATGGAGGAGGCACCATGGTTATTAGTGAGCTTACTGAATTACTTTTTTTTTCTGTCATGAGTGCAGTTTGTTAAACTCTACAAATTGAACTGGAGTACTGAGGGGTAAACAAGGAAAAAGAGACAAGAACAAGGGACAGTTTTGGATGAAGTCACGCCTAATATTAAGCAGTGTACAAAAAAATGTACTAATTCTATCACCCTTATTCAGGTTTAATTGTTATCTGTTACTCAGATCAAGAAAGCATCCATATGAGAAAGGGAGGGAAGGATTTTGTGTAATGTACTGTATTATATTAAAATAACATGTAATTTCCAGCTTCCCATATTTCAAATGAAAACAACCGTGAAAGAAAGATCTTTAAAATTTCCATACACAGGAAGGATAAAAAAGTTATTAATAAATGAATTTGTAAATTAGATTTTTGAAGGTCTTAGTATTTTCCTTTTTTAAAAACATATTTTCGTACAGAATTTTCTCTTCTAAAAATATTGGTGCTGCTACAAGGAGCTTTTACAAGTTTAAAAATAAAAAACTACTTACATTCCATGAAACTTCTGAATTTACATTGGACTACTGACCTAAACTGGTATCGGAATTCTAAAATTTCTAACTAAAATTCTCAAATAATTAAGTTCAATTTAGAAAAGTTTTTACAACAATATATTTTCCTAGTACAAGTACTGAGCAATCTTATATTGTTATAGAATAGAATAAATGAGCAGTTGATTATTTCAATTTTTTTTCAAAAATGGTAGATAAAACTGAGCTGAACTCAGTTAAGTTCCTTAAACTGTGACCACTCTATTCATTTTGCTTAAATGACTACAGAGAAGATTTTGAATATTTTCTGTATTTCAAAATATTCAAAAGATCAAATTTTTTGCCTTTATTGCTTCAATTTCAAGTATTTCAGCATTTAGCTACATAAGAAATCACCTCTTAAAGCTGTCAATAAAGATGTGAATTTTTTTTTTCACTTAAGAATTCCTGACATACACCTTCAGATTTTAAGGCTGCATTTTCAGACCACTTCATTACCGGAATGAATTTTTTTTTTTCATTTTTGTTTTGAAACTTCTTTGAAAGATTTTATTGGGATTTTTTATATTAGCGAAACTCCTTTGTATCAACCTATAGACAAAATGTAGTAGTAAATAGGATGGAAAATTGTGGGGTTTTATGCTGCAAAATGATAATTTTTGTTGTTGACCTGGGGCCACTCGGCTTGATGTGTGCTTGATATGCCCATGGTGTCATAATCCCAGTGTCATTCAAATATCTAAAGTCATATTCTTTTTATGACTGAACATTTCTCTAAGTTAGAGAATCAGAGCATGGGTGGGATGGTTGTTGCAAAGGTAACATTTTGTTGCTTTTTAGTTAAAGGAGGAATTGTGTGAGATGTTATAGAGAAGTTTCTGGCTGCAAGCTGCACGTTTATCCTCCATATAATTCCCTGGGCAGCAATGTTATCCTAAACAGTCCACAAAGGTGGTTTCTGGGATTTTTTTTTTTTTTTTTTAATGCAAGGCAATATGAGGACAGTGATATAGTGAAGGGCTGGGTTTGTGGGAGCTGCTTCCAAGATCCAGCATAACAAAACTGTATCTCCACTACTTAAAGGTGTCATCTTGGCCAGTGGGATTCTCATGAACAAACATGCATTATAGTGATTTTGACAGTGTTAAGCATGTCAATTTAGTTTGAAGCATTTTGCATCCAAATAAGAAAAAGTCTTTATAATTCCTCTTAGCCTTGGTCCCACACTGAGTGGAGTGACTGAAGCAACTATTAATTGCAGAATGACTGTAAAAGCCACAGGACTAACATTTTCATTTTCAGCATTAGCTGATATCTGATTAGCTAATATCCAATCACACTGTGGAGATAAGTGAAAGCAGATCCAGTAATGATACACAATTTAATGTGTAAAAGGATACCTTCATATATTTTTTTAATTTTCTTGCAATTAATTGCCTATTTCCTAAAACCCTTTTGTGTTTGTTGGGGCACTATTCTTGCTTTTCTACATACCATGTTTCTTGCAAACGTTCAATGTCTAATTTACTTTTCCACTGTAGGCATAGCAGTCAGGATATCAGAATTAATTTTGTGGTAAAATTGCTTTTTGTTGCTTGGTAGGTAATGCTGTAATTGTAAGCATTTTTATTGAAGGTTAATCTAAATGAGAAATCATCTCCTCAACAAGACTAAGAAACAACTTTAGTTGTTAGCATTACTGTTTCCAGTAGATTTTGTATAATGGGAGAGGGTGAAGCAAAGTGGGGATGTGTTCCATTAATGAGCCTGGGACCAAATCATGTGGGATTGTGCATAACAGCACTTCTTGAACAGGTTTTCCAAGTCAAAGTACAGAGGTGATCTTTGATGATTCGTTCCCAAATGTTGCTTCACCTCATTTGCAGCTTTGTAAAACCACACTGTGAATGTCTTATCCTTCTTCTGTCCATGGGATAGTATTGAGGGGGCTGGTTTCTTCTACCTACTGCTAAACTGTGAAGTCCTGGAGTCCAGTTTCAGATCAGGAAATCATGCTGCATGCTAAGTAATTTGAGGGAATGAGAGATAAGTAAAATTGTTGCTTTTCTTTCTCTACATTGTATTTTGATGGCTGTGTTTATCAATTAAAATATTACATAACAGTAGCTTGACTTGCGGTTAAGTCTAGCTTAATAGAATTCAGAAGTGAATCTGAATGTTTCATGGTGGGGCTGTAAAACTGTATTTGAGTTGATTGGCCATGAAAGCTGTGTGACAAGTGGTACAAATTTAGATATGAAGAAAAAGCATGCCTAGCCAGGCATGGATGACACAGGAGATTTTGTTATTTTGTTTTCCATTTCAAGTTTATGTAGTTCTCTGGCATTTTACTTGGGCTCTGCTATCCTGTCTTTTAATAGTAGATAGAAAAATCTAAGAAAAGTAATTCAAGAAAAAATGTTATTAAAATGTTGTATGTTCTTCAGAGGTACTTGTTCCCATTGGAGAGGTAATTATCTGTGCTTAATTCTTTGGACATGTAGTTGTCTCTGATTAATAATTTAGGTGTTCCAGCTGCAAATAAGTTGGAAAAGATAAAAAAAAAACCCAACCCACTTCTCCTTTTGTAATTTCTATGTTTACTTCTTATATATTTTTAATATTGATTTTCTTCATTTTAATATGTGGGGTGAATAGGTTTTCTTAACAATTTATGTAAAAGGCAGTAGCATAACAGCATTCTGAAACTAGTTCTGATATCATTGAATTACCTTTCACAGACAGAAGTGGCATGAGATGTGAGTCCTGAATTTTTTTTTTTTAAATCTACTGAACAGAAATGGATTGAGTATTTTTTTGTTAGTTATACGTCCTGATCTATAATGAGGAGAAAGAGTTCACATACCATTAACACATGAACAAAGAAATTCTTGTGGTGATGGAATTTGTGTGCATAATTACATTTAAATCATAGGGAAAATTTCTTCTTCTCCTTGATATCTACATTTTTTGCCTTTTTAATGTAGAGATTGTATAAACAGAAAGTCAAAATATTTTTGGTTGATGCAATTGAAGATATAATAGAATATTTACACCCAAACCCTAGAAACTAGACAAGATTTGCACAGATTTGCCTGTATAAGGAAGTTTAGAGATATATATCAAGAATGTTTCTGGTATAGACAGAAGAACTGAGAAGAATAAAGATTTTTTTTGACTGGAAATGGATGAATGTAGTGCAACATTAATGTGTTGTGTTTTGATAGCTGAATATAGCCAGTACCTGGAGTTTTATTTATCTGCATAAAATAAAATTTCTTGTCTTGTCATCTTCTGTGTATTTCATTATTAAATTTTCTCAACATAATTATTTTAATAAAACAGAGAAAAAAAGAACAGTACAGACCTTCGAGTTGAAAACTACAAAAAAGGAAGTGTTTTCAATTACTTCCTGTGGTTTTGGTAAAGACATGTGACCCCAGAAGATTTGGATTTTTACCTGAAGGAAAAATATTGGCATAAGTAAGCAAAATACGAACAGTAGATGCTGAATTATATAGCACAAGTTTATTGTGCAGAGTGAATAATTTGAAAAGTACTGAAAAGTGTATTTGGAGATGAGAACAAACATCAAAGGAGCATAGAATCTTTTTCATCTTTGGTAGTAATTATTTCTGTGACTGTATGTGTGAAGTGCCTTGTGAAGAGGGTGTCGGGAGAGGTGAATGACTGCCTGTCTGGCACAGACATACACACATATCTCACAGCTGAGTCACACTCTGTGCTGGTGATTCAATATCACTGTGCAGGTTAAAATAACATTTCTATTGTTCTGGGATTAAACAGTCATTTGCACATTCTGAACAGTTGAAAGAAAATAACTGGAGCAGATATTACCTATAGCATATTACCTTGTGCGGTGTATGAATGATGTCTAATATCCATTTAAAGATCATAATGCTGATTCACTGATTTTCTTTAGTTTTGAGTTGCTTTGACAGCACTGAAAATTCTGGAGTTACTCATGAAGTAAGCAGTGAGAAAGGTAGTAGGGCTATAGAAGACTGAAATAAATATCTGATTATCTGAAAATTTCACTTGGTTGAATTAATTTTTTTCTCAGTATTTTTTTATGAATGAAAAGATCTTGAATTGTTGAAATATACCAATAAAAGCTTCACTCAAAGTCTTATAAACATGAACAGTTTTAATGCTATTGATGAATAGAAGCACTTCTTCACAAACTATAAATTTGTTTCAGTTATTTTACAAATTTTGAAGCAATGGGGGAAAAGAAATGATTTCTTTTTGATTAAATTTTTCTTTGGATTGTACATTATTTCATCTATAATGTATACTCATTTTACTTTGTTATGCTATTTTACTATAATTTTACTCTGTTTCACTATAATAAAGCTCAAGTAATATCACTAGCTGTGGATTTTGATGACATCTGAATTTGTGACATCTGAGTGTGTGCTCAACCCTCACTGGACTAGAGAGTGAGGTGCAGCAGCTTCAGGAGGTAATGCACAGCCAGCTGTTCCCTCCCAGACAACAGTGCACACAACTTGTTCTCTTCCACTTCATCTTTCTCAGCAGGGGAAAAAGAAATCTTTACAAAATCTCTCTTCCTCTTCCCTGCACCAAGCTATTGCAGTATTAAGAAACATGCCACAAAGTCCACGTGTCCCTGAAAATATTGAGGTCTATGTTATTTTTTCATCTTTGACTTTACATCGTTCCTGTTATTACCCTTTTATCATCTCTCCCCTTCTTTTTTACTTTCTCATATAATGCCAATAGATGTCAATACAGTGGTATTAGTTTTCTGAGGCTTTTCCTGCTGTTATTCTGTACTGAAAATGACAGTGAGTGTTTTGTGATAAACTCTGATGTCAGGTAGCTATGTATTGCCCCATAGTTCTTGCTCAATGAACTTATTTCAAATATATACCTAGGATTTTTGTCTTTAATACAAAGATTTTCAAGTAAATTATTTTTTTTCATATTTGTATAGTCCTTTAAACACTGAAGAATTAATCACAGTTGGGTAATCTTAGAAAACAGGCCAAAAGAAGTTTTAAGATATTCCTGCAGCAATCTGCATGCAGAATTATCCCAAAAGCATTTATACATTTTTCTAGTCTGTTCCTAAGACCTTGCAGCAATGAAAAGTGCAGAGTCTCTGGCTGTAAAAGCCCTGTAGTCTGTCACTGAAGAAAGACTCCTCCACCCCTGGGCATGGAAAGCCTGGTGCTGCTGAAGAGGAGAGGAGAGTGCAGGGGAATGGCAGGAATTGCAGGGACAATCTGCTCTTCACCCAGTAATGTATGGGCTCAGGGATGGGGGAGGGAGGGAGATGGGATGCTCTCACCTGAAAGCCTGGAAGGTGTTACACCCGTGGTAGTGTGTGGTGAATGCTCCAGGTGGGTGACTTGTACTCCAGGTTACTCAGCAAGACGTTGGCAGCAGTTTAAATGTATGGATTTGCACATCTTACCTCTGGTATTTCACGGTTGGCTCTGACACAGTAGGTAGGCATTAAACAAAAGTAGTCTCAAACTGTAACTTTCTTTTTATACAACTAGCATACATACTTGGGTATTATTTCGTCTTTTATATATTTAGTATATTCAATGTTTAGTATATATTTATATTTTTTTTAGTATATATAGTATATATATATTTAGTATATATTTATATTTTTTCCCCAGAAGCTATCTAGCCATTTGAATACTGCTTTCCATAATATTACTTACATTTACAAAATAGCTAGGCATTTCTATTTGGGTAAAATGTGTACCTATTTAAAAACAGCTTAAACTGTTCTCTTCAGACAATCTTGTATATACATTTATATATATATAAATTCTAAACACATATATGTATATGACTATTTAATATTTGTTCATTAAAAGCAGTAAATTAAGGTTTTAACAGACAGAGGAAATTATTACTTGGGTTATCTATGCTAAAGGAAATAGAAATAGATCAAATTAAAGGACAAAATATGAAATTACAGAGAGAAGCAACATTTGAGACTTAGACATAATGAAAGTGGACACACTGTCTTTAAAGAATGGCTTTTTTCTTTTGATGTATCTCTGGTACTATGATTAGCATAGCATAAAGTCTTTGGAAGAAATTAAAATATACGGAATCATACCTGTTGAACATCTTATACGTAATTTTTAATTGGTCTTTGTCTGTATAAATATTTAAAAAACTATATACTTCACTTTGTTTTCTATCCAGGTCCTTTTTGCTATAAACTGCTTGTGATAAGGAGAAAACACAGCCTCTGATTACTGAGTCAGTGTCTGTTTGTCTTTTCTCAGCCAGTGGTTCCCACCTTGAGATGCTGCATTCATAAAACTAGGCAGTGTAGTGCCAGAAACTTGAGCACACTTAGTGAAGAAATGTTGGGTTTTTTTTGTGGAACTGGGCATTAGACACTGATGGTGGGACAAGAAGCTGGCCTTTTATAACTCAAGAGCAATTACCTTCATTTAAGAACCATCACATAGAGTGAAATGTATTGTGAGAAAATTCAACTATATATTTTTTTAAATTCTGTGCTCTTTGGTGGATGTCTTTATTTATTCTTGTGAGGTATTTGAGTGATGCACAAGGAATTGGTGTTGCGAGCAGGAGCAATTCTGTTGCCAGAAGTATATGTCCAAAAAATTGGAATAAACTTGTGATGACGGAAGGAATTGGACTGATTTTTTTTTTTGTTGTGGTTTTCCTGTTATTTAGAGTCCTCCTCAGTAATCTGATAGGTGACCAGCAGGAATTGTGAATATAGATATAACCTAGGACTGGCATTATAATCTGCTCTGAATAAAAACATGAAGCTCTGCAAGGAACTAACTGTTTAACCTTTCATGTTAATCAGATGGCATGTCTACATTTAATAGGTCAAGTAGCAACTGAGAAAATTCAGAAATTGGATTAACCTTTCACAGGTTTTCTGACAGTCTGGGTTGTTTTACCTGACCTACACTCTCTTTGGCCTACAGTCTAATTTTCAGAAGTGTTTCTCACTAATAAAACATTCTTTTTGCCTTTTTTATATCCTTTAGGAGCATATAACCTTTTTTGCTTTGTTTTCTTTCTTGTAGGATGCTTTGAGTGTTGCATCAAATGCCTGGGAGGCATTCCCTACGCATCTCTGATTGCTACCATCCTGCTCTATGCTGGAGTTGCACTGTTCTGTGGCTGTGGACATGAAGCACTTTCAGGAACCGTCAACATTCTGCAAACCTACTTTGAGATGACAAGATCTGCAGGAGATGTTATTGATGCCTTCACCCTGTAAGTACTTTTTACTTGTTTCCTTTTAAAACTGATGAAAATTTCCACAAGGGATATAAATTTGACTCAAGAAAAATATATATTTTTAGTGAAAATCATAAAGAAAATGGTTTGGATAAGTTTAGCAGATGAAGTTTTGACCAAGCTGATATTTTTAGTATTTACAAGCAATTTGTAATACTATTAAATATCCCACAGCTTTAATTAAATTATTACTAAAATTTACTTCATATAATATCAAAAAATCTGTTCCATGCATCCTTGTATTTAAAAAAAAAAGCAAACAAACAAACAAACCCTGTGGCCACAAAACTATAAATAGATAAAGCAGACTTGTGCAACAAGTATGAGTTCTAGGAATAAACACAGTAAAAAGGTAACCAAGGAGTTGTGCAGAACCCTGAGACTTGAAATGTCAAAATTCTGTTGCCTATGGTTTCTCTAGAATTAAGCTGTTTTGAAGGTTTCATGCTTTGCTATTCCTGAAAATCTATTTCTGGAAGACCTTTGTTTTCCTGAGCATCAACTTCTCTTTGTTAAATTTATTACATTTTAAAAAAATAGTTTATTGTATGTTGAAATTAAATGAAATGTTTTCTTGTATCTTTAAAATTATCTCTTTAAAATATTATTTTCCTAGGTATTTGAAATTCAAATTCTTACCTAGCTGCTAATGGTTGTAACTAAAGCTGAAGAAGCTTATCCTTAAATTTGTAATTATTTTCTTTCATGAATATTTTTCCTTAAAGTGAAATGATCATCAAAAACATTGACCTCTTCTGATGGATAGTTCTACAACAAACATGTCAGGGCTTAGCAATGATCAAAAACCAAGTGCCAACAAGTGAAAAAATCAATGAAAAAGAGAACATACTTATGCCATTATATAAATCCATCTTTAATTTATATCATAAATACTGTGTACAACATTGGTTCCTCAAAGGACGGAAAGAAAGGATGATTCCAGAACAGGAGGTACATGGTTAAAAATTGATATAGGAGAATTCTTCAGCCTAGAAAGGGGGTAATTAAGAACTGTTGCATGAATGGTCTGTAAATTCACAGTATTATGAATAAGACATACAAGACTGCTTTGTCTTTCTATTCCAGTATAAAAAGTTTGAGGTATCAGAGGAAAGTAGTAGGCACCAGATTCAGCAGAAGCAAGTTCTTCAATTTGTTCATAGCAAAACTAGAAACCTCTTTGCATATTATGGATGCCAGAAGTTTGTAAGGCTTCAAGGGAAGACTGGATAATAATGGAAAACAAATCCATCTATGATTTCTCATGACACACAGACTTATCCAGCTCAGGAAGTCACAAAGGCTAGACTAGTGTTGGAGGTTATCCTGTTGACTTGCCTGCTCTCTTTCCTTTCATTCACCGTTGGACATACAAAAATGAACAAGATACATGTATATTTGATCTGACTGGGTACCACTATTTGCATGAGAGCTAGAAATGGAATCTGAAATTTCTTAACTTCTCTTGGGGTATGTTATCAACATCCTTTCCAAAGCTTCTCTGCAATTTTTAGGTGCACTCACTGTGGGATTAGTAGCCAGAAGGGAGCATGAACCAAATAAATCTGTCACTGCTACACCAAATTAAAATTTCTTCTTTGGATCAAGGAATTTTTATGTTCTTTTATAATAATGAGTTGGGTTAAGGGGAAGATGTATCTTCTGCTTTGCCTTTTTGGATTGTCATTTAGAATGATGTGTCTGGCTTGACTTGGTGGCTAAGGTTCATTGTTCTCCTGAATAAAAGATCAGTCATTTTATTAGGCACTAACTTATTTTATTAGTCCCTAGGAAGCTATTAGTGCAGAAGAGCCACAAATCAATGCTTTCTCTTCATAGCACGTTTTTCAGCTTCTCTCTGTCACATAGTAAAGTGAAAGTATCAGTCAGGGAATATTGTCCAAATGCATATAATTCACCATAAAATGTTAAGGAATTGTAATTTTTTTCCCCTGGCATTTGTTTTTCTTAGCTAGTAGCTTTTGGATCTGTTTGTTTTCTTTGTTAACTTAAAGAGATATTAAACCCAGTTCTTTCTTTGGCAGACCTATTGCAAAATGAAATTTGATTTTATTCAGGTGTGAAAGATATATCTAAAGTTATGTCTTAAAGGCAGGAGGAGCAAGTATATTGATTAAAATCAGATAAGCAATTGCTTTGAACTGGGTAAACTGTGTGACTCACAAAGAAATTTGCACACAAGAATTTTCTACCTGTTTAAGTAGATATTATACTGCTTGTAAAATAATTTTTTAGGGATGATAAATCCTTGATGCTTTCTCACAAGTATTGATTAACTATTGGCAGTACAAAAGCTCTATTGTAATTATACTTTTGAAGGACTGAAAACCAGAAAGAAGTATATGTAAGTAGAAATAAATGCTGTAGTGCCTACATCCTTAAAACAATACATATTGAAATGGAAACAAAACCTAGGGTTTTTTTTTTTGATTAAAAATTATAAGAACTTCAAAAAAATCTAACAGTGTGCCCTAGTCAAATGTACATTTTAAAGGTTATTTTACACATTTGAGCTCTCAATGCTCCTAGTGCTGTGAAGTGTCTCAGGCTGGCCTGGAGTCAGTCCTTCTGTAATAAATGTGCCAGGCAGATGCTGCAGTGGAGTGAAGTGTGTTAGATTCTGTTTAATCATGCTTATGGTTTCTGTCTATATTTTTATTAGCGTGCTGGGTTTAAAATGTCATTCAGCATAAAAATCAATCCCAGTCTGAGAGCTATTTATGTAGGTGGCAAGAGATAAAGGCTGTTTTAACTTCTTGCATTGTGTCAGAACAGGCACCACAAGTGTTTGTTTGGAATGCAAATAACACAGCTCAAGCCACCCTGTATCTTTTATCTCTGTCAATGCAGCTACTGGCTATAATTTAGAAGAAGCAGCAGAGCCCTGTAGGAAAAGTAGGGCATAATGAGGGCATAAAAAAAAATCTGAAACACTCTCTAAATGCCTAAAATAAATGCCAAAATTCCTAGATCTAACAATGTCATCCAGAAACGCCCATATCAATGTCCCTGAAGGCATCAACAGCCCTGACTGTCCCTGCCTGGACCCTCCTAGAGCCTCCCCTCAGCCCTCCCATGGTCCAGGACCACATCTCAGTGAAGCCAGAGGGGTTCAGACCCCCACCTCAGCCTCTCCTGGCCACGGGGTTGGGGCTGCTCTGGGCTGCCACACTCCACATGATGCCTTGACACCTGGGGAGAGATTCATTAATTAAGAACCTGCAATAGGCAGCAAAGTTGGCTTGGAGCGTTCAGCTCTCAGGGATTCAGCCAAAAGCAGCAGCCCTGCAGAATAAAAGAGGTGATTTGAGTGCTGGTCCTGCAGACTGGTCCCTCATTCCATCTCCCTGCATTACTGTCTGAATTCAAGGAATCTGTAACAGCTGCATATCATATCTGCTGTGGAAATTCTGACAAGTAGTTAATATTTGTAATTAAAAAATTATAAGCAAGTTTTGTAGCTGTCATTTAAATTGTATAAATGCCAGTCAGTTACATATTTTTTCTCAAATTTATAATTTTCTTTCTACGTTACAATACAAAATGATCATGGTCAATAATTCCAAAGTTATGGAGGCAACCTAGAGAGATGCTGGGTAGGGTAGAGAGAGTGCTTCACTCTTGCTTGTTTTTAGGCGGAAAATACAACCCAAAATTCAGCCTGTAATAAGATGCAAAAAATAAAAATCTCTAAAAAAAAGACAATAATTTTTTTACAAAGGATTTTGTCTCAAAGCACTGACTTTAGTTTCTTCAGGGAAGAAAGGTAAAACAGTTACTCTGAATACTTGAAAGCTAATATAAATCAAATGTGTTCAAATTCATGAGAACACATCCTGTACAGACAGGTATTCTTTATGGAGAGAACATATCTTCAAAAATCACATAGCTGAATGGTTGACTCCTCTCTCTTTAGACAGCCATTTTTAAACCCATGAACTTTTAATAAATTGAATGGCTATAAAGACATTTGGAATTACCAATGTGTGACCTTTTCATTGAGACTAACCTCTAATTACATTGCCTTCTGAATGACTTTTGGGAAGCTTCATTCCCTACAGTTCCAGGCTTTTTCACTGTCAACCATTTCACAGTTCTATTGGTAGCTGTTTCCCTCTACCCACTCCTCCACCAAGCCTGTTTGGGAATTTGCAGAAGTCATAGGCTCTTTTTTGGGATGTGGATTTTTTCAGTGTCTGTAGAGAGGTCATTTTACTTTGTGATCCAAAGAAAACCTAAGAAAATACATGTGATGATTTAAATCATCCTGAAAATTACTTTTATAATATTTAAGTGCAGGAGGTGAATGTTTTATGTTGCTGACTTTGTCAGTTTAACAGCTCTGTAGATTTCACTAAAGAACTGAGCCATCTGCTTGAGGTGGATGTGGTTTTCTGTCATTCTCCTAATAACTTAATAAAATGCAGTGAACACTATCTGCAAAGTACCAGGTATAACTAGATTTTCTTGCTTAATCACTGATTTTGAGAACATTACAAAGTCAGCAGAAGGAAACGTGATTATCAAGCATGTATCGCATGAACTGGATTTTTATATTTTTCTGGAGTTTGGAGCAAATTTCAAAAGATTTTAGAAAATCAACATCACAAGGTATGTTTTCTGTATTTCCCAACAGCATCCTTTTCCAGTTCTTTCTCTTTAGTACGCAAAGCCAGTTAGTGCCATCTGTCACATGTTTGTGATATGTAGGCCATGGAACAAGGGAACCATGCTCTTAGAGTGGAAAATGAAGAAATCTCCCTGATAGTAGCATTAAACCAATTTTCCTGCTACAGTCAAAGCTAATTCAGGTCGTGGTAAATTCACTTCCTTTAAAGCTGTGAAACCAAATAGTAAACTAAATGAAGTTCCAATCTGTAATTCTGCTGTCACTGTGTTCTCTACAGGAAGTTGCATAGGCACTGTATTGGTGCCACCTTCCTAGGTCTAAAACTGTCCTTCCTTTCAGGATGTGAAGCTTGTGTTTCAGGTACTGCTGTGGCCAAGTTTGATGCTTGCTGATGACTTTTCTGTTAGTATGTAATCAAGGTTTATTAAACAGTATTGTTCTGTAATATACAAGTATGTACAACTGTTTTCTTTTTGAGTAAAACAAAAAAAAATTGTGCAGAATCTTTTATAGCTCCCCTCTTCGGGATAAAAAATGTTTTGAGAGGTAAATAAGTGGATGTTATGATTTGCTGTCCTTTTTGGTTTTTTTACTTTGCTGCTATCAGAAGTTGAATTCTGGTAGAACTAAAATATTACTTTTATCATCAATATTTCTGCACTTATATTAGTTGAACACTGTGAAAGTTATTACAATGTGTCCCATAGTAAAGGACAGCTGATATTAAATATGATATTTATAAACATTTGCATTAGACTGTGTGATGATTCTGTTTAAGGCATCTACTTAATACACAATAGTAGTAATCTGGTTTTCCCTATACATTTTTGATCTCTTCCAAAAGCATTCTTTAAATTTGAACATACATTATGTTTTAAATACTATTTGTATTATGGAAAGCAAAACATATAAGGCTCTGTATCAAATAATTGCTACTTTAGGCAGGCCTGTGCCATAACATGTTTAGAAATAGCAACTGAGATTTTGTAGAAGAATGAAGTTTTTTCTTCTTGGAATAGCCAACCTTGACCCTTGTGTCTCCTTTGGATATTATAATTTGGCAGGAACCACCAGAGAGACAACAATGTCATTGAAGATTCGGGTTACTTAAGGAGAACAGTTTTTATTTGATTGGAATGACTGAGTCACATATAAATAGAAGCACAAGAAAATACAGCATATTAAATATTAGATGCAGAACATAGGATTTTAGATCTGGTATCATTGGCAGCTGCATCAAATCTGGCAAAAAATATCAGCACCTGAGAACATGACCTTTCCAAGATTATGCAGTGCTGAAAAGTCACATTTACCACCAACTCAGCTACATTATGTAGTCCAGTCTTCTGTATTCTGTTAAATACAATACCAGTGAGAACTTATGTAAGTAAAATTTAGGATTTGGCAATTGCCTGCAAAGACACAGTCCTCATTATATGAAACTGAATAAGGAAATTTAGGGCACCGCATGAGAATACCAGAGGAATAATCTGGAAAATTCATAGAAGTGCATGTGAATACCAGCAGAGTAATCTTACATAAAGAATTTATTGGTGTTCTGTGCAAATACAGTCTCCTACTTTTTGGCAGACATCTGTATTATTTAGTGCTGCGTTAAGTAGCTCTCCTTCCTGGTTGACTGGAATCTTAGATTAGCTATAATCACTTAATGCCTTGTGATTTTCCCTTTCTCAATAGGTGGTTCATCTCCATAGAAATATCATTTTCTTTTTTAACTGCCTTTATTTCCCTTTAGTCTTAGCTCACTTTATAAACGGATAAAATGGAAAACATATATTTATATGTAATATCCATATTGCTAAATATGTTTTATGTGCCATGTAAAACTAACTCTGTGTTCCACAGGGTATCTGAAGAGGGTAAATTCACTATTATGATACCAATCTGGACATACAGTAGCAAGCTGTCAGTCTTATACTGTCAGTATGTATTTCGTATTTCTCCAAGTTTTTAGTTGTACTAACAAAACACAAATCCTGTGATATGCTTTTGCAACACACTTTACACTTTACTGTACAGAAGATTGCCTGGAAACTCAATAAATGTACAACAACCATCATGTAATTCCACCAGAAGTCCACACAATACTCTGCACTAGTTCTAGTGGGGGGTTTTGATTTCTTCAGTCAAAGAAGGCTTCTGATCTCTTCTGTAATTAGCATCTCTAAAAAAGTTTCTAAATAGTTTTAGACAGAACAAAATTAGGTTATAAATAAAACCCCAAACAATGTTGAGGAGAAGCCTTGTCCATCGGTTGTAGTAAAAATTCAATATTTTGGACTCAGAGTTTTCGTTATTTCATCATTTCATCATTTCCTAATGAACTTTAGTTGAGCATTCTATACTTCAGTTTTATTTTCTTCCCTCCTCCCTATTAACCAAATCTAGAAAAAATTCCTCATGGACTTATGCTGAATTTTTTTAGTACTTTAATTTTTTTTCCTTCACTGTGAGAATATTTCAGTTTCTTGTACCTCATTTAGGCTTTTACTTGGGGGTTTTGTCTTACTTTGCAGGTAGTACATGACTATTAATAAATTCCTTTTTCTCCCTATTTGTTTTCCTCCTGAAGTTTGTCTTTGCTTGTCTCCTCATTTTCCTATCAATTTCCCTCTGTTTTATAGTACCAGCTGTCTTCTTTGCTCAATTTATTTAAGTGAATAATATAATGAACTGACACTAAGAAATTGTTCCCAGCTGGTTTGTAGGAGAGCCTGAGCACATTTTTACAAAATTTCCAAGGGCTTGGTTTCTGCATACCCTAAACAGACCTTTTTGCTTGCAAGCATTCCCTTATATATTGTCTGTCTTCTAAAAACACAATTGCAAAACTATTTCTACAAGCTTGAGACAGCACGAGGGAGAGGCTGATATCTCAGTGTCTTAACACCCTCTTAGCATCCGTCCCTTAGGGAGCAAGAGGATCAGCATGGAAGCCAGCATTTCTGCTGGTTTACAGAGTAACAGAGGTTATTGTGGGTTCTACATGTAAACAACAATTATTCAAAATCCTCTAACATTGAAAGAGAAAAAAATTAAAAAAACAAACAAAAAAACCAAACAAACAAAAAAAAATCCTCCAAAACAGGAGAAGCCCTTCTACCTTAATGGTAACATTTGCATGTATTTCTCATCCTTTTCAATTTTCTATGCAAGCTGAAAAAAAAACCAGTTTTTGATTAGATGTTGTACTATGGTAATCTTATTGACATCTCAGTACTTTGATTCTTTTGGTGTTTTATTTTTCTTATTATGTATGGGGGTTTTTTTAGCTTGGAAATAGATGTAATTGCCTGAAACTACTTGTATTCAGAAAGTATAGGTACAATTCACTGGCAATTCACTTAACACCTGTAATATCTTAATATCATTGTATATATTGGAGAAGGTATGTTATAAATTCTAGAATAGAAATGCGAGACAGAATTATAAATTCAGGAAAATGAGTCCCACAGTAATATCTGGTATTCTGGTGGGTAGGCCAATGAAAACCTTGGCAATATTAAGCTTTTATCTCTTGTTTAGGCTGAAGTGCACACATAAGTTTTTAGAATATAATGGTTTTCTGGGCAGAATAAGAATCCTGCCACAAGGCAAATTAATGTGATCTTTAGCTGTTAATTGCTAAATGTCTGTACTGCATTCCTATATTAACCAAATTAAAAAAGTATCCCTAGCAAGTATGTAGATTGTTCCAAATCTATATTAAGACACTTTTCACAAAAACCTGCTGAATATAGACAAGTTTGTTTATCAAATTATTTTATTTCTTGCTGATTTATTATAATTTTTAACACTTAAATTTGCCAAAACACCATGAAAATACACAGTAGGGAGCCTGCAACATTGGTCTGACTCACTAAGAATATTTTCACTCACCTCTGACTTGTCTCTGCTGGGATAATCTACTCGGTTCTCAGATTCAACCTGTTCATTGAGAAGTTAGCAACGATGGCTTCTCTGAATACCTTCTGCCAGAAGAAGTGTTTTCTCTAGAGATATTTTGAATATGCTTCTTGTTGGATAGAATCCAGATTCAGACTAATGAATGAGGGGAGTCTGGTTAATATGGAATAATTAATGACCTAGCAGCAGAGAAAGAACTAAAAATTGAAAGATCAGCTTGATTTAAATCACAATTTAAAAGCAGTAATGTTTTTAACAATTTAACACTTCTGAACATAATGTTGTGAGGAAAGGCACATCCAGAATTCATGTAGAATCTACCAGATTACAACAAATATATGGCTTAGATGATTCTATATTTTTTTAAAAAAAGATTTTACTAACTTCAAGATGCTTTTCACAATTATTTTACGTTTAGATAATCATTCATCTTATTCTACTCAGCAGCCTAGGTTGGAGTAGCTTTAATAATAATGTATATTTTTGCAATATAAAATAAATACTTTTTATGAAATAGTATATATTTTTACAATCCTGTCAGAGAACAAAATTTTATCTTTATCATTTTGTCTCCTTCCTTTGCTCATTACCCACCTCTTTCCTTCTATTCCAGCTTACAAAAATGTAAGCCCTTGTTCTCTTTCTTTGTTTTTATCCATCTTGCCCATTGGCTCATGTTCATCGCCCCTTCTGCCATTCTCTCCTACCTCCCTGGCTGCTCTCATGCTCTGTCTGCAGCATTTGAGAATTTGCTGAAGCACAGATGGCAATTAATCTCCATGAGTTCATGCACAAAGGATCACATTTTATTTTAAAGAAAGGCAATCTCCATTTTATAAGGTCTATCTTTTATCTATTATAACGTAATGAGAAGATAAAAGTTTATGTGAACTGTATTAGATGCTGCAGAATAACTTAATAGCAATGCTATCTTCAAAACTATATATATATATATAGAGTTATTGTTGTAATATATTTTCCTTAAATACCACAGACACTGAATGTAGCTATACTGCAATACAATTCTATTTGGCTTTTAAAGAGGTAGTTGAGTGATTGTCTCATGATTTTCATTTATCCTTTTACTCTTTGCTGTACAGGTTTCCCTTGGAATAAGTCTAGTATTTCATCCCATGTAGTCTGATGAATAGAGATTTTCTGACCTCTGTAACAAGTGGATGAGGAGGAAATAGATTTCTATATTTGGCTACTGTTGGGCTATATATATTTTTTTCCTTTTGTGAAAGGAAGGCTTAAGTGAAAGTTATTCCTGTAGATGCACATAAGGCTAAGGAAGAAGCAGAGATCCCTTAGCACGCTTTTTGACACAAGCAGCTCAGTGGGAGACTCAGCACAGATGGTTTAAAGGGCTGTTGTAAGGACTGAAATAGTCTCTGGGCTTCTCAAAAGTCCTAATCTCTTTAGGGCAGTGAGAGCTTGTAACTGAGCACATTGAGGTCTGAGGGGAGCTGCTGCTGGCAGAACTCCCAGACTTCAACCACTGATGAAGGTCAAAATTGTTTAAACTATGTGATATAGGAATTGGAAGAGTTTTTATGGAATAACCACAAAGTTGCTGTCTATTTGTTTTGTAACTTTTTTTTCTTATCACTATTGACAAGATAGGCTAAAAACACAGTTTTGATGTTTTAAAAAAAGTGATGCAATAGCTGAATTACTGTCAGATCAAGGAAATGGGATTTTTGAAATGTAATCAGAATTCTATATATTAAAATAAATTTAATCCACATAATTTCATACTATCTACAGTGTTGAATTTTTTTCACCCTTTTGAATTTTTCAAGTATCTATTCCATGCAGAAATTTACTTACTCTAGTTTTCATTTTACTATGAAACAAAAAGCAATGTAAAAAAAGAAAAAGGGCTGGAAGTGCTTTGGTATTAGAATGTTAGTGAAAAACATAACCTGTCTGACTTCCAGAAGCATTCCTTTCTAGTACTTCTCCCATCCCCAGTTATGTCAAAAGTTTAACTGCATTTTTATTGCATTTTTTTAATGTAGACCTGAACCTGATTTTGAATCTTTTGAAAGCCATTCAAGCTCAAAGATATTTTAACAGGTTTTTGAGCTTTTTTTATTGTATTATACATGTGAAATGTGTATTGTCCTTTGAGTGATTATGAAAAATGTGTTCCTAAGGATTTGTTATCATTAAATATTTCCTTTCATAAAAATATTTATAATTGTCTTGACAAAATATCCAGTATGTGTAATGGCATGTAAAAATTCATCTGGCAGATCCTAATGGATCTCAGCATTATTTTTTTTGTCTTTCACTATTAGGTGTTGCTATCTTGACCTGGAGAATAAGATTTGCATTTAGTACCATCTTTAATCTGCATATTACCATTTTATAAAGAGTTCCACAGCTTCTTCTTTGTCACATTAACAGACTGGAAATTTACTGTGGCTAGATTTTTTTAGAGAAGTTGAAGTAGAAAACTTTGAAATCTGCTGATCTAAGGCTATAGTGAGTTGGAATGTTTCCAAGTTTAGACAACAGAGCAGAGAGGAGCTATCAAAAATCTTGTCCTAAATGCTGGTCATGAGAGAATATTTAAGAGGCACAGTCTCCTTGAGCCAGTGTTGGACTTACAGACAGTGCTGGGCAGAACAGCCACACAACCCAGGTAATCTTCCCTGTAGTGAATTGAGCCTTCTAGGACCCTGCATGTCACACCACCAGCCATCCCTTTGTTGCTTCAGCTGTGTGTCAGTGAAATGATGTTTTGAAACCTCATTATAGAAGAATTCCAGATCTGACCTCATTACTTCTGGTAATGATATGTTTCTGGTTTGAAGTAAGGAACATCTCTTGATGACTTTATTATTCTGTGTCAAACATGTTTTCCACTGGAGAATAAGTGGGAGAATAACAATGAGAAGGTAGCACAAACTGACATGGCAGCTTGAGAGCTGCTTGTATGTGTAGAACGTTTTATTGAAGATTGTAACTAAATATCTTCTACAACCTAGGTGCTGGATAGAATGTGAGTTAGGAGATGCATCAGATTTTTGCTTCCTTTTCCTTTTCTGGTTTTTTTTTTTCTTTTCTACTTCATTTAGAGGAAAAAAAATGCAAAATAACTGACTTTTAAATTGATGTGACAATTTTTGCCTTCTTACCTAAACAGATCCATTTTTTCATTTAATTGTATTAAAAGACCCAGTGTTTCTTATAGAAACACTATTTTATTTCAAAGTTCATTCCTGTCCCCAGCTTCTGCTGCCATTATGGCACATCAGCACTTACACTGATTCCAGTCAGTCATAAAATTGGAGACTCAGGGGGTCTGATTATCTCACCCTGAAATTTCAGAGTCAGCTTTAAATATTTATGCAGATAATTAATTTTTGCTGTTCCTATACAGGATTGACATCTTCAAGTACGTGATATATGGTGTAGCAGCTGCATTCTTTGTATATGGCATTCTGCTGATGGTGGAGGGATTCTTTACAACTGGTGCCATCAAGGATCTCTATGGAGATTTCAAAATCACCACTTGTGGCAGATGTGTGAGTGCCTGGGTAAGTGGCTAAGAAAGCTTCTGTACTTAAAACAAATTCAATATGCTCTGTATATATTTTTAGTGCCTTGTGAAGTCTATTTTTTTGGTTTTGTTTTTCTTTAATATTTTGTGATACTTCAGTGTCTAAAAAATACAGTAAAGGATAACTGAGTGTTTTAAATATTCTCTGTATTGGTTAAACGCTACATAATTCTTGCTACTCAGGAGCAATGAATTCCACCAGCTGAATAAGAAAGCTCATTACCTCAGCAACACAAGCTGTACTGAGCAGGACTAAAACTGTAAAGCCTCCAGCTCTACTGGGAATTAAATATTTCCCTTACTAATATTTTCAGTTATTTTAGGAATCTTGCCTGTTCCTCTTTGAAGCAAGCTGAGACATTTAATCAGATTCTATTCTGTTTATAAATGGTAAACAGGCCATTATTTACTCCTCTGGTTTGGAGAGACCATTTACTTATGACCTGGAAAACTTGGATTCAAAAATTCTCATTTCTACTAGGACTAAAATGGAAGTTTATCATAATAAAATTGCTGACTGTTTCAACTAGGATTATTTTAACATTTCTGTTCAGTGTCAGGTAAGTAACTAATTTTTTTTGGTATTTGACTGTTCTGCATCAAAGCTAAGAGGCCTGTGTACTTGGTAGCTGCTGGAGTTGGATATTTCTGAAAACACAGTCTCCATGAAAACCTCATATTTTGTGATCAATACTAAATTAATAAATACAGCTAAATAGATGTAGTGTTAAAGTACACTTTTTGTTTATGCTATATTACTGATAACATACAAATTAGTAGGCAGGGTTGGGTTTCCCACTGTACTCTGCTACAACTGTCGACAATTAAGTGGAATACAGTCTAAACAAATATAAGCACTAGATACTTCCAGTCACACAAGGACTATCAAAACTAGTGTTTTGGATATCCTGGCACTTAAGGTTAAACTGGACACAGATTATCTGCATCTTGTAAATTGGGGAATGCAGTCTGTATGTCATCTCTACATAGATGTAACCTGCCCTACAGGAATCCTGTGGTTTTGTCTCCTTTTCTTTCGTTCTTGTCATCATTGTATGATTTTGGCACTTTGACTAAGATTACTTTAAAACCTTTAAATAAATATATAAAAAAAGACTGAGAACATTTTAAATTAAGAGCAGTCATTGCTTATGCCAACACAGCTTTCATCTTCTGGAAAGAAGTCTCTAATCTGTATTCACTGAGGACCTACTAAGTTAGTTCTAATTCTGTATAGAAAAGCAAGATTTGCAGAACACTATTTTTCTTCACAGCTTCCATGAATGCCTGTCCTCACTATTGCAGCAGAGCAGTGCTACATCCTCTCAGTTTTGATAACTGTAATTCTATAGTACATGTCCAGAAGAAATGAATGGTTATGCAGCTATTCCATGGTTAATATCACTGTTATTATTAGTGATCTGTTAGATTATTTCCTTCAACACTTCACTTTCCTCATTGGTAATTTGCAATGTTTTTGTTTTACTTTGAGAAGCCCTGGGTTAATACACATTGTGTAGCTAAGGTTAAGGCTTTATACTCTTTATGACCACAAGTACAATAATCCATCAGTTAGTTTGAGTTAAATACTTTGTTGTCTTTATTCTTTAGGTACGTGGAAGTTTTTTTCTTTTTCCTAGTGAACAAACCCACAAAACTGCTGTTTGGTTGCTTGTCTTATTTTGATGATGCATCAGTAAGAATTCTATACAAATGTCTGGAGTTACTTTGGGTTATTATTCTGGCTTTAATGTCTATGCTCCAGAGAGTATATGTCAATTAAAACTTGATATCCTTTGGACTAGGTTGATTTTCATTGTCTCATACTTAAAATTCTTAAGGGAAAAATAACATATTAGATTTAAATATATATATACAATTACAAAATATTTCAATCCAAGAGAGATGTGTTTAGAATTTTTTCAGTTCCTTAACTGCAATGAGATAAAGAATTAAGACCTAAGAACAACTAAAAGAATAGTGGAGAGGTAAATGAAACCAAATCAGTATTGTGTGTCAAGGCCAGATTGTTCAATTGCTAAAATAGTGCTGTAATAAATTTTGTTCTGTACAATTGCCAAAATGAGATAATGCTATAGAAAAGGGTTGGCTGATACTACAACTTGCAAGAAAGCTTTCTTGTATAAAGTTTTGAGCTAGTGATTTTGTAAATATTGTAAAATCCATACTGCCAAAGATTAAACAGTTGGTTTCTTTTAGAATGCATTAATACTAACAGAAAGGTACACACAGAAAATTTGTTGTTTTGAAAAATCGAAAACACCTTTGTAAAAACTCCAGTTGTGACTATGATTTCATATCAAATTTGTTGATGTCTTTCTAAATAGAAGTTTAACATTTAACATTTCAGTTAAAGTCTGAAAATGAAGTCCTTCAGCTTTACCATTGCCCCCAGTTTGTCATTAATATTTTGCAGGAGCAAATTTGTTATGTCTGTGACTAAACCTATTATGAAAATGTAGGAAAAAACCAATACAAAATTTCAAGAAAGAAAAATTTATTTTAACTTTATATGGATAAGCTGGGATTTTATATATATATGTTAACATATTTTAACAATCAAAGGAAATTCTTATTAGGTAGTATTCAGTATATGAATGAATTTCAGTTAGGCAAACCTGAGAAGTCTGTCCCTCTATGGAGAGAAATTTAGACCAATATTGGCTTTTTTTTTTTCCCCTCTCAAAGCAGTTGACTTGAATGCAAGCCAAGGAATGTCAACCACATCACAGTAAAAGCACACCATGAAATCTATCCATGTTTCAACAAGACTTTTGGAGCTGTGCCTGGGAGTATAATGTGTTAGAGAGAGAGAGAGGATGAACATGTTTTGTAGAGGCAATTATAAATGTCCAACAGGTGATAGCAATGGAAGTGATGTTATAGAAAAGACTTTACATGAAATGAGACTTTATATGAAATGAGACAAGTTGAAATATTTTTGCTTCATTTTTTATTTTTCTCCATGAATGAGGCATGAATTTGGAGATTGTAGTTAGTACAGAAATGAAAGTTAGAGACCATTTCCTTGTGAGCTACTCAACAGTCCTTCTTAAACGTGTTTCTGTCCAAAGACATCTGTTAATATTTTTTGTTGTTTTTTTTTTCATTTATTTACATTTAAATAAATAATAGCATTTTTGATTCTAGGCAACATTTTAAAATAAACAACTGAGGCTGTTTGAGCTTCTGCATTGTTAAAATGTTTTCCAGAGGAACTCAGCAAGTTTTCCATTCACACTCTTTCATATTTGCATAAGGGGAATTATATATGTAAAACGCTGTCACAAAAAAAAAATCCATTGGGAAGAGGTGGAAGTGTTTATGGAGACAATCTTCTTTAAGAATGAAAAAATAATTGCAAAAGTCTGCTGGATTAAATCTGAACCTCTGAATAAAAAGAACTAAACTCCTGTGGGGTAATAATACAGGTGATGAACAGGAACAAATACTGATCATTAAACTGTTCTGTCATAAAAGTTTATTGATAAAAAGCCCTTATTGAGTCGAACTGTTGATGTAAGGTGTAGTCAGAACCCTGCATTATAGAAAATTGAAAGCAAATAAATAACAGGCCTGAAGGGGGAACAAACATGTGTAGCACTTTAAATCTGACTTCCTGTAACCTGAAGGGAGAACTGTGCACTCTATCAGTACTCTCCCAGTACAACTGCATCAAGAAATATTTCAGCATTTGAGAAAATATGTGTCAGCTGCAATGAATAATTAAAACAGGGTATGCAAATGCATTTATGCAGGATGTGTGCAGGGTACAGAGACAGTAGCAATAACTCAGAGGAATTTTTTTCTGGGTAAAATGAACAAGATGAAGCAGAGGGCCTGAAAGGCAAAGGTCAGTTATGATTTTGAAGCCGGGAAAAGTGCTAAAAAAAAAAGTTTTTATTAGTATTGAAATCAATTATATGGACAATTGAAAGTGAATGAGATGCTTGAGAGACAGGACAATTCAGGAGGAAATTGGAAAGTTCTTTCTGTTCATGCTTCACTGTGGCCAAAAAATCCAACACAGAGCCTTGTTCTGGTATTTCCTATTTGGAAAATGCCCCACAGCCAGGACTACACTGCCTTGCAGAGGCCAGCTGCTTCCCAATGTTCCCTTAAGAGACAGCCAGGCTAACCCTGGGCTTATTCTGGGTCATGTCCAGCAGTGCCAGGGCTTCATAATGAAGCATGATAAGCTTTGAGCAGGCTGGATGCACATAATCTCTGTAGGTACGGTTTTGATCTCTGGCAAAAAGTGTTTAAGGGAATTTCTGAAGCCACAAAGATGTTTGGAAGGAACCTCTTAGTTCATGTAGATGAAAGTAAACATTTTTTGTGTGTATGTGATAGGATAATAAATCTGAATGTGACAGAAACACAGCAAGGTGCACATCTTTTTGCAACTCTCTGTGTTGAGAGCTCACATCAGGGAGTTCATATAAAATAAATATATGATGAGATTAAGAGACAGTGTAAAAGTAAGTACTGAATGGTTTGGAACAAAGATAAAACTACATGGCAACATGAGCTTTCTGAAGTTAAGTTTTATTTGGGTACTTAATTTGCTGCTCTGTTTCTGTATTATTTTTCTTGTTGTAAGCAGTAGTGGCCTCATAAAATGAAATGAATGAGGTTTAATTTTTTTTCTTTTCATTCCATTTCTGTTTGTAGAAACTGTACCTTCTAGATAAGATTTCACTGTCTCTGTCCCTAGGCTCATCGAAGCCATCATACAATGTTTCTTCAGGGGTACTAAATTATTGATAACAAAACTAAAGCAAGATGAGTGTTTGAAATTTAATGAATGTGCTTTGCATGGAACAAGTACCCATAAATAAGGAAAGAAGGAGGGGAAAAAAACCCCAAACCAACCAGTAACTGAAATTTTGATCCTATTAAAACAGATAGGATTTGATAAATGTTTTCAGTGGAAAAAGGGTTTCAACCAGCTATGACCACTAGGGAAGTTGTGCTCCACACAGACAATTTCAGAATATGCTCTGAAATACCTGGTTCCTGACATTGGTGTGTTTTGATTAAAAAAATAATTCCAGAAGGTTGATGATTCGCCTGCTTTGATAATTTGCACAGAAATCCATTACGGGCACTGTAAAGCTTACAAAATCTGGCAAGAGCATTTTGCCAACCACGGTGATGATACAAAAAACCCCAAAACACTAAAAGGTTAAAGATTTCTCTGTTCAAATAATTATTAATTTCAGCTATTCTTTGCAAATGTAAGCTGAGTTTAAATTAGTGATCTTTCATCTTCATGATTTGGTAGATTAATTTCACTATCCCTTCTAGTTTGTTTTGAGTTTATGTATTTGGCTTCTTAGAGTGAAAATCGAACTGATCTGAGAAAGTAATTCTCACTGTAAACACAATAGCTAGAATGCTAAAGAACAAACTGTGATACCTCTTTAAGATGCTATACTGCTATTTCAGAAATCTTCAGCTTGTCACGTAGCAGAATGCTACTTCAAAGGAGAAAGATCCCTTTGAATCTCAGGAGACAGTGTTCTGAATTTAATTCTTGAAGAGAACAGGCTTCTTAAGCATTCCTTGTAAGTTCTCATGAGCAAAGAAGGGAGGTTGTAATAGCAGAGAAAATTATCTAAAAAATACTTTATTCTTCCCTGTGCTTTTTTTTTAATCAAATAATTCATAATTTTATTCAATTTAAAAAAAGCTATCACTTGCTATTGCTAGAAATTAATTTGTTTTACAAGGTTAAATTTTTTTAGTGCCCCTACAGCAGGAAGTATATTACTGCCCAGATCACATTTCTGTGGTTTTCTTCACTGATATCAGTGATAGCAGCTTCCAGGCATAACCAAAAATTACCACATGGTTTAACTCGAAGTTTTGCATTTTATTTATTCTTACATAAACAAAGGAAACCTCTGTATTTCTTTCTGTCTTCTTGGTGTTCTTGCTGTTATGACATGAAATTAGGCATGTCATTGGCCACTGGCTCTTCAGCTGAAAGCAACTGACAGAGGAAAACTGAAGTTCTTCCTTTTCTAAAATATGTTTTTAAAATGAAATCATCATTTGAGCAATTTTTCTGAGATGCTCAACCAATCAGATTCACATTTTGAAAGAGAATCCATTCCATAACAAGCAGACAATTCTCTCTGAGAAGGCAGTTCTTGTGACTCACAGCAACTATCCTCTGACAGATTTCCAACATTTTATGCCCAGGGCAGACTGTTAGAGGCTAATAAGCTCTGTTTGCCCCCTCTTTGCTATACTAGTGCATTGTATTATCTCAGTTAAAATTTTTGAGTAGGCTTCTTCATCATTACTACAGATCAGAAAATAAATAGGTATTAAAAAGAATTTGTTTGCTCATGGTAAGGCCTGTATTTTTTTCTCCATTTATTGCTAATCACAAAATAGGGAGATTCTCAAATCTATAAGGACCCTAGCCATAAAAACAGTTTTTACATTTCAGTGATGTAACTAAAATATAGCATTTAGTTCTCCAATAAATTATTGTGGATGTGCTACACTGAGACATGCATTAAATTAATTAAATATTGTGTATTTCACAAATTCTAGAAGGATCACAAGTAAGGCTTGTTTTTGACAAGCTAAGAATATAGTCTAGGAGGCTGGTTTTCTTTTAACACAGTTCTAGAATAAATGGGAATTTGAAGTCATACCAAGACAATCTTCTTTCTTATTTAATATTCCTGCCTTAGAAAAAAAATGAGTATAACTCTTTAGCCTGACAATAAATTAAGATTGGATATAACAATTTAGTTGGGAATTCATATCCCTGGATCTACTTTTCTAAGTAATTTTCCAAGTAATTATTTGAAAATGTAGGTCTGGGGTGGAGACAAATACTTCTTCATTAACACTGTAATATGGAAAGGAAAAAAAACAAAACAGTAAAAGAATTATAAAAACAAGAGAAAAAGGTGCAAGTACAGAACAGTAGTTACTTGTGTTAACTATTTGCTCTGCAATAGATGGGATAGAATTTCCAATATATAAAACTACTGATGCATGGAAATGTCTACAGCAGCATTCAAGGGTTCATATTTATTTTGGATTTTGCTATCACTTTCTCTATTTTACCAGTTGGGTTTCTAGCAACTGGCTTATTGTGAAAATTTGGTAAGGAAGACAGCTCTTACCTGCATGAATGTGTTTTTAGAAATCTTTATGTATAAATTAGACACATCAGTTTTTCATTTAAACTAGTTGGATGTTGAGGGAAAAGTTAAAACAGGTTGTAACTCTCAAGCTGCTAAGCATGGATGTAAAGTATGAGTCTTGAAGCACGGGGTACTGACTCAAGAAAAGGATAGAAAGCTGATATCAAAAGTATTGAGCAGATTTTCAAACTACTACTACAAGTATCATTTACCTAGGACAATCAGGAAAATTAATCTGAAATAAATTTTAAACTGGATTAATTAAACTACATTCAATCCGTATGTAAGTATACTTCCTCAGAATTAAAATTACTTTTATTTAATAACATTTGGAAGTGAATTAAACTAAATCAAATTAAGGTCTCTTTAATAATGCTTGAGAACATCCATTCTATAACTTCAAAGCAATAAAGGTACTCTTAAAATTCAGACCTTTTGTTGTTTTGGATTACTTTTCCTGATCAGATCAATGTGGATAAGTCACTGTGCTACAATTTTTAGTACCTTTTACAACGTTTTAGATTCTGACTTTGATTTCCATAACTAAAATCTGTACTTATATTAAGCTTTTCCCTTTATTACCTGAATTGAGAGATCTTACATTAAAAAAAAAAATTAAAACCAAAAAATATCTTCCATTTTCCCTATATTTATTCTTTAAGATTTAATTTTTAGCAGATTTTTGATCAGCTAATTCAGCTTTCAAAAACATTTCTTTCTTATCTCAGAGCCAATATCTTTCTGAGGTAAGCAGCTAGAAAAATATTAGTGCAATGGAAGTTTTTGTTTCCAGTAATGTGTTTAGATTCATCAGCATTTGTAAAGCCACCAAAGTCTGGGGCCATTTGTATTCCATATTTAGATACTGATTTTCACATTTCACCGTGTATCCTCTTTATATGCTTTCTACAGCATAAAATGAGATGACGATTTGTTATTAATGAGTGTGTTTCCCAGTGGTGGCAGGCCTGCAAAGGAGCAGCAAGGTAGCATGTTTACATATTTATAGGACATTTGCTGACTTTTTTTCCTGAATGATGAATTTGCTTGTAGACCCCAACCATTGTCTGAATGCAATAACAGAATGGCAAAAATATAATCTCATTGATTAAATGCCAAATGGATTTGCCAGTGAGGTTTTGTGGTAGTCATAGATAAAGGCTCATTTTTATTAAGAGCCCATTTTTAAAAGCAAAAGAAGCAAAGCCTACAGTATTTAATTTTAATTTTTTTACTTCATGATTTATAGTGGAAGATACAACCATAGGGCCTCTTGTCCTATGGGAGAGAGGGACAGATATGTTTCACAGAGCATGCAGCTGTCTGTACTTTGGGTGCTCTGCTTTGCATCCATCGCTGGCACAAGAGTAAGAACGTGGAGTAAGCTTTCACTTCTGGAAACACAATTCTTGTTCTTCAGAAACATCACATTAGTGCTCTGGTATCATTTTGACCTGATCATTAATGGATTATCTGACCAAAGCCATAAATTAAATAAGGACAGAAGCAGGCAAAGCCAATCATAGATGCATTTGTTACTTCTCTGTGGTTCCTTTTTTTCCAATAGTGAATCAGTTCAGTTCTGACTTACCACTGGTTTTGTTTTTCTTGTTTTTTACTGCAGTTTATTATGCTGACATACATCTTTATGTTGGCCTGGCTTGGAGTTACAGCTTTCACTTCTCTGCCTGTTTACATGTACTTTAATCTGTGGACCATTTGCCGAAATGCCACCGTAGTGGATGGAGCTAATCTCTGCTTGGATCTTCGCCAGTATGGTATGTAAATCAAAAGCACTAAATGAAAAGTAAGATTTCACAAAAGAAAGCATTCCACTGCTTTGCTTCCATGTATGTGAAATGAGGTGTTCAGTGTTTCTGAAGTAATTATTAAGTGTATCTCTCTGTCCTTTTACCCACTAGTCTAGGCAGTGTATAAAAGATGAACTGCATTGCCCGTCCTGACAAAAATTGAGTCAACCTTTTCCATCTTCCCAGAGTAATGAAAATCTGGCATGGGTCTTTAGCTTAGTCTCTTCTTTAGAAATTGCTGAAACTTGTCTAAAATACTTAATCTGTCATTTATCTGGAAAATGACTTTTAATTTTTTGTAGAACTCTAACTTGGAGATGTGAAATCCTAGAGTATCAGCTGTCTCTGCTGATTCATTGCTTTCAAAAATGTTGATGAGGACCAACAATACTGATAGTAACACTCCAAGAAAGTGGTGGAAAGAGAGATAGAGAGGGAGTGGGGCTAAGGCCTGAATGCTGGAGGTTAAAATAATGTGGGGATAGGCGCCTATAAGTTTTTTGAGAGGATGTGAAATTTGGGTAGAAAGGAATCTGTGATCTTAAAATATCTGAAAATTCTTGTATTGGTGGTGGTAATTCAATTCCTTCCTTCTACAAGACTGGTTTGATTCTATATGTTATGGTCTTGAGTGATTTCTCAACCCAAAGAGCTTTAGGTAATCATACTCTCAACAGACAGTTTCTTATCTTTCTTGTGTTTCCTTGGCCTAAAATAAAATTACAGTATATTTTTAATTGTTATGTGGAGATAAAAAAGATGCTGCATTTCTTGGCAAAGAAATGCTTTCAATGATAGAAAACATTTCAATTAACCTGAAATAAAATATTTGACATTTTTCTTTCATAAGAGGGAAGGAAAGTTGGGTGCTTATATTAGGTTTTTTTCCCTACACAGCATGGCAGGGGAGTTCAAAAAGCAATTATCTGTATAGACCCCATCAAGTGTATTAATGTTTCTTTTTATGACCTTTTATTTTGTTAATATCCATGATTAATTTTTTATTAATTCTATTTTGAGTGTTCATAGAACACTAACATATACAGTGTAAATTCTGTGAATGTACCTGTTTCCTGTAGATTCAGCTCAAAAAATTAATTAATGCTAGGAAAGAATCATTTTTTATGGTAACTGAGTTAATTGCAGTTTTTTCTTCAATCTAGTCTTTGATGTAGTATCTGGACATTAGCTAAAGGAAGCAAGGTAGCAAATTCTACTTATTATTGCTGAAAAGAGAAACAATAAAGTATAAGATTGTGTAATGCTTTTTTATAACTTGTGGAAGAAGCTTTATACCAGATCAATATGTTTGAAATCAATATACAGCACATTTTTCCACATGAGGGTAAAGAAGTTTTGTGAACAGTTTAAGTGTATAAAATGGTTGCAAATCACTTCTGTTTTTTTTTTTTTTTTATTGTTGTGATGCTCAAAATAGGGAATAAAGATGTTTTCAAAAATGGCAGAAAAAATGTTACCTACATTTTTCTTACTAGGACTTTTCCTAAATAGACAATGTGTTTTGTGCTGTATGAAATAGAATGGAATCCTGGAATGGTTTTTGTTGGAAGGCATCTTAAAGACAAGTTCCAGCCCCCTGCAATGGAGAGACATTCCTCTAAATCAGGTTGCTCAGGACCTGTCCTTCAACACTTCCAGGGATGGGATGTTCACCATTTCTTGGAGAAACATGTTCCAGTGCCTCAATACCCTCACAATAAGGAATTTTTTTCTTACATCTCACCTAAACTTATCCTCTTTCAGTTCAACCATTACCCCTTGCAGCATGGCCTTGTATAAAGTCTCTCTCCAGCTCTCTTGACGGATCCTTTTAGTTACTGGAAGGCTGCTATAGGGTGTCCCCAAAACCTTCTCTTCTACAGGCTGTGAAATCCCAGCTGCCTCAGCTTGTCTTCACAGGAGAGTTGCTCCAGACTCCTGATTGTCAACAAAACCCAGATATCATTGTTAAAATAGGTTCTTAGCTTTTCTCATATAAAGGAAGTTGATCTGTACCAGGAAATCCAAATAATGTGAATATTTATTCTTCTCCAGGTATTGTAACTATTGGAGAGGAAAAGAAGGTTTGCACCTCATCAGAAAGTTTCATCAAGATGTGCGACTCTAATGAGGTAAATAAATATCATAGTATTTTTGACAAATCCATAATATATGTTGTAGGAGGAAATAGCTGATATATGTTTTCTTCATGTTAACGGTCTAATTCTAGCTATGGTGATGAATTAAATCACAGTGAAGAATACACTCAAGCAAGTAGTTTTTCTAGTCTTGTACCAAATTTAGTCAATGCAATTTCTCCAACCATTTGTTCTCTAAATACACTTGTGGTTTGTTTGTTTGGGGTTTTTAATAATTCCAATATCTTTTCCTTTATTACTGAGATGTTTTTGAAAGCAGCATTAGCCCGTGCTGCACAATGAATAGGTGGATTAATGGATCACTGACTGAAGGGCTTATGACTACTGTTGTGACAGGAGAGTAAAGATTTCAAGTTGATTTGGCCAAACCTTGTTGAGCATTAGGATAGTAGCTCTTAATACATTTATCTTTGTAGTATTTCCCTTGGTCAAATGCCACCTGTTTCAGTGCAGCTGAAGGTTCTGGTTTTGTTTTGAAATGATAAAGGATGAAGACAGGGTAAATAAAATTACATCTGCCTAAAACAAAGAGAGGCTAAAGAGTTGATCCCTTTGAAGCCAGAAGGATCAACATTTCCTAAGTGTTTTACTGGGTCTTACTATGGTTGAATCAATCTTAGAAGGAAGGTACACAATCCTCTCTTATACCAAAACTATCTAAGAAAATGCAGTCTTGAGGTACAGTTGACTCTCTGTGGCTGCTGCATAAACCAGGTCACTGAAATTAAAAGCAAATGTAATAATTTGGTTTGGGGTGAGGTGAGGATGTTGGTTAATTTGAATTAAGTAACCTGGTTTCTATTATATCACTGTGAAGAAATTTGAGAGGAAAGTGGATCAATATATGAGGATGGAAAGCTATAGTTAATGAGGGGAAAATGGTATTTCTTAGGCTGTCTCTGCCACTGGAGAACCCACCACAAACATAATTCTTGTAAACTAGTAGCATAAAAGAAATGCAAAGAAAGCCCTCAAAATATTCTAGAGTGTTTATTTTAAATAATTAATTTTCTTAATATTTTTATTATGTAAATGCTGTATATTCAAATAGAGTTTTGTTTTTTTCCCAACATGAACATTGTAATAAAACAAGCACAAGCACAATGACACATATTGATATCAATCTCTTGGAAAAAATATTCCTACTCATTACTATGTTAGTCTGAATTTTTGTTCATTTTCTGTTTGCTGTACAACGATTAAAGTCCTTTTCTTTGCCTGCCTTTGCAGCTAAACATGACATTCCACTTGTTCATTGTGGCACTTGCTGGAGCTGGAGCAGCAGTCATTGCTATGGTAAGCTACCTAACACTCTACACCTCATCTGAATTGCTGATACCTTCTGGTTCTGACTTCGGATCTGCTGTTCAATTTCCATACTATCACTCAAAGATATTATTAAATCATAGTTCTGTAATCCAATACTCTCCCTTTTTCTTCTTTTTTTTTAATATATTGATGAATTCCCTTTTAAGTAGAATATCATGATTACTTTTTTAAATTGAAAAAACACCTTTAAGTACATGCTAAGAATTTTTGCTGTTCTCTTGCTGCATTCAGATGAGCGTCTGAATTCACATGTCTGTGTTGTAATCACAGTATTATACTTTTATGATCTCTGCCTTTCTGGGTATTCATAGGCTTGCCACGCTGTTATTTTAGGAGCAGAATCTTTTTGTCAGTTCTGTGACTATATATGAATGTGTTGATTTTTCTGTCAGGACCAATTTTTCTGCTCCTTTATAATGAAGATTACTTTGAATTTTGACATTTTGTCAATGAGAAGGTTCCACTGAGGAAAAAAGTATGTGAGCTAGTGCCCTGTTCTTCTGGTTTTTGTCTTCTACATTTGCTTAAGCATAAAGATATTTTTAGCCTCACAATTCTCTACTGGTGTAGGTTTGAATTATGAATGCTGAAATGGGAAATGAAAAGTGACTGTTACTCGGTTCTGATGCATTCATCAGTCTTAGTGGTGGTGATTCCTATATACTGCTTAAACTAGTAATTTTTTATGGATCATAGGGCCATGATTTATTTTTATCCTTATAATTACATTTATAAAAAAGTATAATAAAAATATTCAATGAAGTCAGTACTCCTCTTACATCAATGATTTTTTTTGGTTTTATCCGCCATTTTTTCATTATTGCATGACACACTGCAAACAGCAAAGATAGCTAAATGGAAAATATATATTTTCAATGTAGTTTTTGGTTTCAAGGCCACAAATAATAAGTGTGATAGTAGAATACAATTCATAATAATAATTTAATTGTTCTTTCAAAGTGAAATTTTTCTGCTTATAGTTCCAAAAATGGGACCATATAGCAATTATGATTATACATAATTAGTGTTAGAAACTAAATCTAAGAGATCATTAGTTTTCCACTGTATGATTATTTTGAAGTATATTCAATAGATAATGAAATACTATTTTGTTCAAACATAAATTCTGCATTTCAAACAAGAGTTTTGAATCCAAATATCTACCAAAAGATATTCAATGAAAAATAACACATCCTCAGTGACAGCAAATTAAGCAAGTACATTGTGCCACATAGTTTAAATAGATAATACTTTCAAGACCCTTTAAAAAGACCCTTTAATACTTTAAAAATACCCTTCAAAGCTCAGCATATAAAAGGTACCATAACTGCATTACACCAGGCACAAATACCTTTTGAATTCACTTTCATGGTGCAAATTTATTCTCATATTTTTAAAGGATTAGCCGTATCAAAGTGTGCTTTTTGATGAATTCTGTAACTACAAGAGCAGACATGATAACACCGTTTCAACAAAAATATAAATTAATATTCTAATTTCTAGTAAATTGCATACTGTCCCACTGCTGCTAGATGTATGTTTCATTAAATGTTTGCAACAGTTTTATATATTTTTTCAAGTTTGTAACTATATGTTTGTTTTTAACCTACCATTCTGATTTGTTAGGTACCTGCTAAAGACTAGCACATTCCACTCTTTGACAGTGTAATTTCTAAAACTAGACCACATCTGTAGGTTGAGACAGGTGCTTCACACTTGACACAGTACCCCAAACACAAGGGATAGGACATGAGGGAAAATTCAGAATTTTGAGGTTGGACATACAGATATTAAAAGGTTCTCCTTTAAGGGTAGTTTACATTCCCAAGGTAAAAGTAATTTAAGCAAGGAAAAATTAATTTGGGGTCCTAACTATCTCATCCAGGAAGAAGAAGATATATTTTTTTCTCCAGATCTTACACTCAAATTAGTAGACAGAGATAATGCATCAGCAGAAACAGTGTGCAGAAGTAATTTCAGTCACTAGAGAACCAGTGCTCTTCACTACATGTGCTGCTTCAAGAATAATTACAAATATGAAATGAAGACGTTTGTCTTTGTTTATATCCAGAACGTTTGTGAAATTCAACAGGCAAATTAGATTAAAATATCAGTCTTTTACAAAAGAAAAAGCTTGTTAATATAATGCACTCTTAAAAGATTTCTTGCAAACAATTACTTTAAAGCAGAATAGTCCATCTGATTAAAGTGGTAAGTATACTGTATGTATGGCCAGCCAGTAACAGGAGTGCAGCATCAGTGCTGAATGACAGAATTGGTAAAATCTGCTTCCTGAAATGACATTTTAAGTTATGATGTCCATATACTCCACTATATCCTCACTTCTGGATTTGTAAACATTTGCAGGTGCCAGACTATTTTACTTCTGAAGATTTCTTAAACTCTTGAATGCCAATATGATTTTACAAAACTCACAAAAGAATCAGCTTATTGATAAATATTAAGTCCATCTGTCTCCAGGACACTTTTCATAAAACTGTATTTTAAAAATATATTTTTTAAAAAGTGGTCATTTATTGCAAAACCACTGAAAAACTTGTTAAAACTTGCAAAACCATTTTGATCACAAATCACAGTTTCCCCATATCTCTTGGTCTCAGATTTGCTTATGAATGTTAGAATTTTTCACAATTCACTAGATATCTCTTTAGTCTGCAAAGGAGAATGTTGCTTTTGGGGTTCAAAAGGAGAATTGTCCTACATATTAGGGCTGATATATAGAAAACCTCATCTATTTTACGGTATATATTAGGGCAAGTTTCATTTTGCTGCAAAGAACACTGTAGAAGAGATTATTTTGAAAATTTATCATTCTTATGTCAATGCAAAAAGAACCAAAACCAAAGCCTGATAGAATTATTTATGTTGTAAATGCTTTTTGAGAGACTTTATCATGGAAAAAATAGTCAGGATTTTGAATGATATTTAATTGGTATCATGCATGATTCTGAGCAATACTACTGTTCTTTATGACTGAATGGATAACAAATGCATATGGAATAGATTATTACAATAATACTTATAAATTTTACTGTTGTCAGTGTTGTGTTAGATAGAAACTGAAGGCTTGAAGAGGTTTAAATGTAAGCTCTAGCATTCAACAGTTGATTGTAAAGTCAGTATACATTCCACCTGTGATGTTTCCCCAAAAACAGTGTAGAAAAACTTAATTATGAGATGCAAAATTTCTTTTCTCAAGTTACCACGTGAGCTGGTAACTCTTTTGCCTTAACTGCTGCAGAAATTATGTCCTGTAAAGTGGACATGCAATCAGTTCTCCTGAAATAAGAACAAGGGAAGTGTAAAATGGTCTATTCTTCTCCACATTATCATTGTGCTCTTCTGCAGGATGTGAGATGGATGTAAAAGGAGGAATTAAAGTTATTTAAACTTGGGTCCTGGGGAAGTAGTGACACGTCCTGCATGGAAAAAAACCAAAACAACAAAACAACAACAAAAAAACCCAACCAAACAAAAATCTACCAAAAAAAAATATCCAATCCCACAATTTCTAAACACTGAAGCAGACTTTCACCTTATGAAGAAATCTAAGCAGGAATAGGTATGGAAAGACTCTCCACTGCCTTGCATATGTCTGTAATGGAAACCTCCTGAGGCAGACTGTGGAAGCTGCCTGGCTTCAATTTAAATAAGCCTTGATGAGGGCCCCACTGGCCTCAGGCTATTCAGGTCATGGAATTGCAAAATGCAATTAGATAGCCACTTAGAAATGACCTCCTTAGTGTGGCAATGTTATCTAGGAACTTGGTGTTAATATAAAAAATAAAGATGGCATTACTGTTCAATGTATATGTCATTGTAAACATGGATATATATTTGAGATTATATAAGTTAAAGTAGGTGTTTCCTGGCAAGTCTTCCTATTTATATTGAATATGAACTCCAAGAGTTTTCAACAGTTGTTACAGTAGTTTGATTCAGCAACTTCATAAGGAAGGGATGGGCACAAAATAGGTGTTTAATGAAGGTCAGACTGTTACCAATATGCCTTCAAAATAGTCTATTTTTTAACAAAGAAAAATGCTAAGGGAAATTGCAAGACATCAAATTTAAATTTTTTTTTTACTGGGTCATTACCAAATATTTTGTGAGGGTAAGAAAAAGTGCCTATATCAACCCATTTTCATCACAGATTCTTCAATTGCAAGGATTTCAGGCAAATATGTTTTATGTGAGTACAGTGATCAGATAGCCCCCACTTTCAGGATTCTCATGTCTGCAATCTGTTTGAGGTTCAGACTGTATTTTTAATTAAAATTTCAAACTCAATGAACAAGTATTCATGTTTTCAAATGGTGCAAATTGCAACTGAGATGACAAAAGTTTTAGAATTACCAGCCTGTTTATTTTGATTTTTCTCAATAGTTTTACTGTGGAAAATTTAAGGTGGATCCAGGATTAGGGTCTCTCATTTGATCTAGAAATGCCTGATCCAGAAAGTACCCATGATGAAAGCTTTTGGAAGAGCTGAGTTAGGATAAAAGATGTTTTTCCTGTGTACTAAATTTTGACTAGAGAGTGTCCCAGAGTGACACACAACATGCTTCCATCTCCAACAACTATACTCACGGATTGCTTTGCTAGTGTTGTTCTCTAGATATCAAGAAAATCCTTAAGGTATGTAGAAATACTACTCTCTAGATTTTTCCCTAGAGGAGAGATTCTGTGAACAACTTTTTTCTACTTTATGTCTCCTCAAGTCAGACAGTTTTATCCAAATAAGAATTAATTGTAAACTTGACATAAAATATGAGGATAAAAAAGGTAGCAAAAATATCCAGCCTTTTTAAGGGCTTCAGAATGTTTTCCTTGATCTTAATTATCCAGATTAAGAAATGTACTTTTGCCTGGACTAATCAGCAAAAATTGCCAACAAACATTTGTGAAAAAAAGTTCAAATATTAAAAAAAAACCAAAACCATATTAGAATGGAACAGTTCATTTAATATGAATCTAAGATACTCATATCTACAACAGTACAATGTAAACAGGAGAATTTACATAATCTCAAGGAGGTTTTATATTATTTATTGTATTATTATTACATTTTCCATTAACTGAATCCCAGTATAATTTACTGATTTCTTAGACAGGGATGAAATATTTTGGATCTCACAAAATTGTTCATTGCTTCTGAGGAAGAGGATTAACATAAATTAGAGATGCTCTAATCAGAAAGTGTCTGAAATCCTCCTAGGGAAGGAATAAATGTCCAGAGAGTCCCAGCATAAACTAGTTGAATATCCCTGTGGAACATTTCTATTTTCTGACTGAATACAGAGTAAACAGAGCATCCAATTTTTTCCCCACTATGTTTTGTCACATTTTACCTAACTGAATTTATTTTCAGTTACTGATAATTTTCCCCCAGATTGGCAAGTTAAATAGAAAGCTAGAATTGTACTTGAAAGAAGTCATGGCTAAATGGAAAGAAAATGTTAACTTTAAAAAAATTTAAAAAACAAAACTTTCTATAATTGTATTAGATATATGCAATCATAAGATGTGTCTATGGCATATTGAGAACTACTTTAATAAAAACTTCTTCAGTGGGGAAAAGTGTACAATAAAGACATAACCAGAAGGCATTTTTACATGTACTTTTGCAGACTAGCTGAAAAATAATTCAGGGATGATTTGGAATTTGGATTTTTCAGGTTTTAGTTGTTTTGGGTTTTTTTTAATATCTATTGCTACCAGCTACTAGTTATAGTGACAGTAACAGCTGTGAGATGAGTAATCTGAAGATTAATGAAGCCTGAATTTGCCATCATGGTTCTATTTTACTTGACACAAGAATGCCTAGCCCTTACTGATGAGAACCCAGTCTCTGTCCTACAGGCTCCAAGTTTACATGTGCTCTGTTATGACTACCTCCACTGTTTAACACTGTGTTACCTCTCTTTCAGGTTCATTATCTCATGGTCTTGTCTGCCAACTGGGCCTATGTGAAAGATGCTTGCAGAATGCAAAAATATGAGGATATTAAATCAAAGGAGGAACAAGAGCTGCATGATATTCATTCTACTCGCTCTAAAGAGCGGCTCAATGCTTATACATAAAAGAAACCTTGTCTTACTTCCTAACATGTGAATGCTTTGTTGTTTAACTAAAGGCCATCCTACCATTTTAAAAACAATTGAAAGTGCTTCTCACAAAAGATAGTTTGGGTGACTTACATATCACCTACATACAATTCTTGGTTGTCTAGCACTTGGTTTCTTAATTAGTTCTTACTTTGTGTGACCATTCTATACCACAAAGCTCCTAAATAGCCTTTCCTGAATCCCTTTAGGCTAATTAGTTCTGATAGGTCAAGGATACTAAACTATTGTCAAATACAACTATGTGTTTGATTTTTTTAATCACTTTGTATGTGTTATGCATAACACCTTTTGCATTGTTTCTTATATGTTTTTGGAAAAAAAAAAGTAGCTTTTTATACTTTTTAGTTTTGAGTTCAGTAACTACTTTAACTACAGGTATACTTCAAAGGGACCATTGTACATGATGTACAATATATAAAGAAAACATTCTGATGACTTTCCTTTATATATGGAAAACCTGCCAGAGGGACCCTGATCAACTTGAATGAAGGTCCTAAGAACGTTTTAAACAATCAAAGGTGCAATTTCTAAATTTGTAATAGTGGGTAAAAAAATAAAAAAAAAGCGAAAAAAGAAAAAAAAAGAAAAAAAAGAAAAAAGTGCTTCTTATCTTTGTTAACATTGTATTATTGATGTTTTTAAAGAATATTCTCTTGTTTCAAGTTCCATGGGTGATAATTCCTGTTTGTATTGTGAGCATGCAGTCCGTGGTGCTAACAATGCATGGCCACTTGCCTTTTGAAGGAATTCAATACCACGGCTACCTGTTAACGAGTTATGGTATATAGACAACTGTTAATTAAGTGATATAGTTATTCATAGTTTTCTACAGAATAATCTCTTTAATTCAAGGATGGTTATGCTAAATTGGAGCTGTCCATGTGATGATGTAAGAAATTACTGCTTAGCTACATTTATGAAAGTAATATATCAAAAATGCAGTGACCATAGGAGTCAGATGTCTTTTTACCTGCTTTAAAAATTTAAATGGATTGCACCTGTCTGAACTGTAAAAGATATATTAAAGGAGACTTCCATAAATGTTATAGCTTGGCTTCTAGCTTTCCTACACATAATGGTTTACCTGTATTACGTTGAAGTAAGGTGAAAGACCACTACAGAGCTTATTATTTCAAAGTGTAGTAATATATCTTAACTTTTATTTTGATAATAAAATGTTATCAGAATGATAGGTCATCTTAATTTGAAAGAATTACCTGTATCAAAAACAGAACAAAAAACCCTATTTAAGAAAAGTTGGTATTATTGGACCAAATTTGGTGGATTTTTTTTTTAATTTTGCCTATTTCTAATGCTACAAGAATGCTGTAAAGTGTCTTTTAAAGTGATGTAGCCTGACAAGACATTTTTGTCAGTGTTAAAAATTTTAGGTAGTTTTGTGCACTTATTGGACCATTGTGAATTCTCTCTCAGTGTAAGTGCATTTCTAATAAAACTTCTTGAGTAAAACTCTTCTTTGTACTATTACTAGTCATGCATCATCAGTAATTTTTAACAATTCTTGTAGTAAGTAGAAGGTAATACTATAGTTACTTGTGGCATGATAATGCATTAAGCAGTATTAGTTGGTTGAGTTTCTTTTTCTTTTCTTTTGCTTGTTTTGGGTTTTTTTTTAATTGTGTTTTTGATTTGGGGTTTTTGTTCTGGTTTGGATTTTTTTTTTTTTACACTTAAGCTGTCCTACGGGGTCAACAGTTTTCTGATAATGTGCAGTACCGGTACTACAGTTCTGCAAAAAGTATTAGGAACCTCTTTTTGGATTCTATATTGTAGTGTTTCAGTTTTGTGTCTTAAAATGTTTGTGCTGATTTTTAAAACTATGTCTTTTAAACTCATGTAATGATGTTAATGCTTTTGGCTCTTCTCTGGTATTAGAGTTTGTATTTTCACAAAGAATGCTTTGTAGCAGGCATTACGATTAATCCGTTTTGTACATAAATGTGCCAACAGCTTGATGGTGGCGTTTTTGAAATGTAGAACAAAGTGCTTGCAAAATGTAATAAACACACTTGTGTACTTTGTGTTCTTGTTAATTCTTTGTGTAGTTTTTCTTTGCCTATACTGGACAGGTCACTGTAACCAGAAATGGAAGAAGCTTGTTTCTCCTACAGACCTTGCTATTGCACAGATTGCTTTGAATGTGTCTCCTAATCAGCATTTAGTGTCAGAAATCATATACCTTAAGACTAAGACAGTAAAATATTTTCTAAGAACAGAGTTTCATAGTCTAGGAAGTGACAGGTAGCAGGAGTTATACTTACTATATTTTTAATATATCAGTCAAAAGAAAAATTGGGAAAGAATCCCATTACTACAGTGTCATTTGGAACAGCTCAGCAGAAACTGATCTGACAGCAGTTTGAATATTCCTGAGGATACTGATTTCTGGATGGTGCAGTAGCTAATACTTTGAAACCTCAATAACAGCACTACATTACTTACATGCATGTAAAGTAATTTTAATGCTTAAGAGAGATCTATAGCTGTGCCAGCTAACCTGATACCACTAAGGAAAATTATTTACAATGCAGTTTCACACTGTGTTTGTTTCTCAGTTAACTAGCTGTTATGGAGCTTTTCGTGTGCTCTCAATGAGAACATGTGCCATAATGGCAAATAATTTCTCAGAAGCAGCACAAGCCAAGGGAGTAGAGGAGCTTTCCACAGCACAGCACATCAGTCATAAGTGATTCACTTCAAAGTCTGAGCTTATTTGATTTATTCCAGAGACTTCTCTGTTGACAGCCTAAGCTGATTTTCCTGAGGTAGGCTGCATGGATCTTGTCTTCTATAAACTCTTTTGTGCTTAATCTAAACTTGTGTTTATTGTGCTTTTAAGAAACAAGAAGAACATTATAGGTTCATCTGTTTGGTGCAGGTTTTTGCTGGACAAAAGGCTGCAGTTAAATGAAAGTCTTCAGTTTAAGAGGATTACAGCCCTGGATACTCAATTTTGCATGTTCATCACAGTTTACTATGCCAAATAAATACTATTAATAACATGCTACAAAAGAGATTGTAAAAATTATTTGAAGTAGACATCCTTCCCAGTCCCTGTCTCCCACTCACATCACCCCCTTTTCTTTTGCACAAGACCATTTTATCCCTCAGCAGGACTGTTTCCCTCAGCAGCAGTTTTTCTGCTTTCAGCACAAGCAGATAAAACATTGAATCAGCATGATTTAGACAATGCACAGCAGTGCAGAGTAGATGTGGGGCTCAGTGTTTACACCTTGGTAGAGAGAATGGCAATTTTTAAGCCAGTGCACCATATAGTTAGGTGATGTAATTAAAAACAGGAGACCCTGAAATTATATGCCTATTTAATATTTTTAAATGGTTAATTATATTTTTCCCACTGCTTTTCAATTATAAAAATAGCATTTCAGTTATAACTGGAAATATATATATTAATAAATTTAAAATTATATATGCAGTAGCTGGTGTATATAGTCATTTTAGTCCTGCATTAATGCAATTATTTAAATTGTAATATGTATGCATTGATTTTAATTATATATTGAACATTACCATGATTGCAACTCACTTGCAATTGATGTCGTATATTTTAGGACAGAATATATTTGTACTCTACTTCCTATAATATACAAAGGCAGCAGGGTATAAAGTCCTTGCCATCATCAAGATTAATTGCATTTAAAATTTTCACTTCTGGGTTACCAAAGGTATTAATGTAGCTGATTTTCTGAAGAGCGCAGCTTAGTTTATAAACCTTAAAGAATCAGACTATAGTTAATTTCATCTCAGTAGGAAAGGGGGTGTTTATACAAGCTCTCTCTTAAAAAAATCCCAACATATTATTTTCATTGGGTTGCACAGAAACCCCACAGGTATTGTTAAGCAGGAAGACAATTTATGTCTCACATTTAATCACTGCCTTCATTTTGGGTAGAGATCAATTGGAAAGAACAAGTCCAAAGCACACAGAGTCTTTCTGTCCCACCTGAAATCTTCTAACTTGTATTTTCTATAAGGGAGGAACTGCAGCAGTTTCTGAATTTTGTGATTTTCAACTATAATTTCTTGTTCTTTCAGGTGTCTGCAGAGGATCCCAACACATCACAGAGTTACTTCTGTGTTTAACAGTTTTAGCAATGATAGAGACAGGTAAGTGTTTCTGCTGGCACACCAACAGGGATGATGACTAGTAGAGATGTAGATCATCTTTGGCTTGCAGTAGTCTAAGCATCAGCCAGATTTGCAGCTACTCTGCAGGGAGAAATTTGTCCTGAGAAAAAGGTTCTGCCCACAAGCTGCTGTGGACTCTTTCCTTCCCTGTGTAAAGTGGAGATTGGTCCAATACATGTGGGTGCCAGGGAAGATCATTTAGTTCATCTTCGATTTGGCACTGCTGAGCTTCCCATGTTTGAAAGGGGTGGTTTGGGGGCAGGTGCATCTATTTTACGAGTTATTAAAAAACAAAACAAAACAAAACAAAAACCCCAAGAGACTTGCATGAGTATCCTATGGTTCTACTTGTTGAGTTACTCAAGACAGAAATACTGTGTAGGCCAGAAAGCAGATTATTTTTAATGAGTATAAATATTTTTTCTTCTCAGTTGCCCAGGAAAATGATAGTTAGCATTAATCAAATTCCTGTGGCTAATAAAGAATATTTTGGTCTCTGAGACTGTAAGTGCTGTATTTTATTAAATATCTTTGCTCACATATATTTATTTGTAAGGGTAAATATTAATTTTGGAAAAAAATCTCACAGGGAAAGAAATTTATTCTCAACAAAAGAATGTCCCTGTTAAAGAAGGCCAATAAATTCCTGGAATTTTACAATTCAACTAGTTTAGTTGCACATACAATCACATCCTCACCACTTTGTATTCCTTTTGGAATAATAAACTAAATCACAGGGTTAAACACAGAAGAAAAGTGTCAGGTTCATCAGCTGCCTGGTTTGAACTGACTGAGCAGGTGGAAACCTTCCCAAGAAGGCAGTATTGAATGCCTCATATTGATACCTTTTTCTGAAGTATGAAACAGCACAGATACCTCATTAAGGTGCTTAATTCATATTTCTGCTTTCCTTTCATTATTTGCTTGTCCATGACATGCTGTTCCTTGTGCCATGGTTTGAATTGGAGCTGAAGCAACATAAACCTTGCTGCTACTGAGGAGGGGATGTACCAATGCCACTGAGCAGGGATGTACCACATGCTCGGAAACAGGGATGAGAACAGTGAAAAAGGAAGGCAGAAAAAGAGAAAGATAAGATTTTTCTTTCCTTGTAATAGCTGGGCTTAAGACCTGTACCTCAGTTTAAGCATTATATACAGGTATGCCTTGCAGGACTAGGGCTTTAGGAGGAGTGAGAGTTTCTAACAAGGTACAAAGGGTAAATGCTACTTGGAACATGGTGATTTAGGACAGTCTAAAGCCATGCTTCTCCTGAAAGGAGCAGATGGCCGAGAGAGACTTGTAAACCTTTAATTGTCACAGCAGGACCTAGTCACTGGTCATCTGGCCATGTGTTCTCAGGATCTCTTCCCAGCATGAGTAACGTGGTGGCAGAGCTGATGTGTCACATATGCAACTGCGTGGAGCTATAGGGTAGAGTTTGTATCACCTAAAGCAGTTTGGGGGATGATGCAGAAGAGGACCTCTGATGCAGTCATAGTCCTGGCCCCACTGCAGCAAGGTTGTTTTCATTAACACAAGGAAAAAAAGTAAAGATTTCAGGGTGATCAATCTGAAAAACCTGATTTTTGCATGTGAGACATGTCAAGTGTTTTTTGCAATGTAATAATTAATGTTAAGTGCTTACATTTTTCATATATTTTAAATATACACACATACATACAATACATAGTCCCATAAATTGATTTTTTTTAATGAACTTCTGTGCTACAGTAATAATAATGACAGCCTTAATGAAAAATAGTAAATTCAATGATTATGTGAAATTTTTCACACGAGAAATGGCATTAATTTTACTCTACCAGAGTTATCAGATACTTTCCAAACAATAAGATAGTCTTTGGAGATAATAGCTTTGACTTTTCTTCATTAGCCTATTCAGCTTGTTTTGCTTTCTGGTAGTAGCAGGCTTCTGGCCTTCAGAGCGTTATTTTTTTTGCCCTACAGATTATCCAAACATCCTGACATAAATGTTAAGACTAATTCTCAGCATTTAACACACACATGAGCAGATATTTTTCCCTGCCTTTCTTCAGCAAGCTCAGTACTGTTCTTTCTCTCACTGCACAGCATCCAGTGTATCCACAGGTGCTGTGCCTTCATGCCTGCTTTCCCCTAACCCTATTCCCTTCACAATCATAATCACAGCCCCTGGGCAATTCACTGCTTCATCCTTCATCTCTGCCAGTCTGCTTTGCTCCAGCTGCAAGTGGCTGAGGCTGGCATTAGGATTAATCTCACCTGGCTCGGCTCAAGCGGGATGCTGAGCCCAGCCAAGCCCCAGAGTTATTCACTGTGCTCCTCCTGGCACGTTCTCAGCCTCATTATCCAAATGTAAGGCACCCTGTGAGGAACTATGGAGAAGATGTTCACTAGGGAATCAAACCTGTGCTCCTTAAAGAAATTCCTATCATCCTTCTGTATTCCTAATGTAAAGGGAAAATTGGGAAGTGGGGGAATATAGATGTATCATGTTGCTGTAAATGCTAGGCAAATTTGTGCTGTGCAATACTTTTCAACTGATAGTCAAGATTTATTTTTGTTCTTCTTTACATCAAATAAAATCATAAACAGTAACATGAGACAAAATAATATTTTCCTAAATTGGGAGGGGTGTTCATCTGTGACAAAGAAGCTGATGATGAAAAACAAAACCAAATCTACTAAGCCCACCAAAAAAAAAAAATTAAAAGTAATAATGTGAGTTCATACCATAATTTATGGGGTATAATTAAGTGAACTGTAGGAAGTGATAATCCTAAGGAAAAAAGCTGACTAAAAGAAGAGGTTAAAAGGATGTCTTTTTAAAGTACAAGACCAACTCACAGTACCAAATATGTTTTGGCAATTTGTGTATAATGCAAAATTTTTGCATTTTGACAAAATGCAAAAGTACATGGATTCATATATCCATTTCTACTTAATTTTATTAAATTATTGTAGAAGACCACATTCATTGAAGGAGCCATTGGACTGTGAAAGTCATCTCCTCTTACCAAAGGCTTTCCTGGATGCCATGAGGAGCAGTAAGAGTTTGTTATCTGCATTAATCTCTTTAACTGGATTAAATTCTTGAGAACAAAATCCAGTCAGTTCCTGGACTCGTATATGGGCCAGATCTGTCGAACAGGTATTTATGAACAGACATGCAGACAATTTGACTATGTTCCAGAAGATTAGAGCTGAACTCTGTGTCACAGGTTTTCCCAGGAGGCTAACTGAGAAGACTGCACCTCTTTCTGGAGTCATAGTCCTTCTAACAGTTCTATGGTTTGTTTTCTTTAATCCAAATGGGGAAAAAAATATGAAAAAATTATAGAAAGCAGAATGGAAACAAATCTGTGTTTGAGCCAGCATTGTTTTGTCTACTGCTTGTAACGTTTTGGGTTGATATTAGGTAGGGGCAACATAATCTAGTGCTATTTCAACTTGATAAATATTGTGGAGATCATTTTTACTTGTTCTATGTTTTTGTTTTGGCATTTGCAGTCCTGACTTCATATACTTACAGGTGACCTAACTTAATTTCTTCTGTGTAGTATACAGAGAGTATTCAATTTGTTTGGTGTTGAAACTATTGGCCATTTAAAAATAATTTTTGATTATTTTTAATAGTTTTTTTCCATATGAATTTTTGAAAACACAATCATTTCAGCTCTATTTCTTTCTAGGAGTTTGTTCAGACTGAGAAATATAAGTAAAGTAACTTAAAGTACTTATCCTTTCTTTTTGAAGTGTTATAAGTTTCAAAACACCTTGAACTCAAAGCAAATCCTTCTTCTACCAAAATAATTAGATTTAAAAAAAATGGAATCAAGTACAAATGCTGTGGTTTCTCTGAAATTGGATATTATACATATTTTTCTGTCCTGAATTCCATGTCAAGATGTGCTGCAAATAACTGCAAGCAGTCTTCTTATGAAATTCTGGTATTCAAGTTTATTTTTTGATGACCAGGCCCTCTGAGGGCATGATCACACATCTCTAATACAATTAAATAAACATCAGTGAAAATCCTGAAGGAAGAAACTTTTTTTGGTGCCTGTATGATAGAACTGAGTGTTCTATTCATTGACACAGTTGTGGACAAACTGAAAACATACTGATTTTCTTGCTTATTCCTCATTAAATATGATGAATCTTTAAGTCTTTGCATTAAATATGAGGTATCTTTACATACGAACACAACCACCACCCCCTAAAACACAACACAACGAGATTATTCACGTAAGGTATTATTTTGTAGCTTTTAATGACGGTGAGGAAAATGGTTAAAGGGGATGACGACATGGTCGGTGTGACACTGATAGGTGTAGAGTACTGACATCTGGTGGTAAAGCTGTGGAAAACAGAAGAATGTGGCTAGGAAGTCCTTTTGAGGCGATCTGTTTTTAAATAACAGCTTTCATAAGACCAATCCGTTTCTTTTGTACTTCTGTATATTCAGAACTTATTCTGTAAGACAGCTTTAAACCATTCAATCACTGTCTATATATATATATATAGTGAATTGACAGGGAGTGAATAACGAAAGGATTTCAGTGGGGAACCTGACTTTTTTGGCATTGCTCATTACTCTAAAGGATTTTTTTTTAATCTTTAGCAGGGTTTTCCACCTACTTTAGAAATGGCATTTGTACATAATTTTCGTTGCAAGATAGTAGTGTGAATCACCCCACCACCAACCCCCACTTCAAATGACACTTGCTTTTGTAGTACAGCGATTTTTTTTTTTTGCATATTACAGGTAAAATTTATAAATATGCTATTTTTGATGCTGACTTACCTTACCTGGTGGGAAAACAGGGATACTAATCTTTTAAAAATACTTGTCACTTTCTAGATAATATTTTTAATATAACTATTCCTTTTAATTAATGATTAATTAATCTTTAATTTTTAATTCAACTACTGAGTGGAAAAACTAAGTAGTGACAGCGTCCAGTTATATCTAAGCCTTATTTAACATTAAAGTGACAAGCACAGTTTTAAATTCCTGTGGAGCAGAGCTGTGCTTGGTTCAAAAGCCATGGGATCCTGGGGCCACTCAGCCTGGTGATGACTGTGGTCAGTGGCATTAGCTCTGCAGACATGGAAGCTGCATCTTGTGCTGCCCAAGCAGCTGTCCAAAACCAAGCTGTGTTATCACGAGAGCTTAGAACATAGAGGGGGATGGAACAGATGATGTTCATGATAATTTTAGGGGCCTTAGGATATCGCTCCTGGTCCTCACCTGCCGCAGCAGAAGGAGCATCAAACACGACATCTCGCACCTGCTGGCCCTGTCAAGGGTGTCAAGCACCCTGAAAAATGCAAAATGCCACCAAGTTGCTGCACTTAGGTGAGTCTTACATGTCTTAATCGCCACTGTTTTGGCTGGAGCTTCTCAGCACAGGGCAGACATCAGAGCCAGCCTTGTGGTGTTCTCTCTGGCTCAGCCCTCCAGTCTTGCTCCTTGGCAAGAAGACAACACAGTCAAATCAACCTGTGGATCGTCCCAATCCCAGCTCGGGGAACAGGAACATACATCACATGTGCAGCTCTTCTCTGGATACAGCATTTCCTCTTAATATATAATTAAAATATATATCTGATTTAATAAAGAAAATGTGTGGGATTAGAGCAGCAGAAAACCTTGCCACTTCACTTCCTGGTGCCTTGCTAAAGGTGACAAAATGGAAAATATTATTTGAAAAACACTAATTCAATTCAGCTGTGGTGTGGTTTTGTTTTGTGCTGGGTTTTTGTTTGTTTGTTTGCTTTCTTTTTTTTTTTTTTTTGTTTTTCCAAATGTAGAATGAAGTTATTATCAAAATGAGATTTTATAAGAGGAGCAAAACCTTAAAAAAATAATTGAACTAAATGCCTTACCAAACATGTAACTTTCTAGGTTCTTTCTTAATTCAGTTTAACAACATATAGTCCCTTCCCTGGAAGAAAATTCCAAGCTAAATAGTGTTCTTGCTGAATTTGTTCTTGATAGAGTTAAGTATGGGAAATGTGCCTTGGCCACTGTTTAATTTTAGGAGATGCTTTACTTGCATATGGACCTCATCTGGATGACAATAGCCGGCATAAATACATGTTGTTTTCTTGTTTGATTGAACCACTTATTAAGATTCATTGGAGAGCTTCCTCAGAAAAACTTTCCTCCTCCAAAACAGAAACCTGCTTGTACATAAATATATATTTATTACTTCTTTTCCTCTTAAAAGCAATTCATTAACTGACTGCACAGTCAGTTAATCTCTAAATCCAGAAAAAGGCACCAGAATAAGTGACTAGGCAAATTCAAAGACAGAATATCTGTAGTAAAATTTCTGACTCAAGCAGAAACATTGGCAGTGTTTAAAAGCATGTTACCTGTCAAAGACTGATTTCACTGTTCCCCTCTTTCATCTGACAAATGTGTGAAATATCCTCCTGCATGCATCTCATCATTATTTCTGCAGGATCTTCAATCTGGAAAGACTCCTGGAACTTGCTTCTGACACTAAATACAGGAAAAGGAGCTGTCAGCCCGTAGTCTTATAATACACTTATCTGATTTTGGTGCACTTATTTTATTTGGTGCACTACATTTCCCACATGTCAGTACTTGTGCTTGTGGTGACAGTGTCTCTCCTTAGCTGCCACACAGCCACGTGTGCCACACGTGTGGCTGTTAACCATTCTGGCAGTCTGTGTGTGCCTGTGCCAGAGTGAGAGAGGAGAGCAAACTGTTCCAATGAACTGGTGCAGGCAATGGAATCGATGGGCATGCAAAGAAATTGGTGGGGAAATGGACAAATGGGTATTGCTAGTGGGGCAAAGAGGATGTGATAAAAGAAATGACAAATTGGTGACAGGGTAACAACAGAAAAGGAGAGAATCAGAATGATGCCATGTAGCAGGGAACCCTGAGAGTGGAAACAGAGCTGGGATGGGTCACACCTCCAGCACTGGACAGGATGGGAAAACCACTCAGGCATGGAGATAATTTCCAGTCTCATATGAGATTACAGCACAGATCTTAATGAGCAAGAAAGAATTTTAAAAAAACCAACACTCACAAATACATATTAGTATGAGAGAAATAAGTTTATTTAGCAGTATTTGGAGATCACAGACATGAATCCAGAGAGGAATTAGTTCTGCACAGCTTGTAAACTCAGCAGGACTTTGAAATAATAATAGAAAGAATAAAAAATTTAAAATGCAGATATTAAGAGACATATATATAGAATATCTCTTGACAATCAGATATCTGAGAACATCTATAATAAGGCTGAAATACAGAGTGAAAAGAAAGATGCAATATCTTCCTCTGTGAGTATATAACTTTGCAGTGTCTCAGTCATTGAGGCTGAGCAAGACAATCACGTGAGACCAGAAAAGAGAATGAAATAAAGGTATTTCCTTCTGAATTTATTTGTGACATCAGAACTATATCAAGTAGAAAAAGGATTTCAAATATGTGACGGGACTTCTCTGCCATGTTATTGAAAAGTTGTGTAGAGTATTACAAATGTATATAGCATATATAGCATATATAGCATGAAATGAAATTAATATTCCCAAAGATAATATCTTTCCATAAAAATGTTAATTTCCTGATATATTTTATATTGCTATTTTCCCTGTCTTCTGTAGTTTGCTTTTTTACTCCACAATTTTGGAAATGGAAAGTATCTTACTATATTATGACTGAATCTTAACTCTTAAAGTATCTCTGAACACCATTAAGGGATTTCTAGCTCATGTGATTTGGCTGGCACCACTTGCTTAGAACTATTCTTGTGTTTTTTTATTAGCCAGATAACAGCAATTAAAAAGGATAAACCTAAAAAAAATGGAATTAAGTATAGTGCAAATGTTTGCTTTTATGTTCTGAACGTGTTACATTTTCATATTTATATTATGACATATTCTTTAAGGAAAATTATCCTGGTCCATCTCAGGAGTCTGAGGAGTCTCACTGATATGATGTGTAGGACAAGGCAATAGGAATACTTTTCTTTGAATACCTGCTCATTTTTAATATAATCATCCCAATTTTCCTTATCAGCCTCTGTTTTGTCCTTTTGTTTCGAGTGACAGGAAATGTCTTCTCTGTTACCTGTCTGTGGACAGGTAACAGAGCACACAATTTCATGAAAAGGTGAGAATTTCATTAAAAGGTGGTGGTGGTGGCTGTGTTCTGGCTCCTGATAGATGAGCCTGTGCATACCACCCTTCATGTTGGCTACAGTTATCCCTTAGCTTCCTTCTGCCCATTCCATCTTCCTTTCTATGCAGTTTTCCAGCTCTCAGAAATGCATTTTTCATTTTAGGTTTGTCTAGCAACAACCAGAAAAATGAATGCCAAGTGACACAAATATTGCATACACAGCAAATGAAAGTTATGAAATATTGCCAAGTGTCTTGCAAGTGTTTCTGGTTTATTCTATTCAGATTACCTGGAGGATACTAAAATAGGCAGAGTGAAGTGATAACCAGAAATCTGCAAAATTCAGAAATATTGCTGTTTCACTGTGTGTAAATAGAATAATTTAAATTCCAAAAATTAAACAAAAAACAAAAAGAGAAAGCCCTAGAAAAAAAAAATCACTTATTCATTGTTTGAACATGTCCTTTCACATTTTTATTGTATTCTGTTTCAGAATTTCCAAAATTGAAGTATTTTATTCAGTCATCAAATTATTTTGCCTTTCCTCACTTGAATGGAACTCGAAGTTAGCAGTATCTCTTTGCAGGACTGTCACAGTGCAGTGCAGATTTGGCTGTCAGAGCTGGCTGTTCCATGATGTGGATGTTCACACAGCTCTCAGAGCATTCAGGGGCTTCATTAAGGAGATTAGGAAAGCTCACATTTCATCTTTCCCAATGTCTGTACTTAAAGAAACAGTTTAATGTCTTAGAAATTTTTTAATCATTTGGAATGAAACAGGCCAGGTGGCTTCGGGATGAGTAAAACTAAACCAAACCAACTATTTTATTTCATGTTCAATCAAAAATATCTTGGCAACACTTTCCCAAATAGCAGGTTGGGTTGGAGGAAACTATTTTCATGAAAGGAATCAGTCCTGTGGAAAATAACTCATCCCATCCTGTGTTTATGCTTTGCAAGCCCTAGATGGTTTTTGTTTGTTTGTTTTGGTTTGGTTTGGTTTGGGTTTTTTTTTTTTTTTCCCTAAAGTCTATATCCATATCCCTTGCTGCCATCTCCTGTTGTCACACGGAGTGGCTGGAATTGTTACCCATAGGATTTTGTATGTTTTGTAATATAGTACTTTGTAAACAAGGGGGAAATATTCAGTATCTGATGCAGTGTTTAAGCAAGTATGGGGGAGTTTTTTGTGAGATTGAAAAAGAATACCAAACTCAAGTGACCCAACTTTCAGACTAACTTAACAGACATATAAAAATAGCAATAATACACAATTTGTGTTGTCCTTTTACTTGTGCAAATACTCGAATGAGTAAAAAAACAAGTGTGGGATTTAGATGTTATGCCAGAATGTCAGCTGGAGATCTATTTAGGTCTCTGCTTTATATAGCTGCCACTCCCAAAATCTCTTGCTTACAGGCCCATGTAAAAACCTCTATATAGCTGTGCTACTAAAAAAAAAAAAGAGCAAAAGGCAGCTGTCAGAATCTTGCATTAGCCACAGTGAGGATGGCATACATCCTTGGCAAAGAGATGAAAGCAGGGATTTCTCCCTCTCTCTATCAGAATATCAAAAGGCTGCAAATGTCTTATAGGATGAATGAAAAATTTGTTACTGAGGAAAAAAAAACAAACAAGAGATTACTGTTTAAATCTGTAAAACAGAAAAGAGTTGAATAGGAATACCTCCAGATCACTGGTCATAATGACGTATGCAGTCAGACTTTCTTTCAGATTTTCTGCTGATTTAGACATCTAAAATATGCTTTTAGAAGTTTATTGCTGAATAAAATAAAACCTAGGTTCTCACTGTTATATAATGATAAAAATAATTAAAGATCTTTGATATTGTGATGCATCAGAAAAGCATTACAAGCCTAAACCCCAATATTTTTTTTTGTCCTCTGCCACCAGCCATATGCCCAACACTGATGCTTTGTCAAGCTCATAGCAGTGCACCAAAGTACTTGCTTTCCAAACCTGAAAATATAAACTCCTGATAAACAGATTCAGCTCAGGTTTACCTAACTGAAAACCTAATTTTGGAGCTATAAAACTCCTTGACAAGGTGAATGCAAGAGGATCTCTATGGATACACTGCATACTTCAGCTACATAATTAGAATAATTCAGATCACACCCACAAATTTATTTTTCAACTAAGGAATAACATATGCAGAAAATTTCCACAAGGTGGGGGTAAAGTGATGTTTCATATCAAGGAGTTTACTTTTACAAGACTCAGTTTATATCTGTATGAAGTCTATGGAAGAGAAATTTCATCTTACAAATTAAGGATTCAAACAAAATATTAATGAAAGCACAATAATTTTCCACTGAGTGTTGTAGGATAAAATGTAGGCTTGTTTAAATAACTTGAACAGGATAATCCTAAGGATTATTTAGTGGTCCTGAGAGGGTTCAATTCAATATTTTTCACTTTGTTTGATTTAAAATTATCAAATTTATACTTCATTTGCCTAATGTTTTGTTATCCTGCATTGAAGTGTCAACATTGTAGTTTAATAATTATGGAAAAATATGGATGTTTATAAAAACCTCACCTTGTAATTACCTGGTCAGAACTGATTTCAACACAGTTGCTAAACTGCATTTCCTGGTGCCCATATTCTTTGTGATGTATAAATTAGGCATTCTTTGTGCTCATGAGTGGTGATACATTCTTCTCCCCCAGCTTTGTTACCCTCTCCTTAGGTCTGAGATAATACTCAGTACCACCTTTATCTTCTCTCAGGTTACCAAATTAAGTCCAAATTCCAGGTATCCACAGAGGAATATTCAGGGGGATTTTGTTGTCATTGGTGTCCCAGATGCCATCTGTCCCATAACTTGGAGTGGTCATTGTCTAACTGGTGATATATGTATGAGAAGTCACTTCATTACTAATTTGTCACAGTGGGAAATTTTGTCTGAATGCATTACCCAGGATGTTCTAGCCAGATCTCATTTCTTCCAGGCTGGAGTTATTGTCACCCTGTCCCCCTGTTCTGTGCTTATCTCATGGCAAAGCCTTCCTGTGGCCATAATAGTGTCTGAAACAGGCTTTTATGTCCTTACAACCCCAAAGGGCCTATTTTGCATTAGGAGGATAGACCAGGCAGGAAGTGTAAGGTCTGGTACATGTGCTGCTGACCCATTATGTGACAAAAATTTACAGGCTGTGAATCCTAGAACAGTGACTCTTGATCTATTCTTCCTGTATCTATTAATTACACATTGTCTCTTTATATAACATTTTCATTGGTTTTATTATTTTATCTGGTTGCTAGGGACATACTCCAGTCATGAATCAGCCCATATGTTTAGGTCAGGCTGTATAGATTGATATGCTGCATTTGTTTTTCTATTCCTTTCCCTACAACACTGCATACTTTTCATGGTTTTTAAACCCATATACATATTTTTCAATATTCTTTTCTGAAGTTACTTGTAAATGACATGTTCAAGCTTGGATCCATAATGTGATTTTATCAACTAGTATTCATATTTTTCAGGCCTGTGTATCATTGCTCTGCACTTTTAAAAGTGTTGTTCTTTGTCTTCTGAATCGTGGTTTGTACCAGCCAATTCTATTACTAAACAGATGCATCACTATACAACTTTTGCAACTCTTCTCATGATGGAAGTTCTTTGCAGATGGCAGAATATTTTTTTTATCACTAAGACAAACACATTAATTGAAGCTATTTAATTGCATACCTTCCTTAATAACACTTTTATTACCTGCTAGCAACTCCATTCATACTCTTGGGTCATTAACTTTGATGCAGCAGGCAAGTGCAATTTTGTTGTAATCAAGAAAGTAATAAAAGGATAGTTTGTGCACCACAGGACAGTTTACAATAGTAATAAAGCCTAATGAATTCTGTTATTCACTCTCTCCTATTAAAAGTTATGTTTAGGTTCTGATATCAAATATCTGGGGAGTGAAGCAGATAAGAGAGGCTACATTCTGTCCTAATATGAAATGTAGAGTTTGCACTTGAGAAATTAAAATGAGGCAATAGAAAATAATGGATTCCTGTGGGTATTTCTGTGAGAACAATTTAAGTTCTGTGAGACACATTTGAGTGTGTATCAAATGGAACTTATTCTTCGACATGATTGTGAGTCAGAAAGATTAACCTCAGCTAGATTTTACTTTGACTGTTTTTACAGCGCAAGATCCCACCGCTGGGGAAGAGGAGTCCAAAAAGTAATTTTGGATTTATTCAACAGAATGGCTGACAGCTTTTCTCTGTGTTTCCCTGTTTTCCCTGTGTATGCATTAGCCATTAGCATTTGACTTGGCACAACAAGTTCCCTTACCACAAGAAAGGGAAAGTTATGGAACCCTACCTTTCCCATCAAATTTACACCAACCTATGTCTTATAACAGTTCTTTTGGAAGTTTGTGTCCTGAATAAGATTCCAGAAAAAGATTAGAGTAATAAAGAATGGTAGAACTTGATTAGGACCAGAATTACAATAAATGCAAACATGAGTGCTTTTCAAGGACTTGTCAATTTTTTGGTTGGAGACAGACTTTGATTTCTAGAATATAGGGAAGCCTCCTGTGAAGGTTGCAATAGTTTTGGAAGTCTCTTAGAAACCTGTCTGTTTTGTAAGAAACCTTTTCAGGGGCTGGGGAAAAACTGACTTGGCTGGAAGCTTGTTCTGTAATCTCAAGATTATACTTTTTTTTATTTAACTAAAATAAAAAAAAAATAAATTAAAAATTCATCTACAACAGACACAAGCCAGAAATGGGCTGTACCTCCTCAGGTATGTGCTGTAGCAGGGGATGGCATCACGCCCAGGCATCTGATACTCATGTTGTTAGCTACACTCCTGACTACCTTGAAAATGTAGCACAAGGAAAATGCATAACACTGTATTAAGATGTCCAAACAGCCTGGTGACTAGGAAAACCCCACGTTTCCTCTATTCCTCTTTTCCCCACTTTTTGGATGAGTTGTACCCAAGTGCAGTTTACCTTGTTGTTCGTATACATGGTGCTAGTCCTCCTCTTTCACAGAAAGAATAACCCAATTTCAGACTATTTCTTTCCTCCTAATGTTTCCTTTCCTTCCTTCTAATGTTTTTCATGATTGCAGGGGTAACTCAAATCATGCCTTCATCTAAATCTTGCTTCTGGTCTTTACCACCTCACCAGCACAGTACTCCCTGGTTCCTATTCTGGTTTCCTGAGGGAGAATTCAAGCCCAGGGCTACCTGCACTCTTTTACCAGACCTTGTGAGTAGCTTGGATGAGAAAATCAAGAGCTTCTAATGAGTTGATTGATGTTAACTGACAGTCAACTGACAGTCAACTGACAGTGGCAATCTATTGTCCACAAAACAAAGCAACATATGAACAATTACTGTAACACAAGAGCTCCCTGTGCTTGTGCTGTTCATGGATGACAAGAGGGTGGCTGTGTGGGGTAGTTTGAAATACCTGCATAAGGCTGTTCAGCAAAAGGTGGCCTTTTTCTGCCTATTCAGGCAATTTCAAATAAATTCCTTTTTGTATGTTGGTGCATATTGGATCAGTGTCCTTAGGGAATGAAGGTGCAACCCTGTTCATTTCCTGAATTTCAAAGTGCCTGAGGCAACTGCATTCGCATCTCTGCTAGAAGAGTGGCACCTTCTGGCACACGACTTAGTGAGGACTGCCAGCAGATGTCTAAGGCATATCCCAGTGCAGAGTTAGACAAATTTTGCTCTATTTTCATTCTAGCTGGGATGTGAGTTTAAGTAAATGAACAAAAAAAACTGCAGCTGTAATTAGATAAAAACAGATATGACTTTTTATTTATTAATTTGGGAGCTAATACATTTTTTGCAGGAATATAAAGAATGGAGAAATTTAGGTTAACTAAACTCAGAGGCAGCAAGACTTCTTTTTTACTCTGGGGAAATAATGTCAAAGATTGTCTAGAAAGGCTGTAAAATCTCCATCCTCAGACTGAGAATGGAGCAACCTCCTTACAACTTGACTTTATTTGAACTGGAACCTGAAACTGGAAGACCTCCAGAGGTCTCTTCCAACACATTGGATTCTGTTTCTAGGATCTGTGTCTATCTGATAACATTGCTGCATATGCTACTGATCAGTTCAAATTAGCAGCTAATATAAATGGGATTATTCATAACAAATACATGCAGGGTTTGTTTTTTTTTTTTGCCAAAGGTTTTCAAGCCTGTACTTTTCAGTTTAAAGCTCACCAGTAGGCAATGCAATACTGTTGACAACAGCAAGTAATTAGCACTGGTAATTTCTAGTCCATCAACTGCAATGTTTGAAAAACTTCAATTCCCTATCAAAAACAGATGTTCAATTCCATGTTAGAGCTAGGACCCGAGTCTTACTTAGAGAGTTCAACAATTGTTCCACTCTTTCTCACTCTTTTATGTAGTAGGTATATTTAGCCACCCTCACTGACTATAGCTGAGGGAACAGTGCTCTCATGCCTCCTTTTTACTGTTCACTGCTGAACTGCAGTCTTCCAGCAGCCTCCTTTTGGCAAAATCCTTTTGCTGTTTCATCCTTCACCTCATGCTTCTCAATGCAACTGATTCTATTTTCAGTCTGATGTTGATTCCCTTGAGTGAGAGTGTTCAGCCATTGCCAAATCTGAGCTCCCCAGCTCATATCCATCTTGCCAGCTGCTCTCCTTCCCTGAACTTTGCATTCTACTGCTGCAAATGGTATCATGATTTTCTTTCCCCCCTCAACCAAATGAGGACTTCCCCCAAGACCAAATGCTGTGTTTTGCATAGCCCTTACTTCAGCCAAAAGCCTGTATGAAACGATCTGTGTGCAGTAAAGAGCAATAAGTAAGCATTTAATCAGATTTGCCACACATAATATCCAGGGAAATCAAGCACTTCTGTGCTAATTATAGGTTTAAAAAAGAATGGGCAGTGATCAGCTTCCAAAATTCCCTGACAGTCCTCCTAGAACATAGGCTTCAAGCATTGTACATGCTCATATACAATACGAGCATGCTCATATATAAATAAGTGTGTGTGTGTGTGTGTGTGTGTGTTTGTTTGTTTGTGCATATGCATATGTGTGTATTTATAATCCACTACAGCCTAATTCAAAGGGAGAGGGCTCTGGATTACCTTTATGAAATTGTCTTTCAAAAGTAAGAGAAAAAAGTTAAAATAACTTTGAAATCTACTAATAGTCCAAGTTATGGTGCTGACAATTCTGCAGTGAACTGTGAAGATATTTATATTATTATAATTTTGTGAAGAGATATCAATCTGCAATATGTGAAATTAGAAAGTTGCTCTTCTATCCAAAAGCAGACAACTGCCTTGCAAATGTTCAAATATGATCAAATGAACATTTGCAATGAATCCTCAACTTTTATCAGAAATCTTCAGTTAAAAGGCTACGAGCTAGCAAAGGACAGGAAAAGACATGACCGCTATCCTTTTCCCAAACTATTAGAAAATAAATATCTAAAGAAAGAATCCTAAGACTGTCACTAAAAGAGTTCACTTGAAATTAAGAAATCACTGAAGAAATATTCAAGGAAGCAAAAGAGTTTAAGCCAGAGAAATAACAGTCAGTTTAAGTCAGACATATAACATTACAATCGTGGTTACATAAAATTTGTTACACAGCTTTAGGCAAGCATAGATATCCCAAGAAGTTTATTGCAATTCATACTTGAAAGTGTGAAAGAAAGGGAAGCAAATGAGAATGGATGTCTGTTCAAAGTATTTGAGGACTGATCCTGAAAAAAAGGAGTAACTGGCTAACTAATGTAATGGCCATCCAGCTAAGTAAAAAAAGAACAAAAGAACTAAACCAGAACTCTGAATTTTGTGTAAAAGGATTTATTTTGGACCTGACAACTGAAGATTTTCAGTTGTCACTTACGCAGTGTAGTGTAGCCACTTTCACAGGTTTTTTTATATCAAAAGTTAATTAATTTTCCAGTGACAGAAAAATGGAGCAACTGGAATGATTGCTCAGGAGTTAGAAAGACCAGGCACTGCTGTCACATGCAGATGTCTTATGCAGGATCTTCACTGAGGATAACTTTTCTGATCATGTCTAAAACATTCTTGAAAGTCAGTAGATATGTTTATTTTATTACTCATTGAGTCATCAACTCAGAGTAGCCACAAGATGTCATTGTGGACCTACTAAGATAAGCATGGTTGGGGCTGAAAAAATATTAATAGTATAAATTAGAATCACACCTAAACCCACAAAGAATTATTTAATCATATATTAAAAAATATTTTGAAACATTTTCCATAGTTTTTGTGTCACTACTTTGGAATACAGAAAACCTGAGTGTGTGGGCTCTTCACATCAGCACTTTAACACTGGCAGCCTACTGGAAGGCATTTGCTGCTAGGGCAAAAACTATTTTAGATGAGATTAAGCATATGCTTACATGAAGTTAAACCAACACAGAAATAGAATACTAGAAAATAAAATGAAAAAATTACAGAAATACTATGGATGCTTAGAAGTTTTTAAACTTTCTTTTCATGCAGTCTTGAATTTGAATTATTCCTTTGGGAACATTTCCAAACATAGAAAATGAAGATTTAATGTAGTACAAAGTTCTTGAAAGCAGAGATTTTAAATTGTGAGTTCTTTATGAATATGAGGATGTAATAAAGAGAGTCTTTTTATGGTGGACTATGACATTCTCCCAAAATATGAACATTCAAAAATGTACTGAAGATTACTTTTGATATAATTAGATAAAAAATTCATACCTGATTATTATTAGTTGAACTCTCAAGATCAATTTAATTATGAGACAAAAATCTAGAGGGAAGCTTAGGCTCTTTAATTGATGTTGAATATGCCACAATATAATTTAGGTGTTATGATATTTAACATTTAGATATCTCAATAGTTAGAGAATTTTGAAGCAACACAGAGATTGGAAATGGGGGATATATAGGAATTTGGGGATTCACAGTGAATGATGAATCACTGGAACACACAAAAAATGCCAGTAAATGTTTGACTTGCTCCTGCACCACACAGAGAGAGAAATGCCCTTTTCTGTGACTCAGAAAAGTAGCTTCACTCTTGAAGCTCAGTATTACTGTGGGTCAGCATTCTCCAAAGTACAATGAAGAAGTTCACTATTGAGAAATGCAGTGCAATTAATGCTGGAAGAAGAAAAATAAACCAACAAAACCCAACCACAATCAACTTACCAGAGGTAAATTACATATATTTATTTAGAAGAGGAACCTGGACACACACACTGATGTATAGTGAGTTGTGCTCAAAGTCCACAACTGGAACACCTAAGGGCACAGATCATTCTTTTATGATTTTACAATATTGCTCTTCTGAGAATTTTGATTCCATAAAATTTGTGAAATTTCAGAACTTTCTACTCAAAAACAAAAAATACAAATTTTCTTATTCAAAAATGTATACATTGTAAAGTTATTTTTTTGTTTTGTTATCATGGACATTTCTGATCTAATTACTGCACATGACCTGGGTCACTGTATCCTCACTGAATCTTCAGTGTTTTTCCCTAAGTTAACCCATGTTCAGTTAATTAATGAACGAGGCTTCAATTACATTTTAGAGAAATTTGCAGTAACTGAATGATCCCCAGAGTCCGTGGTCTGACTCCTAGGACAATAATTAGGAGATGTTTCCAAAGGACCCATATTTCTAAATAAAACCCTTTTTAAAACATTAAATAATTACACATTTGTTCAGTGCCTCTCACACACTTTGTGAACTTCAAACATAATTAGTTTGGCTATGAAGGGAAAAGGAAAAAGCAAAAAACATCACTTACTGATAGGATTTAGATATGGTTACTCTTATTCCTTCTTGAACATAGAAATGCTACACAGAAAGTGACAAACGGTTTTAGCATTATAACAAGGAGTATCTCTGCTTTCACTATATTGAGTTGCTTTATGATTTTTGGACAAATATTTTGCAACAGCCAACAATCCTTGCAATCTCACTTTTCTTGTATTACAATCTGTTTATAAGACAAAAAAATGGAATGAATGCTGATCAAAGCTGTAGCCATAAGGCACTTAATAAAAACTTACAGTTAGAATTAAAAGTACCTGGGATATGTGAAACAGAAATTAGTCATTGGATGTTTTTAGTAAATTTTCCTTATACATATTTTTGAGTCTAGAGAAAAAAAACCATTTTTTTTTTTTTTTTTTTTTTTTTTTTTTGCTGCACCCACATCTAAATTTATCAACAGAAAGTTTTTACCTCAGTGGGAGCACAGCAGGGGTCTTATAGCTAAATTCTGTTTATATTTTGGACTAGATGATAAGGATCTGCAAACCTATGCACATACAAGATGTAACAGAATGAAAAGGAAGTCATCAGCGGACAGTAATGATTTTATGGAAAGTTATTCAGTAAAAATATCTGAGAAAAGGAGGAGGAATGTTCAAATAACAGCCTCAAAGGAACTATGATTGAGGCTGGAATTCTCATTGGTAGGATGATGAGACGTGGATGTGGGATGGTGGCAGACACCCATGTTTCTCCTGCAGAGATGTTTAAAGTAGTGGCATTGGGAGAATTGTTGTCTGACAGACTGTCTCAACAGAATCATCTCCACTAGAAAAACAAGGAAGGAAGGAATGAAAAACACAGGTTGCCCCTTTGAACTATTTTCAGTGGGAAGAAAATATGTATAAGGCCAGTGATTGCTTAATAATTAATAATTATTAAGTTAATAATTTCTGTGAAGGAAGTGGGGAAGCGAATTCCCAAAAATAAGACTTTCTGAGAATCTGAATCACTGATAAAGCAAGGAAAGTAAGTAATGGAAATGGGGTTTACCTATATTTTTTGTTGAGAAGATGTCAAGTGAAAATCTGTTTGTCAGATAGCATGAAGATTAATACGGGAAGAAATAGAATGAAATATATTTTTTTTAATATGTCTAATGCTTATTATTGGTCATCCATCACATAAGAATCTTAAATTGTTGAAAAGGTTTTGATAATGAGTTACTTCTACCAAAATAAAAACATTCATTTGAATGCTGAATAAGGTAAGTCTTGGTAGGCCATGAAATAAATTATATATTGGATTATTCCCATTGTGGAAAGAATGAAATTTTTTGGTTGAGATACCTGGATTATGCTGAGAAATGAAATACATTATTTGGACAAATCTTCATGAAATAATAAATAAAAATAGAGAAAGGGAATTGGAGGGTATGAATCACTCGACTGACATCACATTTCGGAGCTCATGACAATGCATAAAACATTGATTCAATGCAGATGTTTATTGTCTGTTGAAAATAAAATTCTCTATTCCATGACAGGGATTTCCATGAGGTACACTTGCATCCACTACCTGTATTAGTCATATTCCTCATACTACCTGTTGCAGAGCTGAGGGCTGGAAAGTCTGTCTGCTGGTCTTCTGGGTCCTCGTCAACTTGCTAAGAGTATGTAAGGAACAAGGAGCCCAGGTTTACTTAAGCTCAATTTTATTTGAAAACTTTGTAAACAAAGGTATGTTATATAAAATGAAATTCTTGGTTGCTAGAAAATTTCCAATGGATTTTTTTATGCTACAAAATTGAATATTCCTGCCCTGCCCTTCCCATCAAGTTCACGTAGAGGAAATCTTGATATCTTGTCAGCTCTAATCACAAATTTCTACTTGAGAAAGGAAGACCAGTTTGGCTATATTATGCTGCTCTAGCCTTGCAAAACAATTTAAACCTGCATCCCTGAATTGTTCATGGAATTTGAGAGAATGATTTAAAAAATTGTTTCAGTTTATCCTCTTTCTAATTTGATTTGATTTGACTTGACACACAAGCATGTGTAGGTCAGAGAGCAGGATGGGACCTACATGTTGAATCAATGAATTTTATTTTGTCATTAAGTGTTTTGTTATGGGTACTCCTGACTTCTAACATATCATGTTTTAAACTTCTCTGTTTAATAAACTATGATAATTAATATTACATTTTTCTGAAACTGATTTCAACACAGTACATTTCCTCTTCTTTCCTCTCATGAGAAAGCATTCTTTTTACTTCTTGTTCTCCAAGTATGAGCTAATAACTTTATTTGAAATATGTAATTCTAGTGAGATAGTTCTATCAATATGCATATGTATTATGTATCCAAGGGTAAAACTATGTTTGTCAGTATGTTTATCACTGTTCTCCATTCTCCTTCAACTGGAAGAGTACAAAGCAGTATATAGACACTATGTTTTCCTCTATGTGATTTAGAAAAAACAAAACCCCATCAGATAAAATTTGACTCAAAAAATTTGAGTCAGAGATCAAACAGGATTTTTCACTTCAGAGACGCTTTTTAAAGACTGATCTATTTCTGTCCTGGCTCCTTGTCTTGCTTTTTGCTTTTGGTTTCCTTCCTCTAATGAATGGATTAGTCTCAACCATTCTCACCAAGGTTAATGTGCTTTTACAATATGCTGATGACTCAAACCAAAATTTTCAGCCTGGTAGCATTATTTAAAAACATACAAGCAATACCTTACTTGTGTTGGAAAAGATCTTTCCAACATAAAGCCCATTACTTAAAAAGAAAAAATTTTCACTGTTCTCTTCAAGGAGAGAACACCAGCGTGATCCTTCTGTGATTCATTGTGTATATTAATCTACATTTTTTATATATCATTTGTATGTTTGGGTAAAGAGCAGGGATACAGCATGTTAAATATCTCTATGTGGAAGCACCATATTTATTACAACTGTGGAAAAGATAAAAAATAAATTATTAATATAACATTTAAGCAAGTATTTTTTCTGCTAATTGCTCAGTTGCAGTAGCAATAGCAAATAATTATTAAAAATAAATAGTAATAACATAAAATGCTGTATTATTATTTATATTTTACATTGCATTAAATGAGGTATATCTGACACACACAAGGGCTATTTTTACAATCAAGTGTCAAGGCAAAAGTTTCAGTTTTGCTTGATTCCATGATAAAATTCTAGTTTTTCATATTTCCTTTGGTGGAGTTTGGAGTGAGCAGCAAGATGGAGAAAAGGAGAAATGACTGAAATACACAGAGAGAAAGGAGCTCAATCAGTTATGTAAGGACAGAGAATTTTTGTGGGAGGTCCAGTTAAAGCTGAATAATTGCCTGTGGAAATGGTCACTCTTCTTCCTTAACCCATACTGGAAGCAATTAAGCTCATTTTCAGCCTTCCAGTACTTTGTTCTTGACTACCGAGTGTCGCTCAGTTGGATAAGCTAGCGTTACTAATAGAAATATTATGCTAATCCCTAGGGACATTCAGTATACATGAGTGTCTGTATATTTAATGTGAAAATGTATCTTCTGCAAAACATGAATACTAATCATTTGCCTCAGTTCAAGACCTTACCTTTCAGTCCCATACTCAGAGCTGTAGATAATCCTCTATCTCTCAGAAAATATGGGTAAAATGAAGGTCTTATGTTCTTGTTTTACATCCTCATAGTGTTTAGAATTTAAATTCTCTAAATTAAAAAAACAAAACAACACTCTACTGATATTTTGAAATTTTTTCTACATGATCTTACTTTTATATAATTCAAGACACTTTTTATCACATCAAATGATGAAATATTTTTGGTCAGTATTGCACCAAAATTAATGTGGTTGGTGAAAGTTATAACGTTGGTATTTTAATACACAATTGAAGAAAATTAAATGTTAAGACTCCTAATTCTCTAATATGAATTTAACTTTTTGATTTAATAAATGTGGTTTTGTATTGATAGTGATGGGATTTTTTATGTAAGTATTATAAAAATCTTCATTATGGTCTACTTAGATAATAAAGTACAAAATTGTTTTTTGAGGCAAGTGGCTTGAATCTGCAGAACAACTGCTTAGTGTATAAGATTTGGAATTTATTTGCTTTAATTTTGGAAATTATTTATGGTGTCCTTCTTCTGCTTTTTCAGATTTGCTTTCAGGATAGAAAGAGCAATTTGTATTTTGATGGTTTTAATTTCTTTACATATTTTGCCATCACCTCATGCTTGTGTTCAAAACTGGGGAAAAAATTCCCACACCATCACCATTTCTTTTGAGGGGAGGGATAATACTGTATTTTCTTCTAGTTATTGTTACATAACTGTCTTCTTGCATAACTTTTTTCCTCTCTCAGATTTTTTTTTTTGGATTTATAGGGTTATAGAACTCTACAATTTGTTTCTACATCTTTTGCGGGATATCCCTTGCTTTGTCTTTAAGCACCTCACATGGCATCATAGATATCCTCTTGTTTTTCAAAGTTTTTATTTATTCAGAGATCAAAAAGAAGCTATAAGTTATACTATCAGAAATTTAAAAAAATAGTATTGAGCAATGGACTGTTAAAATCTGAATCTCATAACTTAAGCAAAAACTAGTCTTGACTAAACATGTACTTTGGGATTACATATCTGTTAGCTAACAAAGCTAGCTTGAGAAGTGGTAGGAAGGATGCAGTGTATTCCATCAGCAGTTAAGGTAACACAAATACAATAATTTGAAAAGTGGTAAGGGGTTAAATCAGCAGATTTTGTACTGTGCTTTAGAAGGAGCCATGAGTCCCTTCTAATTCTTCCCAAAGGTTTTGCACTTAAAAGAAGCTGAACTGAGAGTTGTCGGAAAAGACAGTGACAGGAAAAGTGAGAGAAAAAGCAAAGAAGAAGTTGAGGTGACTAACATGAGGTAAAAATCAGCAACTTGTGATTTTTAGAATTTGGGGTTTTTACTGACTGAAATTTCCCTGATGAGTGTTTTTCTAGTGTTTGAATGTGTCATAGCAAATGACAGCTCTGGTGTTCTTATTTGTGCACTAAGCAGAAATGGCATGTGTAAGTCCTGGGTGGAGGGGGAAAAAAATCAGAAAATAGAAGGGAATTAGGGAAGGTCAATGGCCCAGTTACAAACAGGATGGAGGTTTGTACCTTTCTATGCAGTGGCCTTTCTGCTGAAGTACATGGTTTGCCTAATCTTGTATTATATTGTTTAGAAGAGATATCTAGAGGATAGAGAGATAAAACAACACACCCAAGAAAGCTAGTTGAATTATTTTATTAGCTCACCTCCAACAGCCTTTTGAATTCACTTTGTAAAGCTGGGATAATATAAAACATATGAAAGAAGGAATGACTGTATTTGCCCATAATGTGTAAAATAGCAGCTGGCAGGAAACTGTGAGGGAAGTACACAGAAATAGTCTTATGAGTACAGAAAGCATTCAAGTACACATAGTGTAGACTCCTGGAAAAAATAAACTCTAAGAGGTAAGCAGAGGAGAGCATCAGTATAACACTCTCTTTAGATATCCACTGCATAAGGATGTGTACAAATATGCACCAACATAAGCCAACCAAACAAACAGAAAAAAAAAACCAAAAAAAAGTATCAAAATATTATACACATATTGAACTACATGTATTTGATAAATAAAAGTGAGATTATTTTATCCAGTACTAATAAAAAATATGTGTTTTCTTCAGCTATGCAATATCTGAATTCACCAGAGATATTGCATTATACATTAAGATTAGACCAGGACTGCATTCAGCAGAAATGGAGAAAGAAGACATAGAATTTTAAATAGTTCTGTGATACTGCAGCCTGTGTGACTGCTCTGAAGATGTGCTGCCCCTAATGAATAATGCATAAAGTGTGATTTCTTTCAAGGGAATAATAGACCTTCTAATGAAAACTTTGAAGGGGGTTTCAATTTACCTGCCTGAGGTGAACTAAAAAGACAAAAAAATGTAGATATCACATTATCAAACAAAATAATATCAACCCTGGATAAAAAGCAGCTTGTTGTCTTAGTTTCCAGTTAGTCTCTCTCTTTTTTTTTGTCTGAATATGTTGCATTAAAAATAAGACATTTTCCATGTAAAACAAAAGAAGTTTTCAACTCACTAAATATATACTTTAATTCTATATTGAGGTAAAACAATGAATAACAAGATGTTGGAGTATGCCCCTAAAAGCTAATTTCAATATGATATAAGGACATATAACATTTATTTTATACGTTTTACCCCCCTTTCTCTTTTCTTCCTCCTTAACTTTCAAATCAGGGATGAGTTTATTTGAATGTGTTTATCGTTGCATATTACCTTTGACACTTACAATTTTTTCTGAAATACAGGGATGGTAAAATAACAAAGTGTCAGGGAAGTAAAATTAAGAAGAATCAATATGTCTGTTGTGTTTAATGTGAAGACTTTTATTCATCTGTAAAGAGCTGGAGGGTCTTCAGTGATTTCATTGCATATGTGTGTCATAGAGCAGTAGAGAAGGGAATGAAATCTATACCATCAACCATTCTGGAAAAATTCCTGAAAGGACTAACGTAATTACTGAATAGTCTAGAAGGCTGAAAGAATATGCTTGTGTGGAACAGGCACAACTACTGATTCTAAGTGAATTGGATGCACGGTGCTTTATTATAACAATTATGGCTCTTTTTGGTTTTGTAATTACTGTGGTAAGAAGGGAGCATTTAAAAGGCATCAGAAGTCTACACTAAATGAGCGTCAAAACAAAACATATTGTTTCTTATAAAAGCACCCTTACAGTGCTGAAGGGCACAAAGAAAACCCTGCTTTGTAACCTAGTCTCTCTGCTCTGCCTCTGCACATCTAAAAAACTTTGTACTGCAGTGGATTGGAAGATATTTGGTCATTACTTGGTTTGCCAACACACAGAATATTTTGCCCACACCAATAGGTTTGCTAAAGCACCTACAAAGGAGTCCAGTTCTTGCACAATTTCAACTGCTTTTACCAGCTCTATAGTAATAAAAAAATCCGGAGTTATGAAAACCTCATTGCAGAACCTTGTGTCCAACAGTGGCTAAGTTTCTTACCCTGGAAGGAAGTAGTTCCTGGACCATAATTTCTATGTGAAATTTAGTAAACCTAACTGTGCAATAATCAACCATACAATCCTTCCTTATTTGCATTTACTCAAGTGTAGAAAAGTAATAATAAGTGTCCAGAAACCATTTTGCAAATTAATATTTTAAAAACCCCATATTATTTTTAATGCAAAACAGACATTCATTTCAAGATTAAAAAAGTATTATCTGCATACAGCTAATAGAAATATAAAGAATTTTTATTATTGATTGTTAGACATTCTGTGACAATGACACTAAAGAACTATTAGAGGATTTGTCTATTTTTTATAATAGCTTCCGATCTGCTCAAATAATTGTTTTTAAATTTGAAAATTACCACTTTGCTCTTCATTAATAATTAATTACTATTAATTGCCTTCATGTAATATATCGAGTATATTTTCCTGCTCTCTGAATAGGACAAGGTATAAAGAACACAGAAAATTATGATCAAAAGAAAAGCAGGACTTAAAAATTATAGTAATTTGTCTTCAGCGCAACAGTTCTATGCTGAGGAGAAATATGGTTTCTGCAGAAATAAAGGACAGGGGACACACCAAAAGGAAGTACACAGGAATTGGGTCCTATATATGCTAGAAGTAGTACAGGTTGTTCCAGAACCATTCAGGGCCTTATAAGTTTCAAAAAATCACTAACTCAATTTAATCCAACTTCTATCATATTTACTACAATTATGAGAAAAGAGAGAATTAAAATGGAATGTATTTTTTCCACATTTATTAAAAACTAACCAAAGAAGAAAATTTCAGCTAACATTGGGAAGACATATACATTATTTTTATAGCTGAATAAGCTGTTTGGTATTTACAATTTCATATACAGGAAGGTGTATGCTATGAGAAGTAAAACTGAAAAGGAACATGTCTGAGGACAAAGCACAGCACTATGCAATATGCAGACTCTATATAATTACTCGTCATGTAATGAAATTTATTAAGTATGTTTCTCATAAATAACATTTAAAGTACAATTCCTAAAAGAATGTAATAAGCTAGTGTGCTCCATCAAAGCTAAGTGGTTCAGTAATTATCAACAGAAAACATGAGAATATTTCATCAGTAGCTTAGAGTTAGTGTTAGATTTTTGTTTATATATAGTAATACAAATTTTATATAGTCTTACTATATCTCTGCATAAATTGATACACATTCTAAAGTTTTATGTAGTTACAAAGCATAATTAAGTTTATAGAGCAATTACAAAATAAACTGATAATATTATTAGCCCTGAAGTGAATGAGGTTCCTTCTTTTTTCTAGATCTCCTGGTATAGCAGACAGTGGATTACTCACAAGATTAAAGCTATTTGATAGGAATAAATCAGAAAAAAAGTAACTGATAGAATTGCTTATTTTTGCCAGATATATGTATTACTATTTACCCTCAACTCAAGCTTTTTAATTTGATACATTTTCTTAAAAGATAGGCTTCTATATAGATGTTGAAATTGTTCACTGTCATGGTAACATGTTTTATATAGAGATATTTTAGGAGGCCTGCTGTTATATTCTTTTTTCTGTGTGTTAATTAGTGCACATAGGCCTACATGTAAGCATAGCTTAGTCATCTCTCAAGTGGCTATATGAGTTGAAACCCCAGAGGTGCAGTTTCCAGTCGAATCACTGAAAGTGGTGATGCAGTATGTAATACAGGCCGACAACTAGGAATTTACTGTTGCACTCACTGTCAAGCCATGCTAAACAAAAGGGAAAGAAAGGTGTTGTTTTTAAAGTATTCACTTGCCAAACAAGAGCAGTGGGCTTCTCACAGAAGGGTCCAGTTCTGATCTCAATAGGTGCTGAAACCAATGGTAGAATTTGTGAACTTCAAACTAATTCCTTCTAAAATGAGAGGAGCAAAACCACCAGTGTTATCAGTGCTGCAATGTCAGACAACATGGTGTTTGCCAGACAACAGCACTAACTGCAGCTTATGGAGTGTATTCACAGTGCTGCTTTGTGGCAGACCTAAGATTTATGGTCTTCAAGTTATGTCTCTAACAGGATTCCTTTATGAGCTGTTAAAGTGTGTACTTCTAAAACGGCACTGTCACGAAATCATGTCCCAGGGGGTAAGTATAAAACTTTTATTGTTTCTGTCTCAGCTTTTAAGTAGGGATCAAAACCAATGATATAGCAAATTACATTTGTATACCAGCTTTGATACTGACATTTCATAGCTGTCACAGGGAGCTTGGCTGCCTTGGAGTAAATGAACATTCCTTTCTTGTGTCGACAGGACTGCCCATCCTGTACCATCCTCCTGTCTCTGTTAATCTAGTCCCCTGTAACCATTCTTTCTGTAAAAACTGATATGATAAATATTTTAACATTTATTTTGAGGATATATCCAGTGATCAGTGTCATAGATCCCTTACTTTCCCCCCACTTTTTTAGAGGGAATGATGCACTTGCTATCCTAGTCATGAAGTACAGGAAGTACAAGATAAATCAATGAACCAGAGCTTGTTTTACAGCCATCTTTAATGTATATAGACACTAAAGGCCAATTTGTCTGTTTCACTGGTTGCACATTTGCTCATATGATGTGTAGGCTGTTATGCAATTAATTGGTTCTGAACATCTCGAGTGGGAATACTACTGTTTGCCTTCAATGGATTTATAAAGACTGTTAATAAAGATTTACAAGAATCCCTCACATCTTTAACAATTACCATCCTTTCCAGTAATATAAATTCTTGTCCAGAGTTTTTTTCTGAATGTTTTGTTCTCTATTCATAGAATCCTGGAATGGTTTAAGTTGGAAAGGATCATAAAAATCATGTAGCTCCATCCTCCCCAGTCTCAACTGTTCCTGGGCAGGGACAATTTTCATTAAACAGGTTGCTCAGAGCTCTGTCCAGCCTGGCCTTGAACTCATCCAGGGATGGAAGAGCTACAACTTCTTTGGACACCCTGTTTACAGTGCCTCTTAACCCTCACGGTACAGAATTTCATCCTAGTATCTAATCTAAACCTACTCTACAATGGTTTGAAACCACTCCCTTGTCCTGTCACTACATGCCCTTATAAAAATTGTCTCTCCATCCTTTTTGTAGGCTCCCTTCAGGTACTGGAAGGCTTCAATTCAGTCTCTTTGGAGCCTTTTCTTCTGCAGGTTGAACAACCCCAACTCTCTCAGCCTTTCCTTGTAGGAGAGGTGTTCCATCCCTCTAATCATCTTGGTGGCTTCCTCTGGACTTGCTCTACTAAAAGATTAAAGTCTTTCCTGTGACCTTTGTAATGTCATTTTTTCTTTTCATACTAAAGAATAAGTGGGAAGTAGGGTCCATATGTCTTTCTTTGGCCAAAACTATAATTTTAAAATATTTTCTTCTTTCAGATTACATCTAGTCCTATAAACAGAATATTAGTATATATACAGAAACATGTATATTGGAATGAAGGCTATTTGCCTGCTTTCTAAGTGATTCAAAATGGTTACTTCAGGATTTGTAGTGGATAATTAATGCACAACAATAAATCTGAAAATATGTAACAGTTTAACCCTGGTCTTGAATAGTCAGTCTTCTTCTGCTGGTCTAACTGGAGTGTCAAATTGCTGTTCTCACAGCTGTTATTAGACAAGTATGTACAGGTGAATGTCTTCAGAAATCCAGCAAATGTATTTTCAACTATAATATAGCAAAGGTTTACAGGAGTTTATGAGAGGAGGCAACTATTTTGTTCTGATTAGTTGAGCTGCAAACAGCATTCACATCATGTCCTTTTGAGTCCAAAATTCTATTTAGCAAGCATAACTAAAGCACAGTTCTTCAGAGAGAGCAACATGGTTGAGATATAATATTCTGTAAAAATATTAAGGATTCATGCTCTTCAAACAGATATTGAAAAACAGTGCAATACAGTGTTTTCAACAATGAAATTGCAGATATAAAATATATGTAACAGCACAATATCAGGGGTATAATTCTAGATCACTAGACTTCCAGAATGTCACGATATATCTTACCTGTCTGTCCCTCTCTTGGATTCATTGTGTTCAGGCAATAGCTCAGACACAGACTGAGTCTCACGTCTCAAACTATGGTCTGTAAAATGAGGATTTAAGCATTTCTTTTTAAGCATTCATTCTGCATTTGCTATTTACTAATATTTTTTCTTGTTTATGTCCATTGCACCTGACTTAACCAAGCTCCATTTTATCATAGGCACCTATGCATGCAGCAATGAGGAAGGAAAATGTCTCAGCTGCCAAAGGAATGGCTGTATTTTCTTATTTAATGAAAACAACATCACACTATTAAAACTAATTGAGTAACTATGAATGATGATGCTCAAATCTGTGCTGCAGCTACAGGAAAAATTGCCAGCTCTATAAACAACATAGTATAAGTATTTGATACTGTGATGATACCCAATGCAATGTGAAAGCTTTTTAACCTTAGCCAATAATTGTGTTTTCATGTGTAGCAGTAATTGCAAATTTGAGTAAAAGTTGTTGAACATTTTTTGATTCCTTCCTTTCCTTACTTTTCTTCCTTCCACATTGTTTGGAGGAGCAACAACTTCTGTTCACTCCAAACAGTTTTTGTGGGGTTTTTATTTATTTATTTTGTTTGCTTGTTTCGAGAAGTTCATAGAAGCAATTTTCTTCATTTTGAGTCAGTTTTCTGCATGACTAGTGAAAAGAACAGTCAGCTTTTTGCATAGCACCTTTCTATGCCAGTTGTCAATCTGCCAGTGTGGTACTAATGCTGTTTAAACAAAGCTGGTTCTGTTTCATTGCTGGCAGCTGACTCAGTGAGTTGTAACGATGGGAACTGGAATCGGCTGTTCCGTGGAAAATGAAGCAGTGATTCTGAACAGGAACTTGGCTAACTACATAAATGTGCCATATTTGCATCATGAATTTTTAATGTGAAGGATTTCAGATAAAAATTCATTATTTCTGTGAATCATAAATAAAAAATATATGGCAAATTTAAATGTGGTCAGCAAGAAACTGTTCTTGCCAGTATAATAAATGGTAAGAAGTATGAATACATAATTAAAGGAAGCTTACAGTACCATGATTTTCAGAAAAGCAGCCAGACTGATATAGCTGCCAGTGGTAAACCCACTTTATTTCATTTAATAAGCTTTTATTTGTTGGATCTAGCCCAGTCTCCCAGAACACTGGATTTTGCCAAACACATTTCTTATTCATAAAATAAAGGCAAAAGCTCTGGGACGTCCTTCCCATTTACAGTATTCTAATTAGATGGTGAGTAAGACGTCAGAAGTGATCCATAAACTAACCACAAAGTATTTTGAGCGCCGAATCAGGGGAATTAAAACTCCATTAAGTTAAATACAAAACTATAGCAGTAATTTAGAGAAACATAAACATAAGAACAATTCCTCTCATGGTGGGAATGGCTAATCATACTCTCTACAATTTCTTCCTCAGATTTGGTGCTTCATTCATCTACAACCAGGTGGTAAATATTTACTTCTGGCAGCGCTTATTTGGGTTATTTTACTTAATAACTGACAACAGCTAATTGAAAACAGCTTGGGATCACCCAGCATACTCTAAACTAATCTAACTTAGATTGTAAAAGTCTGTAATACTCTGCTGTCTGATGTACAGGCCAATTGTAGGGGAAGTCAAGCAAGATTAACAGATGGTTCAGAGGCTGCTGCAGGGAAGAAGGGTCTCAGATGCTCATCTCTTATAAGGTGAGCAGAGAATTCTCCTGCTAGGTAGATTTTGCCTGAGTACCCAAGAGAGCCCTTCAATCTTCAAGCTGGCATGGATGATGAGAGCTGTGAACTGCCGGTTTTGACATGTAACTGCCAGTTTTGACATGAGGGATGATCTGGCCTTTACAACTTGTTATGGAAAATACACAGCTTTTCATTTCTTTGCAGACTTCACAATGTGGTGTGTGCTGGAAGATGAGTCTTCTACTTGCTTTTCATGTGAAAACTGTTTTATAGTCTTGATTACCTTGTCTATATTTAGAATAGATCTTAGGAAAACTTCTTTCCCTGAAAGGGTAGTAAATCATTGGAACAGTGTGTCCATGAAAGTGGTAAAGTCACCAACCCTGGAGGTAAAAGATCTGTAGATGCGGCCCCATGGTTTAGTGGTGGACTTGAGAGTGTAAGGCTTACTATGACTGGACTAGATGATCTCTGGAGGTCCCTTCAAATCCCAATCCTTTCGTGATTCTGGGTGATCACAGTAAAATCTTCTCTTGTAACAGGAAACCAAACCTTCACATCAACATACAATTACTCCATGGATGTATACCTTTCCATGATTTGTTTATTTTCTGTTCCCTGTTTCTTTCTCCCTGATTGCTAAGATATTTTTTCCTAGCTCTTTTGATACTGAAGAAGTGAAACATCTTTTGTAATCTCTTCTGTTGTAATATCAAAAGGTTTGTCTAATTATAACTTATTTGAAATTTGATTAGCTGTTCTGCAGTTACAGGTACTCATAAATTTGTGTTTTGAAATAGAATTTTGTAGGTTTGTAGGAGAGGGTATAATACACTGTATGATTAAATGAAATTATACGTGCTGAGAGTGTGCTAGGTATTTGCTATAAAGAGCTGAAATTTCTTGCTTTTTTGCAAGTACATGAGCTCTTTTAACACCATCCTTTGCAACACCTCTGTTGCCAAAAAGCAGTGGAGACTTGTCCTTGTTTAAACAAATCACATTTATATGATGTCAGTACCTTTATTCCTATATTAGTAAACTGGCAAAGCCTTAAAACCATCAAGAAGAGTTTCCTCAGAGACAAATACTGCAAATCCTGTTTCTAAGAAACCATTTTTATTTGTTTTCCTTCAAAATGACTGAATCATTTTATGTCTGGTTCCAAGGACAGCTGGGAAGATGGGAAACAAAGGAAATGCATTTCAAAAGTCTTAGCTCTTCTTCCCTTTTCTTTCCAATATGAGGAGAGCAGTGAGTTACTACGATGTGGTGGGATTCAGGGGAACATATGATTAAATGACCCCCAGGCAGTGGGGTCTGGGTGTGGCTGCGCTGTGTGAAGCAGGGTGAATATCTGGGTGAGCCCCTCTGGCTTCCTCTCTCTTTTATCCCTCCTGTTGCCTGCTCCTTTCCCCAGGAATACCTCAGCTAGACCTAGTGGCTCCTTTCCATCTGTTTTTTTGGGGGCTCTCTGGCTCTTTCTTATTCCTTCCATCCTGCTCTGCCTCCGTTCTCCAGTGGGATCAGCCGGGAGGCAGCTGTGGTGGCTGTCTGGTGTCTCTTCTGGCATGCTCCAGCCTGAGTTGGACCTTGAACCAGACATGGTAAAGAGGATTCTCTGTAAATGTATGGAAAGCCGGTATTTGGTGTCCCATTTGGCACCTGAACTGAAAAAAAAAGATAAAATTGCCTATTACCTCTTAGTTATTTCATGGAACTTGACTTCAGTATCTGTTCTTGTCTGGTTGAGGAAAAGCTGAAGTATGAGCCTGCAGAGGAGTAAAAGGTTTGGCACACCAACCCTCCCATGCCCCCCTGCTGCCCACAAGTACTTTATTCAGACTGGCTGCTCTCCACATTCTCTCCTGTCAGAAGAGATGGGTGGATGGTGAAGCTGCATGGAAGCAAAAGTCTTTGACTTTCTTCTTCCCACCTATCCAGAAAATGGACACTCTATTTCTGTTTCGATCTGGACAATGTAAATGTAATGAATGGAAAGACTCCCTGGTGGTAGCTGCAGATCAGCTTGGGATGTTCTCTTTGGGACAAAATGAAACAGAGCATTGAGAGGCAGGAAAACTGAGGGATATTTTGGTTCACTTCATGCACTGGATAGGAAAAATTTTCAATTTACCATCCTCATAGCCTGCCACAGTTTTGGGCAGTGCTAAATAGTGGTGGCTAACCCAGAGTTGGGGAGCTTTTGTTGCCTGTTTTCAACAGGTTCTGGGTATGATCCTGAATAAGTCTTTATCTGATGAGAGGAGGAGCTGCTACTTCTGTAACTCACATAGATTTTGAATAAAGCAGTGCTGTAAATCAAACATTCTCAGGGATAAGCTAATTAATAAAAGGCTTTTCTCTTAGCAATGGTATGTGCTTCATAATGCAATTCCAGAGCAACCGTGTGCCAGTGAGATCTTTTCTTAACTAATCATGTATCAGGATTGTTAATAGGTGCCTTCCTAATTGAACACACAGGACAGAATTTGATTCTAATTCTGTAACTTGCTTGTACTGTTGTACTGTTTGCTGTTGCAGTTTACAAAATGGGTTCCTTTGCACTGTTGCTATGGGTTTTTCCTTGTATTTACTGACAAGAGATAGGTGATTTATTTGTCTAGTGTCTCTGCAAATTCCTTCCTGCTCTGTTTTGAGGAGGGCTGAATCTGATATCTTTCAAATCATGAGGAATGGCTTTCTTGGTTTCTAAAGCATTTAAAGAGCTTTGTGCTTTTTTATATATAAATTTAAGGAGGTTATCTCTCAGCTCTTTTTAAACAGACTTTGTTTACATCAGCTCACGAGGTTCTCTTCTGTCTGTGTCAGATTGAAACAGTGCATTGAGATGTAGCAGAATATTTTGGTTCACTTCATGCAGTGGATAGACAAAATTTTCAATTATCTTCATAGCCTGCCACAATTCTAAAATCACTCACTGAAAATTTAGAAGCAGTTGATAAGACAAACTTCTGTAAAATGTGAAAGATTTAATAGCTATTGGTGTACACATTAAGCAATTATTTAACTGCTGTTTCTTGTTGATAAGACACCTTCAAAAGGCTTCAAAAAAAGGAGGAAAAGGCAGGAAGGAAAGCCAACTAAGGAAAACCAACAAACTTTCAATATTAAGTCTAAGCAGAATTTCTCTCATTTCCATTAAAACTCTTTCCCAAATGGAAAACGCCAGACATAAAAATAACTGCATCAGAACACAAATTGTTTATGTGTCTACTATTAATATATTTTGTCAGTGTTCAGTAAGACTGAAGAAGTACATGCTAACACCTGTAACATCAGTGTCTCTGTTGCAGCTTTCTGGCAAAATACAGTTTCTATAACATAAACCATGGGATGATTTCAGAGAAAATGGAATGTAAACAGAAAATGTAGGACATAGATGGATATGAGCTTTATTAAGAAGTAGCAGTAAAAGGAAAATAGTGTTTATATGGTATGTTTGTATATAAACTTACAAATATTCCACATAATTAAGATACAATTAATTAATATACACATTAATGCTTCCAGAAAGTAGGTACTTTCCATGAAACCTTCTTCTTCACAAATTCTTATTCTGGGCTGTTGTTTTTTGTGTTTGACTTCTTATATATGTCATCTCACTTTTCTGCTATTAGAGACTGCGTGGTTAGCTTAATTTTTCCTTCAGACATGCAAAGAATTTTCAAAGCATATAGATGTAAAAATTCAGGATTTATAGAGCTGTTTTCTGTCTAAAGAAACCCTAGTCCAATAAACTGGCAAGTTATTTGTATTCTGCAAAGTAGACAGTACAGCAACTGTACTGTCCTGTCCTTTGTCTTGGGTTTCTGTGAAGGTGAAGAAAATGACAGGATAATTGCTTATCATGGCAATTTGGAGCCTTTTAAAACAAACAGCCTTCCTGAGTACATATAAAGTGATGGTGGTAGCAGCTTTTGATTACAAAACATCAAGGGACAAGTTTTGACCAAGGTTGTCAAACTAATTGGGTCAAGCTAAAGGCATCAGGAGAATACAGGCTCTGGATTCATGTAGGTTGGTGTGTTTAAGATTTCACTGAATCTGGCACAGAATGATCTTACAGAAATTGGTAGTAAGGAAGCTTTAAAAAGCTCACTGGTGCTCTTATACTCTCAGATGCATTATCAAATAAAATATTTCAGCTTGCTAGTAGAATGCCTTGCATACTTGTCTGCTGCAGATTAATTATAACAGAATGTGCAGTATTGAGTCCATTTGTTCTTTCATTTTTTTTTTCCAGAGAAATTTCTTAATGATTTAAGTTATCTCTGTTTATTTCCCAAGAAGCAGGGAACAAATGGTCTGTGATACATTTAGTTTGTGAAATCAATTCAGTGTGAAAAACTTTTACCTTGAGGTATATTTAAATATTCTGAAGATTCTAGATGCCGTACAGATTAAGTCAGACTGATGAAAGCTTTTATCATTTCAATCAAGATTCATTTCTAAAGAAGAAGGATTTTCAGCAGTAACAAAATCAAGTGGCTTTTCACTAATCTGTGAATTAGTGTCAGGTACTAAATTTGGGGATAGGATTCCAAAATGAAAAATAAACAAATTAAAAATAGTAAAAACATGTTGGTAGTTTTTAAATAAATCTTTTGATGCCTTTCATGTTTGGAAACTACTTTTCAATTTAGAATTTAAACAAAATATTTTAAGAGGGTCAAAATTCAATAGCTATAGTCTCTAAAATCCAGAAAATTTTCAACATCAGAAAATGACTTGCAGTTAAAAAAGAATTCTGAGTTCTATAGTCTACTCTAACATACTCACCTTAGACTTCTACGGATTCCTTGTACTTTACTTTTTTTTCTTGCCAGTCATTTTAATTTCAGCATGAATTAATCCTTATTTTTCTGTTCCAAGCTAAATCTGACAAACTCAGAATGAAAAAAAAAGTATAGCCCTCTGCTTTTTGTTCATGTTAGTAGTCTCAAATTAGAGTTACAATCTCATACTTTGAAATAGGCAGTCTATTGAAAGCAATACTCTGCAGATTTTTGAGGAAATTGCTCTGAGATCTGTAGTAAAAGTGAAATAAAAACTCTGTAATTCAGTTATAAAGTCACACTGAAAACTACATAATAAATAAGACTATAAGGAGTGTGTGGGACAGTTTTGTTGGACAACTGTTTCCAGAATTCAAAGTGGTACTCTTTTGGTTTCATAGTTCACCAAATGCTAATTGATATTCTAATTGATGTAAAAGGTAGAAAATAAAATTTTAATATTATTTCTTCATTTTCACTGCCTTTCCAGCATCTGAAGTTTCGGATGATATTTGGAGAAATAGAACTGTAATGATGAAATGCTTTTCAAAGTTGCAGAGTTAGATCAGTGCCTCAATGCCTGCTAAAATCCTACAATAGTAGCATGACAAACCAAGTTGGTTTAAAATGACAACAAAAAGAAACAGTTGAAGGTGTCTTTTAATCGTTCTGTTGAAATGTTAATTCTACCTCAAGAATATCAGATCTTTCGGGCATCTTGGACAATTTACATACACACTTTTATTATCAACCCATTTAGGCATTTTTTTCTCTATAACTGGTGATTTCTTTAATAGTATATTTTAAAGTAATTATTGCAACAGAGAAATGATGAATCATATCCATATCTGTCTTTGTGAGCCTATAAAGCATGTAATTTTAAGGTCTTTAAGATATGTGGGTCCAGTCATGCAAAGTCCTGCAGTCACAAGTCTAACTGATTTGTGTATTAGTGATGGCTGCTATTATATGAAGACATTTCATAACTTTAGCACTGAAAATTTGACTTTTGCTGCATAAACACATTTGAAAACAAAACACTTGTTGAGAGAAATATGGTAAAGATAGTTTAAGAAGAAACAAAAATTTTAACATTGGAAAGACATGTGAGAACTCAGCTGGAGAACCAGAAGCAGACCTCAGCAAATATGAGAACGGTTGGCATGAACAAGAGAAAGTAGTCTTTGAACTTCATAACATTATTTAAATTTAAAAAATGATTTCTCTTTCTATCCTATGTCTCATTCTATTTCTGTATAGCAAGTAACCTTCTCTACTTCAGGAGAATTTTGTGGGATGAGAGGACTTGTCACTGGTAGAAATTCAGCATAGGGAATTTTTGTTTACATTTGTGCTGTAGAAAACAAACATTTTTTAAAAGCACCTGATTCTTAAGCATTCATCAAAACATGTTTGTTAGGAGAATATCTCAACAAATCTGGAGAAAAGATATAGAATCTGAGAATTGTTATGCTTTTTTATCTATACTCACTACCTAAGATGTGCTGCCTAGCCTTGCAAATCCTGGAGCTGTTTTATATCCAGACCTGATAGGTAATGCCAGCAGTATGCAAAGCTGTCTTCAGAATTTCCCAGAACTGAAGCCAGTTCTATCACTGAAATGGCAATGAGCATTCTAGTGCATCAAATGATGCTCAGAACAGTTTAACTTCTATACTTCTGCAGTCATATGTAATTGTCATTAAATAAAGTCCTCACTCTGGAAAAAGAAAGATTAATTTGTTTCAAGGCTCTCATCTTTGAAAATATTTTCATTTCCTCCTAATACTTCATCCATGCACCACAGCAGAACTGTTGTGTCTGCTTTCAAAGGCATTTACCCTATTGCAACTGGTGCCAGGGAAATGACACCTACACTTTCCTGCCCTGTACTTTTTCTCTTCCCTTTTTTTTTCTGGTATGTGTTCAGTTCTTTCCCTTCTAATCTACAGACATCCCTGAAATAATTTCCAGTATCAGTGTGGTCTTCCTCCACACTAAGATTTAAACTGGAAATTCATTTTAAAGACTGGTTAGCTGCTAGGTAATAGGTGAAGGATGAAGAGTCCACTTCCTTCCTTATTTTAATGTCCAATTCCATTCCAATGGCAAAGAAAAGGACATTTTCTGCTTATTAGCTTGTCAATGAATGCTACCTGTTGGTTGGCATAGCATTGCTAAGAAAACTAAAAATGCATGTTTATATTTAATGTCACTTAAGAGCAGTATTGGAAAACATTGCTTTTATTATTTTTTTTTTCAGGAAAAAAACACCAGATAAAAACCTTTTGCAAAGCTCATGATTTCCTCTGTGCTAGCAGAGTAATGATTAACTTCCATTCCTTACAGACCAGTTATGCGGTGTTCAATTAACCCCTTTATGATGGAAAACCTTAGCAGAGATTCTAACACTACACTGTAGGAGTAGCCTAACTAATGGTAACTGCTTAACCTCACAGCAGAGATAAAATTAGCTCATTTGGTTAAAGCATGATGATAAAATACTAACATTGGGGGTTTGATCCCCATATGAACCTCTGACTTCAGTGTGGGACTTGATTCTTGTGAGTTCCTTCCATCTCAGAATAGTCTGTGATTTGAAATAGATGTGAGAGTAATAGGGAAAAAATGGAAAGAAACAAGAATTAAATGTTTTAGTTCTGGGGTAGAAGTGTGAGAAGCAATTTAGCCTTTGAACAGCATGATTATATAAATGATGCATATATGCCTACTTGTTTGCATATTATTTGTCACATATATTTGTGTGTTTAAGTGGTTTTCAAAGTCTGGATTCTACATTAAGGTAAAACACTTGTTTCTTTCCAGCTGTATCAAATATGATTCAGAATAATGCTTTAAAGAAAAGAAAAAAAAAATATCTTTTGCCTGAAAATCAGATATTGGGAAAAACAGTGTGTCTCTCAAGTTCCTAACATTCTTCCAGAAAAAAAAAAAAAAAAAAAAAAGATACCTACAGATTGAATAATAACAAGATTGTTGTTGTGTTGTTTGGGATTTTTTTACACTGACCTCCTATAAGAATATTTCAGCAGTCTTTCTTAATGTTAGGTTTCTAAATATTGTATCCAAGGACTGTTGACATATTCTGCAGCTAGGCAGAGATGAATAACTTGTTCAATATCTGTACTCCCACTTCTCACCATCTGGAATTTTTCTGAAATACAACATTAAATTTATTAAATAATGAAAATTCATTAATTTCTCCAGCAAACAGTTCTTGCACTGCAGATTAATTTTGTAAATTTACTGGGATTACTGTTTGTGAGTCTGACTTCACTGGTTAATTAAGCAAATCACATGGTGTTTCTGTTTTTGTCTGAAACAGAAATCTGTACAGAGAGGGTAAAGCTGCACATTTTCTGCCAGGTGCTGTAAGGAAGGAGATTAAAATCTTCCAGAACTATTGCTACATTTGTAGAACCAGGATCATTCATGTTTTTAATGCTGCCAATTTTTTAGACTGAATGGAATGCTTTAAAGGATCTTGCTTTCATGGCCTATCTTCTCTTTTATCCATCCTGAAGTAAGAAGATAGAGAAAAAAAGCTGGAAGAATACAGATTTACTATTTTTCTTTAAAAGCTCATGCTGCTACCAATGACCTACCTCTTAACCCTCCGTCTTGTGCCGTTATTAGACAGGAATAAACTTTGAATATTCTTTGAGGATTTCCACTTGTGCCTAAGTGAGGTAGTTATTCAAGATTAATATAGAGATACAGCCTAACTAAAAGTCTCCCTGTGAAGTTACCATATTGCTGGAGAAAATGGGTGAAGCATACTGTTAAGTGTCACCCCCTTCCACTTTTGGCTATGCAGTTTAAGCTGTTGGGGGCAAAATACTTGTTTAATAAATACGTTTGGCCCATTTTCTTAAATTTCATAGTGAATGACTTTCCTTTATGCATTGCTAAATTTTCTTTGCTTTTTCATCAGTGATGATGTAAGTAGTAGTTATTTTTTTGTATAATACAACTGCATTTAAATACTTCTTTTTAAAATGTAATTGCTTTGTTTCTTCCTTCTGTTTATTCTGTTTTCCCCATTCATTTATACTTCAGTGAGAGAAACAGACATGTACTTATTAGTGCAAAATTAGTGTTTATAGCAGAGAAGATTTCACAGAATATTAGGGTGTTTAGCAATTGATATTCATGATGGCCAACACCTTCACATCACAGAGTGTTGCTTTTAAGCTGCCTTCTAGGATTGCAATCTGAAAAGCAGTATCCCTCTAAAATAGCAAAATATTGATTTATCTACTGATAAAACAATATATGCATAAATATACGGTTTCACTAAGAAGCACCAATAAACTGACATTTTTTACATAAAATAGAGAAGGTAAACAAGATTTCAAGGTGATTAATCTTACTGTAGCTGATACAAATTATCACAGGGTGAATGCAAGCTCGATGAAAACAGTGTAAATCACATTTATTGCCCTTGAGTTAAATCTAAACATGCCATTGCTGTTTGGGACATTCATCTTGCTTGTCTTTCTTAAGGTCTCTCTGTAAGTCTAGAATTTCAGCTGCATTTTCACAAGCTCCCTGCTCTATTATAGTAAGGGAAATAAAGTTGAATATATCTTGCATATTATTTATGTGAGTAAAATCAATTTAAAACACAAATAATTTTCCTTTTGTATATGCTAAGAAGAAATTCTCAAAGATTTGTTTAAGTTTCTTTGCAGATTTACATTTAAAGGGTGACTTTCTGGAAACTGTAGCTTGCTTGAAATTCTGAGTTCCAAATCATTCAACGATGGCTTGAGAAATAGTTATATGTATTTTACCAACTTTGGTTAAGATTTTAATTATCATTATTTATTCAACTGTTGTAGCACGTATAGTTTACATAAAAATATTTAAAATAGTTTTATGCCTAGGTAAAAATATCAGTAATCTATTTCAATAAAGTGCATCAGTAATACTTTCAGAATTAAGAGGTTTAATTGGTCTACCTTCAACTTATTTTACTGGCATGTGTGTACTTTTTTGTTGCTTTCATGATGAGCTGGGTATGGAAAGAGCTCTACTTTCTGCCCTGTCGAATTTTGTAAATGTAGATTTTTGTAACATAGTCTGATCCTGCATGTTTTCCTCATGAGGTTTTTATATCAGTAAACTTGTAGCTAAATGGTTTATATGTGTGTTCAATAGGTGATCGTGTCATCAATAAATCCTGAAGGCTCTAGGCAGTCCATTTTGTTATACAGGGGCAGCACACTAATAAGACACAACAAACATTCCCACTCAAGGTACTAATAGTAGGATTCCAGCTGTTTTTGAAAGAAACTGCATTAATGTTAATTTTAATGATAGTCTTTGTGTGTCTTGACTGGAACACAGTATGATCAGAACATATTTATGCAGAATGTCAAATGAAGAGAGAAGAGCATCAGATTTTTTGGGATTGCAAGACGTAACTTGTAATTGTGCTTATCCTGACAGGAATGAGCAGTAGCATTTAGCTAGGCATGGCCTTAAGTGTTTGCTTTGCATGCAAACTTGAACTACAGCAAATATCAAGAAAAAAGTTATTGCTGGTTGTACACAAGTACTGAGAATACTAAATAAGCTTGTAAATAAACCCTTATTTTTTGTTTACTCTCAGTACACATTTCATCTTATAACATCAAGGATAAGAGGAAAGTATATTTTTAATAGATCTGCATGGTAGTTATTTGAGTTATATGAATAGCTCATATTGTTTAAAATTTCAGCTGCAGAACTTACCACCCATCTCAATTATAATAACAGCAAGTGCCTTGTGTGTTTAATTAATGTAGAGCTATACTGAAAATGCAAACACAATTTCTGAAATGCATTGCTATTTTTGAGATTCATCACCTTTACATTAAAACACTGCATGCCTGATGACAACCATACTTTCTTGGTTTAACCTTCAGGGGGCCCTTTATGTTGAGAAAAGGAAACAAAAAATGTCTTGAATTAACTAATTTAAGGTGTGCCAAATGAAATACTGTGCAAAAATTATTTTGTTCTGAGAATTGAGAGGCTTCGGGGACACAGGGAGAGCATTGTTGCTTGAATCAGTGACAAAACCCACTCCTTTTAGCAGGGTGTTTTATTCAGCAGGAGCATTCTCCTGAAAAAGGACATTGAACTGGACTAATAGTAGTGCTAAATATTTGCATGCCTTCTGGTCATGCAATTCTTGGTCATGCAATTCTTAGTCATGCATTTTTATTGCCCACAAAACACCAGAAGAACTGTGTGGGAACTTCTGAATAGACAGGGTCCTTTAGGGCCACTCATTCTGTAGATCTGAGTATCTCACTTTTTTCCTCAGACCTGAATCACAGAGTGATGGGCTAAAGCGACCAGGAAGAAAGGATGTCCATATAAATCTAATTATTTAGAAGAAAGTATAGCAGAATGTAAAGTTTTGGTTTATTTCTTCCCTTTGTTTTGGGATTATTTAATGCAGTTTGCCTTTCCCTAAAGTCAAAGCTGTTGTGCTTGATCCATCGGAGTCTATGTATCTGTCGTCTTGCTGAACATATTCTCCTTTGTGCAACAAAAAAGAGACAAACACTTGGTCCCAGTGAATGCTTTTTTCATACCAAACTAGGTTTGTTTTAAACTTTTTGCTTTTGAACTTGCAGCTCTGAGCACTGCAATGTCTGAACAGGCTGGCTGATATAGTGTCAGTATAGTACCATTAATGTAACACTCATTAATGCCTGAAAGCAACCTAACTGCTACAACAGAATGTGCTGGTTTCAGCTGGGGTAAGGCTAATTTTCTTCCCAGCGGCTGGTAGGGGAAGTGTTTTGGATTTGTGCTTAACACAGGGTTGATAATGTGGAGATGTTTCTCTTATTGCTGAGCAAGGCCAAGGCCTCCTTTTCTTCTTTTCTTCCTTCCGTGCTGGGGAGGAGCCTGGGGATGCATGAGAGGTTGAGAGGAGACACAGCCAGGACAGGTGACCCAAACTGACCACAGGGATATTCCAGACCCTGTGACATGATGCTCAGTATATAAAGTGGGAGGAAGAAGGAGGAAGGGGGGAACATTTAGAGTGGTGACTTTTGTCTTCCCAAGTAACAATGGGGCCCTGCTCTCCTGGGAATGGCCGAACACCTGCCTGTCCATGGAAGCAGAGAATTAATTCTTTGTTTTGTTTTGCTTGTGCGTGCAGATTTTGATTCTCTTATTGCCCTGTGTTTATCTCAGCCCATGAGCTCTTTGGCTTGTACTGTTGCAGTTCTCTCCCCGGTCTCTCTGGTGAGGCAGCGACTGCGCCGGGCTTGGCTGCTGGCTGGGGCTGAGCCACAGCACAGGGCTTCTACTTAGCCTGTGAGGAGTGTGGTGCTAAGATGCTTCCTGCTTATGAGAGCAGAACTTTCTTGGGTATCACTGCAAGGCACTGGTTTACTCCCCAAAACACAACCTATCTCAAGTCTTTATTTGACAAGACTCACAATATGAGTCTTGTCATGAATACGTTGTTGTGCCTGCTATTGTCATCACTGTTTGAAGTGTCAAATGTCATGTTGAAAGGAAGGCCTTGACTAAACAATTTCTTCCTGAATTTTAACTAAAATAATTGTTATTATCTTAATGTATCAAAAGCAAAAAAATAAAAAAAGCTTTATTTCATGGGCCTAATCTCTAGCTCCTTTCAAGCTGACTAATGAGATCCCCCTTTATTGGCTTAAATTTCAGTGTTGTTCACTTCCCATAGAGTGAAATATTTTACACTTTTTTGTGTATGTATCACAGATTTTTCTACTTGCCTTTTTGTTAGTCTTGCTCCTCAGACTGGCATGCTTGATAAACATTATTCAGAAGAAAAAAAATTCTAATTAAAAGTAAATGTTTAGAATATTCCAGAATATATGGTAAAGCACCAGTATGAAATTATTAATCCCTGTCTGTTTTAATTTGAAATCAGGGGTGGCTTTTTTCGTCATTTTTCTTGAGTAGGCAAATACATCCGTTTCTGACTGAACCCATGTAAATTCTTTGTTCAGTGTGCAGGCCCCATGGCCACGTCTCATTACATGTACTTCACTTTTGGATTAATATGAGTCCTATCCCCTGGTTAGTGCAGTAATATGCATGATAGAGTATGTAGCTGAAATGACCTTTGAATAGTTCCAAAAGGCTCAGGGTCTGCCTGTAGCTTAAGGATATTTTGAAAATTTTAAGGAGATGGTGAAGAGGAAAGATTCTAATTCATCATAAGCTGGACAACTTATTACTTTGATGCTAGATTTGGTTCTTTAAACAATCATTTACCCTGACATGTGAGTAAAAAAATGAGCTTATCAGAAGCTTAGAGAGCTATTGTTTCTACTTCTAAAAATGTCAGTAGTAGCTCATCATTTTCTTTTCTTTGCTTTTTAATACAGCAAATGCCTTTTTTCTGAAAGGTCAAATGAAGTCATTCTAATTTAGTTCTATACTTTCCTCTCCTTCCTTAAAAGAATTTTTAAACAAAACAATGGTGTGAGAGAGGTCCTTTGGGTTTTTTTTTCCCTCTTTATTTCTACTGGAAGTTGAGGTAATACTGCAGCCCACATTAAGCCAGATTTTTATTAGTATTTGATGATGAAACATTTCTACACAAATTACATTTTGATTTAGAAGGTTTTGGGCAGTACTAAACCAAAATTTGGAACCTATTAATGTGAGTCAGAAGCTATTAGCTTGTGAGACTATCCAAATGAGGTTATATAGTACTAATATGCAAATAACTAGGATATACATATTAACAAAACACAGAAGAGTAGATTTTGAAACAAAAAGTTGGTTTTGACTGTGGTTTTGAAAGCTAGAGTACTAATTTCAGAATTTCATCATTTGGGGGATAGCATGTTTTTAGCCACTGTTATTCCAAAGTTCCCACAGCCTGTGTCAGGCTTTTGGCATTCATCACCCACTTCAACCTGTGAGACTCATGCTGCCAGCAGAAAGAAGGATACCAGAGTAAACAACTGTAAAATCTGCTCTGTGGCCTGAGAATATGATATCCTGAAAGAGAGGGATTCCACTGAAATTAAGCAATGTATCTGCTGTAGCCTTGTTCAGGGGAGCAAGAGACAAGGGGGAGGGTGGAAGATTGGAGTAGGAGGCAGTATTCATTACATCTTTCCAATTGCCATGGACTTTTGGTTCCAGTGAGGTGTATGTTCTCAATAGTTAATATGGCCATTCCTCAGAGCTCTGCCTCCCAGTTCCTTACACCTGCCTGGTTTCTCTGTTCTGTACAGAAGAGTGAGAGGAGGCAGAAAGGACTTGTACTAATGCATGGATGTGTTACTACTAAAGCATTTGCTTAAAAAAAAGTAAATTATTTCACTCTTATTCACACAATGTACAAATGAGTAAATTCAGGCTGGCCTGGTTGCTTACCTGTTTTTTCCAGAGCACAATTATGTGATCGTTACGAATCCTAAAACTATTATAAATTAGCATACATGTACAGAGAACCCTTGGATCTTCTAAATAAACATTATCTCTAACAAATTTTAGAAATTTCTATGAATAATAAGCCTTAAGGCTTCATTAAGAAGAGTTAATTTTTCAGAATAATTTAGCAGCTCTTTACAGACATTTACTGGGGGAAGGTGCAGTGAGAGGGAATTATGTGGGAGGCATCTATCAGGGAAAACAGACTTCCCATGAGAACAAGATCAACAACTGCTACACAATTTTTTTTTATGTTTAGAAAACTGTTAGATTAATTAATCATCATTAATATAATATTTATACAATCTAAATGAGTATTTTCCTGTTGAACCTAGATATAGTTCAAGCACCATATATTTCCCAATGAATCAGTCATATGTTTATAGTTTTAAATGTAAAAGGGATTTGTTTGGTTGGCTTTTGTTTTGTTTTTGATAAAAGTCTAACTGAATACATGAAATATACGTATAGAAATAAGGTAGAATATTTACTTTTGATTCCAAGAGCATTAATTTTTATTAAAATTACATTTTTTTAAATATAAGAAAGTCAAATATCAATGATACATATGAGGACTGCACTACAAATATCTCATAATTTATGGAGACACTCTGGAACTGTTCTTTCTTAGGTGTGCCCATATTGCAGAGTATCTGTGCAAATTTGACTTAGGACACAGCCTTTCTGTTCTCACATATTGGTCCACTAATTCCAGTTCCTCCTTGTGTCTTTCTCTTCCCTGTTCTACCTTTTATCCCCACCATGGTATGATGGAAGAGACTTGATTTTCAGTATCATCAACCCTAACAGGAAAATGAAGCAGAACTCAGTCTGTCAGCCTCATAGATGTTGCCTACATTAGCCAGAATATTTATCTTTAAATTAAATACTTGTCTGAATATTCTCAGCACTTCTGAATGCCCTTACAGAGCATATCTGTAGAGTACTTTTATTATTCTAAATGCTGAAGACACCTCTAAAAAGTACTTTACTAATTCTCATAAATGACAGACTTTTTTTTAGATTTACAGTAGCATGATTAGGAGTCATCCTTTCTCTCCAGCCTGATAGAAAATCGGGATGTGAAGTAAGTGTGGACATAGGTCAGAGAGAAAATAAAATATATATAAAGAGGGAGCTCACAAATAAGTTATTATTGCCATCCTGAGATTTCACTCTGACTTCTAGTAGAGCAGAAGCAAGAATGGGAATAGTGAGCCTAGGTTTTAGTGTGGAAAATAAATCTAGTTATTGGATATAGATTCCTCTTTTTATGTGTAGTCTCTGCTACCACTGAAACGTTATTTTGATCTATTGGTTCCCTAAAAAGAAGTAATACACATCTTGCCACGTATGCAGTCATTTGTTCAACAAAGTGTGGTGAATGTGCTAGATGAGAGGATTTTCTAACCACCTATTCTCAACCAGGAAGAAATGTATTTTCTAGGTCGTCCCTATGTGCCTCATACCCCTCGCTGTGTACTGTCAGGGCAAGGACGTAGATTCTTTGTCTGTCAACTACTCTTGAAAAGCCTGGACAGGAATATTTGTAATGCCATTCCAATGGGTGCCAAGAAAACTGGTGCTAATGGTTGGATTGCTTGAATTTTGGCATACAGCGGTGATAATTAAGAAGAACAAACACATGGTCATCTTGAGGCTAATTCTGGAGATAAAGTCCAGCAGAGCTGAAATGAAGTCCAGTGAGCTAAGATAAAGGGAAATAGCTGCACCAGGTTTTCAAGTTTATCTTCTACTTCTGTTTGCCATTGAAAGGGTGACACAGGTTGTGGCTCTGGCTGTGAAGACAGCTTAGAATTTCAATATTTGATAGTATGATTCAGAGATCTTGTGACAGGATGGAAAAGGATGTAAAGAAGAACTGACTGTTTTTCTTGGAATGTCTAAAGATGATTTTGGTGCATCTCAAAGTATTTTAGTGCTGTCTTTTATTATGCTAGTCATGGATGCATGGGTGAAGGGAGGCAGCACGAGGCATGAGTGAAAGACTTTAAACCACTCAGATTTAAAGTTTTGTTTTGCTGAGTTTTTTTATCTGGGCCTCATCCAGGAAGCCCTTGTATATGCTGTGGGATTAAAAGAAGTTTAGTCAACAAATACTTACACACCTTTGGAGGTATTCTTACAATGCAGCATAAGCAATAGTTTTTCTGTACTTTGTGAGTAGCACAGAGAATTCATATGGTGAACTAGAGCTTTTGCCTTCTGTACTGTCAAACAGCTGAGTTAATACTCCTCATTAGTTTCCCAAATGCCAATTGTATTGTCATTCAGTGTATGTAATATCCTGGTTAATTACAATAGTATTAAGGTGTTAAGCTACTAGAAAAATGGAAAAAAATATAAATTCAATAAATTTTAAAGCTCTCTAGGCAAGAACATATTCTGAAATTAGAGCAGTAAGCTTTAAATTTAGTAGCACTTCCTTGAAGCCAAATTTTGTGCTCCAATTTTTAGTATTGTTGGGAACTTAGCTTAAGGACTGGAAGAGCATCTAGGGATGTGCTAGAGGGTTGAAGTGGTATAAGAAACAAGTGATTCAACTTGTTGTAGGTGAAACAACTTTGCATTATATTGCTAATGTGTTTAAACAAATCTTTTCAATGGATTTCACTGTTTATGATGGAAAATTCCCCACAAGTCAGGAGAAAAAATAAGAATTACAAACTATTAAAAAATTCTGCATTGGGGAAGATATCTAAGAACTCAGGCTAAACAGCTAACATTCGGGGGCTGCATTAATTTAAAATAAAATACAAAAGGACTATTTGAAAAGCAATGTATGAGGAATTTCTTGAATTTTGATGGCAAATTCATCTATCTTTTGATCCTTGGTCCTACCAAACCACTATTCTCACATAGCTTGTGAGAATATCATTTAATATAACCAAGTTTAAGAAAACAAACAAAAAAAACCAAACCAATAAAAACAACACCTTTGATTTCACTTCAAAAGCTTCAAATAGAAATTATCAAATATATAATAGGTATTTGAAATATGGAAAAAATGTCATTTTACAGAAGAGTTTGGAGCCATATATGAGTATTGCATGAATTTCAGCTGCTCAATTCTTGAAAACAGAAACAATGCCTAATATTTTACTTGCCAGTTATACCTGTAAGTAGGTGCTGCTGTGGCACTGCAGCTAATGTGGAAAATGAATTGCCACTCATTTTCCTGAATATCATTTCCCTGAATAGTCAGCCATTTTCCTGAATTGTCTTTCATGCCCTGAATAGTTTCTAGAAGGCTGGAGCACCAAAATAAACTGCTCTTCATCTGCAGATTGCTGTGTATGGTTCTGCAGATCTCTATTACACTGTGTTTACTGGCAGAGCCCCTGTGTGAAACCATTGCATTTGCTGAAGGAATCCTTTCTGCCTGCATAGCATTTTACCTCTTTAATTGAATAAATTAAAACAAAATTTATAAAACAAAATCTACTTACAGGATTTGTAAGGAGCACATAACTGATGATTGTTACATATATAAAAATAGATGTGTAGATACTATAGTATTTTTTTCTATATATTATCTTTCTAGAAAGATATTTGCTGAATTTAGAATACAGGGCCAATCTAGGGTGCTGAAATGTTGTTAAGGCAGGTTTATTTAGTGAGAAGTAAAAAAGCAGCATGAGCAATCTGAAGGAAGTAGGTAGACTTAAGAAATCCAAAAGCCTGAGGCAGTGCCTTGAGGTGAATGTCTCTGTGGGCCAGAAACAAATGAAGTCTACTGATACTTTGCTAAAAGCTGTTTTTTCCCAGACCCCATTGGAGTCAACTTAAAAGTTTTGTAATTATTCAACACAAGATTCATAGGAGTCCTCTGTCAAGTAAAGGATGGAGTTAATAGTTATAAATTTCTATCTTGAACTATCTCCAGTACAGCACTGCTTGAAAACAGCACAGTAGTGTAAGTGAGTAAAATAGATGAAAAAAGGCAGACTTTAGTGTGTTAAAAATGCAAATCATGGTCCTGGTTCATAAATGAAAAGCACAGTTTCTATGCATATTAGTTTTATGTGCATTCCGTACAAGTAATATGTCTTCTTGCTTTATCACTAGATACTACATAATACTAGAATCGTAGCTCATATCTTTTCAAAAATAGCCTTTCTTTGATGGGTATTAAATTTGATGCAGCTAGGAATGCATTTCTATTTAGATTAAACTGTAAAAAATTAATATCCCCTTTCCTCCAAATATAAAAGGCCATATATTTTCAAAGGAGATCTGTAAGTCACTGTTATTTACAAGGGATTGAGAACCCAATCAATGTGTAGTTTTCACATAAGCTAGCAGAGTCTTTATCTGTTGTACTGAACTGTGCAGGCCACATTTCAAACTTGTTCTCAGAATTCCAATTTAACATTTGCAATATCTTAAATTCTGGTTTAAGCTGTGCTGTTCAGACACATATTTTTAAGTACAAGTACTGCCTCATAAGGATGTTTGGTGAGTTTGCCTATCATCACAGTGTATGGGTACTTACCTGTTTTTTATTGTGTTTTAATCTGGTATTCCTTGGTGCAAAACACGCTGAATAAGTGTATTTGTTGTCTGAGTCATTCCTTTCAAGACAGTCCTATTTTTCTGATGCTTGAATCAATATTCTTCTTTGTAGATATTTCTGTTCACATGATTTGTTTTTTTAATTTTACTGGTATTGGTGAGTACATGTGTGTGTTTGCGCCTGTGGAAGGTTGGCTTCTGATTTCCTGAAACTCTTTATCCTAGAGAAATGTAAGTATGTGTAAAGAAACGAACCACACCTGCTAGTGTTATGTGAAGAGACCTTGTTGCAGCCTTCCAGAATCTGGCCTATAAGGCAGCCAAAGAGGGACTCATCTTTAGGAAATGCTGTGACAGAATGAGGGCTTGTCTTGAGACTGAAAAGGGAGTAGGTCTAGGCTTAGATGTTAGGAAGAAATTGTTTACTGTAAGGGTGTTGAGAAACTGGGACATGTTGGCCACAGAAAGTTGTGGATGTCCCATCCATGGCAGTGTTCAAGGCCAGGTTTGATTGAGTTTTCAGCAATCTGGTCTAACAAGAGGTGTCCCTGCCTGTGGCATAGGGTTTGGAACTAGGTGTTCTTTATGGTCCCTGCCAAACCAAACCATTCTGTAATTCTATGACTGTTTTTCCTTTAAGCTTCCACTAATGACTTGCATTTGTCTGGCTCTTGCAGTAGCAAGGGAAATTGTGCCAGCTCCCTGTATGTACTGTTGACATTGGAAATCTTGCATTTGGGCACCTCCTTATATCTTCCCCTGAAACAGACCTTGGCAACAAGGAGCTGGGAAATACAGACTATAAATAAAATGGCTCCATTCTGCCACTTTACTTTTGTAACCCATTTGTTAACTCTGTATATAAGCTGCAACAGAACATTAAATTTAGTGCTGCGTTTTATGGTGTAGGAAGCATAAGGACCTGAAATCTTCATTGCCCTTCTGACTTTTGCATTTCAAAAGAGAATAATCGCATACAAAGGTTTTGACCTTTGAAAATATCTTCTCATGGTTAGTGATTTTTAGCTTTCCAATACCTTTGTTAGTACTTCTTAAAAAGTGATAAAATTTTGCTGTTAAAGACTTACATCTGATTGTTTTATTAGAATAACTTGACATGTGACTTGCTATTAAATATTTTTTATTAGGGAAAATTGCTATAAACTACAGAGTCCTAAATCTGAGGTATAAATTGAGGATAAATTTTAACAGTGAGGGGATTAGTCATTGGAAAAAGAGCAAAAGGAAATTAAATTTCTGTCTTTTGTTAACAAGGGTAGATGACTTTTTCCAAAGATCTGCTTCAGCCAAACAAAAGGTTTTTTGATCAATAATGAGATAACTGGTGGAAAGTTTCTTCCCTGAATCATCCAAAAAGTGAGGCTAGTTTGAATACTCCTATCAGTGCTATGAATAATGTATGTAAGTATCAGGAAGTTTTTACTTATGGCTTGCATACATTTCCCCTTTCATAATCAACTTTTATTGTGCTACAGCAAAAGTACTTTTTTATACTGAATAGTATTTTTCTTACTATCAGAAGTACTAGAATTTATATTTACTTTTCAGTCAAAATTATTTTTCATTGAAAAAATTCTGTTTCAGTATTTGGGGACATTTTTAGCATAAAAGTATCCAACTCTGTAAGGAGTTCCAGTATATGGGGACATTTTAAGATAAAAGTATCCAAAACTTCTGTAAGGCTTTGGAATTTGTTACTTTTTATGAAATAAGCCCTTTTTCCTTGTTTATTGGAGTAAAAAGTAATTTTAATTCTATTCCTGTTTTTTGTAGTGCTGAAATCTGAAAGCTGCCTGTTACCCAAACTATTTCATTCTTGAAATCCACAGGTTAGTTATTGCTTAAATAAAAATAAATATTTTAATTTGATTATATCTTGCAATAAAGTATGTAAAATTGCAGCTTTCATTTCTTAAGGGACTTTTCCTACCCATCCATCTCCAAAGAAAAACTTTAAAGTTCAAACCGAGATGGTGAAGATTGAGCATTTTCATTCTGTGAGATATGTTTTAATCTTAGATTTTTTTCCTGATGCCTTTCACAGGAAGTCAAAGATATCTAATGATTCAAGCTGTGATTTTTTAGGATTCCCAGCTCTCTCTGCTGAAGAGGGAATTGAATGCTCTTACTTCACAATGTGAATAAATCCTTAGTATATATAGGCCACAAGTGATCCACTTAAGTCTGAGAGATATGATTTTCTGTCCTCCTGCTGCAGAGGTGAAGACCAAGCCCTGATTAGGACTGCCTGGAGATATCTACATAGGCCTCATTTAGATTTCACTAACATGAAAATTGTAATGAGTCCGTGACTGAAAATGAGAGAGTAGCTGAATAGACAATCACTGCAAGTTACATTGGTTAAAATATCTCAGAATTTAAGTATTTTCCCTTATCTCTGTATTTAATCAGAAAATACAGGCCTCTTTAATGCTTTCAAATATATATTTGGAAGCTTATACAGGTGACTTATGCCTTATTTGTTATTCTTATCAATCCTAAACTACTGTCAAATTTTGAAATAGAGCATGACATGTTTGAGAGCACAAGTGTGAGCACACAAAAGGACAAATACTCATACAAATATATGCAAAATATGTACACACACATATATGTATAAAACATTGATAAGGATAAGGAAAAACAAAAGTGCAGGAGATAAGAGGATGTGAGAGTGTAAATTTAAGATACAGATAGAGACAAGTTCACAGGTTTGATCTGAATTTAATGAAGGAAGAGAATTGAGGCCAGTGAATGTACTGAAGATGCATGCATCTTTTGCATGTAGGCCAGCATCTTGTTTCTAGTATGCAGGCAGAAATAAAGACATTCTTATGGCTAAAAAAGTTAAGTTCTGAACCACCAGCTGAAATTTAGTTATTGTATTGTTTCTGCAACCTCATTCTTGATCAGACTTAATTTTGAGAGGCCTTTAAGTAACCTTATTTGATCTTTCAACATGTGGTCCAGATTCAGACAAATTTAGACTGAAAAAGCTCTTACCCTAAGGATGCACACGCATCCTTTATTTGTGTGTGTTGCAAGTTCTTCCTTTTGGGTTCATTTTACACATGATCATTTAATCACCCATTTCTATCCAGTCATATTATAGCAGATGGGAGGAAAGGGGTTGAGCTTGACGGTGTGCAGCTGAGCCAATGGGTGAATGTCAGTTATTGAATCTATTCTATCCAGAGTCTAGGAGTGCTTTTTTAGAAATTTATGTTTCATAGAATTCAAGAATGACTGATCATGGACATGTGTCAAAATTTATGGGTTTTTTATGTTTTTCTGATAACTGAGACTCACTGAAGCTCTGCTCCTCTTTCCACTCCACTAAAAGATTATGAAATTAGCATCTTCCGCAGGTAAATGGAAGAGAGATGCAAAACCACACAGATATATTACCCTGAGAAAAGAGAGTTTTTATTTTAAGAATTGACAGAAATCAATGTTTAAAAGTCAAGCAATTGGCTAAAATTTTACTATCTGCAGAATGAAGATAAAATGTTAGTCAACTCAGACTAAGTCAACTAAGTATCAACAAGTATAAGGTTACTTCTTTCAAATTGTCTGGTCAGAAATAGACATCTGACTCAAAGTGACATCTCCAAAATGAGTGTTGATGAGCATCTGTCACACTAAAACCATTATATTAAAAATAAACTTTAATAATTAGTCATGTTGGGATTTTTTTCAATTTTCACGAGTGTAAAATAGTAGTACTGGAGGGTCACAAATATTATTTCAGAAATGATTCTGAATAAAGGCATCTTTCCTTCTGAATATAATGTTATGCACATTTGAGAATTCATAAATGTGATTAATTAGAATTATTAGACATTTGAAATGTACTTGTTAAAATCTACATATTAACTAATTATTTTCAGCTTTTTTTCTGTGCCACTCTCCAGTGCTCATTAGGCTTGACTCAATCTCCCTACAAGCACACCATGTAGATATGCTGTTATTACTTGCAATTGGAAAGGCCAATGGTCTTCTCTCAGTTGCAGAATGAAAAATAAATGAAATGCAGCAGTACATACTTCCCCTAATAGGCAGAATTAGCCTGTCTCTGTGATAATTCAAAGGACCTTAGGGAATGTGTGAATCTTCACATTTCATAACACTTGCAGCTCCTAACAGAGTCAAAAGAAAATGTTGACACAATGTTTTGTTTTCTTGTGTTCTATTGTTTGTGGAGCAGTACATCTGCTCTTACTCCATTTGTCTCATCATTTCTTCAAACATCCAGTATTTAGTGTCAGTGAATAACTTTTGCCAAAGAACCCTCTAAACCTAAGAAGGTTTCCTCCTTCTTATTGAAACATTTTCCCCCATTTTTACTTATGTATCTTATATGCCATACATATTTTTCTGTCTTCCTATGCTAAAGAAAGGAATCTCACTAAATTGATTTTACTACTGTTTTGTCATTACAAACATGAAGCAGAGTTAATTTAATTAAAACCTAAGATACTTTACTGATTGAAACCTGTGGGAATTCCTTGTACAGAGATGAATGTTATGTACTTTTAAAACTTCTTCTGCAATTCTTTCCAAAATAGGAGGAATAAAAACAGTATCCTACTTCCTAGACATACTGGTCTGTCACATCTTCATACACATAACTCTTCATTCCTCACTGTGTGGATTGTCTGTCAATTTTAAAGGTAATTTCTTTGTGTGACCAAGCATATGATGCAGCATCTACAGACTAATATATTCTATAAGCATCTTACAAGTGAGGACTTTCTCACCTGCTCTAAAACCATATTTTCCTTAATATGCTAGAGGCTGTTTTTGCTGACAGCAGCTTCTATTTAAAATCATGGTTCATAGACCTTAATTTTGGTATCCTCTCTGGACATACTGATGCTTATGCAAGGTACTGTGAAGCTGTAGCAAGACATACAGTATAAAGTTCATGGGTATGAAAAATTAAGCTACACCAATTTAATGTTTATAAAACCTTTCTGCTTCATATTCAGTTGCAATGTACTGGGAAGAAAATATTTACTTATTTTTAATACTTTATGTACTTTAATCAATGTAATAATCATTGTAAGTATTAAAAGTGAGGAGAGAACTGGAAATAAGCAGTAGACATCTAGAGTTGTTTTTTTTTTTTTCTTATTGCATGTGTCATTGGGAGAAGGTAGAAGAAAGGTCTTCAACCCATAGCTCGTCTTTTCATTCAGAAACCCAATGCTGGAACTTTGGTTAAATGGGAAAAAGCTTTATGTTTTATTAAGTTATGATCAACATCATAGTAGAAAAAAACAATGGTGTATGGGTAGAAGCCAAAAGGTACATCCTGAAATCTGTGACCCACAGAAAATCACATTGAGTGGTACCTTGCCCCCTGAAAGGCACATTAAGTGGGGTTTGGAGACCTAACAGACATATCCAGGGGTCCAGGGTGGTGCTGGTGGTGCTGTGCTGGTGGAATTCCTGATAGTGATTAATCCTGCAGGCAGCTGCCAGTGCCCTGTTGCACTTAAGAGCTTGGCTCCTCTTTTTGCAGGTGGCATCTGGCACCACCAGACAAGTCCTGCCAGTCACAATCCCCTGGGGAGTGGTGAGGTGAGGCAAGGTGGTGTTGTGGCTGTTCCCACTGGGCCAAGACCTAGACCTGATGGTGCTGGGGTGCAATAGGGTGCAGATGGACCTGTGTCCTACAGGAGCAGGAGAAGCAATGAGCTCTGGAACAAGGAACAGGATGAGCTGTATCTAGAAGCCATCAAGGCTAGCAAAAGCTTTGTGGGTATGTAAAAGCAAAGATTTTAGAGTCCTCCTTTTAGGATTGTATTGCACACTAATGCAAAATAAAACTTCCCGTGAATAATGTTAATTTAGAATTGTTGAAAACCCTTTTATAATTTGGTGTTGAGTTGGTGACAGTCCTCTTCTGGTTATATGTAATGCTGCCACTGGCTCTGTCTCCTATTATGAGTTAATTTCCTAACTTTTCTCAATTTGCATTCTTTAAGTTTGAATAGGCAGAAGATGTAAGAGGCTGAGTACCAACGTCAAGGTCTGATTCACCCTTTTCTCACCTGAGCCTTGGGAGCCATCAGATATCAGAAAGTGTCGATGTGCAAGTGTTGAAAGTATGTGAGCAATGACTTCAAGTGCAAGAAAAGGTCAGTGGGGACATCTCTGACAGGTGAGAAACCAGCTGAACAAAACCAAACCAACAGCCAGCAGGCTGGAAAAGGAAATAGAGCAACTGAAAAAGCCCTCTAGGAAATGTCATTTCCTTTAGTTATATGGCAGAAAGAGAATTGCATCAGGCCTGGAGATAGACAAAGGAGCAGCATTGAGAAAGTTCAAGGGAGAATAGGTGCCATCAGGAGGGTGTAAGACCTGCAGCAACTGGCCTAGCTCCACTGTGAAACCTTTGAGGGGAACACCCCAACCTGAACCTTACCTCAATGTTCTCCTCAAAATTCCCCCAGCCTCAAATATGCCCTCTACCCCACCCCAATACAGCCCTGGTCCCTGTACATCCATACCCTGGGATGCCTTCCCCAAAAACATCACAACTCCTTACCAACCTCTCTTGACAATCCCTGTGATCCCATCTCTCCTCAAAATATCCTACTCCCAGATACCCACCCCACTGTCCTTGGGAGGTAGAACCCCAAAATCCCCAGTTTTCTCCCAGCTAGACCCACATCCATTGCCTCCTCCAGATGCTGTCCAACCAGGTGAGGAATACAGATGCTTCCCATGGGGGCACAGCTGAGCACCACAGTCTGTACTGGGTACCCCAATACTGTTGGGGGGACGCCCAGGGTCACTCCAACCCCTCTTTCTCCTCCTCTTCCTTCACTGCCTCTCTACCCACATCACCCCCAAAGCTGGTCTCTGCTGGTGAACCCTTGCTGAAGCACCTGAAGGTGGGCAAACTTACATTTTTTACTAGAGGAGATAGAAACTACCAAATAATTTTGTGGTGTCTGTTCATTGCTGCACAGTGGAGTTTCCCTGGTTAATTTTTTTTGCCAATGTCATGTTGGCAGATTGACCTTAACTAATGAAGCTTTACATTCATCTAAGTCATTTTCAGCCACTCTGTGAAGGATATAATAATATGGAAGGTGGTTTTTTTTTTTTTTTTTTTTTCTGTAAAATCATAAGCACCCTAATATATAAAATGGACTAGGGTGAAATGACTACAGATCAGAGCATTGTTCAAGTTATTTGTCCTCATTTCAGGGCAGAGCATCCTGCTACAACCATATACTGCATTTTTGAGGCAAATTATCACCTATAAACAGGAGTAAGCAGAGAATTGTGACAAGAAGTGTGTTTGCAGCTAACATATAATGATGCTAATGTTTTCTGAAGGTATACAGTTCTAAACTTTTACAGCTTTATTATTCCTCATTTATTACAATAAGACTTTAGGAAGTTTGATACTCTATGTTTTTGCAATGTTATATTTTAGCAGTTATTTGCTTCTGTCTCATGTAACTTGTTGGCTATTCACAAGGGCAAAATTGTTTCTAGTTGAAGCAATCAACCACACTGAATCTAATGTACCTTGAGAGTCCAATATGAAAGTCAGTGATTTAAAGGCCATTCAACTGTAGGCTGATGGTTTGTGTGGTGGGATTATAGAAACATTGATATAGAAATCACTGAGAGGGAGCAGAGGAAACATGTGCATATAGAATAGCATTTCAAACCCTACTGGATATCCATGGTTTTTTTTTCCTCCTATTGTTCAACTACTGTGCATTGTTTTGAGCTCAAACATCATGGTTTAGGACATACAGGCAGATCCTCTACTTACGCTAGAAGATGTTTGAAGAACTTTTCACAATTGTAGGATTATTGTTTTGTTTTTAAATAGGTACAAGAGATAATGTTATGATCCACCAGAATAATGTTAGGATCCTGCTTCAGAAATAATCATAGGGGCCAATTATTAAAATATGCCTTTGCCTGAGCTAAGGTACAAATGACCATATGCCAGAGTCAAAAGTACAGATTTTATCTAACTGTAAATATGCGGTAGAGGGGAGTGGGGCTGGTGAGGGGGAAGGGAGGAAAAAGAGAAAGAAAGAGAGACAGAGATTAAATAGGAATATAGTCACCACCACATGGGTTCCTCTGGCATCCCACTGGCCCTTCTGGTCTTCTTGGGTGTCCTCAAATGTTATTCTCAAGGTACCACTTTTTTTAATAAATCCTTGGTATCCAGCAATGTATGTGGCATTCTGACAACTTGAGACAGCGTGTGTCTATGCAGCTGCTTCCTTTCCAGCAGTTTGCCATGGAGAGAACTTTTGGTGTCTGAATAGGTTATCCAGATGTGCCTCTCCCAGCCTGGCATTTTTCTGTTGTTTTATCTGCTTTCCTCCCAGTCTGCACAGTGAAATCTTTTCTGTTGTCCTAACTCCAAACTTTTCACCTCCTGCAGCACAGAAATTAACACCTTCCTGTTAGTCATCTGTGCTTGTTGTGGTATCTCATCTTATGGGGACAGTGTTTTGAGACATTTTTACTGCTTTCTTTAAGTTCTGACACATAAAAACAAGGAAGTGCCTCTTTAAGAAAAGAAGAATATGGCTTTTTAGTAGCAGTAATCAGTTGGTCTGCCTTTTTTCAGAGGGACTCAGGTTTGTGTGTATTTGCTCATTATTTTTTCTCATTCATTTCTAAGGTGATTAAGAATGAAGAGCAGCTGCCCTTATACTTCTGAATAGAAAACAGGGAGAAATCTCTATTTATTTTAATTGTCTCCAGAATATGTTAAAAAATATTGTCTTTTCTTTGGAACTGTGCTTGCTCAGTTTCATTAACATTACCATTTTAAATTTAATTGTTAGAAATTATTGGTAATAATTCAGAATATTTTAACATTACTGGACATTTAAGATTTTCAGTATAAAATTCCACTCCACCTAATTGGAATGTTCTTCATTAGGATTAATTAGCTATGAGTTCTTCCTGCAAATTTACTGAAGCTTAACCAGACTTAAAGTGTAACTGGCATTTAAAAGTAGCTATAATTTGATTTATTTCAGTTTTGATAGACCATTTAAGGGTACTTATGTTCCTTTTGTGTGCATCAGTCTCAGAAAGCTCAATTATTTCTTAGCTCTGATGAATGTAGAGATCTTATTTATTGCTTCAGAGCCATTCCTTTCTAAACCCTCTTTCTGTACTTTAAAGGACTAAGTTCAACAAGTAATTGAAAGCAGTTTGGACTTCTTATTGTATTCATATTGATCATCAACATTTTCTTAAATTTCCTATTTGACATATATCCTCAAATTTTTAATTTAAACTTATATCCTAATGAGACACCCGATTTAATTGAAATAGGAGCATTACTGTTAAGATCTAAGCATTGTTCACCTCATAAATAATTCCAGTGTATCTTTGTGCTGTGAGCTGTAGTGAAAGTCCTAATGGTGTACTGAGTCTCCCAAGGGTAAGAATGAAGGATTATGATATGAAAAATAAAGGTTAGATGAATAATATAAATCATCAAAGTTTTGGTGAAAAGAGGAAATCCCCACCAAAATTGCCTTTTGTGAATATGGCTAAAGTGGAGAAACTTGGAACTCATTGTGACCACGTCCTGATTGTGCCTTGAGATGTGTTCTGTATCCAGGCCATTGTATCCTGTCCCTCCCTCTTGACTGCATGAGTGGAAGGGAATGGGATAGTGCTGTGCTTCAGTAAGTTCTTGAATCTAGTTTTATGGGAACAAGAAATGAAGGTTGCACATTTCTCTGAGTTTAGATGCCATTAGGATGATTATCCTAGCAAAAGATGGGAAACAATTCAGAAACAGTTATGAACAAGAACTATTTTTAAGTTCAACTTTATTAAGACTTCAAAACTATTCTAAAGAGCATTATGGACTTCGTTGTCTTAAAATAATAGATTTATCATTATTTTAAACTTTATTTAAATCTTTATTGCTTTAATTTCTGCTTAGGTTACAAGCTAGTACTTAAATAAGCAATATTATTTATTCTTGAAAAACAAGTGGCTAAAGGGATCTTCTCTTTAAGCTATGTTACTGATATCAAAATTTTTCCACAGCAAATAATTTGTCAGGAGCTATTGTAAAATATTCTGTAATTTAAGCTCATTACTGAATGCAAATGATCTGAAAAAATATAATGATTAATCAAAATTAGTATTTTCACTCCAGATTCTCACATTCTTGATGGGAAAATACTGCTTAAATGTAAAAACTATATTTATATAATTATTATTTAATAAGTGTTCTTCAGATTTCAGTTTTCCTCAATGACTTCATAATAATGCTGTTTTATGTTTCCACTATCAGCTAACCTCTATTAATAAGGACAGGAAAAAAACAATCAGAAACGCAATGCTTTCTTTTTTTTCTGGCACAGTTCAAACAATAGATAACACTGTAAGACACAGAAAAGACTTTATGGAAAAAGTGTGTTCTGCCAAACAAATCGCAGTGGGCACTTTAAGCAAATTTAACAAGTAGGTAGAATAAATATGGTGCTGTATGATACATATTTTATGAGACCGTAGGCCATTACATATTTTTTTCATAAATTTTTAAACCTGTGCAATTTTCCACTCCAATAATTTTAAATGAAAAATGTTTTACTTTAGAGAAAATTAGTTGAGGGACTGAAAACCATTGTATGAATAAAGAAACTTTGCTTAAGAGAAAGAAAATAGATTTTTTTTTAAAAAGCAAAAAGCCAATTTATATAATTTTGTTAAATGCTTTAATTAGGAAAGTGCATAAGTAATTTAGAAGTGCAAAGTGTCTTGGGTTGGTTAGTAAATTACAGGGATGTTTTAAAAATGCTCCCCATTGGTTCTAAAACAGACTTGAGTAGGCATCCTGAAATTAGTGTTGTAGATATGTCAGAGCACATCAAGACTTTCACTGACCAAACATAATGTAATTCAGCTTTTCTGTGAAAAGCAGCCTGAATTCATTGACTGGTATCCTCCAATAATGTAAAAGAGGCTTTTTTTTTGTTTCTAACTTCCAGTACTCTCATCCTGGAAATCTTTTTTGATGGTACTTTTCTATTTTTTCACAGTTAATTCAGGACTGTAGCAGAAGTGGGCCAATGTCAATAATTTACTCATGTAGAAGTTTTAATAATAAATCTATTGTCTATGACATAAAGATACTATATTTCAGATTAGTTATGAAAAGTCTCAGGTATTAATTGTAAAATGAGAAATTTAAATTGTTTCTAATTTTAGCATGGATTTTCAGTTGCTATGTGTTTGTCTTCTCTTGCAAGTCTAACTTTACAGTTGTTAGATACTAGTCTGCCTCTTTGGGACAAAATGACAAATATTGCTAGTCATTTAGAAACATACTTTAAAATATTACCTTAACTCTGAAGGAAACTGTGATTAAATATTTTTTTACATAAAGACATACAATATTTTATTTATATATAGATGCATACAATCCAATACATACAATATTTATATATATATATAGATAAATAATTCCAAAGAAAATAAAAGCATTACATCAGGAAATTCAGTCTTAAAACATAAAGAATTGTGACTCACAAACTCAGTCACTGAAAATGTCTGGGATGTTTTTAAATGGTCATGTATGCATCAGAGTTTTATTTGATTGTGGACTTAAATTTAAGATCTAATATAATGTTGCAAACTGCATTCAGTAATGAAACTGGATTTTTCATGTAGTGTGACAGTTCCGCATCAAATCCCTTTTCTGCACTGGGATTTATAATCTGAAAAAACCTTAGGAATTACTGTTTGAACACAAGTATTAAAATCTAAAAGTTCATGTTGTTGCTGAGATAGAGAGAAATACTATGTGAAAAGGGTTAATTACAAAAATTCATCAATTAATCAAAATATAAGTAGTGTATAATAAAATAATAGTGTTAGAAGTGCAGAAAAATAAATTAATGAGAAAATAATGATTGTTTCAAGATTGTGAGCATCCTAAATCTGGAAGTTGATTTTTGTATATTATTTATGTTTTCATGGTGTTCAGGTGTTCTTGCTATTTACTGGCGCCTTTCATTCCTAAGAGCATGGAAGCAGAGCTTCATGGGGTTTGTTATGAAGCAATTGTTGAGAGTTAATTTGTGAAAATATAGAATCTAGAGGACATGCAATCAATCAGTAAAGGTTTGCCACGTAAGTAATTGTCACTACAATGCAGACTGTATTTTTGTAGGTGTTACAAAATGGAATGTTTAAGTAGAATAAAGGGAAGAATAACTGGTTGGTTACAGCAGTAGGAAAGAAGGCGCAGAAATGTTTGTTAGAAAATTTAGAATCATAAAGCACCTGGGTTGGAGGGAGCATTATAGAGTCATCTACTTCATTCCCCTCTTCAAAGTAAATTGGTAAGTGAGAGCATCTAGAAATTAAGGACATTTTGAAGGAATTTTAGACTGAATTAAAAGGTGGTTGTCATTAAAAAACATCCTGAGGGGGTCTGTCCTTTCAGAGTAAAGACCATAACCTATGTTCAGTGTAAAAAAATATTCAGGTTGGTGAACAAATAGGAAGGAATAGGTTCATTTACAAGCCAACTAGGAAATGATGGGTACTGGAACAATTTGAAAAGATAGAAGAGCATTTGTTTGGTTTGTCAGTACCAGAAAATCGTGTGCTGCAGCTTTTGGGATGAAGCCAGGCTGGGAGTGTAGCCTGGTGAGTGGACAGGGAGAGCCACTGAGGTGGTGCTGCACAGAAAGGATCAGTCAGTGGTGATGGATGAAAGCACAGCCTGGGGTCAGCCGAGTGACACTGCAAACAGTGGCAGCAAAAAGGTGAGGAGTTATTGAAGGGGTTGCAAGAGCATCACTTAGTCGTGTTCACATTTAGCTGATGACTAAACCACTGTGAGGAGGTCATAGAGGCAGAGAATAAGATTTCAGGTCAGAAGAGGCACACAGATCCCAGAGTTTCTGTCCTAATGTGGGGTCTAATTTGTGGTGATGGATGGGACTCTAAGAGATGTTCTGCTAACACAGGATCTAATTATAAATTATCAAGATTACAATTTGCATATTTATGTTATTCCATTCTGAAAAATGGTCATATAAATTCTGTCATTGAGTTCCTATGTATTTTCACATAAATAGTTCCTTGATTTGTATATTAACCTTCTTTTTTGTCCCTTGTGAAATAGGTTTTGCAGCTCTAAAATTACATCAAACTTATTTCACCAAAGACATCCATCATACAGTAAGATACAGCAGTAAATATCCAAGATGCATACAGCCTACTGTCTATTAAATTCAGAAAGTTCTTCTGAGTTTTAATTTAAATTTCTATTACTAAATATTCACTACAGAACAGCTGTGCATACTTGCTAAGTGTCACTATTAATATAAGAAACAAACAAAAAGGTGTTTTGGAAGGTCCTTTTACAGGTATTAGGGCAGGCTCAACACTGAAAATCTACTGCACAACTTAATGTGTGATCGAAAGGCATTTGGGGACCTTTCAACCTGCTATTGATTTTCTGGTGCTTTGAAAAGTACTAAAACATTTTAAAGCCTTGGTTTAGGTAACCATATATGACTCACAATATCAACAAAGATAAAAACTTTTAAAAGAGCAAACTATTTTTGGATGACCCTGGAATGCTACTGTGGTGATAAAAGGAATTGAAAGAGTACATTAAACCACTTCAGCAAAAATTTATATTTTTAAAAAATATATAATCATTTCTCTTGTGACAGTAGTTTAAATTATGTCATTGAATGTTAGTGTGCAAAAAATATGTGTTAGTTGAAATCTGGGCTGTTCTAGAAGGTATTTTAATAAGCTCTAATTGTCATTATTTGCAATTTTTCTTTTTAGCATTGTTTATCTAAGGGTCCCTTATCAAATAATAGAACTCCTTTTTAGCATTATTATCACTAGAAAATTGTCTAGCTTGTTATTTTTCACAAAGTGCATTGCCCTGTAGAGAATCTTAAATGTATTTGTTTAATGCAAAGAGAACAGGGCAGTCTGAATTATTAATTAGTAATTAGTAATTTAGCTAATTACCTAATAGAAGGTTCTGAAGGTGCAGTCATTCATTTAGGAGAAGGAAATTACACTGACAAAAGCAAAAATTCAGTTTCCTATTTATCAGCAGTATAATTTAATGAAAGATGAAACTTAAAAGTGAGAATATGCAAATACATAAGCTGGTTTTCTCAGTACTTGGTTCGCTTGTTTGTTCACTAGTGCATTTAGTTTCTTGTGTTTGTGATTTTCTTGGATTTTTGTTTGTTTCATTTCATAGCCTTTCTACATTAAAGTTATTTGTTTGAAATGAATATGGAGAGGGAACAATGCTTTCACAAATTAAACTACTTCTCTAAATATAATGTTTTTGTTATTTTCATGCACAGCTGGTAATTTAGCTATTCATGTTAGCAGCTATCATATTGTTCTATGGAACTGCCTACTGGGGTCTCCAATCTTCCACTTGAACTGTACTGAATTGTGGTAAACCCAGTATATTTTAAAAGTTTGAGACATGTATGAAAGATTTGTTTACAGTATTAACTAAAGCAGTAGGAACAAAGGAGAAACTTACATTAACTTCTCTTAATATATGGCATTATGCCAATTAATTTTGTCAGCATTACTGCCAAGATCTTTAATTTTTTGACCTTCAGAAAAATCTTTTTTTCTTACAAATCCTCTGTTTATTTCCAGCTCATAACTGAAACTTCTGAAGTTTATACACTGTGCCTGACGAGTCAGACATATGACCAGCTGATGCTGCTGTTTAATTGGTTACTTCATAAAATTTGAAAGTGCATGATTGCACCAAATCCAGAGATCTCCTCATTCCACTATTTTCTTTTAGCAGGAGACCTCAAAAATTTTTTTCAAGTTATTTTATATCTAAATGACTATAAAAAGAAACTGAGCATGTTTGTTGTTTTTTTTTCCTAAGAAAAAAGATTCGGATTAAGTATGTCGAGTTATACTCTTGCATATATTCTTATTCTCCATCCAACAGCATATGGCATTGCAGGAAAGAATAGGAATATTTGAAGTTGTGGACTCTGCCTTTCCAAGTCACCTTTAAGTGTGATGGAGCCAGATTTTCTTAGGAATGGGTCAACACTCACCAGATCATGGAAAGTAGTGAATAGATGGAGTTGTTCTGCTTTGTTTGTGGACAACTTTTCTTTACCTCCTAAACTGTTTTCAACTCACATCATGACTTTTCACACTTTTATTCTTCAAGTTCTCATCCATCCTGTGGAGGAAAGTGAGTGACCAGCTGTGTGAGGCTTGACTGCATAAACCTCATAATCATTCAGGTTTCATTCTCTCACCAGCTACCTTCAGCTGGCCCTGGTGCTTTCCAGAACTCTCCTCCAGCAGGTCCAACTTGCTGATGGAAAACAAAGCTGCCATCCCTTGTTGTCACCCACCCTATTCTGTTTGTTTGCAAGGATAGTTTTCTACTGTTTGATACCAACCAGTGTCAGAGGTTCTGCAAATGACAAGGCAGTGGTGAGGTGTCCTTTGTGATGATCATCATCTGGTGAAAATGAGCTGCTGGATTGGCACTTGCTTTCTTACTCTGGGAAATAGAAAAGAAAGGACCAAAATATATACCAGGTCAGCTGTGATTTTTTGTTCTCCACATAATTTTCTCTTTTGGTTCCAGTACCTCTCTTTCAGTCTCAGAAAGGGGAACAATGTTGTTAGGATTAGTTATCAGGATTTTACCCCAAATGGTTTAACATGTGACTGCATATGAATATGTAATATTACAAATATTTCAGCAACAGTGCTGTAATTATATTAATAGTCATTTGGCTTACCTCTAAGAAAAATGGTAGTATATCTATTGATTTATTTGAAAAGTAACCTGTGAAAAACCCATATACTTTTTTATAAATCCCCAGTTATGTTCAAAGCTGCTTTATACAGCAGGGTATGTTTTATTACCTGTGGGAGCATATATTTCTTGGCTGTTCTCAGACGAAACTGCCTTTGGAACAGTATAAACTTCTAGTCATTAAAATTCATTCCTTTTTCTTATCTCCCAAGTTTTTTTTCTATGATCAACCTGCGTACTCTGAAGTTCCTTTTATACACTCAGATCCTCATAGCTAGCTTATTCTAAAAGCTAGAGACAAAATTACGACTTAGAGACACAGGCACTAGCCAAAATGTGGCTCAGTGCAGAAACAAAGATTGTTTACAAAAAACTGGGAAATTAGAAAAAAACATGACTTTTCTCATTTTTTCTTGGGAAGCTCCTATAATAAAACCACCAGCTATTTAGGAATCCCTGACAAGCAAGTAGAACAGATTCTAGTCTTTTTGTTCCAAGTCATTTTCTTTATGTGTCAAGGAAGATGCTGCATCTGCCAACATTCCACATGAAACCTTTCTTCTGGCAATAAATGTCCTTTTTTCCCTTGTAATGAAATAAACGGGGTTTACCTTACCCAGCTTTTTCAGCACAATTAAGAATCAGCTTTTGTATAACAGTGCAACATGAATTATTTAATAAAAAAAATAATTTTTCCAAAAAAAAAAATATCCCATATTTGCAAGGGAGGCTGGGTCATAGCCACATCTTTTGCCCATTCCTAGAAGAGACTTTTCTGTAGCCAGAGGAGGACAGAATTTCAGCCAGATGCTACATCTGCCCAAATGGAGCATCCAATGGAGCGATGCTGAAGCAGAAGTGATACAGACAGACATTCCTCTTGTTTAAATTGCTTTTATTGCTGGATCTGGCCTATGTAGCATTGGATCTGTCAGGCATGTGCAGCATGATAGCCATGTCTGTGGGATTTCCAGGCACTGGCAAGTCATCAGATCTTTACTTATATAGCATTACTGTTTGCTTAGCATTTAAATGATAATTCTAAAACAGAATGAAGAGCTTATTATCAAAGAGGGTCTGTCAAAAATTTGACCTCTTAACTGGAAAATAAATATTGAATTCCATTTAATTAATAGAATTAATTAATTAAACAGAAATTTAATTTATTTTTAAATATGAAATCCATGAAAGGGTGGATATGAGGTCTCAAACTGTAGATGGAATATAACAGTGTGATGCACAAAGTTCACAATATTTTACAGTGTAGGTAACTGAGTGCTTATTTCACTTTCAAGACTTGTAAAGAGTAAGGACCACAGAGAAGTCTTCATAATTTTAAGAAAGATAGCATATTTGTGACAGAAAACCTTTTCATAATGAAAGGAATTATCTGCTAGACTTCAGCAGATAATTCCATTTTACTGAATTTTGATATTTACTGATAATTTTTGATACTGATTTTGATACTTACTGATAATTTAGTCTTACTGAATTTTCTGTTTTCCCTTTTGGCTTTGCTGTGTTTTGCCTCTTTTAAACTGCAAGAATGTCTGACATCAAATGGATGATGATGATGTATTTTCTTCTAGCAGATGTATCTGAGTGCAAAACATCTGTCTCTGGTTGGGGTGGATTAACTGAATGGACAGGGAAATTCAAATAATGGTGTAATAACAGCAATATAGAGTACATAAATTTTAATTTCTCTGGATTGGTTATAACCCTCAGCCCACTGAAACTGACTTTCCATGAAGCCTTTGGTTCTGAAATCTATATGAAAGCAGAAGTGAAATATGTGAGTCAGGGAATCCTAGGTATTTCTTATAGTTACATCCAAAATAAAGGCAACTCTGCATTTAGATTGACTATTCCAGTGAAAATCCTATCTTAAAGTAAATATGCTCCCTGGCTTTTGGATAGTTTCTGAATTATTGTCTGCATGTACTCTGTGCATGCAAGAATTTTGAAGACAAAAAGAGGCAGGAGAGGATATTAATGAGAAGAAAACCTTGAAATAAAAGTAAAAAATCTATTCCTATGTAGTAGATACCAGTGTGTAAATAAAAAGCTAACTTTCCTTATTTAAAAATTAGAATTAATCTTCTATGATAGATCCAGGGTTGGTTGCTGCAACTGGCAACCCAGACTTTGTCAATAAGTTTAGTCAGCTTTTCCTTAATTTTGGATTACTTTGTTCACTTAGAGTCACTCCAGTGATGCCCTTTTGCTTTTCAATGAAGTGTGTCAAAGTCTTTATAAAGGTTTAATCTAACCTGCAGGGATAACAACATGAGAAAAAAATGCCTGGTCTATAAACATGTTTAAAAAAGGACATCAACTAGATCTCAGCTCACATAGACATATGTCTGGTGTCTAGTGTCCACGAGTTAATTGTTAAAGTTTTAGATGTACATTAATTCACTTATACATAGTACATCTTGTTGGTGTGTTTGCCAGAACACAAAGAGAAATTTGCTGTACACAAAATAATCTCACAGCCTGACAACATTTCTACTCACAGAACTTACTGAAATATGTACAGGCCTTATGTCCTTGTTGAAGAGATTAGAACTTGTCCATGTCACTTAGTTAAAAACAAAGAAAAAAAGCAATACACTCTTGTTTTTTCCTTCAGTTAAAAAAAGATGTGTTAAGTCATCTGCAGAGGAGCTATCATATTTCCTTTAACTGCTGCCACTGGTTACATCCAGAGAAAGAGAATCTTTACAGTGTGTTCAGACATGAGTTGGCAAAACTCCCAATGAGTCTTCTTTATGCTGGGACAGGAATGTTTACACAAGCATATTAAATGAAAACCTTCCTCAAAAATACATTCTGCAATATAGTGATGCTATTAGAGAAGAGCATCTCATATGAATGCAGCTCCATTGAGTGAACTCAGTTTCTAGGGTTGTCTTTCTTCTCCATACTTGTCTTGTGAACTGGAAGAAGAGACCAAATAAAGGCAATGAGAAATGAGATTGGTAAAATGCAAATATTTAATTACTTTTGTATTATATATTTTCTATATCTCCCACTTTATATTTAATAGCTCTCTAGACTAATTCTTTTGGTACAAAATATTGCTCTTCTGTGTTTTTCTGTTACTTTTGAGTGTATTGCCTTCTTTTCATAACAGACAGAAATGTGTAAGAAATAAAAATTACAACTACCTATGGATGTACAATCCACTTGGCACAGACCTTATGTTTTGTATGGTATTTGAAGGGAATTTCCTGTAACTGCTATTCATGCCTGTTGCATCTTCTCCTGTCTTTGGGCACTGTGGAGAAGACTCTGTCTCCCTGTTCTTTACTACCCTCCACTAGATGTTTGTACACATTGATAGGATTCCCTGATCCTCCTCTTCTGAAGGATAGCTTCCCACTCATTTGCTGCACTCAAATTTCTCTTTTGTGCAAGTTGGGTAACACACTATATATGTAAATCAGGGATTTATTATTAATCTAGCTGAAATCTTAGCAGTTCTAATCAAAATATTACTATTAGTCCAGTTCTGGTGTTGCTAGGACTTAGAATTTTAAAGAAGTACTGATAAAATTAATATATGCAAACTTCTGCAGAGTATGAACCTCTTTCTTTTGTAGTTACTTTCCTTCCACTCATCTCCCAAGCCCTGAGATTGATGGCTTTGGGCTGACAGTGGAAAAGTCAGCAGCATACCAAGTTCTTTGCCAGGAGTATGATGTTGATGATTTCCTCATCCACACGGGAGAGGCCAGTGGAAGTTGTTTCTAGTGTGTTGCTGGCACATTCCATGCCTTTGTCTTTCTTCCCTGTTTCACAGCTCCACAGTGTATCCACATTTTCTATCCATGACATGTGTCCCATACTTTCTTCTCTTTGCTGTCCCAAGCACTGCTTTTGCCCATTTCCCAGAGGTGCCTTTCTTTGCTAACCAGGAACTAGCACTGGAGAGTTTATAGCTCTGATGCCTCTGGTAGCCTCCTAGGATGGTTCACGGCTCCTGCTACAATCATGTGTCTGTCTTGGCACACATTGTGCTCCTGCTGCAGCCAGGGACAGTTATTCTACACATAACAACTCCTTGTTATTACTAACCACCTCCTCAAACCCAGCTATAACAGCAGGTGTCATGCCACACACCTCTCTGATGCTAAAGCCACCAGCACGTTTGCTCCTCCAGGCCAAATCACCACTCCAGACAGGCCAACACAAGTCCAAAGTCCCAGGTGGCCTGAGGCCAGTGTTGTTTGTTGAACAAGCCTACAGCCAGATACAGTCAGTATTTACTAGGCTACAAGGACTCAAATACTTTTGAAAAATTATTTCTGAAGCACCCATAGCTGTAAAAGAGGAAAATATATAGTGGCTTGTTATTTTCCTTATGTTCTGTGGTCTTGTACTAAAGTTACATTAATATACCCATTTATTTCCTAACAATGAGGTTTATAATAAAGTGGAAAAAAACCTTTCACAACAGAAAATGACGTTGCTTATTGCTTGACCTTTGACCTTAGCAGAAATCTGATTGAAATGTTGTGAATATCCCAGTCATGACTTCATTTGTGTTACCATCTTCCTGGTTTTAAACATGATTTATTTATTAAACAAGGCCCTTATTTAAACTTGCAAAATGCAAACAGGAGCAGTTATTTTCCCATCTATGCTGCATCATCCTTGAATTGTTAAGTGATAATTCCTTGTGTCTACCCTTGATATGTTTTCACCTTTTTAGTTGCTCCTTTGTGGTTTGCACATTCTGTCTATTTTTACAGATGTGGTAAGCTAAGGTAAAAAATAAATAAATATGATATTTTTCTACTTCTAAAAACTAAAAAGCCTATGAAAAGTCCTTTGCAGTTTATAGTGTTATGAGTAATTTTCCCTTGGGACTCTGTCATGCATGTTCTAAAGAATTAATGATTCTGGAAATTAAACAAAACTGTCTGGTTTAGATAATCAAGGAAGATAGGCATCCTGTAGGAAGTACTTTTTATCTCCTTGAGTTTCTTCCTCAGGGCCTGTGAAGTTTCTTTGTAACTTGAAGATGGAAGGTCTTATTAGATGAGGAAAGCAAATGAACACTGACCTCCAGCACCAGAATGTGTAATGGTGTGAAGTTTCCTTGGTACAGTGATGCTAACAAAAAGTGACGATACCCATCGAAATGGGCTAAAACATGAGAAAAATCAGTTCTTAATTCTGCCTTTAAAATTGTGCCAGAGAACCAACATTTTGAAAATCTTTAAAAATCAACAGAGCATTAACTTCCAAATGGGTTCATGGACATTTCAACCTCTTATTTATTCACTTATCTTTTTTGAATACATAAGGTACATGACAAAAGCAAAGGTAAGCAGCATGCCTTCTTATACCTTTAGAAGAATCAGGATGTAAAATTAGCTAGAGCAAAGGCATGAGTTAGGCTCTTGGATTCTGGCTTTGTCCAATTAAATCAGAAAATGGTTCCATGTTTTTTCAGCCTCCTGCACAGAACAGCTAAATGACTATCCTATCTATCATTAATCATGCTTCCCTAATTGCCTTTAAAGCACTTTGTCTTCTGGATCATATTTATTAAAATGCTACTTTGAAGAAAAATGCAATATTTTAATGTAAGGCACTATCACAAAATTTTTGTATAGTATTCACTCAGATTTGGGGATGTTGACTATAGCATTGTCTATTTAACATAAATTTTGGACAAGTATGACTTTTTTAGCTTATTTTTAAACATAATTTACATTTAAATCACAGGATGTACAAGGTATGCAGCATTATAAAGGTCTAGAGGGCTTTGCCTTTGAGCCTGCTGCCATGAAACCCAGTTGTTAACATGGCATTTATTTCAAGTCATGTTTTTCTTGTTCATTGCTATTTTAAAGAATCCTGTTAATCATTGAACATAAATATGAGGAGAGGCCATATTGTGTATGTGAATAGCCTTCTTCTGTGCCTCAAACCTTGCTACTAGCCTTTAGTAATCTATCCTGGTTTTGCGTTAATTAAATTTTTGGTGAACAGGAATAAATCATGTCAACCCATCACATAACCTACACCAAATTTCTTTTTTTTTTAATAGCTTATATATATATATATATATATATATAATTCATTTGTGTCTACACAAATTTGGAATTTTTTCTGTATGAAAATGGATTTTTTCTAACTTTGATATAGGAGAAAGCTTTTCTCCATCTACTATCTCATCTTGCTGAAAAATTTACAGCTGCTTTTATTTTATTGTATCACAATGAAATTTGCTTTCTCTCATTTTCTGCTATTTCCAATGATAAATTTTTTTAATTCTGCAGACTTATAGGGAATTTTTTGACTAGGAAGTATTTTAGGTAAATGAAGCAATTCTCTGGAAGGGACAGTAGGGTTCTCTGAGAGAGCTGTCTCTGCTGCAGAGCTGCTGTGTTGTTTGAGTTTTTCACCAACAAGATAGGCTGTTTCAACCTTACCTATACCAAAGTTTTCATTTGTATGACTTCCCCTTCTGATAGCAGAGAAATTTTCTGTGAATAACATTTTCTCCCCTGGGAGTCAGATGCTGTGTGACCTTCACTGAAACTAATCTGCAGTGAAAGGGTTGTAACAAATTAGACAATAAATGGGGAAATAACAACTGTGTGAGAATTGGTTTCCTGAGAGTAAAAAAAACCCACAGCAACTAGTGGGAATTTGTAAGGCACATCTTAACTTTATATTTATTGCCCTTTTATATGGAAAAACTTGATCAATATCTTGAAAGTGCTTGTGTTACAGTGACATTCATCTAGTATTTTCAGGTAGGAAACAATTATTTCCCATGTGGGAAGATACATGTTTTCCATCTTTCTTCTTAAGGCAGAAAGATTACAGGGAGAAGGAGTCAGAGAATCTCCTCACTTTTGCATCCAAATACTAAAATAAACCAAGGAGACAACAGATTTTGTGTCTGTATACGTGTTATACTATGCCTGATTTTTGTGCCCAATTGAAATTGTCACTTGAGAAGAAGATATTGGGGTTAGACATTGATTAATAATAATGTTGATAAATATATTTAAATTTTGGTATAAACCCATATGAAATCTTAGAGCTAAATGGTCTGCTAAGAATTACAGTTTGTGCAACATATAATCAGACACTTTTGGTCTTTTTTCACATCCCCAAAGGTTTCAGAGAAATAAATAGATACTATTCTTTATAAAGGAAATCTGAAGCGATGCTAGAAGACAGACTAACATTGTACCACATGTATGGGGCTGCTTCTGTACATCTGAACTGAACAATTTAGCTGGTTTTTCTCTGTCATTGGGCTGATGTTACACAGATAGGCTAAATAGACTCTACTTAAAGCAGAAGCAGGCATCAAGGGAATGGTCATATGGGAATATTTGTCTTTTTAGCTATTCAAGCACTTCAACCTACTACAATGTAGGTTCACATTACACTGGATCTTTTAGGAAGCAGTATTCTAGTTTCAGGTCAAGAATAGGATCTAGGGAAAGCATTCCCGTTTTGCATTCATCCTGATACATTTAATGACTCTTTTTAGACTGATGCTCTGTTAACCCCATGTGCTTGCAACAGAGTCCTCCATAGTATCCACCTTGATTTATGATAATCCCTTTTAATATTGCAAGGAGGCATTTCATGAGTTGTCTCACAATTGAATGTTCAAGCGTGCAAAATTTTTATCTGGAATGTCGTTGAGTTGATTAATAATTATATTACAGAAAAATATGTGGAGACTCAGGAAAAAAAAAGAGAAATAAAAAATTTCTATTGGTCCATCTATATGTCAATTTTTTTTCTAAAATACCTTAAAACTAGAAAGACATGCTGATATTTTTGACTATCTGAATAAACTCATATTACAGAGCAATGCCATTTTAATACCAGTTATTGAACATATGTTTTGGAAAAAATGCCAGTTTTGAATAAGGGAGATAATAGAATTATATCTCTACCTCCATATTGGACTAAAATTTTGATGAATAGTAAATAGAAAATGGAAGAAGAGGAGTCTTAACAGATAAGAACAATAATGATTTATTATTTGCTAATTGTAAGTGAATATTTACAAAAAATATTTTTAGCTAGCAGAACAAAACTCTTTTCTGTCCTGAATTCTTAAGGAGGAGAAATTAAGCCCCACTGATGTGTGATGGGCCTGAGCAGGGATGACATGGAACAGGCACAGGTTTATCAGCCAACCTCCTGCTCAGACCACAAAGTTTCTCAGTATGAAGTTATTTATGAAGAAGAAGCCCATGAAGGATAACAGGATGGTGAGTTACAGAAATGTGCAATATTGTAGTCACTGAATTGCTCTGCCCTCAGTTAAAAATGCAGTATTGGGTATTGGGTGAAACTACTGAGGCAGAAGTGCCGGAACCGTTTCTGAAACACACTGGACCTTTTAGTCAGGTATTGTGCTTGGCAAGTCAACTAAAATACTTTGGGTTTGATGCAAGCAACAGAAATTTATAAAAAACTGAATGACACTGGCAGATTCAAATCCCACACCCACTCTTGTACCTACCTAAGAAGGTTTTATTAGGTCAGAAACTGACTTACAAGGACAGGAAGAGTGCACGCAATGGCTAAATCAAAAGCAGTTTGGAGGAATTTTATATAGTAATTCTTACTGCATTTGATGTTTAAAATCCTTGAGGTCTAAATGTAATACAAAACATATGTATAGGTATTTGATATACTTTTCTTGGAAGCAGAATTGGTCCACCAAGAAGTACAGAGACGAAGAAGGAGAAGATGTCTGTTTCACTAGTCTGTAGATTGCTGGATGACTCACGCCTTTCTGGAAATAATGCTGTTGTATTTGTTGTTGCCATTTGGAAAAGTACTAGGAGCTCAGAGAGAAGGATCCTCTAATGGAAACCCAGCAAAACAGGCAATTAAAACATGAATTTTAAAAAGCGTATTTTATATGGATTTGAACTTTCTGAGTGTTGTTTACAATGTTAAATATTCAAGGGAGGTGGTAAGGAAAGGATTTCCGTGTTAGGGTTTTTTTTTGTTTTTGTATCATATTTCAAACACTTTGAATATGCTTTTGTTTTTCAATGGAACTGAAAAAGACTTTATGAGTGTGATACTCATGAAGAACCTGAAACTTTAAACATTTTAAATTTTATCCAAGATGTTAATTATGCAATAACTTCTAAGGCAGCATTAGATCCTTACTATTAAAGTGCATTTCTGCACTACTACAAAGTTGAAACAACTATTACCAAAGGTGTACCTACTTTTTCTGGCTTGTACTATATGTCTGTAAGATGTACAACTTTTTACCCATTTCATGAATTTTTACAAGTTTTTTCACTCTTAAATAAAGATTTAATATTTCAGAGCAATTGATGATGACTTTTTTCAATTCTGTTACCTGAATTGCAGGTCACTTGCAGCTCAGCTGTGATGAAGGTAATTGTAAGGTAATTGTTCTCTTCTAAACATTCTATGTTTCCTAAAATGTAATTCAAGTTACATTGAAATTTGCTGCATTTTAATAAAGGGTTTGTGAACGAATGCTATTATTAACTGACTAAGGAGTTATGTAGGTGTGTAATGGCTGGCTTCTCTGTCCTCCTCAGGAGCAAAGTACAAGCACCCCTTTCTTTGAGTTTTGCATGCTGCATTTCAATTCTAACACCTGTGGCTTAAACTGTAGCTTTATCCCAGTTCTGAGTAGCTTTCACCACAGGGTACTGGCTGAGCTAGTAACTACACCCCACCACCTGCAACACACCAGGGCCTTTCTGAAAAGAGATTTCACTGCAGTCATGCTGTGTGACCTGAATGAACCTCACCTTTTGTCAAGGTGACATAGGGTTAAAAATTAACTTGAAAGGGCAGCTGCTGTGACATTTTTAGCATTGTTTTGTGCAGATTTAATTTTTAAAAAAAACAATTTCAAAAGGTAGTAAACTATTTTCTTCATGAACTAAATAATATGAATATTGAATGATGCACTGAAGAGAGAAGAATTGTGGAGATAAAAGATGTCTAGAAGAGAAATAAATTATGGTTGTGGAAGAGGGCTCCTTAAGGTCAGGAAAATTGGAGGAGTCTGGAGAGTATTAGAGAAGTCCATGTAATTAGATCTGAGCAGAAGCATGTAGAGCACCCAGAAAAGTCTCAGCACTGATAATCAAGTAGAATTGTCTTTATTTGACAATCCACAATGAAAGATTTCAGCTGTTGTCTTTGTAATGCACATTCTATATACCCTGTGTATTTTCACACAGAATCGCACTGACCCTGGAACTGCTGAGAGAAGTATTGAATGTGTAGCATGAAACAGCAATAAGTCAAAATCTGCAACAGTGAAGACTCAGCCATTCATGATCCAAAAGGAAATTACAGGTAAACTCACTAAACATAATCAGTCTAAAGGTAGGCTTTATTCAATCCAGAACAGGATGCCTCTGGGTTTGCCTAGTCATAACACAATTTTACTTTCCTTATAAACTCTGCCATACCAATGCCTTAGCTGATCTTCATTTGAGGTGACAAGCATCAATGTTACTTCAGGTCACTGTAGTTTAGATTTTGTGGATCTTTGAAAATCTGAGTCTCAACTCAGTCAACAATGTTTGACTTATGTTAGTCCCTAATGAAATCAAAATTGAGTTGGCTTGACATGGAGTGACTCTAAATGAATAAGAAGCACAAATGTTTGTAGCGAGACATAATTATTGCCAAAATGGATGGGAAATCTCACTTTTAATGCTATCTGTATGCATTTTTGTAGAGCCAAATGTTAATGAAACAGCAAATGTGGACTTTTGAGGTAATTAATGGGTCAGTGGTTGTTCTACTATTACTGACATAGTTCATCAGATTAGTAAAACCAACATAGCACACTGACCGTACATTTTTTAAATTAGTCTGTAGTTTTCAAAGACATGATGCATGGCATCAATTCCAAAGAATGTTTGTGAACATCAATAAGTATCTCATCTATTTTAAAAATGAGACTGTCATCAAATAATAAATCAAATATTTGTCATTAAATGAGTTATCATTAACTTATAAAATACTGAAATGTTCTCATTCTCCAACAACTAATTTAAATATCTAATCCTTAAATGGACAATAAAAGCAAGAAGGAAAGTCTTATTTGTAACATGGGAGATGAAAAAGAATAAATCCATGCTTCCTGAATGAAAAAAAAAAGTTTTTTTGTTTTTGGCACTGAATTGGCTCACTTTTTGCATAGATGGGTGATTAATTAAATTGATATTTACAAAACCATATAGGAAATTCAGTTACAACAAACTATGACTTCTAAAAGACATAAACATTCTCAGATGTCAGATTTTGCTTATGTTATAATAAGAAGGAAAATACAAGTGCAAAGTTTGTAAAAGTAGAATTACCATTTTTATCAGGTACAAAAACATAAAATTGGCTTATTTCCTTTCTTACAAGATTCTACTCTTGAAAAATTGGTGTAAATTTTCTTGAGTACTAGATCGAAACAAATATGAGTGGAAAAGTTTAGATAACCTGCTCCAATGGTACTATTTTCTGGTTTGATTATTAACAGTCTTTGATGGATATAAGTTTTGTTGTATAGAGTGGGTTCATATAAAGGTACGTTTTTCTGCATTTTCAAACTGGAGATTAATTCATAACATTCATGGCAGCTGTACACAGAGCTATCATGTGTACAGCTATCAAATATAGCCAGAGTATACTAAGACAATTAGCTTTCTCTGATGAGAAATTGCAGGAAAGTTATCTTAATATCTATTACATTTGTCCATCTGTCAATTTGTTAATTATTTCAAGTGGCTGTGGCTTTGAATTTTTTGGTGTTTTTTTAAAGTTTATTCTGAAGGTTTCCTTGTCACTCTCCTTGTTCTGTGTGTTAAGTTATATTTTAATATCACATCATTGGAGACTGGATTGTTGAAGGCCTGGTGACTTAATTTATTTTCTTCTGGCCTGTATATAGACCTTGAGCTCTTGCAAGGTGGAGCTGACTTATGCCTTCATTGCAATGATATTCTTTAATCTTCTTAACAAAATGAAAAGGAAGTAATGTGAATTGTCACATGAACAGTATTGTTACAGGGCAGATGCTAGAATAGGTGTTACAATGGTAAAAGTCATATGCAGATCTTGGCCCCTGAGTAAAGAGATATGTGAACAGAGAATTTGAACAGGAAGGAATACTCACAGGAGATTTTTGGGAACATTTATATCCTTAGAGGCTCTGCTTCAGATAGAGGAAGGAGTAGAGAGCTGTCCAACAGATGAGCTACAAAGAAATAGCCAGTTGTCCTAGGGAGGTTCTTGTCAGCTTGATTGAACAGCATACTTGATTGTGCGGATTTAGAGCTTTTTCCTTACATAAACAGAGATTATGTGAAATTTGTATCATCACCTATGTAAGTAAAGCTGAAGGGGTTTTTATCTAATTAAGACTAACGTCTGGGGTTTTAAGCTATTTATATTTGGGATAGTGTTTGATTTCCTGAAGCCATCTCTTGGTAGGCAGGTAAACTAGATTATGTACAGATGTCTTAATTATGCTGTGACACAGAGATTCTTATATTTGTCATAAAGAATCTGAAAATTTGTCATTTTTTCAAATTTCTAACTATCTCCTTCTAGATAATTTTATTTATCTATGTTGATCTTCACATTCATAAAAATTGTTTAGGAAAAACGGCAAAGTGTTATGATTGTGTCTTGGATACTTTTCAAGGTCTTTGATAACTAGAAAAAACTAGAACAAACTGGATTCAAATAGTTTCACAGTACCAAAAATAATACATCTGTTTCAAAATTAAACTTCACAAAAAATAAATGGTGCTTAAAATATTTTCTTTACATTCTGAATTATACTTCACTGGTTTATATATTCATTATTTTAGACAAAATTAGAGGCATTGCAGATCATTAAATACTTTAAGTATTTCTTTTACAATTCAACTTGTGCAAACTTTTGTTACTCTTACACAGAAGCGAGAATTTAATTAAAAAGAAAAAAAAGAACATTTCTAAGGTTCTGATTCTTTCTGGTGAAAAGGACTGGGCTCCAGTACTGAGGAACATGATAGTTACGACAGATTTGAGACAACTGTGGCTTGTTTGCTTGTTTGGGGAAGTTGTTTTTTTTATATTTGTGTAAAGAAAAAATATGACAACTCTAGTAAAAGCATTTGCTATTACAAGTGGTGTAGAGCCCTGAAGCTTGATAGTTTTCCAGAGGGCAACCTAAGTAAGACTAGAATGCAGATTTTTTTGTGCCCAATTGTGTGACAACTCTCTTGATCCCCTTTGCAATAATGCTTGACTATATTTCCCTGTTTCCAGTACACTACACTTGAATTAAAATGTTCTAAAGAGTGTCATTTTGGCAGAACTAATTTTATAATTGAAGTGTATTCTACTGTGGAAGTTCAAGGACAGGATGTGAAGATTTTTGTTATTTAATTGATGTATAAACCCACTTTACATATACATATATACACTGTACAGATGTTTGATTTCCAGAATATTATTCCCACTTTCTTTTGTCAATCAATGCTTTGATTAAGAAAATCATCTACTCCCTGTTGCACAAGTGACTCATTTGTTTGTTTCTCAAAGGTATTATTTGCAACTTTGGCTCCCAACAATGAGTCACTTCTTAATGTATTTCAGAGGCTCAGTTTTCAAATTTCAGGTCTTTCAACAAAATTATCTACTGTGCTTCAAAAGATCATTCAACAGAGCTCATATTTTCTTAAAATACAGTATTACTCTTGGGATCACAATGTATTAATAATTTTGTGGTTTCAGATGTATTGAGCTTTTTTACTAACTAATTAAATGAATAACTTCAGAAAAGAAAATTTTTATTAAAAAGAGAAGAGATACTAGTCTACTAACGACTGAAAATTAAATTCTCTCAAATGGTGTATTTGAGCTTTAAAATCAAACCATTAAAAATATTCTCATGTATTATTCTTGTACAGCTAAATTTTTTACTTGCTTAGGATTTCAGTCTCTCAGAGATCACACTCCATATTCTGACTTTCCACTAGATCTCTTACAGGCTTTAAAAATGCTCAGACAAAACCATAGAATCTTGTACATTAAGGACTCTCATCTTTAAAATATAGACAAGGAAGCATGCATCCTATTTGTACTTTGAATTCTGAACCATGTTTCATCACTGTTTACTGTAGCTTCAGCATTGAAAAGAGGGAATAGTTTGGCCTCAAAGACACACAAAACAGACCTAGACTCTAATTGCATCTTGTGTTTATTTCTTTCTGGTGACTCTACCATAACAGATTTTTGACTCAAACTGCTGAGGAAAAACAATAGTATAAAGGGGAAAGAAAAAAAATAGTGTTTATTTATGAAATAGTTCTTTCTGGTAGAATAATTGCTTTTTGGTAACACAAGGGTATCACGGTGTTTTGTAACATAACATACCACAACATAAAACATCTGTTGGTTTGCAGAGAAAAACTCTTGTTATGTTTCCAGTATACAAATTTAGCATAATGTGAGTCTGAGTAGGGTAGATCATGAGAGTTAGTATAGAAATAGATAATCCTATTAAACAGAATCTGTATAATAAGCAACAGGTTGCAGAAATTGACCTGTGTTATACATTGCAAATCTTTCCCAAAAAAAAAAAATTGTCTCTCTTCCTAGAAATCATTTTAAACAATGTAGAAAAAAATATCTTTGACTTTGACACATTTTATAAAAGTATTGAAAACCACAGTAATATTAAACATTGTAATTTGGTGCCCATTATTGCTGAAAAATGATATTTTGTCCTAATTGGATTATGTTAGACATACAATACTTGAGGCATAGAAAGTATCTTGATGCTTTATTTGCACTGTACACAAAAATTTGCCCTGCTAAATAATAATCTGTTAATTGACATACAAATTTAACTGGATGGAGGCCATATTGCTCCATGCCAATTCCTACAATAGTGCTTTACTCATATAGGAGACCCACATGGCATGGGATTCCTTTATGGTTCTATTCTGATGAGTTGAAGGCAGAAGGAAAATACGTAGAGTGAATAAATCACTATAATTCGCATGTTGCCCTGAAACATCTCAAAGTTGCAATAATTTTATTTCTAGGACTTAAATTTCATTCAAATTTCAGATTATACTTGTTTAAAGATTAGCTTTTATGATACTGTCGTTAAAAGGAACCAACACCTTTTAGTTTGAGAACTGAGTTTCTCTTGAAATGTTTCCAGTTACTGTGGTAATTGTACCTTTACTGTTGAAAATTCACTGAATAGCTATTGTTGAAGTTGTTAAATAACATTTCCTGAAATGTGTGTTTGCAATACTATGAACATAAATACACAAAAAGCATTTATAGGAAGATTCCTTTTCTCCTAATTAGGTGAGATGCAATGTCTTGAAGAATTTTTTCATAAAGCAGTTTGAGAACTGTGATAGTTTTTAGTGTATAACAGGTCCACAGCAGTACAATTGTTGTGTAAGACTTTGCTTGTTTTTGTTTTCTCTCTTTTGTTTTCTCAAATATGCTGAAGGTTCTCCAAGGAAATATACATGTATAAAGCTGAGTAGTTTAGCCTATGTAGTAGGACCTTTGAAAATAAGGGCATATCTTTGAGCTGAAACAAAGTAGAGGAATGTTTATATGCACATATGCTGGTATTTAAAAAGGCAGAATGACATCCAATGAACATGCAAAGATAATAAGTTTTTCTCCACATACTTAAAACCTTTGTTGCTGAGTTGCAACATGAAAAAGCTAGAAGAGTGAAAAAAATTGAAAAAAACTGAAAGCTATTTCAGACTTTACTCTTTTGTTTTTTTGTCTTGTCTTTCCTACCCCCGTCCTTTTTCTCTTTTTTCACCTCACTAATTTCAAGCTGCTTTAAATTTAGGTTGGAATCCCTAGTTAATATATGGAGTTAAGAACCCTTTTAGCTATAATGAGTTCTGTAAAGCTGTACAAACTAATAGCCACCTTAATGTCTCACATTTTATTTTGAGAAATACTGAATTTAGTACTCAGTTAACAGCTTTAGATTGCAGCAGTGGGCACCATCAGCAGCATGAAATATAAGAAGTCCAGCAGATGGATTGTGCACCTGGGACGGAGAAACCCTGGGAATGAGTAAAATTGGTAGAGGAGCAGCAGGAGGGCAGCCCTGCAGAGAGGGATCTGGGGGTGCTGGTCTCAGTGAGGAGGGAACCCAGAGGGAAGAGCTCCACTCTGAGGTGCCCCAAGCTCAGCACGAGCAGACAACCAACAGAGGTGACTGTCCCCCTGCATTCAGCCTTGGGGGGACTCACCCTGGGTGCTGTGTGCACTTCTGAGCCCCACAAGTCAAAACGGATGTGAACGTCCTTGGATATGTCCAGAGAAGGTAACAAATTGGGTGACAGGGCTGGCAGTCATGTCCTGGGAGGAGGAACTGAGGACTCTGTGTCCACCTAGCTTGGAGAGAAGGAGTCTGAGGGGTGACCTCACTGCTCTCTGCAGCTTCCTGGGGAGGAAAAGTGCCAAGGGAGGTGCTGAGCACTTCTCCCAGGTATCCACTGGTAGGATGTGTGGGAATGGTCCAAATCTGTTTAGACTGGCCATCAAAAAACATTTCTTTACTGAGAGGGTGGCCAAATACTGGAATATATTTCCTATAGAGGTGGTTTATTCCCTGATCTTGTCAGTGTTTTGGATAAAAACCTTAATAATTTTTACCAATTTTTTATCAGCCCTGAAGTGCTCAGGCAGTCAGACTGGATGATTGTTGGAGGTCCATTCCAAATTAAATATTATTTTTTATTTTATACTGTTCTGTAACCACGCTCTTGAAAAGCTGCACGCTAATTGATGACAATAGGATTTAAAGTGTTAGATTGCAGGCTGTGGACTCATAAATGTTGTCTTGCAAACCATTTGAGAGATTACAGATGGAATGTTCATAAACCATTAAGTCAAATGTGTCCACATAAAAGTCAAGAGAAATAACTCCAATGTAAAAATAAAATTTAACCAGAAAATATCCAAATACTTTATCACTGTCATTTACTGAAGCATCGGAGTGTTATGTGTAATGAAAACATATTCAATTTCATCTCATATGATGTTGACAGATCAATCTGTAGTCTGTTTAACATCAGTGCTTTCTGTCTGTCAGATATTACATGGTAAGTAACCTAAAAAAATCCTCATTAATTTGTATCTCATGCTAATAACCTCTCTTTTACAAAAGGTGCAGAGGGCATGTTGAGCAGTGCAAAGCTTGATATTTGTCTATACTTGGTCTTTAGGTCATAGGTGTTAGAGTCCTCTGATTTTATGCAGATACCACATAAAAGCTGCTTTTTCATTTACTGACTTGCTAGTTTCCTCCCAGCTCATGCCCAAAGCTTTTATGTAATTATTTTGAAAGTGTAATTATTTTGAAAGTGTCCAATGCAAATTCCTGTAGACCTGTCTTGTGGACTAGCTCTCAACAGGATAAGAAAGCAGAAGGCTGGAAAATTGCAAGTATGCTGTCTCTCATCCCTTTTATTAGCAGCTTTCATCATTCAAAGGCACATTTGAATGATGTGCCTTTGAATGTTTTCTTCTGGAAAAAAGTAAATGTTCACCCTGTTAAGCAACTGAAACTGTGTAAAGCCTTTCCACATTTGGTAGAAACCAGCTTCTGAATTTGGCTTAGTTTGTGTATATGTTACTGCTGTCACCCATAGGTTCAAAAGTGACTGACCTTCAAAAAAGTCGTGATCAGGTCTTATTACTCTAAAGCAGCTGATTCACTTCTTTCAGATTTATTCCTTCATTTACTAGGACAATGAACAATACTAAATCTTGTTATATCACGAAACATTTGGTCTCCAGGAAAGTATTCTTCCCCCTTTGTAAAACTTGGATTATAATTAAAAGCTAAAACTTGTTAACAATATTGTTTGCTTGGCTCATAGATAGGTTTTTATGCTACCAATGTGAAATAGCTTTAATTGATAATTGCTAGCTGAGTTAAATATATTCAACTTGTCATGTAACACATCACATATGCTCATGCTGAAACCTTCACAAATATATGCTTGGTTGTGAAAAGCATGGAAATTCAGTTTCCCACAGTAGTTGCTTGGGGTCTGTTAGCTTTCTTGGTACTAGATAGATATAAACTCATTTCTTTCTAGGCTTTTGCATAAAAACTAAGTCTCATAATTCTTCTCATTTATTAGGCTTCCAAAAACACGGGGTGTTAAATCATTTGTCTCCTAGTTCACTGAATATAAACTAGAGTTTTATATTTAGAACTGTAAGGGAGAATCAAGATTTCCCCAGTTTGGAGGCAGAATGATGATTTCATAGAACTTCTGAAACAGATTTAAGAAGTTTATTCTTTCTCTTGAAACACTTACAGCAAAAGTGTCTCTACAACCTTTGAGTTGATCTTGGTATTTATTTCAATCTGTTGTTAGGGGGTTTTTTGGTTTATCAAAACACAGGGGTGTTTTTAATTAGGAATTTATCCAATTTTATGTTCCCATTTTCCTCAGTAGGGAATATCTAAATCTTTTGATGTCCTATATTTTATAGATGTGTTTTATCCCATATAGTTCTTTGGACACGTCTCAGTTTTTCTACATTTTTTAGAAACGTGGTGGCAGAAATAGTCATATATCTGAACTGGCTGTTACATATCTAGTGCCAAGCAGGCTGGCAGTTCTGCTGGTACTTCTTGTTTCATTCCATTTTTGGCAGGTAATTTTGGTGAAATGTGGGAGAGATGTTAATCTCAAATTTGTTTCCCCTTCCTCCACTCCTGTTGTTACTGTGTTTTAACAAGACTAATTAGTGATTTGTTTTCTTTTCCTCAGGTTATATTTTTGTTTGTTTGTATTTACATTTGGTTGGTTTTTATTTAGTTCTTTGGGTTTTTTTGCTGCTTTGTTTTTCCTTTGAGTTTCAATTTCGGCTTGGCCAAAATTTTGGCAGAGGAACAGAAGAGTCATCACTAATATTTAAAAAAATAAACTATAAAATTTTATTCAGGTTTTCACAGGATGGACACCCCTTTTTTCTCAGTTTAGTAAAAATATTTGAAAGTTATATTCTGCCCTTGTTAGGATAGTTATCATTTGCCAATGAGCTACTAATAACTACTCTGTGAGCAATTTCTTCCCCAATTCTCTCCATTTGAATATTTAGGTGGTTTATAACTCTTTTTTCACAGATTTTTCTAAAACTGGAAAATTCAGCAACCTGGTAAAATTTTGAAAAAAAGTTCCTAGTGAGGTAGGGGTAACCCTATCTAACTTCTTCTGCACTCTAATCTGAATTTTCTTGAGCTTGGTTCCACTTGTCCCTTGTATTCTTTCCTTATTTGTTTTCCTAAACTGCTCTGATTTTTTAATCCTTTTCAAGTGCAATAACATGTTCAGAGGAAAGTTTACACACAAAATTAAAGATGTTGGGTTTTTTCCTGTGCCATTTATGGATTGCTTTTTTAGATTAGTAAAGATCTGTTTGACTACATTTTATCAGCACACAAAATAAGTAGCATGATCATTGAGCCTCTTAGCAAGCAATAGCTTGTACAATCTTTCCCAGTAATGTTTCTCCCCTTATTTTTCACATTTGCCGTTTTTCTGTCCTCAAGTATCTTCCAAAGAGATTTTCAAAAAAGTTATAAGTGAAAGCTTTGATTCTTTAATAAACCACAGGAATAGATACACTACAAAAGCAGAGACTTTCATTTTAAATTGGTATTTTTTCTTATCTCTCAGCTATACACATCTACCTAGAAATTTTTAGGACTTACACTGTATCTTCAGATTTATAACCCTGATGTCTTTGTCTGGGTAATGATAACACAAATACATCTGGCTTTAATTTTGTGATGGGAAAAATGATCAAATTCAGATAACTATGTTTAAAGCACCCTCTTTTTTGTGTTTGGCCACTCAGAGAAATGACCAGCCTTCCAGGGCACAACAAAAGTAATAAAAGGATAAAAATTATGCTCAAAAATTCTAATGGATAGATACGAAACTCTTTTTTTCCTGTGCTCAGCTAGCCTGCTGTGAACCCAGGTAAAATAATGCATTTGTTTCTAATGTTTCAGTGTATTACTGGTTCTCTTCGTTTTTCTTTTTTATTATTACCTAATTTCTTTTATTGTGGATTTTTTCCTTGATTCTTTTTTTATTATCTGGCTCTAACTCTATAGATATTTGTTATTTTATTCATTATCTGGATCTAACTCTGTAGATAAAAAACCACTTGATTTTTTTTTTTTTTTAATGGAAGAATGTATAATCAACTTACAAAGATGGGTAGAAAATCTTTAGGAAAATATGTATTTTCTTCATAAATACAACCATCAGATTTTTTTAATGAAGCTTTGTCATTGACAGGGTAACACTGATGTATTTCATATCAATTATCATTACTGTTCACATTACTATAATTTCAAGTGGGGTTTAAAAGATCTTCACAAGGAAAGCAACGTAATCAACTTTATTACTTTTTGGCTAGAATGCCCTAGCTGTGACAGCAGTTATATATAAGAAAAGAAAATGGAAATATGTGGTTTTTGGAAGATAGATTTCATGCTTTTATCTTATCAAGCACTTTGGATTAGATCCCATTTAGGACTTTGGGGACACAAGTGAAGGATTGCCAAATTTAGCTTCAGAAGATATTTGACTCCAGGGTAAAACCCAAGATTCGGTGAAGAGCCTAGAATTTTTTAATGTGTAACTTTACAAAAGATAAGATACCTCAGAATAAGAGCCAAACTATATGAAGAAAAAGAAAAAGGAAAAGAAAAAGAAAAAGGAAAAGAAAAAGAAAAAGAAAAAATTGTTTACAGCTAGAGCGACTTGAAAGTTTATTTCAACTGGTTAACATGGATATTCTTGGATTTATTCTCTAGATCTTTTATTTTAATCACTCCTAAGTTTCAAAAACAATTTCATGATCTGTTTAGGCAAAATGGGTCAGTGGCCAGAAGGCCCAGACTCTTTTTGATGTCTTGTCCCAAAATAGTCTTTACATCTTACACCAAATGTAGAAGCAGCCATAGGAAACCACGTGGAAGTAACAGTTTATTTTGTTTTTATTTTATTTTAAATTCATTGACAACATCATAAAATAATTTGACTAAGAAATTCTGTGGTCTTGATTCTTGTTTATCCTATAGATTAGTCTTTCCTTGATTTTTTAGGTCTTATACATCTCTTTCATGAAGAAAATGGGTCTTCCAGAGGAGCACTCTGAGATATTGGATGCTCCTTCCGACCCTTCGCACCGTGAGGGCCACGTGAATGAATGTACTTGAGTAAAGTATGATGCTCTGAGGAGAGAATTGAGAACTATGATATGAATTGTTGGTGTGTCAACTGTGGGAAATTGGATGATGAGAAAATCAATAGCTGTTATTGTTGACATTAAAAAATAAACTGGAGATGTGATTTTTGAACAGAGAGAGATTGAAGATTGTCACAGCCAGAGAGAAAATCCCTGTTCATACAAAAAGCTGAGTGATTTAGTAGCAAATGTGTAGGTTGAAAGAACTGTCTGATTCCCATGATTTTTTAACTGAACAGGCTACCAGATTTCAAAGTTTTCTGACTATAAAATATATGTCCAAAATACCTATTTGAGGCTCATAAAAGTACAGCATGAACAACAAGAAACAGGGAATAGAGCTATTAAAAAAAATCACTTGCTTGAAAGTGGCGAGCATTAAATTAGGCTCCTGAATACTGCTTTGTGTGAAACATTGCTTCACTGTGTGATGCATTTTTGGATCCAAAGAAATACCACCTACCTGCCAAAGTGAAGTAGCATCATGAAAAAACAACACAGAAATGTACCCCCTGCATAACAAGCAAAATAATCTGAAGAACTAGGGCTGCTCCAGGGCAAATCTCTCTGTCTGATCTCAATGGGATAAAGTGGAAAGAATGCATTCATGTTTTATGCAACATCTGTAAGAAAGAAAAAGGTTTTCCTACCCGAAGAATGCCATCAAGCAAACACTGAATTCTTTCTTTTGTATTTGGAAAAGCTCTGTAGAATCAACATCAGAATTCTAGGGGGTCAGAACAGACAGGCATTAAGATCTTGTGAGGTTAAAACCAAACAAAACTTCACTTTAAATTTTATATAAAAATGACTCACATTTGCTGAAAGAAATTTCGCTTTTATTTGATTTTGTGTATTTTTCAAAGTGCTTTAAGTACCTCCACGAGTTCAACAGCATATGCAGATTACTGTTATTAAATAAGATTCCGTTATTTATAATGGTAATTGTATGTTACAATTGTACCTACTGTATTAAAGCATTTTCCAGTCCTGGAAAAAAATGTACTTCTTGTCCAGAGAGCTTCTTAGGTAACAAATAAAGAGGCAGAACAGTGTAACAAACAGGGGAGGAAAAAAGAGCAAGTGCAAGAAATATGGTGATAATTGCTCCCCCAGGCCCTCCCAGGACTTTTTCATGCAGTATTCTATCTGAAAAGAAAAAGGAAAAAAACAGAAAAAGTGGGGGCATGGGGAGAATAAATGAAAAAGAAATGTCAAACCTTCTTTTCACAGCTTAGCCAGATTCACTGACACTACCTCAAGCTAAAGAACCATTGCTGGCAGAAATTATATTCTTGTGGCTGATGAATATTTTCAAGAACATGATTCCAATAATTTATTTTAAAATAAATTTATTTCCATTCATTAAAAATGGGAATAAGATCAGGATATTTCATTTTCTATTAAGAAAGAAATATGTTTGTTTTACATATCATGATAAAGGGCTGAATGTATTGTCATGATATTTGATGGATTAAGAAATCCGCAGAAGAATTTCTGGATTATTTTGATGTCTGATATAAAACAAGAGTGGAACAATAAGTTGAAATTTTTTTTTGGTGTGTGTGTGTGTACTGCAATAGAGAGAAGATTTTATATCTAACACGTGTCTTTTAAATGTAATTTATGAAAAAGCCTTGGTAAAGTGATTCAGCTCCTCAGTAGACACTGCATTGCTTCGTGCTAGGTGTTACAGAGGGGAATAAACCAATTTGCTTCTGTTGGACTGAGCTGTCACATCAGTTCTCTTTGCTGCCTTATCATCAAGAAAGAGTTGTACAATTTTCTGGTTTTCATGGTAAACTTTCCCTCCCATCATCTGTATCTGTTCTCAGCTGTATCTGTTTGGAAGTGCACAAAGTTTTAGAAGTGCTAGCTACATTATTTCTCTTCTGCCATTTCTTGACTATAAAGGCAGTCCTGATTAAATCTCAACAGAGTTCACAGCTGTATATGTATATATATCTTTTTTAGATAGTAAATTTTCATTGGATCAGCTTTTTCTGTAATGTTTAAGTTGCTTTTGTAAGGTTTTTTTGTGGTTTTTTTTTAGTTTGTTTGATTGTTTTTACAGTCTTTTATGCATTAATGGTAGTCTAGAACAGAGAGGCCTTTAAATAAACAATTGCAGAATAATTTGTAGCCCTAAGCATGAGTGAAAAGCAGAAAACAGAATAGTGTGTCTGTTTTCCTAGTTTGAAAAAGAGCATTTTTTGATCAGTATCCTGTGTTTCTCCATTTTAAGTTTCTTTGAACAAAATAATTAAACAGTTCTTGATCTGAAACATAATAAATCCAAATTTGGAGCATGACACTTAACAAGTGAGGTAATCTGTGAAAAATACAAGTTTTTTTGCTTCCGATGAAGTTTTCAGTTTAAAATGGATGCATGAAATTCCATCATATTTAATTTTCAAAGTAGATTAAACAGTAGTTGTAAATCTCCTACTATGATTTCTCCCATCCAGCACTACTGGATCAACACATACACTTACTCCCTTAGCCATGGAATGCAACTGGAGGCATGTAGAACACACTGAAAGCAACTGCTCAAGAACTAGGGTTATTCAGTTCTTCTTGAGTACATCTACATATTGATCAAATAAGAAATTTAAAAGTAATTTTGGATTTGTTTTAATGCAGTTTAAGTTGCCTATGAATACAGTTTCTTAGTGTCTGTGGATAATACTTTTTGTTTTCATTGATGTTGCAACTTTAGTATACTCAATACTATTTCCTTGGGAGAATGTGAATGACCACATAATTTTTTTTTCTATAGAGAAACCATGACAAAGAACTTTGTGTAACTATTATTTGCTTATCTCTCCATTATTATTGCATTTAGCAATTAGCATGTTTGTGGCTAAATAGAAATACAAGAATTGTATTAAAAATTCTCTTTTCACTCCTTTAGACCTAAAGGGCCTCAGTGTGCACATTTAGCTGGTCTGCTAATGACTTGGAGTTAAAAATACCAGTTTCTTTAAGTGAAATGCTTGAAAATCCAATTTACCACAAAGGGGACAAATAATTCCCTTTAAACTGTGTATAGTGATCAGATATCCATGATAGAATCAGGTATTTGATTTAATTTTCTTACTTTAGTCCCTAGTTAGAATTGGATCTGTCTGTTTGCAAAGTTCGCTTGCTTTACCTTGAGTGCACAAGAAGCACATAAACGCATATAGACCCAGAGAAGGGCAGAGAAAAATACATGTTAACCCAAAAGGTAGGAAGTGAAACGCATTAGAACGGAAAGGATATTGCAGGTTTGAATTGCTGAATCTAATTTCGTGACCCTTTACAGTCTCACAAGTGCACGTCACGTTTCAGCAGGGGACGGGCAGGGCTGCCAACGGGGCTCTGCAGGGAGCGTGGCCGGGCAGCTCAGCGGCTCTGCTGCAGGGCTGACCATCGGCTTCTGGATGGAAATCCACGGTGTGCAGGGAGAGCTGCTCCGCAGTCCTGTGAGAAATAGCAGGGGATGAACTCAAAGGCTTGAGAGCTGGTGCTGTTTGCATTGCCCGCTTTGAAAGGTGTGTGTGCATGAAGGGCAGAGTGACCGAGCTAAAACTACACCGCGGCCGCACCAAACTACTGTAAGACTGAAAAAGAACTCTAAGAGAGGGGAAGAATTTATACTGATCTTTGGAAAAACACGAGTAGAACAAGTCTCCTTAGAGAGCAATACCATTTTATATTAGCAGCTGGCATGGAGTGAGTCGTGTGAGTAGCCTAATGTGCACTTCCACAAGTCTGGAAAGGAAAGAAAGGAAAAGAAAGCAGACGGCATTATTTGACCCTAGCCAGAAGCTCTCAGAGGAGAGATCAAGGCCTGGCTAATCCAGCCAAAGGAAACACAGTTAAAGTGTTTTATTTCTCCACTGGGGATTCACAACCTAGAACCCTTTCATAATTATGAGCACTTGTTGCAAAATAAAGCATTTTTCTTGCCAAAAAAATTATGTGTTTTAACTGGAGGTGGATCTTTTTCCTTAGAAATTAAAAACATAAACATGGATTGAACCCAGAATACAAAATGAAGAAGTATCCAAAAAATTTAATTTGAAATTGAAGTATATTACAAATTCAGGGAGCTATCACAGTCCCTCCCAGATAAGACTGTGACTGGAATAAAAAAAAAATCAGACTCAAATTAGAGATTAAAGAAATTTAATTGATAGTTCAAATGCAGCTTGAGAGCTGCAAACATTCTGCTTTCTAGAAAAATTGAGTATAGCTGAGCAAAAAGTGTTTGAAGAGTTTAGGGAAACTGTACATCATACATGGATAACCTATGATCGGCATCCTGGGCACTCAAACAACCTCATTCTGTTAGCTCAGCTGCAGCTTTGTGAAGGTCAAGAATAAACACCAGAAAAATCATTTACTACCTCACAACTCCATCAGTGCTTATAATTTAATAGCATTTCTGAGACTGCAAAGGTATCAATGTTACTTTACTAACTAATAATAATTGATTTTACATTTTTCTAGACTAAGTGCGACCCAGGTGTTAATGCTGATAATTCTGAAAGTTTGTTTGTTGGATGTTTGTGTTTTGATGTTGTAGGGTTTTTTCTAGTGTTGTAGTTAGTGGTATGTGGATTGTGAGAATATTAATGAATTTTTTCTTAAACAAGGGCTAGGCAAAAATTCACTAAATAGAAGAATTTATGGTTCTTCTAGATGAACTAGAAAGATAAACTTTAAAAATTAATGTGTTAAAAAACAACCAAACCAACTACATTTCCATTCTCTTCCACCTGTATCCTCCTCATCATTGCCTCATGCAATTGAAAATATTCTTGCAGCACCTGATGATTCAAGGTTATCTGTGAATTAATTAGAGGATTCTTATATTATTTTTTTAGATATGTGTTTCAAATTTAACAGGAAACTATTTTAAAATTAAAATTTGCAATTATGACAGCATAATTTATGTTAACCTAGAGAAAAGGATTCTGTCTATGCTTGTGACTTATTTTAAAAAAGGATTCTTAGATGGTCACTTAAACAAGAATTTCAGGTCAGTACTTTTGTGCTGGGCACAGATAATGCAATCAGCCATCCAGAAATTGAACCTGGGGGCTTGATGTGCAAAACTGAGGAACACTTAGAGATAAACTTTTGTTAAATGTACACTGAGAATATATCTGTGAGCTTTATACCCTGCTGAATTAGAGTTACTCTTAATTTATTTATCTTAAACCAAAATATGCCTTGATCAATGTAATTTAAGGTATACTTGAGGGTTTCCCTGACGACTGTTTTTAACTTTTAATTTATATTTTAATTCCTTTCCATTTACTGTTTGGTGGCAAAGTACCTCTGCCTGAAAAATGAAAAGGACTAGCAATCAAACAGCAGGTCCTTCATTCCCTTAGTTTATATTAATTTATATATATATATTCAATTTTGAGTGCATATAATGAATTTATATAGTTACAATATATGAACCAGTTAGTAGTTGATCTTGAAAGCAAAATGAATTATACAGGAGCTTAAAAGACCTGAACTTCCATTGCAGCTATATTAATCTATGTTTCTAAGCATGTCTTGTCTAGAGCAGGAAGAAAACAAACAAAAGATAAAAACATCAGGACGCTTATCTCTAGAGAACAGATCATGCTAAGACATGGCTTTTCTATATAAAACTGCTTCTTCAAGGGAAAACAAAATAAACACGAGCCTTGCAGCAGCTGCATGGGGCCACCCACCAAAGCAAAAGCAATGAGAGCCCATGAAGACTTCTCGGACCTTCTTGCTTGTGTTCCAAGTAAAATGAACAGTGGTGGAAAGGGAGTGGAATTAATTAGTTTCAAGATAAGTAAATCCACCTTCTAAACGTATTTTTTAAACTCATAATTATTTTTTACTAGCTCAGAAAACACGAAAGATTGAGAAGAGAATAGAAGAAGAGAAATATTGAAAAGAGAGGCATTGAAAAGAGAAGAGAGAGCAATGACAACTTGTTGAAGTGAAGAAGACAAGAGCTATTTGTCAGAGTGAAGATGAGACAAAAATAGACCAGAAGTCTAAAAGCAGCCCTGGGAAAGACAATAATTTAAGGGAAATGAGGCAATAAAGAGAAATTCAAAAGGAGGTACCTCTACATCCATAAATACCAGATGCCAGCAATATACAAAAGGTAGTACCTCAGATGCATAAGGACAGAAGTTTAGGCAAAGGTCTGGGACTCTGCACAGGATCTTTTAGTTGCAATTCTAGAAATCTGGAAGGTTCACAAAAAGAACAGGAAGACACTAAGAATGAAAAGCAAGTTGCAATACAGTAATCATGCTAACCAGTGGGTAGGAAAAATCAACTATGATAGAGAGAGAAGCATTCAAATATTATTTTTTCATTCCAGTGGTAAAGCAAATAAAAAGTTTTGAAAATTAAACTGATAATCTTCTGTATTAGAACAATTTAAGCTTTTTTCATAAATCATTCTTGCTACCTTCTTGGGTTTTTTAAGGAAAACCTCATAGATTACATTTTTTTTTGCCAGAAGGTGTTAATCAAGGACAGAATAAGCATACTGTAAATAAAAAAGCAGCCAAATTAAAGCTTATCAAAGTTATATATAATTTCACACAATTAATTTTCAGTATAAAACATCTGTAATGTACTGTGAGCTAAATTATGAATATTCAATTCCATCTTGCTTGACTTTATTAATAGTATCAATATTTACTATGCCATATGCTAAGATAATTAAAATAATAGCATTTCATGAATATACATTATTTGTCTTCATTTGCATAGATCATAAATGCTTTCTAAAACTCAATGTTGAGAATATGTTTGGCAATTTCTGTTTCAGTTATTAAATTTTTCATCTATTGGACTTGCTTGAGTTTCAAGTTATGACAGAGGATAGTCCTTGTCGTGATGCACATGGGAATCACTTTGTTCACAAATGAAGTGAAACCATCCCTAGAGTGAACATCTGCTTGTTTTAACAGCACACTGCAGCATTACACAGGCAAAGAATCAAAATGTAAACTAACTCTATAACCAACTATTGGATGATCAGGGTCTTTCCAACACACAAAGTTTGCACATCATGTGATACGTCTCCCAGTTGCCTTCTTGGTAGCTGCTTGGCATCAGAATTATACCCATGGGTGTTTAAACCAGTATGGTTCTCTCGGTGTAAGCAGAACTAAAGCATCATGACACCTATCCCCAGACTGAATTTTAGGTAACCAGTGTGATTCAAATTTCAGAATATTCAAAATCAGAATTCTAATGGGAGAAAAACTTCTCTATAAATAATTTTCCAGGAATAGCAAATAAGAGAAACACAAGTGAACGAAAATGTTTACTACATTCAACTTTCCCCTGTTTTAAAGGTCATGATTAAATTCAAAAAGGTATTCAATTTTGACTCCAAATTAAGGGAAAAAAACCAAATATAAAAATCTGCAAAATATTAAGGGTGGTGTTGACTAGTGGTTACTGCTCATAGGTGTTACAGACACTGAAAATAATGCAAACCTTGTCACAGTCTACATTCACCTCCATGCCAGCTTCCTTTATGAGGTGACTTCCTCAGACAGTGACATCCTCTAAACATTGGTGGGCAAGCTTTACTCTGACTGGTAAAGGAAGAACATCTGAAATTTAAGTCTTTATTTTCAAAGCTGAAAGTGTGTAACGACCTTCTCACATACTACACACAGCATTTCTGAATTTTCTTACACCCAGAATCACATTTTACTAATATTTTCTTTGTCATTCTGTGGTTGCCTTTCTCTATTTTCGGGCTTGACATAAAATTTTTAAAAAATGATATGGTCTTACTTTTAAAAAACAGCACAAATTAAATTTCTCCACATCTTAAAACCTTCCCTGTTCTTTTATGGCTTTCAGTTATTTAGCCACTTTGAACTACATAGAAAAAGACTTGATTACGAGCCCTGAGGGAAAGATATAACCTTCTGCAATCTGTAAAGCTTCAACAAGATAGGTGATTTTCAAAACTAAATGTTCAGTTTCAGATAGGGGGTTTTTGGTGGTGAGTTTGTGTTTGTGTTTGGTTTTTAGAAAGAAAAGGTTTTAAATGCAATACTGAGGAATCCTGTCACAACAACATTTAGGGGACAAAAAGAGATTTAAATGTGATTGTGAAATTCTTAACATGATATTCACAGGATAATAGGAAAAAAATGAACAAATTCATTCATTTCAAATGAAATGCATTCAGTTACAGAAGAGCCCCAGCAGCAAGAACTTTCTGATAAAAATTTGAGGTTGCTCCAGCCACATGTTCAGAGTCTTTGACTTGATAGAATTTTGGAGGTGGTTCCACACTTCATTCAGATGCTACAGCTTGCAACAATTAAGCACCTGAGAATTTGGGTACTGGTTAACCACCAAATTTGAGCATTGTAGTAAACTAATACAGAGCAGCTGTGCACAGGGAACCTGCAGCTAGCCTGTGCCCTTTGCAAGGATGCATGGCATGTACGAATCAGATAATACCTCCTACACAGAAATTATAATGACAAAAAAGGTGGAGATTTACAAAATTTCCAGTTATATGAGTGACCCAGAATGTAATAAGGGAGCTGATCAGGGAGCATGGGGGTGTGTTCGGGGTGTCTGCAAGCACTCTGAGTATCTTCCAGCATGTGTTTCAATAGAGAAATTCTGCTTAAACAAATACCCAGTGATATGACCCAAACCAAGATCCAAAAAGCAGCTTCAAAGAATATACTTTTAAAGAAAAACAATATGTTATTATTGGCATTTAGTTATTTCCAAAATGTTCTGAATTCTAAAAGGCTTGAACAAATCTTGGATCCTAGAAGATTTAAGCACTGAAATGAGGAAGTTTCAGCTCACCTTGGCAGACTTTTTTTTGCTAAAACAAATGTAATCCACACCATGTTCTGATACTCAAGGAAACTGAGCAGTGAGGTAAGAATTGAGTACAGCACAAATAGACCAGCATGATGGGCACTCAGTGTCTGTACAGACTGAGAAACAAGTAGGAAAAAATCTAACCTTACATACATGTGTTTAACCTCATATCTGGGTATATAATTGTATAACTGTATTTCTGTTCGCTGCTCTCACTTTTCAAGAAAGGAACATGCACCAAAGATCTGGTTTAAGGAGGAGTTAACAAAAGGGAGCTGAGAGTGTTCAAAGATAGGCATTACCTAGGATGAGCTCAGGGTCAGGGTAACGCTCAAACTGATGCACATCAACTTCTTTTTCTCTTCAGCCCGCTAGGTTTGATTCTTTCTGGATGAGGCCAAAATAGCTGAAAACAGGCAAAATGGGAATGTTTGCCTTTAGCTAAGAGAGGAATTTTCTTGGGAAAAGGTGTCAGATTTCAAATACTTTTTTACTCTAGATGGGTTAGCACACAGTGAGACAGTACCTTTGGGAGATACTGGCTGCCTAAACTACTGTATGGGCACTGTCTAATGTCTGAGGAAGCACAACATGTGTTATGGCAAAAAAAAATGGACTAACATCTGCATTTTAATGAAAAACGTTGTAAAAGCATGTAGCAAGAAAGGACACTAATAGTAGTGAGGAAAAAAAAACCTAAAATAATAAACCAATAGAAATTACCTGAGAGCACTGTTATAAACATGCAGACCATAGTGTGGTTGCAGCTGTCATCATCACCACCATACTCCTTTTAAAGCAGTCCAGGAAAGCATGGAAATGTTGTTTGGGGAAAACCAAACAAGATTCCTAACTTAATTTTTAACAACTCAATTTTAAAAAGTAATGTGAGAGTGCAAAAAATGAGAGATAATCCAGGGGCACAGGACGTAACTCAGAGAAAACTGTGAGAAACTGATCAAGCTGGTGAGCCCCTTCCTTTCCCCAGGCTCTGAGATATTGCACAGCAAGCAGTAATAATCAAATAACTCATAAGTACTTTCAAGGAGTGGACTGTCAAGTGTTGTCAAAACACCACAGTCAAAATTATAAACCTACTTTTTCCTTGCAATGGCCATGAATGAAGACTGAGCATCTTTACTCTGAAACTCAGAAAAGGACTTTCACCTCTTTTTCGCTCAAACTCTTTATTCACTTCCAACAAAGCAGATTATGACTGACAGTGCAGAAGTTTGGTCTGTCTGCCCTCATCTCCTTGCCCATTATCCCTCCCTAAATCCTGCACACTAAATAATTACCTTGCTCCTTATTAATCTCTTCATTATCTACATTCTGGAGTTCTGAAAAACAAATTAATATTGTCCTGAATAGATGCTGGAATAAAGGTAATTATGTTGGACCTTTTCTTAAGTCATTACAGAGGGATCAGGGATTGTGTGGATTTATTAGTTTAGTTAAGTACCAAAATCATGTTTAACCCACTTCCTTGCTTATATTCCAAAAGAGAACAAAACAAAAAACAGCAAAAACATATTTGTTCCCAAAGGTAAAAGACAAAAGATACCCAAGACACTTTGCACATAACTTTGCTTTTTAACCAGCTTCACTCCTAATTAGCCATGCCTTAGAAAATTCTACTTATTTCCATCAGTTGCGTGAGAACATCAGACTGCTGTGGCATAGATAAAGGTCTTCAACAGCCACTAGCCCTTCCATTTCTCTTTCTGCATCTATGCTACAGAAATCTTGAGAATCCCCAAAATAACCTTGATGTTCTTAGGGCTAAAATCACTGTCACAAAAGTTTCACATCTTAGAAGCATTTATGTGCATAATTGTAACATTTCTTTGTCTCACAGCTCTGATGTTGAAATAGAGAAGGCTGTATTTATCATACCAAAAGAAAAAATTCAAGTTCCTGCTCTAGTACCCCAATATGTGACTAATCTACTACCAAATATGTGACTAATATATGACAAATATATGACTAATCTACTACCAAAGTGAGACAAAATAGTCAGGAGGCAATGAACTTCAGTGCTATGGATGTTCCTGCCTCATGGAAGTTTTCAGCACTTAGCAGTGAATAGTAAACACAAAAATGCTATATTTCTGTATGAGAATTTCATATGTGATGCCTCAAAATTCATTAGAAATATGTGTTAATAGAAATAGAAGGGATTTTTCTAAACTCAACAGCCCCCTATCTTTTCACCTGGTTGGATTCTGTCTCAGTAACTCTGTCTCAGCTTGAATTCTCTCTGCAGTGATATTCTTACCTTCTCGTTCTGTTCTGGGCAGAAGTTCACCATCTTTCTTTTTCTCTAGAAGTGTCCCTCCTTGCTCTCCAGATCTATTTCAGCACTCTCAGAGGTAATTTAGTTTCTATTCTGTGCCTGTCAAAGGCATCTCAGCTTTGTGTGTTGCCTGTTCTCTAGCAGCTGCCCTACCGACATAAAGCACCTGCTAAGTTTAATCTGAAAACTTTGTTTCTTAAAACCTCTTGGTAGCTGTTCTCTGCCTGTGAATGACCTAAGATGTTCAATTCCTAAAATGCCCTGTCTATGGTGGCAGAGTTTGCCTCCCTCTCAGCATCACCTCTTTTTCCCAGGGAATAAAAAGGGACTTTCCCCACTTATTGGTCCTGGTGGCCAGCAGCTCAGGCAGACCAAGAGCCATGGCAAAGTCATACTCTGTGAGTCAGCCCTGGTAAGGTAAATATGTGTGGGGTTCCAGTGTTATCCACTGCCAGCTGTGCATTGCTTCACAGCACACTGTGGGGATGCCCCAGCTATGTCTGGGGCTCACCGTGTAAGGCACAAAGTGACACCGAGCCACAGGATCAGCTCTGTCCGAGTCAGTCAGGCACCTGAGGGGGGTATGAGAGCAGGACAAGTCTGTAGTGCTGTAACTCCTGCCATACTGTTTCCAGCAGCCTGCGGTTCTTTAACTTCCCAATTTTATTTATTTTACTTTGGTTAAACACACTTGAAACTTGGTAACATATGAGTCTCTGTGGAATCTTGTGAATGTGGCAATTATCGTGGAATATTAATGTCAGCAAATAATTAACTCAGTTACTGCTAAGCACAGAAAGTTGTACTTTTTCCTCCACTCTCTCAGATGTGATTGCAGCCTATTTATGAGTTACCTGAGGCTACAACTGCCACATTTTGTCTTGGCTGATATGTTCAATAGCTTGGGATGTACTGTGCTAAACACATAAAATGTTTTGAAATGAGTGGTTAGGAAAAAATAAAAAAAACTACACATAACAGTTATGTAACAGAGGGGGTGGTAAAAATAAATAAACAAAAAGAAAAATTGAAAATGTACAGTTTGCTTAGATTGGGCACTTCCATGCTAAACCATCAACATAACAAAAATGTTTCAAATGTCATGCAATAAAGAAATTAAGATGAAAAATTGTATACGTCATTTTAAATGTCAGGGATATTGCTTTCAAAATTTAAAAAGTATTAGCCCAAGATAAGCTGAAAAAGATCTACTTCATAATAATCTCTCAGAAGAAAATGGAAAGTAGAGGTGATTTAAAAAAGATCCAAATTCAACAAATCCCACATGTTTGTCTTTTTCTTTGTGTCTACAATTATCTGTGTTGTGGTAGATTAAACTTTGGCATTGCATTGCTTACCTCGCAGCTTTGGGGCTTAAGAATGCTCTCACAAGTTCATTTCAAAGTTCATTTCTGTTCTGCTTAAATTCATGGTTTGCTTCCTTGGAAAACAAAGCATAAAAGTATATGATACAGTGAAATTTTGCATTAAGAAATTGTGAAGCTCTGCCTCTCAGTACTCCAGCAAACTGATCACTGACTAAAATTGCTCACACCATGAGTTTCTATCTGTATGTAGAATGTATTTTCTTGATCAGTAACAAAGCAAATTAGTATAAAGGTCTGGTATGTGCAACATCCTGTATGAAGGCCCCAAAGTCCTTGTCCTGGTAATGGATGTGCCACCTTGTGCCTTAACTTGGTACTCTAATTTTTGTCCTGGGAGAGGCAATGACTATTGATACCTACAATCTTTCTTGCAAAGACCACTTCCATCTCTTCTGCTAATTGTTCAGAAAACCTCCCTGCTTACCTGTCACCATAGATTTGCATGGAAGCTATTCCATAGCTTTGAACAGTCATTTTGTTCTTCTCTAAACGGTTTCTTATTCTACCACATAATTTTAAGAGGACTATGTCTACATATAGAATTTAGTAATTTAAAAACAGCAATAAGTCACAGACATACACATTAACACAGTTAGGGTGGATGTGGCTGTGTGTTGGCTTCTTTTCCTCTCATAATTATTTTTACTCTTATCTTCTCTTCTTCCTTTTTTGTGTTTTACCACCTGCTTGGTGGTCTTTTATTACTGAACTGTGAGCATGTCCCATATGACATACCATTAAACATGATAAGAAAATGTCAACTGGAAAATATAAATATTGATATAATGTGATATGGCTTTTTTAAAATCTAGATTCTAGGATAAAAATCTTGGCCAGAAAATATTTTTGTACATACTAGCACACATATCCATAAACAAGCACTCACATATAAATACTCATAGGCACTATTGCAGAGCTCACACTGCTCCCATTCTGTACCAACCCACCATTACTGTCAGTTTGATTCTTCACATACCAAACCTCTGGCAAAAATAAGATTTTAAAGATGTTTACACATCTGTTTATCTGCCTTGATTGGTAAATGGTGGGTGGTAATATATCACCAGGTATAATTCCATGGACTCTAATGGCTTGGTACTGTGCATACAATAGGGCATTACAAATATTTAAGTGCATTATTTTTAGAAGGTTCTGAACATTTTTAATATTCTGAAAAACTCGAAGAGAAGGAAAGGCAAATAGCAAGACAGGCGAGAGAGTGAGGGAACATCCAATTAAGGATGTCAAAAGGATTTAAATGCTCTGCTTTCAACTGCTAGAACTACTTATGTGTTTGGAAGCCCTGGCTGAAAACTTGTCTACCCTCCTTTAAAAACCATCATTAAATGTCACTGCTTTGTTTGTCTTCACTCAGAATATATCATGTTTTCACTTCTGCTTAATGGGAATACATTGAAAGCTACTTTTAAAACACATTTTCCAGAAATTGTCTTAATATAAGAAAACACAAATTGACATCTAAAAACCACTCTATCTTTCCTCTCCTTTGGATAATAGTAGCTATTTTCTACCTATTTAAGATTTACAGTTTAAAATTAGGAACTTATTTTTAAAACACAGCTGACACTGTCCCATAGTGAATAATGTGACAGAGAATAATTTTAAACAGAATTGTAAAAGACTTTGATTGTTTGACGGCTATATGAGTCAATAAGTTCTGGTGTGTACAGTGTGTTAAAATATTCCTTTAAATTCTATGGATTTACAAAACAAGATAAAATGAAAAAGTTGTATCAGTTCAACAGCCTAGTGAATTAAATAGACAGACTTTGAAGATGTATCTTCTCTTCTGCATTTGTCCTTAGGTGATCTCCTGATGCTTGCAATGCCTTGAGCCTTGTTCATACATGTAAAGTATGGACAATTATTCTTTTTTATGGTGTGACATGCTCTAAGATCTGCATACCAATAATAAATTTAAAGAGATTTATCTCACATTCAGGTAATTAATATGTTCAAAATAAATATCTTGGGTTTTGTATCTGTAAAGGAACTTAGGATCCAAGGGCCAATGGTCATGAAATGAGATATCTTCACAGAATATAAAATCCCCCACTCAATTAACAATGACCAAACAAATAAAGTTTTAAGCAAACAGAATTTAATAACCAGCCTGGAATTTTTCTAGGAGAGAGACTGATATACCTGTGTCTGAATTCTTTATTTCTAGCACCAAATATGTTAGACCTTTATGTTGGATGTCTTAGCAAAAGAAAGCAATTCTGGGTGCAGAGCCATGGCAATGATCCAGAGCTAAATGAAGAGTAAGAATTTATCTGCTGCTACTAGATCACCCTGTGAGATATATTTCATGCGAATATTGACCTGGTTTTATCTCATTTTATTGGTTTAGACAGGAAATATTACAAATCCAAGTCTTTCAGATAAAAATTGTATACCAAGACTCTGCAAATTGTAGAGGTGCTAAGTCCATCAAGACTCTAAGAGGCAGGTTTGTGAGGGGCAAGATAGGCTTATAAAATTTGTAAATTTAGGTTTGGGTAATAATTACTTAAGGAAAGTTCATCTTCTGAATGATTCTAGAAGCTTTTTATAACGTTATATGATAAAGAGTGAGACAGTGAGACTGGTTTTTAGAAGATAGTGCCAACTTTTTCATTTTTGCCTTTCATTTAATATCAACAAAATAAAGAAAACCATTTAGGAATATTCTTTTTTTATGTATTCATTTGTATGTACAGTAATCACTAACCTAAATAAAACTACACCAACATAAGCTGGAGGGAAAGCTTCAAGTAACCCCAGCATCACTATGCAAATTTCAGTAAAACATCTGTTAAGAAAGAGTTACAGAATTGATATGATTGATATGATACTAATATTAATTTCATAATAAAAATTTATTTCTTAACTTTTTTTTTTTTTAATGAAAGTCTGACAGGTTCTATGTGTTCATTGTCACCAGGCAATGTATTTTTAGCCTGTATTTTTCATTCATTTTATTTGCTTGCTATCCAGGTGTGGCATATGCTAACAATGCAGAATGGAGCATGCTTCATTGCTATTTAGAGCAGTGCACTGATGACCAGTTTGTAGGTATTTGAAGCATCAGCTTTTTTAACTGTAGAGTTTTTTCCTCAGAGTAATAAGGGGAATACTCAGAGCAATAAGGGGAAAATAAATTTTTAAACTATAGTGGTCTCTCATCTGTCATGGGCTCTATAAATTCAAGGTTTGGTTTGGTTTGTTTTTCTAAATAAACAATGGAGAACTTTGGGTTGGTTTGATATAATTCTGGGACGATCAGCTCTTCTGCTTACATACAAGTTTTGTACTTCAACTGCTCCATCAAAAGCTTTAGAGATTGCTCTGTTATATAATTTATTGCTGGTTCTGCAGAGTAGAGCCATAGCACAGTAAAGACTAGATATACTAATTCAACAGAGATACAGTGCAACAGGATGCCAGACTTGTCAGGCATAAAAAAGTATCTGCTTACTTACACGTGTCTTGTGTTACATTTGACAGCATTATCCATGCTAGGATTGTTTTTACTTTACAGCTCTCCTCTGACACTATTTCACCTATTTCACTATTTCACATACTCACTTTCCTTCACCATAATTCTTTATGTTCTCAACAAAACCTGTTCTTGCCTTCTACTCTGGCCAAAATTGTAAGGTATCATAAAGTAGTTCCTGTTCCACCCATTTGCTTTTAATTAGAAGCTCCTGTTGAGATACTTTTCATTCCCAAGTGAGTGGTGTAGAGGCTGAGAACTGTACTGATTTTCTTGTACAGGTATAATCTGCAACTTCATAAAAGCTTTATGGAAGAATAACAGGCATGCATAAATCCCATCAAGGAGGACTTTTGTTCACTTACAAACATCTACCACACAACAATTGTAAACAAGTGTTTATGAAGTATTGCTTAATTTTTTAGCTAATAAATATATTGTTCTAATTAAAACTGTTATCATTGGTTTTTATTACAGGCTGTCTATGAATTAACTCTGAAAGAATTTCTATTTTCCAGAATGGAAGGTACAATAACAGAGATCTCCTTTCACCCAAGAAAATGTTTTTATTATAAGCAGACAAAAGTCTACAACAACTATTATTCTGATTTTTGAATAGCTCTCAAAGAAAAAAGATGTCAGCAATAAAAGTATAAGGATAAATTAACTTTCCCTACAAGAATAATATTATCTGTCAAGAATGGATTAAACTGATTAGGTATCCTAGCCTAAGTAAATTAGGTTACTGAAAATATATCTATAGAATTTCATTTATGTAAGCAATGGTTAAAAGCAAACAATTTTTTTTTTAATGAAGGGTATACATAAATATGTTAAAGTCTTCTATTAGACCTAGGCATGATGCTTGAAGCCTTCTTCATGACCCTACCTAAGAGCATTTAATACCTGCTGTGACTGAGGGCAAATGCTGAGTGTCTTGTCATTTCAAAATGAAGAACAGACCCACAATGTCATTCTTCAATCCTTTCAACTATAGATGTTTTCTACTTCAAAAACCTAAGCAAAGAAAAGTAATCTCAGTTTTCAAGGTAGAGTGTACTCAGTTTTCTGCAGTATCTGTAGTCTCCCAAAAATAAAACCTTAAACCACTGGAGGTTTTAATCATCTTACATATTTGAACTTTTTAATATAAAATTAAGCTGTGATGATGAAGTAGCTTCCTGGTGGACTCTGCCTTTCCCAGCTGTGACAGGATAATAATGATGTCTTAAATTTCATTCCATATACTCCATGCATCCTCAAAATAAATTTTCCCTAGTCTCCTGCTTTCAGGGAAAAGAAAATGGAGCTCTTTCATTTATTTTCATGTCAACCTCTTTTATTATGTTCCTTCATATCCAAAAGCAAAGAAGCAATTTCACATCAGGAACTCAAATACTGCTGAGGTGTTTTCTAGTCTTTTTCAGGATGACTCCCTCTTTTTTATGTCTGTGGCTAAAATTCAGTTGTAATAACGTCCTTTTTAAATGAGGAATCAAGCAGATAACATAACCCACTGTTCAAGCACATGAATAAATCAGATGATATCAGATCTCATGTTACAACACTTGCTCCTATCTCCATCACTCACACCCCAAGAGGACTACATGCTAACTGTAAAAGATTTGCAATAGCAAATGCTGTAACATTTAGTCAGTTTTCATGTTGGTTTTAATATTACATTCCAGTAATAACTACAGTTCCTGTGATCTGTTCTGTATAAAAGCACTTGCCTGTGTAAGAACTATTCTGTATTACAGTGCGTAACTACCAGACTTGGCACTTGTAGCACAGCATGTGTCCTTCCCCAGCAGCCCTCCAGTTGGCTGGCCCACAGCAACAGTGGGTTTGATGGCCACATAAAAAAAATACCCCAAAATGAAAAATGCTTTATTCTTTATTCTTCCTTACCTTTTCTGAATCATAAACATTACAGCAGTACATCAGTAATATTTTATTTGCACTAGCCCATGTAGCCATCTGTGCTAATGGAAAAGGGACAGTATTTTATCTACATCATATTTTTGGTCTTTTGTCTTTTGAAATTTTGGATTATTTCCAATTAAATTCAGATATCTGCTTGCAGCAACTATTTAGGAATTTAGCCAAGGTACCTTCCATAGGAAATGGAGGCTGTGCACTGACAGTCATTTGTTGTGTCTACATATTCACAGTGGTCCCTACATTGGATCTCTCTGGAGTCACATGTCAGGTCTGTGACTGGGACCCTAACCAGACTCTTATCTGGATTCTCTTTAATTTTGGAGAGAAATACAGAGTGAAGCTTTGAACATAAAGCCCATACCTAAAGCTATAAACTGTGCTCTGAGTATAAAACCTGAACATAAAACTATAAAATGTGCTCTGAAACTGCCTATTTCACTTCACCGGTGAAAAAGGTTGATTAGCACACACACACACACACACACACATATATATATATATATATATATATATATATATATATATATATATATAAATGTAGACAAAGAAAGGATTGAAGCTGAACCCCACAGCATAATCCCTGTGCAGGCCTTCTAAACATCAGTGGTAGTACAATAATGGTAAATTATTGCTATTATTATAGAAATGTAAGAGTACACCTTAGTGTGAAGTTTTTGCATAATTTTGCCATCCTCTTTTGGTTAAAAAACACCAAGTAAATGAGATTGGCCAGTTGCTGTGATTTCTGGGTTTTATGAGTCTAAACAAAAAAAATCCCCATTATTATTTCCATATCAGCTTTTACTGCTGCAGGAAGAAGGAAAAGGAAGGATTTACACTGAAAAGATCTTACTTTTTCCATAACAAAAATTAACCTAAATTATTTGTTGCTGTTACTGTAGAAGGATCAAACACTTCAAACATCAATTCAGTGCTGCCTAATTACATTTTTTTGATGCAAATTAAAAAAAAAAAAAAGAGTATTTTCAGGGGAAGCTTAGAAGTGAGGAGCAGAAGCATGCAGAGAGAAGTGAAGGTCAGCTCTTTCCCATTGGGAATCTCGGCAGCCAGCAGGGCTCTGTGGAGGGCAAAGGCAGCAAAGCCCTTCAGGAGGCAGCAGAATCTCCACCATCTGTGACTCAGCAGCACAGGTTGGTCCAAAGAAAAGTTTCTTTCCTTTGCAAAGGAAGTGACAGGAACGGGAATTCCTGCAGAGTGATGGGAACAGGGTAACAAAGTGGAGGGGACAAGGTGCTAAAATAAAGAGCCTATGCTAAATTTTATACACATGAAAATGTATTCATGATATCATGAATATATTCCTGAGCAGTCAGATAACCACTGGGTAGTGTCTCCCAGCTGGAGATAAAGCCTTTATAAGTAAACAACACTGAAAGAGAGACTACAGGATGGAGTTACATCAATACTGGCATGACTAATTAAGGACTCACCTATAGAAGTTTTCTCACTATATGATTCATATTTCATCCACTTGACTACTTAATATCTGCAAAATTTACTGCAGTTGCTTTATCTAATTAAAAAATCCCCACTTATTTTAAATTTCTGCTAATATGTTAAACATCTGAGCTTTTCCAATCAGAAATTGTTTTCTTGATATGACATATTTGTTGTCTCTCATATTTGTCTTGTAATTTAGTATTTCAAGTAATGTTGTTGGGCTGTACAGACTGGTGTTATTCTGGGGAAAAAACAATACCAAAAAACCAAGCACACATAAATACACTAAAATAATCTTTTCCATTAAGGAAAAATATAATATTTTTCCTCTTGATTGTTAAAATTGAAGATTTGACATTGGAAAGCAGAATCAGATTCTATTCTGAGGAAACAGTGTGACTTTTTTGAGTTAATAAATTACTTACTTATTCTTACTGCTAGTTTCTCCTTTCAATTTATCAGAAAGTAGCTATAAAATATAGTGTAATTGTGATCATTTAATCCTTGACTATGTGGAACCGTTGAAACTGTATCATGTTTGAAGTAACAACAAAATATACTAACTAAAATATTTGATTGGTATGATCAGCATGTCTGAAAAGATAAAAATGTATTATAGAAGATGAATGCCTTTACAACCTGGGTTTCCAGAAACTTGAAAGGTACAGCACCACTCCCACACAAAAATTCTGCATTATTCTGGGAGCTCCCTCCTGGCTGAGTTCTCACATGAAGGTCAAACCTATAAGGGGTTTATTACTATAAGGGGATGAAAAATGTTTTATAGAGGTAGAGATTTCAAACAATGTGTCCTAGAGGGTGACCTGATTTGAGTGAATAATCCTTGGAAGTTGAGACACACTGATAAATATTAAGACTCATTTTCAATCCCTCTACCATCATTTTTCTAAATGCTGAAGTTTCATCAATTTCTGAATTTCCTTTTACTTAATTTGTAAGATCTGGTATAAAAATAATGTATCATATTTAACAATTTATCAATTCTCTAGTTTCTAACTTTCAGGCCAAAAGAACTTTAACTAGTCTAAGAAATACTTTTTCTTCTTTTTTGTTTTAATTTGTGTGGGTGTATATGAGGTTTTTGGGTTGGGATTTTTTGGAGAGGGAGAGGGGAGTGTGTTTTGGGCTTTTTTAGTATAAGGACTTAAATTGAGAATAAGATGGAAAGATTTCCAAATTTTAGGAGGATCCCATAAAAAAATTCAAGAAGCTTACAAGAACATGAGGAAAACACTATGCTACTTTCTGTAAGTTCATGTGATCTTTAAGAAAAGTATTTGTATAAAAACAAACAAAAAGTACACCTTGAAAACCAGAAAAAGTTTAAAAAATAAAATAAATAAAAGGAATACACAATGAAGATAAACCTCAAACAGTTCATAAAATAAACATTTCTGTTTGGAATTGAAATAACATTTTGCCTTACTAGCTGAAAATGCTCATAAACATTATGCAGACTAAAAGTATATTAAAGTACTTTAGTCATAGTCCTTTAAAAACACATGACTTTGAAAGCCAGTAGAGATGGCATGTGTGAAATTATGTTGACTCTGTAAAGAGAAAGACAGGTTTTTAAATAAAAATTATTCCCCCTTCTTAATTCAGCTGTAAGTGTATTATACAACCACCAACTGCTATGTATTCTCCAGATGTTATTTTTGTGTGTCTGATAAAAATTGGCCTCTGCTCTCAGTCTTTTTTTTTTTTTTTCAGGAGAAGAGAGGAAGGGAGAAGGGAAATTATTCTTGGATTCTTCTATCAGTTCTGTCTGGAGAATTACGTTTGTTTTTGTTTTTATTAAATGCTCTCATTGACATAACACATTATGAAACATTGTGCTGTGAAGTGTAACATCAGCTTGTATCAGTCACACTGCATTACTTTACATGCCCAGCCTAATGTGTCACTGCACAGCAACAGCAGAACCACCCTACACAACTGAAAACAGCAATAGCTTGCAGATGAAAATATTGTAAAATAATTTCTGTACTGGTATATACTGCTTTTATAAATATGTTTCCAATTCTCAGGAGTAGGACCACTCACATAGAATTTCCTTAGGACAGCAGGAGGTTATCTGAAATACAAACTCATAAGAGAGCAGACCATCTCAAGAGAAAACATCTCTTGTGAGTATTTTAGAACCAGCTACATATTGAAAAGCAGATCTTTACTGTTCATACAATCCACTGTTAGTCAAATATATTGGGGCAAAAGGTTTGGTTTTCACAGATAACTTTCCATTTCACTTTGAAAACCTTTTTTTTCATGTAGAAGGAAGTATGCCTTTTCTGTATATCTGTAGATATAAGGAGACTATTTTTGGATGGACTAACTCCCTCTTCTGCTCCCCCTGTCCTCAAAAGCTGAAACAGCTTTTATTTTTAGTTACAATTTTGCATCCTGACTCTAGAGGAAAGGATTTCATTTAACCCTTCTGTAGTTATGTGTTACTCATGACTAGCAATCATTCTCTAGGCAACCAAGTTTCAGTATTTTACCTATGTCAGGTTCATAGGCAATACTCTACTTTTGAGTACCAGTATAATAAATAACAAAATAAGTTTTTAAAACAAAGGTAAGTGATTGTCTTTTCTTTTAGATCTTCAATGCTCTGATTTGAAGTGGGTTTACTGGTTGAAACATTTAGTGATAAACCATGACCTAAGCAACTAAATGCTTTAAGTTAAAAACATCAGACATTTAGGTGAGGGGTGTTTTTTCAAAGTGTTACTTATGTCCTTCACTAAGAAAAAGAGTTATCAATTTTCAAGGCTTGTGTTTCATCATATGAGATTGAAACATTATTTTATAGAACATTTTTCAATATTCTAATTTAAAAATTGAGTCATATAGGGCTCTGTTTTATTTCTCTTTTCTATTCAAGTTATTGTTTACATGTTGGTATTCAATAGTGGTCTTCTTATATACATTTATTAACTTTAAACTATAATGAGGATTAAAAAACATCTGTAGGCCCACTAAGTGTTTCTGTGAATGAATGCCTCTTGTATCTGAATAAAACCAGAATGATCTTAAAAGAAAGCAACAGGAGTTAGTTGAAGAGCTGAAGGACTGCAATGCCCTTTTTTCCAGTGCACGTGGCACAGTGCAGATCTATGGATTCATTCCTGCTTATAACACATCTGAACAGAACTAAAATCAATGGGGCCTGAAGAATTTTTCCAGTAAATCAGAAATTTTAAAACATACTTTTGCTTCAATAATTGACACTGAGAAACTCTTTTCCTTGATTTCAGAGGGGGCTAAAATACACCATGAAAATAGTAAAAAATGACAACACAGTCAGCCCTATATGTATTACAGATCTGGCACAATATTCTGCCTGCTGACAAATTCTGTGGACAGATAGGTCATGATATACACATGCTTTGAAATAAAAAGAGACAATAAGCATGTGTGACACAAGCAAATGGCACCAAGAATCCAAAGATTAATTGCATATATCATTTATGCTGCTCAAGAACCCACACTTGCAAGTCCTTGTGAAGAGAATACCACCTGAATTCACAAAAAGAGAAACTTGGTTTAGTTTTCATGGAGCCTTTAGTAGGAAGCAAAGAATTGCTTTTATTTTAGGGAAAAACATAGTTTAGTTTGATTCAGAGTATTTCAATAGTATCAGATGACAGTTTGAATTTATTACTGATTTTGGCTGAGATTATTTTTTCATAGAGAATAAAATGGAAAATGGCAATATAGGGATTTAAAAATAGTGGGATTCTGAAATTTTGCTTTCTCCAGCTCTTTACACAAAAGCTTTTACTAACTTTTATTGACAAATACTTTTCTCTCTGCCTTTATTTGAATTAAAATAGGTTTTATTTTAACTTTTATGTGGAAAAATATCCTGCCACGTTCATCCTCATGAAAACCTTTATATTTTGAAACAGCAAACTGTAATAATGCATGATGTATGAATATATATAAAAAACCATCATTATGCACTGGCAAACATATCCATCTATGAAAAATGAATGGAAAAATTAGGTGGTGAAAAATATCTACTTAAGAATTTATAAAGATAAAATTTATATGTAGGATAATTTGCAAAGAAATGTACCTGATTCTTTTATAGCTATATGATTTTATTTTACTGGAAAGTAAAACATATCTTTGTTTCATGAACATTTAAAATTTATGCCTCTTTAAAGTTTTTTTTTGAGGAGATAAAAATAGTATTTTTCAAAACTAATTCCATAGAAATTTTTAGCTTACTGAGTAGCAGCTTTGCTCATCTTATCAGCAGTCTTAGGATGCAGTAATTTAGCATCATTTACATGTATAAACATGCATGATCTTGAGCACTTGTGTTCTAGATGTTGATTCTGAGAGAATGGATGATGCTATTGCTGAATATTCAGTCATTTTTCCTTGCATTTTTATGCAGATAAAATTACATTTGCAGCAGCTGGAAATTTTAACTGGACAATTCTGTGATTAAAATAAGAACTGAGGTTTTGGCTGGCTTGGAAATACAGACTGTAATTTCTTCAGGTACTTCAGCTGTCTCTTTTCAAGTCCCCATGACTCCTGTGTAATTGGGTATTTCTCTATGCACTAATTAGCAAACGAGCTCACTGCTGTCGTCAGCCCAGCAGAGCTGCTGGCTCGGCTTCCACACGAGTGGAAGAGATCTTGGGCTGTGTTCTTGCACCAGGGCAGCCCTGGCACTGCTGCCACACAGCCAGAATTTGATCATAACCAAAACCAAGCGTGTTTCTGTGGGCATGACAGCATCATCTCATGCTTTGGGATAAAGATACTTCACAGCTTCCATCAAACAATAAAAATAACTTTTTTAATCTACAAATTTATTTTTCTCCATTTTGTTTGCAGTTAATTAGCTGTAGATAATAGCCAGTCCTGGTGGGTAGGACACCTACGGTTTTCTTTGTCAGTTATTCCAGAACTTGAGATTAGGTCCTCCATAGAGACAAAATGCCACAAATTAACTATTTTATTTGAGATTTTATTTGACCTCTTTGCTAATTAGTGCATATGAAAATGTCAGTTTACCCAGGGGCAGCAGTAGCCCAACTAACAGTTGCTGAATTACCAGAAAATGTTTCTTACTAACAATTTACATTTGTATTGTTAATGAGTTCTGTATTGTATTAATCAGATTATTTGAACAGTGAATATGAGCACTTGGACTAACCACAATAAATTTTTGCTGTGTTTTAATTAACTTTTAAGGTTTTTAATTAGACTAACAACCTTATTTGGTTTTCTGTATGAGATGTAATCCCACATTAATCTGTTAAGTACAAAGAAAAAAAATTGTACTTAAAAATTTATCAGTAAATATTTTCTTTTTAAAACAATCCTCACATCAGTTAACACAGCAGAGTAAGCTTTTGTTTTGTTTTCCAGAGGGGTGGCTATGATACATAAAAGGGAAATGTTGTTTCATGCATAGTTGCTTTCAGTGAGAATAAAAATTTAACTATGATTATTAATTAGTCAAAATTTATATTTCAAATCTGTTGGTTGCACCTCATGATTATGACAGTCTTAGAACTTATTTGTTTTTGTACCTGAGAAGGAAAGACATTTTGTCTGTATCACACATGGACGGTAAGGCAGAAACAGTAATTCAACTTTGAATTGCCAATTTTCTGGTCCATTGCCCTAATCACAAGATCATTTTTCTATGTTCAACTTTGGATAATAAAGAAGATATAGTATAGATTTTTCAAGCTTCATTTCCAATGACTTGTCTGTAACTAGGGTGCAATTTGATTTCGTGTCTTGGGCAACATTCTTTCTTTCAATTTGTTTTGAAGTTAATGGATCTTTCGTATGCAAAAGAGTGAGTAATTTTTTAAAACTGGTATAGATTATTCAGAATCTCACCAGCAATGAATAGATGTATTCAGATGTTCACATTGTACTTTCTTTTTCCTCGGCTTGATAAGTACTCATGATCAAAATATTTCCAATCTGCTTTTTCAAGTTCAAAATTGAACAGCATTAGGTCAAAAACAAACCTGAAGAACATTTTTGACAAGGAATTGATTAGATTAAATACTTATATAAAGTGGATAATCAATTTTACTTGGAACACTTTCAAGCATTCACATGTGCAAATATGGATGTAAAATCCTCCTAGATATTTAAATTTAAAAATGAGCTATGTGTGGTAGCCAAATCAATGTGTATTAATGCAAATACACACTGCCAAAACCATCCAGTGGAGTGCCTGTAGTTAGGCATTATGGAAAGCTGCAAGTATGAACAGAATTGCCCCTTTCCCAAGTGCCACAGACATTTCATGCACTCAGCAGTGATGCCTCTCAGGAATCAGGAGAAGAAATGTAATTATTGTCAGCAAGTGACACAGCAGAAATCTTACCAAGTAATTATATCAGCTTTTGAAAATCCCTTTCACATCTCAAATTAGAAGAAATTCACATTCTATGAATAGAATATAAAAAATAAACCCAACTCTACATTAGAACTGCATTCACAGTCTTACCTGTCTTATCATCTCTATAGGTCTGACATGATGTATCAGTCAAAATCTTCAGAATACTTGAGATATAATTCAAGTAATATTTTAAAACACAAACCACAACCACATCAATATGCAAGTCTGTAGGCACCATTACCTTCAAACCGTGAAAGTTTGAAGATTAGCTTTTTAAAAAATCCTTTGTAGAATATACTAATTACTATAAAAATACATAAGTGCAAAATTGTTACATATAAAAAATAGAATGTCTGTATCAATAATAAATGTTTTAAATTACGACTAAAAGTATATCTTTATGAATACATTGATATCAGCCTTTTGAACTTCTTCCAGCTTTCATAACTCAGACTCTAGTGAACAATCTTATTGTCTAGTTTAATAATGATTATATATTCAATAGTAAGAAACATTATGTCATGTCCAGAACAGTATATATTTTTTTGCATGTTCTCTTTTTTTTTAAATACTCTACCAGTGATCTCAAGAGAGTTGCTTTTTCTAATCCTAAGGCCATAGGTACAAAAGAAATCATATAAGTAAGAAAAATTGCTGTGTCTCCAACAGATCATTTTTAACCCAGCCATTTGCATTAATCCAAATTGTTTTGTGGAAAATGTGCACAAATTTATCACCAAAAATTGTATCTGCAAAACCATAATTAATCTTTTCCCCAGTTAAAGTTATCTAGTGCTAGCTAGAGAGGAATAACAGAATATCTAAGTTCATCTTTGGACATGTAACAAGGAAACAAATATGACCTTCTTGGTTTATCATTGACAAAGACCAATTTAAATAACTCTTCAAACACTTAAGATTCAATCTAATGAGTTTTGAGCAATGAACACTTTGAAGTTGCACACAGGTTATTGCCTTGGCTATTAGATGTCATTTATGCTTATGAGGTAATCCATCTTGTTCCAAGATTATTTTGCTTCTCATAAAAGGACTTGCATCAATATTTATCTTTAGGCTTCAATTGTTTTGTTTATGGCTTAAGGTATAATATTAAAGCTCTTCATATTGACTAATCATCAGTTATTTATACAAAGTTTCAATTAAACTTTTTATGATAAATTACAATTCAGAGCTTAGAAACATGTTGATTCAGTAGTGATGTTATCAATATCAATTATACAACAATAATTAAAATTAGTTTTTAAAACATCAAATGGGTGAGTTTTTCTAGTTTTTACCTGCATTTAACTTTATGTTCAGATGACTGCTTAGAACATCTGACTCTCATCTTTTCCTTTCTTTTGGAGTTTTGAGTGCAGCTAAGAATTTCTTACTTGTGCCATCTAAAAATACTGCAGAAGCATTTCTCAATTCATTTAATCGAGTCAGATGGTGATGAAGAACCAAGAAGATGCCCATGGAGGTGCAGCACTGTGTTAGATGAGGAAACACCTTCAACCTTGGTGAGTGCATTTTTTAATATGGGTCAATATTAAATAATGTTCTCATGTCCTTTTTTTGCTTTGGAAAAGTAATAAATCTCTGCCTAGTGTTATCATTCATTTTATTACTAATCAAGTAAATGCATCTGTCTCTCTTTTGGTCTTTTTCTGAGGTTCCCTTCAATTAATTTTTTTCCAAGTTAACAGAGTAATCTGGAACACAGCATATCAGAAACCACAAGGTGAATTTACAGAATAATATGTACCTTTTCACTCTCTTGTTCAGCGCACTATATTCAGAAAATACACTTATTAAATTATCAATTATGACAGTAACTCTCTTTTAAGTGCTGACAATAAATTTACTACCCACCAAAGTGCCTACAAAATTCAAAGGATTTCAAGAAAAATACACAACAAATTCCAGTATCTGTTTTAGAAGCATTGTCTAGGGCCAAAGAGTATAAAATTCAAATTTTTGTAACTAACACCATATAAAAATAGGTTTATGTGGGGAATACTGTATTTCCAGTGGTAACATAGCAAATACTGCCAGCCTGCATTCCAATCTCAGCTCATTTATAGGCCCAAGCAGCCAACTACTTGTTCTGAATACAACTGATCTCCTTGTGAAAATTCAGTCCTGAACAGCTTAAATTTGGCAAGTCGTGCTCTATCCCTGCTGTGCTGCTAGAAGAGACCTGTAATAAGCCATATATATTAGAAGCAACAATCTTATCGATTCTGAGGATTCCCTTATATTGTCAAGAAAGGAAAATGTGAATTATTTCTAATCTCTATACTCTTACAGACCACTTTGAAAGAGAATATTAAAAATAAAACCTGTAAATACATATCTTGTGGAATTATATTTTTCTCTAAGAAAATAAGTGATTTTGTTTCAGTATTTTTTAAGGTTAAGATGTCAGCAATAGCTTTTATTACTAGAAGCATGATAAAACTGGACCTCAGAAGGCCTCACATCTGTAGACTCCTTGTAGTTGTTAAAAATCCAGTTCTACCTGGCCTACAACTTCATAATAGGACATTACCACTACTTTCCAATATTTTCTTCTCACTCATGCCTTCAGCTGATAAATTCAAAACACAACTAATGTGTCTTAAAATTAATTATTCCTGTAGGGTTTATGTCTAAATGAAGGACAATCTTTATCATTAGAAATACTGAACAGCTCTTGCACTTTATGCTTTGTGACCAGTGAGTATACTCTAGATCTGTTTCCCAAAAGTATATTTCTCTTCCCATATACATGTAAAATATTGTCCAAAATTCTACACTTATTTTTCCCCCATAAAAAAAGAACAAAATGGTTTAACCAAAAGCTGTACGAAAGAAGCTCACTTGTGGCCAAAGCTTTCTGATAAGAAAACAGCCCAGTTCTCAATTCTCTCTTTCCTTAACTAAAGCAATTCTTTCTCAGCATATCCAAATATGTTAAATTTGTCCATTCTGTCTCTAATAAGAAGTAGCACAAACTAAAGCTCACGTCACTGAAATAAGCACTGGCTTTTTTTTCTTTTCCCCAGCATATCCCTGCAAAAAGAATGGATGTTCTTAGTGTACTTGCTGAGGGTTGAAGGGACTTTAAAACATGAGATTATTTCAAAGTAAGACAAGAACAAATAAAAAGTTAGGAATCAGAAATGCAAAAAAATCCTGCTGGATCTCTTTGGTAGTAATTGCTTTATAATTATCCATTTTATGTTAACTGCTAGATTTTTTTTTCTAATAAAGGTCCATTTTTGTTTTCTACCTTTTTTAGTTAAAATAATTTCACTATATTTAATTCATGTTATAATTTCTTATTCAGTAAGGTTTCTGGTTTTTCTTAGTGGAAATATATAGCAAAAAATTCAACCAGTTCCAGAAGGAACTTTCCATTTTTCTAACACTGAGTCTTCTGAAAACACTGGGAATGGAATCTCATAATAAAAAATAACAGTTTTTACTTATGCCACCAAACACATAGATAAAAGCCAGTGAAACATCAGAATAGTCTTGGACTCCAGCCAAGAATTAATGAGATTGGTGAGAAGAGTAAAACCTATTTCTCCATGGTAGATTTTAATTTCTACTCCTCTGTCTTTGCTGTTTTCATTTCATTATGGTTTTAATGAATTCTTAATTTTTTAATGTCAATAGTGCACTTAAAATTTTAATACTTCATAAATTAAAGAATTACATGAAGAAAAAGTGAAAATATTATCGCTGCAATAGGAGTTGTGTTTTCAAAGGTTAATCATTGTGAAAGCTTCCTGACATATACCATATTTTCTTTAATCAATCACAAACCAAGACATTGTAGACCTTCCTATAAGGCAGAAATAAAGCCTCATTTTCTCAGGGCCTGGATATGGTGCTGCTTCTAATGAAGATGAGCACGGATGAGTGGATATGAATCAGAGATTCATAGCTACTGCTGTCATTGACACTCATGAAACTAGTCATGATTCAGCTGTCAAGTCCTACAGTTCCTAAACTTTCTTCCACAATTGGGGGTACTTTTACAGGTAGCATAACTAATCAAAAATCCCTAGCTCCAAGTCATTAAAGAATGACATATTGGAATAGTCATGCAGTTTCCCTAAGCGACACAGCTAAATGCTGCAAACACTGAGTGTGAAAAAATGTTATCTGAAATGTCAGTTTGCACACACAGGTGTTAGATCCCATTTATATTCTTCTTCCATCTAACACAGAAAAAGCACATCTGGCAGTTAATATTTTGTTTGAGAAAGTCTTGCTGAGCCTCATCACAACCAAGTGCGTCCATTTTTCTCTCCCTGCACGAAGCATGAAGTAACATTGTGCATCAAAACTTATTACGTTTTTTCAGCTTGTGAGAGTTTATCCTTTTTCAACTGCTGCTGTATTTGAAATATAAATAGTTTAACAGCAAAATAGGCAGGTGTTTGAAAGCTATTTCCAGCACTGGAATGAGGCATCTTTTCCTTTTCAAACTACAAATGGAAATGTTTAGTTTTTCCTTGTATGTAACCACAGAAAAAAAACTCTAAACAGGCAAATTTCTTCTAGACACATACATAACTCCATTTCTGTGGATCATGGGAGCAATGCCATCCTTGTCTTTTTGCAGCTGGCCTTCCAACCCATACAGAAAGTACAACCAGAAAGTGCCTGAGACTGAAACAACCATCTCAAGTAAGGAAAAATCTTTCAGCACTGACCACAGCAGAAACCACAACTCCAAGAGAAAACACAATCTTCTTCTATATCATGCTTATAGAGCTTCCAGGACAACATTATCATGCTGATATCTTATTTAAGATGTTAAGAGTCTTTCTATTGTTTACTGACAGCTCTTTTTAACCTCCATTTCCCCTCTTTCCTTCCTCTGACCTTTCACTGGATTACTACTGCCCACATATACATATAAACATATATGCAGAGAACATATGAAAAAAAAACTTAAAGAAAGCTAAACGTTTGATTTCTATAGCTTTTTGTAAATTCAATCTGACTACAACTTTTCTGACCTTATTTAATATTTGTATTTTATCTGTTTGCTTAACAGCAAACCAATAAAGGGTTTTTTTTTTTTTTATGAAGAAAAGGAATTGGAATTAAAATAAAATACTTTTGTCATGACAAAAGTTCTGACCACATATATAGCTAAACTGGGAATCAATTATATACCTGACACTTCATATGCTATGGCATTCCCTATGATGTTGTCAAAGCATAGAGGAAGAGAGGGATAATCCTCTTTGTCAAAAAGTAGGCTGACAAAAAGTGAAAATCATTACAAGTTTTGATGAAAAATCAGAATAAACTCCAATTACTTGGCCTCAAATTCTATTTCAAACTTGGAATTCACTTCAGCTTTTCCTAAAGCTTAAAATCAGAAATTTTCCCTTTTCCCTGGTACTGTTATGGATTGTTTTTTCATTTGCAATTATCCTTGGTTCCTGTTCTCCTGATAGTGATGTTTTTCTAGGTCTCCCACAGATTTTATGCCTCCCTGTTTTACTTTTTTTTTTCCCTGAGACTGAGGAATGCATTAAGGCAGATTGACTGACTCAATGTGTTTTGGAACACAATGAGAAATTATTTATGCCAAATGAAAAAATTTAATGTTCATTGTCCCAGAAGACAAAAAAATGCAGATATATTTCTGAAAGAAATTGCTGAGTAACCTGCAATGGGGTTTCATAAGCTTTTCTTCCTTTCAAAAAGATAAGAAAAAAATAATCCAGTTTTTGTTAGTATTTCAAAATCTCTATTTACCAGCTATTTTTTATGATTCCAAAAGTCTTCACACTAAACAAATTTTGCACACAGGTTTAACCCCAGCTCATTCTCATGCAGCACAGCTGCTTTCTCATTCCCCTGCAGTGGCATGGAGGAGAGAATTGGAAGAGTGAGAAAAAATGTGGGTTATGTTAAGTAGCTTGGTAGGAAAAGCAAAAGCTTTTGATTTGCACTCAAGGAAAGCAATGAATTCATTCACTAATTCCCATCAATGGGGAATCAGGGCTACATCACATATCCTTTGGAAAGAAAAATATTATTATGGTATATATTGTGGTTGAACCAAAGTGAGTCTTCAAAAAGGACAAGGAAAAAATGTATGGAATTGTGGCTGCTTCTGTAAGAAAGGAAGAGATAAAAAGGTATCTTTTCATGTTTTAATCTGTACAATTTCACTTGGAATATAAGACACTAGTCATTTTGTTTGCAATAAAGAGCAGAAGGGAATGCTGCTAATGTCAAAGTTGCTTAGATACATAGCCCTACTTAAATCAGTATGAATTAAGCTTCTAAAAATGTTTGTAATCTGGGCCTCTCGTGCTCGTACATCAAAAAAATCAGGAGCAATTTAGTATGCATGGTTTTTTTCCCTGAAGGTTGAGCAAGAGTTGTGGTCAGCCAGCATTAGAAATTACTCAAGATGAATGGATAAATAAGTTTCACAGATTTGAGCTTCTGTTGCAGACTGAGGCACTTGGACAGAAGGACAACCCTTCTGTACTGATCAGTGATCCTCACCTATTCCAATGGCAAAAGGCTTCCTATGGGATTTATTGTTTTATAACATTGCCATCTGTGCTGGCGTCATGTTGTGGATGGGTCTGAAAGCATAGACAGGAATTATGGTGACACTAATTTTTATACGCAATATTGCCTGGCTAATAGAATTTGGCCATACTCTCCCTCTTCCACAGCTTCAATTTCTCTAAAAATCAAGGAATACCCATCACACTAAAATAAATTGACTTTATGGTACTGTTCTAGACAATGAATTCTTTCAAAGGCAAAAAAAAAGGCAAGATTTGGCAATTAAAGAAACAAAGGCTTTTCTTAATTGTCGGCTGTTTACAGTTCAGGATTGGATTTTGTTTGTTTCTTTCTTTCACTTGTTATTTTGTCACCTATGTATTGAGTTATCCATTCAGGACTGGGAGGGACAATGACAACAATAATATATGGCGATTTTGACATCTTGTGCTAATAGAAAATACATTTCCAGAATCATTTTGCACAATTCCCCATAGTTTGACTCTTTCTTTGATTAGTCTGTGCTCTCTGACACTGAGGACAAAGTTTCAACAGCTCATCATTAAGCAATCATTCCAAATTCCAGAAACACCACAGGAAAAGATGCTAACCAGCACTTATTTTGAAATTGTATGTATTTGCATGAGATTTATTTCACCTGTGATGGCATTTTAGGAGAGACAATGCTTCATTTTGATTCCCATGAGGAATCAGTGTGCTTTGCGACAATTCCAATTTGATACACAAAGAAAGGTAGAAAAAAGAGAAAGAAAAAGAGAAATAAAAGGAGCACTGTAAAGATCAGAGTAGAATTCTCATAGCAGAAAATAAAACTGTAAGATGTTAAGAGAGTCAGAACTTGAAAGAAGATTCCTAGGTGGGCAGGGGAAGCCAAAAAGATAATCTATAAAGAAATAGTTTTAAAAACAGATCTTTAAAACAGAAAAATTGAAAGATATACATAAATCCTAGAGAAGCCAAGGACAGAAAGAGAAAGTATAGTGAAAGCACCCCTGCAGAAAGTCACAGTCTGAGTAGCACTCTAGACTCACCAGAGAGTTTCCAGCAGCAGGAATGTCTAACAATTTTCTGAACTGGAAATATTGATTTTTTCCTTTAGTGCCCCCTTTTTTTTTTTTCATTCTCAGAATGCACCTTTCTATCCAACAATCTGAAGCAGGAGGAGAGCTTGGAAAAACACGTGTTCTAGGTTTTTTAACTACTCCAAATGACTTTGAAATTACAGAGCCACAGCTGTGCTGAAGGCAGAGAGATTAAGCTTTCTTTACTTCTGCAAAGCCATCTGTCATACCCTGGTCTGGGGAACCATTCCAGGCGGTGCACAACCTGGTTAACCCAGCCTCTGTCCAGCTGGATACCCAAATGAGATGTTTATCCTAGGAGGGATTTTCAAGATTCTTTACAGACAGCAATTCAGATGGCATGTTCTGCCTCACTGCTGTTGGAGCAGAGACTGAGGCCAGCACAGCACAGCCTCTGTCCTCCCAGCCAGTGCAGCTCACTTGTGTTCACTGGTGCTTTAACATGGATTCAGCTACGGTCTGCAAGATGAACCTACATTTTATAACTAAGAAGTACTAAAAGTACTGCCCTTACCTTCACCCAAGAGTTAGAAAAGCTGTAGCAAGACTGTATGTCTGGTTTGAAAGCATCTCAAGTTCTCAACAGTCAAATAGAAAAAAGTCCACAAGAAAATCTGTGATGGACATTGAAACAATCAGATTGCTGATTGAACCATCAATGTGGGACAGAAGGAGCAAAACGGAGCTCTTCCATAAAACTGTAACTAAAGACTCTTCATCTTAGAACTGAGCTTCTGTGATCAATATTGTTCTCAGTGAAAAATGTAGCCTGCTAATATTCAGTGTGATCTGCTCTATAACAGAGTATTCTATACCAGGAAGTCTAATATTATTATCGTAAAGCAAGAATAAATTATGGAGTGTTCTGAATTTGGTTATTTTATTATAGTGGCACAAAAATTGAGCTATTCCTAGATTAATAAATGCAGAATGCTAAGCAACATGTAAAATCAACAAAATACATTAAAAACAGGAAAGTTAGTAAAAAGAAAAGCCAAAAAAAATTCAAAGGCAGAGAGGGACAAATAAATTTTATTATTCTCCAAGCAATTATTCTCAGCTTTGATGTTGCTGAGTAATATTCAGATCAGTATTTTTTCTATTGTTATATACCATGACAATCCATGAAGGAACAATAATTTTGAGGTTTGGTATGTGGAAACACAGAACAAGAGAGAATAAAAAGGATTTGTATAATAGTAGGGCCTTAAAAATGATTACATCAATGACAGTAAAAATTCATTAACAGATGAATTGTTCTGAAAAAGGTCACCAAAATGTTTTAAGACTTTTGGATTTAAGTCTTTGTAAGTTTTAGAATAATTTTGACTGGCAGAACTGTTTATGCCTTGTGTCAACTTCTTTTTGAGAAATAAGCAGCTGGGTTGGGACCAAACTCTATATCCTTTGCCCCTTCTAAAACAACATAAGCTTTCAGGAGGCTTGAAATTACTGGCTTATGTCTTAGATCATGGACTACTGAAAATACCTTTATACATGTATGGAACCAACCTGGGTTTGACTTCAGATTTCCAAAGTTTTCTGCCAAGTTAATTGATTGAGTACAAAATTCACAACTATTGTTGTTCTCTTTCAAGTGATTTATAAGACAACTGGAGACAGAATCTGGTGCCAGTGTCAGATTAATCTCCTTTCTGATATCTAAAGGTAATATTGACTGGTAAGACTAACTGTAAATCTACCCAAATAAAATCTTCAGGATACATATCACATACAAGAAACTTTAAGACCTTTAAAGGCCACATCTTCAGATGAAAGTTTGCTCACAAGGGCACCAGATTTTACTGTCACTTTTTATTCCAACTGAATTAAGTATTTCAAATTTCTTCCCACCATCCTTTTGTGACTTCAAACATAAAACCTCCAAAGATACCTATTAGCATGCAGCAGGTAATAGCAATTGCTATCTTTTTTTTTTTTTTTTTTTTTTGAAATGTGATTGTTAACTTCTAAACACAAACTCCCAAATAAATAATGGCAAGCAATATGAAACCCCAAAACCCCAACATGCACTGATTCCCTTTATGGAAGCAAAACACATTCTTGAGCAAACTGTGTTACTTCTAACATTACTTCAGCATTGCTAAATGCTACCACTGCCAAACCCACCACTAAATCATGTCCCTAAATGCCTCATCTAAACATCTTTACAATATCTCCAGGAATGTTTTTTTCAGAGGAATAAAATATCATTTTTTTAAATTTATCTTGTCAAGCTAAATAAATAAGAAAAAATTGTCTAAATGTTTGTCAGCCATACAGAGGCATATTCATTTATTCAGCCTTTGTGCAGCTGGAACAGTTAAATAGATTACATATATCACTATGACAAAGATCAGATATAGTAACCTGAAAAATAGCATCAGCTTGCATTAATCAATCAGAAGAGGGATGTTCCCACATGTTTCTAAGCTCTTTTGAAAAATTCAGTTCATAGAACTGGTAGGTCTGAGTTAAATTTTCAATAACATATGAAAACAAAACAAATGAAAGCCTCAACTACTCACAAACAAAATAAGAAAACTCATCCATGATTTCATATGTCTTGGTAATCAATATTAAAAAAAAATGGGCACTGCCTAATACCAAAATGTATGCATTTGCATCTCTTTGTGAATATTTTCCATAAACAAAGCAGGCATCTACTTTTGAACTTCTTGCAGAAAGTAAAATGCTTTTTCTCAAATAGGTAAACATTTCTTCTGAAATCTAGTCAGTGAAATATAATATTTCTAGACTATGTCAACATTAAAACAAGAGGTTCTAATATGATTTATTACTAAACTGTTGTGTAAAAACAAGAGTTTTAATTTTAATTATTTCTTTGTCATGGCATAGCAGATTGATGTTTGTTCTGTGAGCTGTTAGATTTTGTGGACAGAATTGCAACTCATGATAAACAAATTATACTGCCTAGAGAACACAGAAAGCTGCATTTATTTTACTAGAATAAAACGGTAGTTAAAGAATCTTCTATGACAAGTAAGGGGATTTTTGAGGTATGACTATATATCAGTACACTTTCTCATGCATAATCTTAACAAAAAATATTGTCAGGTTCAGAAGCTTAACCTTGTCCAGTAAAACTTTTCCCACATTTTCTTTTGCATACGTTAATCTAGAACCAAACCAGCCTAAGGACCCATTCTGGAATGCTGTAAGAAGCTAATATTCAGTTTCAAGTAGGCTGCCAGCAATGAGTTGAGTAAGTCTAAGCCTTGACAGCTAAGCATAGAAAAGTAATGTTTTTAATATTTAGTATTTAAGGTCATCACACAATTGCAAGACTATACTGTCATATCTCCAAAGCATACACCATTCAGACTGAAAAATAACATTTCTACCTTCAATTCTAATCTTATTGTTCTGGGCCCAAACACATTTTTCTTATTTCTTCAGTGTATGAAATCAGAAAGATGGATATTTTTGAGAGTTCCTACAGCTAGCAATGTTTGGCCTAATTCAGAACACATAAGAGCCTGCTAGAAAACAGGGGGGAAATATCACTTTATCACCCTTATCCATCCCCTCACCAACTCCTTCGTATCGTCTACTCAGCACTAGCACCTCACAATGCAAGTCCTCCAAGCGCTCTTTTCTTCAATCAGTGGTGAAACATCCACTCTTTTTCCCAACTGCACATCCAGCTTCATTCCACAGGCCCAGGATATCTTTTGCAAAGTTTATGAGCAGCCTTGCAGGCACTTGGAGCCCACCACTCTGCTCAGGCACTGTGGGTCATTGCTCTGGGACTTGCTGCTGGTTGTTAGCACGAACATTGGTGTCCATCAGGAGAACATGGATGTTCTGCCAGGGCACTCACTGGAGCACCCTGCCAGCCTGCAGGAGAACAGAGTAATTTCATGTGCCCATCTGTCCCATGCTGTGCAAAACTGGCAGAGGAATTTCATTATTTACATCGTTCAAAAACACAGATAAAGAGTTTGAATATCATTAGCAGTTTCAAGAAAAATAATCAGTGACTTGAAGAGAAGTAAACATATTTAATGGCCCTATGCTGTTTCTCACTGCAATGTCAATGCTTCCAGAACAGAGGTCTATTAAAATAATTGAAAAATATCTTTTTGTCTGAGCCAACCCTGCTTTTCTTTTGGAACAGCTGGGTTTTGGGGGGCTTTTGTGGATTTTTTTGGCTTTATTTATTTCTTTTTCATTAAAGATATTTCTTTTAATAAATAAGAAAGGGAAACTGTTTTAAAAATAATTAGATTTTAAAATATCTTACACCAAAAGAATAATGCAAATAATTATGAACATCTTGTAAGATTTTAATATTGGTCATAATAGAAAACAAAGTCTTGTGCACACAAGGTGTCACACTAACAGTTTCTGTGATTACATTGTCTTCTTCTCCTGGCCCATCTTTTTCTTTATCATGACGTTATGACTCTTCAGACACTAAGAACCTGTTCTTCGCCTTTGAAAAAACAAGACCAAAACCAAAAGCAAGGCAAAATAAAACCACACAAAACCCCCCACAAACCACCTCACCCTCAAACCCCAAAAAATGGAGACAAAAATGCTGCCATAAATTAGACTTGAAGTCTTGCCTCTGCCTCCAAAAAGTTGATGCCCAGGATAAAGAGTGAGATAATACTTTGAGTACTCTCTCATCCTTCATCTATTTCTAAACTCAGCTTGATTTGTCACTGTCTGGCATGCTCAAGGAGTGCATTCTTCAGCCATTATTTCCCAGTCTCCTCTTGAAGTTAATGCAAAGCTCCCATCCACAACAAACTGACAAGAAATTTCATAATTGAGACCTGTTGCAGGAGAAATCACTGCATTACTTCTTTAGAACATGCCTCCTGTTAGCTTAACTTGATTTCTCAAGATCTTTTCTGCACAGAAGAGAATATTAGTTTTTCCCTAACTTTCCTCTCTTTTTTGCTACTTTTCACTTTTAGTTTATTTCCCAGTCATCTATTTCTGAAAGTTGATCTTTGCACAAATGTTGTTCTGTGGTCTTTTTTCATCCTTCTCTGAACTGCTCTCCATTCCACCACTTCCATTTTGATATAAGGGGTGGAAATTATAGAATTGGCTTAATTCTTCTCTTCCTTTTTTTTCTCCTAAAACTAATTGCTTTTTATTTTGTACCCCATACCTACTGAGTTTGTGTTTGTTTGCAAATGAAATTATATCAGCATCCAGAGAGCTTTAGCTTAAATAGTAATGGTCTGCTATGCACCCATGGACAGACAAGTTTCCTAATATTTTATGTTTGCTTTAAATCAGTGCTGCTTAAATACACAGCCCCTGCATTCCCTAAGCTTTTTTACCTCTTCCTGTTCTTCTCTCAGCTTTCCTGCTTATGAATTTCCTTGCCTTTTCTTAGACTGAGATGAAAGTATATCAGCCTAGTACCATCTGGCAATAAAATGAATGCAATTAAACTATTTACTCTGTTCTTACCACAGTACTACAGAGATACAAATTCAAGTTTTTACCTTTTAGACTCCTTCATAAGATAGGTATCTACTGATTTGCAATTCAGTTGGCAAAAGTACTAAAGGCATTTTGAATGAACTGGCCAGGGTTTTTGCAAGTAGCATAGCAAGGAACTGAATATACATCATCCACTTGTAAAAGCAGGCTAAGAGCTCATGATGGCAGCCAGAAGCAGGAATAGAAGCATGAAATCCCATGGCTAAGGAGAGCTACTTCTATTGTGATGCATAAGAAGATGATATTCATTTGACAATTTTGTATGCTCCCATGGGTTGCAAAATCCTGCAAGTGCCTCCATGACTGTGGAAGAGATGTGAATGCACATCAGCAAACATGCCAAACAAGGAATACATTTCAAGTGAGACTACACACCATTCAATGTGCTGGAGAGAGCTTCACATGTGAGCAAGGCTGAATGAGTGGCCAAAAGCCCTATCCCCTCAACAGGACTGAGCCAAGAAGTCCAGTAGAGTAATTCAAATTTTGTTTCTTAGACATCTTGTTGCAAAGAGACTTCTGCCTTTGGATGATATTTTTGTACATTTTATGCAAAACACATCCTAGTTCTGTCAGTGCTAAGCTAGCTACTAGATGACCCTAAGCCCTCCAAACTTCTGGCATAAATACATGTTTTCATGCAAATACAAGCTAAAACTGTCAGGATTACAAAGTCTTGTAAGAAAAAGAAAAGCAAAAGTGTTTAGGACTGGTTTCTATTCCTGCCTAGGAGCCAAGAAAATGAGAAACTGTGGCTAAAATCACAAAAGTGTCCAAAAAGTACATGAAAACCATGGCACTCAACTTGTGGGGAAAAAAAAATCATGAAAAGTAATTGGAGGTGTCAACTGGTTTCATCTGGAAAATAAATCATTCTCTTCATTGAATTTTGTATGGTGCTGTTTTGTAGTTTTGAGCAAACCAGTGTTGATAACACAGGGGTGCTTCAGAAAAGGTTCAATTTATGACAACATTTATTATAAAAAACAAACCAAGTGGTACTGATTTTATCCATGTCACTTTCATGTCAACAGCTGTACTTATTTTGGTAGTCATAAACTTAGTTTTAACCAAAGTAACTTTTATGGATCTGTTTTGGATTTGTGACCAAAACAGAGTTGATACTTCAAGGATATTTCAGCTGTCGCTGAGCGGGGCTGAAAGAGAATTGAGGAATTTTCTGCTTCTTCTGCAACTCCTCTGGGGAGGGGACTGGGGGTGCACAAGAAATTGGGAGGGGATGTGGCAAGAACAGTTGACCCTGACTGATCAAAAGGATATCCCACAACACATAACATTTTTGTTCAGCAATAAAAGCTGGGGGAAGGAGGAAGAAAGATGATCAGGGCTAAGGTGTAGGTATTCTCAATCAACAATTACATTTAATGGAGCCTGGCTTTTCTGGGCTGTTCATGACTGATCTCCTGCATGTCCCTGGGAAGTAGCTAATTAATATGGAAGTTTTGCTTTCCATATTGGCCTGTTTTTACCTCTACCCATAAATTTTCTGGCTTTTATTCTTCTGATTTTTTTCCCTAACACAATGCTGGGGAGTGATCAGGAATCTGTGTGGGGCATAGGTGCCTGCTGAGGTTAAACCATGACAGAAGTCTCATAATCTTTTATTGTCTTATATTATCCCATATTTTAAAGTAATAAGAGTATATAAATTAGCTAAAGTACTTAATTTTTAAGAATCCATGTAAAATTATATTTCATAATATGCATAGTGAAATAAATAATTAAACCAATTAAAATTAATAAATGTTGGATGTATAGATGCTCAAATTAAAATCAAATTAAAAGATTGCTTTCAAATCCATTTTCAGGAGGAGAGAAAACTTTCCAAAATATTTGGATCTTTTAAGTTAATGATATTTCATCAAAATTTCCAGATTCCTATAACTTTCTTTTGGTTAAAAAACAGTAATAAAATACCCACTCCAAGGGTTTTTAGAATAATTTAAGCTACTATACACATCAGACTAAGGATTTCAGGGAAAGCATTCAAGTCCCTCCACACACTAGATCCCCCTCATGAACTCACAAAGTCAATGTGTATACAGACAGCATTCCGATCGGCAAGATAATCTTCAATACCCTCTGAGCTATGCTGGTCCTGTTTTCTAAAATTATTCTTGCCCACAAAAACTCTATTATTAAACAAAGAATGTAGTTGAAATAGATCAGGACAAACTCACTGTCAGTGAGCCTAATGAGCCTAAACTTATTTCCAGAAAGAGAGAGAGAGCACTACTTAAACCTTTTATTTATTTATATATATAACATTTTTATAACATGAAGGACTATGTTCTGAATAAGGTTTCAAATGCAAACAGTGGATTAATTTTCTACTTTTTTCCTGAAATAGTTTACAAGTGTGCATTTTATTGCCATATTAAAGCACCGCTGTAGTAAATGCGACAAGCCATTACAAAGACTAAAGACAATTTCAAAATTCCCTTTGTGACTCAAAGATTTCTGCATTTTTAAGAATCATGATACTGTAGAAAGGAAGCATCAACCTTCCAAAGTGTTAGATCTGAACAAGGCTCCAGACTACTGTGCACTGATGGTACACACCAGCAGTAGCAAATTAGGGCTAACATTATTTTTTAGCTTAGGAAAGTACAGCTAGCTCCAGCTTCCATCATGCTTTTCCTCTAACAATCCTTGCTGGAAAGATATTCAGGGCAAGAATGAGAGGGAAAAAGTGACAGTGATGTACTGACCAGGACTAAATTTAGGTTCCCATGTCTCAGTTAATTCCTCTTGTTTTTTAATCATCTCTTCTGCCTTGAGAAAAGCAGATACTGTCCCTTTCCACTGAGGTCAATAGTAGTTTTACACATATAGCACTTGGCCCCAGAGATCATTACTCACTTAATGTACCAAATAGAAGTGCAGTGATGCTGTTCATTAATCCAAGGAATGCGAGTAGGTCAGTGTTTAAACTAACACAGCGATAACAATGGGTTTTGTACATGTCAGTACAGCATATTTAAACCTCAGGGAAGGACTGTCATGGTCTACTTGTCCAACCACGAGAGCTGGCCTCCTCCAGCTATGTTTTGAATAACTGTCACAGGAGAGCAAAAGCTTCTCCTTCAGAGCCTCAGGCTCCCAGACTGTTTAGTCTATCATGATGGTAAAAACTCTGAGGAGGTATTTTTTTAATGTGAAACACATTTTTAAAGTTATGTCTACATGTTTTTGCATAAATAGAGCTCAATTTTTATCTTTGTGTCAGCAAAATGCATTGCTGAATCACATATTCCAAACAAAACTTCAAGAATCTGAAGAGAAAAAAAAAATCACAAAAATATGACCTACGTAAATGTAATCGTGTTTTATGTTTAACATTAAAAAATTGGATGCTTCATGCCTAGAAATGTACAAGGTCAGGGTGGATGCAAATTTGAGCAGCCTGGTCTAGTATAAGATGTCCCTGACCATGGCAGGTGGATTAGAACCACATGGTTTTTAAGGTCTCTTTCAATCTAAACTGTTCCATGATCCTATAAATATATATTGATAATCTATATAATTTAAGTTGCAAAACATAAATTAATCTAAATATGATTTATCAATTTTCAAATAGTCTTTTTATATCAAGCCATCTCTAAAGTATTTACCTTCAGTAACAGAAAAAAAATGTTGAAAATATTGCACTATCTAGTAAAATTTGTGTTGAGTACTCACTTCAAAGCCAGCATTTTGGTCCATAGGATAAATTAAAATATACACTTGTTTCATTATGAAATTATTTCATTAATCTGTATCCAAAGGCCTGAGATTGGACTCTTTCTAGAAATGCAGTAAGACTTTAGACAGTGAAACCTAGAAGCAAGACCTGAACCTGTTGGTTTGCCTCTTAGTGTTTTGGTTTGCAACCAGGAACTGCGGGAGGCTTGTCCCTCTGGCTCTGCCATGTTCCTGTTCTTTAGACAGCAATCAGGCAGAGATAGAATAACCACAAAAAAGGTTCAGCTTAAACAATCAGCATTCATTCCAGGGCAGAACACAATTTTGGCAGCTTTTGAAAACAGAGAATTGAAATAAAATTATGACGAGTACTTAAATCAGAGCATATTACTTTAGAGCAAACCGATCCTTTTCTGCTTCTCAGAATACATTTTCATCCCTTTCCTCTTAATAATTGTTACCATACTTTTTGGTGAAAGCAATGATATTTTGAGCAAAACATTCAGCATTTAAATAAATAAACAAAATTACCAAGTGTAAAATCTTCAGTGTTCTGACTTCTCTAGACAGCCACTGAGGTCTTTTCATCAGCATACTGTTTGACCAAGGGATGAAACATAGCTGTTCAAATGTTACTGGAAGTGGTCAAGGCAAGTTAGAAAGCTCTGTTCCAGCCCAAGTGGTTGCAACCTGACAATATGTAGGACTTTGCTACATAACCAGGTAAAGCATGAAAGTACACCAGGTGTAAGTCACATGGGTCAGAAGGCAGCATAAACACATGAACAAGAAATATAACTAAAAAGTAGATAAGCTCTAGGCAAAAAAAAAAAAAAAAAATCATGAAGTAATAAGGTGCCAAACAAAACAAAAACTGTCAAATACACAAAATAATTTGCTTTTTGTAAATCTGAATTGATTCTGTTTTTAATCAATAAATCACTGAGCTAGAGGGATGTTTAGAAAAATCAAAGTGGCAAATTCTGGGGCAGAAAACAGCTTAATGACTAAAAATGTCAGAAATGAGACATAAAAAGAGTTGAGGCAGAAAAAGCAGCAAACTTGATGTACTCTTTAATATCCACAAATCTTTTATTGTAGAAAGAGACTTTGAACTCACTATTTATGTCTGAACTGTAGCAAAAGACAGAAAAGTCAGTGCATTTTTTAACTCCAAACATACATGATTCAGATAATTAATGTAATAGAAATAAAATAAACTGGAGTTTTAGAGTAAGACAGGAATCTTCTGTTAGTTTAGACACAGACCCTGTAAGCTATTTAACTCTTAGCTGGGTAGTTCTTTCACAGGATGATCTGAAAGTACAAAATATTAAAGATTGAAGGTAAAATGAGCAGGTCTTTCAGAGAACTTCCAGATCATTTAGGAAACAAACTGAAACACTTGTTGAAGGTATGAAACTGATACATCTGAAGGCTGTGCTGCCATTCAGTGGGACCTTGACAGGCTGGAGAGCTGGACATTTGCTGCATTGGCATGGCAGTAAGGTACCATTTCCCTTCCTGATGGGCAGAATACATAATTGTAGTTAATACCTCAGTGTTGCCATTATATAGCTTCAAACTGGCTTATGTGTAACTGGCTTAGAAGTTCTACAAAACACATTAAAACTTGTTGTTCCATCTGCAGAATAATGCATTTTTCCAACTGTTTGTACTTGCACATACCCCTCAGAGTGCTATGAGTCAGATTTTCAAGAGTAAAATTTACTTTCCTCCACTTTGAGTGCAGACTCACAGTGGTATGCCTCGTTGTTAAGATTGGCACTGTGAGCACAAGATCATGATTGGCATCCCAATGGTAATTTCAAAATCAAGAACTCCCATGCCCTGCTTGCTTTCTTCCCTGACCTCCCCAGAAATTATCTTTATTTGGAAAGAACTCTCTCCCCCACTACCATCAATATTTTCTGTGTCAACCTCTATCAATACCTATAATTATATCTTTCCTAGACTGATAGCATTTATAACATATACTTTAGCATACTCCTGATTCACTGGTTGTTCATGTCTTAGAAACTAATCATAAATTTTGGATTACTACTTGAAAGTAGAATGAATTTAAGAGATATAAGTGGTCTGTTTTGTTCAAGAGAATAGCATTTTTTTTTGTAATAAAAAAGAAACAGTGAGATATGTGGTCCAGAGACACCTAATATCCACTTATAGGAGTTAGACACCATTAAAAACAATTCCACCCTTTTTTACAGATTTACACCTACTGTTACTAAAAATGCATTCTTTCCTTATGAAGTCTGGAACTACAAATAAAGGCAGCAGTGAAAACACTTTAGCAACTAGCTGATAAAATAAAGTCAGCTTATTGACAAAAGGAGAGCAGTGAGATTACATTAAATTTAGCTAGCTTTAATAGACTTCTTAATAGGCTTCACAAGGCTGCAATATTCACTGAAACTCAAGAAAAATGAATTAAATTAACCTATATAGATAAAATAAATATCAATATGTAGGAAGATATAGAAGAGTCAAGAAAAACTATTAGGAATCCATTTTTACCAACATTCACTATGAGAAAATAACAAAGAAAAATCAATACAAAAGAACTTGACAAAAATATAATCACATCTTGTGGAACTATTTAAGATTATGTAAAGCCATATATTTTGGACAGCTAAGCCTACAAAACAGAAGAAATGTTCACCAGACCCCAATACAAAACCAACAGATAAAATCCATTGCTCTACAAACATCTTGTCTGGAAAATGATTTTACAAAGTTCAACTGCTAAAGCATGAAAACATAGATGATTCAAATGCATCACTTCAGACAAGGTCAGGAAATCCTAACGCATTTTTTTCCCCTACTGTTCATAATTTTACTCTCACAGCAGTGACTCAGTATCTTATCTAACCACCTTCTAAGCATCTAAGAAAAAAAATCAAATAAACAAACTAACCCCCCCAAAAAAAAAACCCAAAAAACTACTCCAACCGACTTCATAAAGTAGATAATTTGCATCACATTTCTTAGAATTTTATGGTAAGATTGATTGATTCTTTTACCAGAATCAATCAAACAAACAAATCTATAACTGATGTATAGAAGTTGGTTTTCTCTGGAATCAGTAACATTAAGTCCATTCAAATTCAATTTAACCATACTCTTCAAGGTTTTTTTCAGTGTTTTTTACAGTATTTAAATAGTGTCATACTAAATAGTGTCAATAGTGTCTGCTGTAGCTGAACCTACTACCCACATGCATAGCTGTTCTTTACACTGCATAGCATATTTCAACAAAGTATATACTTAAACAGAGAAACATTTCTGAATTAGTAGACTGAGAAATTATTTAAGAGAATGGCCATGATGAGTAGGACTTTTTACAGAGCTCTATACTAAAACTGCCTTCAGTGGACCAAAAAGTGTCTCATTTATCTCATCATATTGAGGACACAGTGGAAAGAAACAAAATTAATAAGCTCAGAAATCTAATTTATTTTAGGAAACTTTTAGCTTTACTTGGTATGCATTAAAACAATGCACCAATAATTGTTTTATTACTCAAGTGATAGGATATTAATTACCTGAGATTTAGTCTCTAATAAAACATTCATGCTGTTTTGCATCTAGGAAAATATGTACAATAGGCACAGCAAAATGTCTATGAACATTACTGGAAATAAGCTTGGTGCAGAAGTGTTCTGCAAAAACACCACTGGTCCTGAAAATTGGTGATCAGTGGAGGATGTGAAATACTAACAAAATTAAGCTTTCCAGCTTTCTTTCCTCTAATGTTGAAGAAATGGATATATCTTGAGTATATGAATACACAGATTTTCTAAAGACAGACATATGGATCAGTTGCAGCTGAGTTCAACAGGAATTATTTGAATTTGCATAATGTCAATGAATATTGCTTTTATGATTGAATGACTAAGTCAATAATACTTAGGTTTCATTGCAATCTAATTATGTGAACAATTTAAGACCTAGAAGGACATTGCAGATTACAAAAAAATGTGAGGGCATCTCTCTGGTGTAGACTTATTCCCATAATAATTTTCTGTGACATTGACCATTAGGAGATCAAGTTGTGGTCTAAATTTTGCATATTTTCACCAGGTTCAAGATGTAGACATATTTTATTTTAGTCACCACTTCAAAAATCTTCTAGCAAGGACAGAAGACAAAAACAACGTGTCTCCATCTACAATAAATTTTGGAAGCACAAAGCATTAATCAAAGTGTGGAAAAGAAGACAGAGCAGCAATGATGTTGGAGTGAGACAAGAAGTTGGCTGTTACTGGTCTGGGTTATACCCCAAAAAAGACTCAAGGTAGGTCTTGTCCTCACATATGTAGGCCTGTGAACTTACATGACCCGTTGTGTCTCCTAATTTAGAAAGTTCATGTTAGTTATGTTTCAGGAGGTACCACCTGAACTGAAATAGTCATGGTTTTTACTACACTAAATGGTACAGAGGCCATATGGTCCCTTTGGATATATTTGCAACCAAAAACAGGTTGTTACTCAAAAAGAAAAAACTAATATGAAAGGTCATATTGAATAAAAACACATTTGTGTCATAGAGTGTCAAAATCATAGCCCAGACTCAGAAAATGTCAAGTCAAATCAAGTCATAATGTGTCTCCAGTGCAAGGTCCTGTGTCTGTGCTTCATAGGGGACATTTCAGAAGATTTTCAAGTAGTTATGTTTAAAGACTTGGTTAATACACACTCTACAAAGCACACACAACTATCTTGTCACCCCCACCTGCTTTTTATGCCCTAAACTCAACATCAGCCTTCTAATCTTATGGTAAAATCAACAACTAATAATTGGATGACAAAAGTTTTATATCATAAACTGCTTTCAACTATGCTCTTCTGTGCTGGAAGACACCTGTTTCATTTGAATCCCCTTAACTGAGCAGAAAATTCTGTTAAGTGTCTGCTGTAGCTGAACTTTTTGCGCTGCATTCATTGCATCCAAATTTAATTATTTATAAATTGAGTGTCTACTGTAAGTCAGGCAAATAGTGGAAAAACACTGACATTCCTCAGTTCAATTTTTCACAGCCTAATGCTCCTTATGGGAAGTTAGCTTTATGGAGGTGCTTGTCCTTACCACAGTTATGGTCAAAAACACAAGCTTTGATAAAATGTGTAATGCTTTTTGATGGTTAATGTTAGTGAAAATTAATTTTTATGCCCACTACTTATAGTAACCCTTCACATCTATATTTTTTCAGGGCGAAATTCTCAAGATCACACAGACATTTGGAGCAACAACAGACATGTGGAAAGAATTCTGAGAAAACAAGTGTAATTAAGTATAGCAATTCAATTTTCCCAGCCAGTCCCCAAAAATAAGGACTTTTGTTCAGCAGAAATAAACCAGCTAAGTAAGCATGCTATGAGAAATCTCTTAAATTAATTTATTTACCTCCTCTAGGTTTGGTGTTTGTCACTACAACAAAATGGCTTATTAAGAACTTTATTTTTTTACTGAACTTATTTCTAGTGTGAAATACTGGACACAAATAATTTACAGTAGAGTTTTTTAAAAGGTTATAGGACCTTGTATGGTTATAGTTATGGTTATAGGAAGCTGGACCTGAGACAGGCACTGATGGACAGTCTATGCTCCTTGTCAAGGTCACACTGAACTCACTGCCTCAGAGCAGTATACTTCCCTATATTTTTGAGATGACTTACCAACGTGTTACCACACAAGTAACAGCATAAAACTGTAGAACTGCAGTGGTGATTACAGTTCAGGTGACAACACCTACTCGTTTCAGGGATACCTCTCTGTTTCTCTTCTAACACTGATTTGTCCATTCTACCTATACCTGTTTCTTAGACTGAAACTGAAGAGACATTTTGAAATAAGTAATGGCTGTTGTGACTGTAAATTGTACATTTCTGTCATGGCACATAAAAAACTAGTTGGAAAAGTGGAGACAATTCGAGCAACATATTTAAAGTTTACAGTGCAGCTTGTCTTAGCGTTCTGTTTCCCTTTAAAAGATATAGCCTGCCTTTGTACAGGATATATATAAGGCTTTGTCACTAATACTGGGCTCATCATTTCAATGCTAAAAGAGACAGAATATTTCAGAGTTGTTGGGTGAACAGACTTAAATCATGCTCATCACTGCTAATAAGACTCTGCTGGATGAGGTCATGGTCTCAGCATATCTGATGTGACATGAAAACAGTTTGTTCCCTGGTGCAATCAGCAGACACAGCATCCGTTCTCATGCTGCAATAACCTAGAAACAGCAGGATGTGCCTGCATGACCAAAACCTGCTATTAACTCCCACTTCACAAGGTTTACAGCTCACAAGCTCCTCTACCTGTGGCTTGTTTGAAATATAACATGTTTTCCAAGTAACTGGAGCAACTGATTTGCTATGCAGACCAACACACTTTTTTTATTTTCCTTTTAATATAAAACATTTCAATAAGATTAATGAGCTCTCACTGTATGAGTAGCTACCACAAATAAATTAGATCTTTTTAAAATGAATAGGCTGAGTAATTTTTTATTTTTGTTAAGAGTCGTCATTATCTCAGGTCATCAGATGTTTTTAGGTCCTACTTGAAGTGAACAATCATACCTATACTCAAAGGTAAAATTACTGGCTATTCTGTACTCTTTGCAAGTTGGTGCATTTTTCATGACATGACAGGGAAAAGGCCAAATCAACCACTGAGGGGCAAAACTTGACCTGGCCAAATTTATCTCACAAAATGTGTAAAAACAGTCTTTTTTATACCATGAGCCATCCACAGCTCCTCACAGGATGCTCCCCCTATTCCACCTGCCAAATGTAGTCCCACACATCCCTGAAGCAAGCCAGTCTTTGTGTCTGCAGTCCTGTGCTATTCCTGGCCAGATTACTCATGTGCCCTTACAGGGCAAAGACAACTGTTGAATTCCTCGTGACTCATACCAGACCAGAAAGGACGTTTAGCATGATAAATTATATATTTCTCAATTCTGAGCCCAAGGGGAAAGCTGAAAATTCGGGATTGGTTAAATTGATTTTTGAGGAGAGGACGAAGGCTATACTAACAATCCTACTGAGAAAAACCAACAGCAAAGACAGAAATAAAAAAACTATAAATTTTTACTTATTCTAATGCAACAAGATAAATGGGTAAACATTTTTCTGTACCCAAGATGATAATTACATTTTCCAACAGAGTTTTTGAAACAATAGCATTTGTGTGCATGGTAAAGAAACACAATAACTTATTGTGCAAAATTAGTCATAAGCAAGAATGAGATAAATTTGTTTGCATTCAATTTAGTATTTATAAATAGCAAATCATTTTAACTGCCAAAGCATATTACAGATGGATTACAAACAAGTTATTCCCATAGCAGATGAAGTGAAAACCTTTTGTCCTATGTGTCTGGAGCCCAAAAGAAATATACAGTAAAGATACCTCCAGCAGGGGAGATCATTGGCACAAACTCACAGCCCACCAACCCAATAAATCCACTGAATCGAAGAGAAGGACAGAGCATGGAGACTAAATAGTACTAGAGAACTGTGCAGTCAGTGAACATTAATTCCTATGTTTGCTGAAATGTATAAATAGTGAAAAGTTTTGAACATCAGGCTCTCCAGTACTGAGAAGCCCAGGGTGAAGAAGGACCAAAGGGATGCTACTGGATCTATGGATGTTAACTGTCTTGTACTTGATTTCTCTGTCTCTTTTCTATTTCTTTCTATCTCTCTACTTCAAATTAATTGTTTAATAAAATCCTTATTATTGAATTTGGCATGCAGTCTCGTTTACACTTTAATTCAGGTGAAAACATCTCTCACTTTTCAATCTTCACATGGGTTCGTAGTCACCTGGTGCTGTTAATATTTGGTTGACTTCTTTTTCTCAAATAAAAGAAATTCAAATAGCAGATTTTCTTAAAATATATTGAAATTATTGCTCCTAAATCAATTCTAAGAGTTTTCAAGAGGTTTTTTCAGAGTCTTTGGAAAAAAGTGTCTTTTTCAACATCCAAAACCCCCCAAAAAAGAGGAAAAATGGTAACCTAGTATTATTTTATTTTAACAACACTATATGATCCTCACATCTAAAATGCCACTGAACTGGTGGCTATAGTGCTAGCCTGGCACAAGGAGACTGGTTTTAGAGTTCTGGCTTGGCATAAGTAGGGTGGCACTTCTGTGAGCACTGTCACATCTCTCAAAAGTGCTCTGATTTTCAGGCTACTGTGTGCTATTGGTATGGTTATCTAGTTAATTTTTATAAATGAACTTCTTACCTGTTGTTTAGGAAATGGCTTCAGGCCTTGATTTCATACCTTGATCAGTGATATCCACATTTATATTCTTTGACAGATGGAAATAGTTCTAGAGTATTAAAAAAAACTTTTTAGAAAAAAAAATATTAAAAAAATTATTGCCCTAACTTTATGAAAATTAAATTCTATTCTAATTATGGTTCTTTCAGATCCATATCACTGCAAGCAATTACTTGGTATTGGCGTTGCCCAACCACAACTGCCAAGCTTCAAAACTAGTGAACAAAAGTCTTAGCAGTGCTTAACCTCTCTGTTTTATTTTTCTCCAAATGTATCTCCTTTTAGTCTCAAGGGAGAATAGGTGCTATTTTTTCCTTTGGTCATTCTCAATTTTCTCTCTTCACATGCATTGCACCATTATTATTTTTTTTTCCCCTCTGTAAGAAAATTTGATCCAAAAAACACCGAAGGCACACCAAATGAGAGCCTAATCAAGTGGCCTGTTTATAGGCCAGAGATTGAGAAGAAAAGAAATAGTACAATCAAATCATATTACCTTGAAAGACAGAAGGATCACCTACACCCACAATGAAGGAATGTGAGGATACAGGCAATAAATAAATTTGTTCTCTTGATTCAGAGATCTGTGTTTCTGAAAGAAGCCAAAGGCAGCTAGTTTTCTTAAGATGTTTTAAGTTTCTCCCACCTCAATTACTTTTTTCTTCTCTTTTTAGAGCTAAAGGAAATTTAAATCTTACAATTTAAACACACATCACTCCTCTGTTTTTCCTCCTCTAAATAGAAAATTAGTATAAATATGAAAGAAAATAACAATTTAGCATTACAGCATGATTTTTCGATCCTATCTTGGCTACTGATTACTTAATAAAATGTGAATTTGAAGAGCAAAATGGTTTAGATAGCACTGTTGATTTCCAACTTATTGACATACTTTTGAACTTATGAAATTTCTGTGTAGAGGCAACTTACTATTTTTTATTTTTACACATCAACAAAGTCTCTTTCAGAGTTTGGCAGCTGTTATGGTTTTAGCATTGAACAAATCTGATAAACATATTCAGTGATATTCATGTAATTACTAGCTACAGTAACTGCAAAGGAGCACTTTTAGGTATTTATATAGCCCACTCAACCCAATCTGAATAAGTTACTCACATTGGACAGTAACATCAGTACAAGATTTATGCTTCTTCAAGATTATAGTCCACGTATCTGAACATGAAGGATACAGAAATTTTCCAATTTATGTGTAACATCATAGCTGTTCCACTGCCACAGACTGACCCTGCACATATAGCACTTAATTTTTTAACATATGATTTTAAAGAAATAGAAAATGCATCTTTAAATTAAGAAGGCTTTTTCACCCAAGGAATAAGAAATGAAAACAAATGCTAATAGATTTTTATTTTTATTGCTACCTTGAATCCACTTGTGACCTTCAGTACATTTTCTTCCTGAAGATCAATTTCTTCATGTCAGAAACAAACCAGCAACATCCATTTTACTTTATACATTTCCTGATATCCACTGAAATCACCTGAAATGAACTAAAGTTCTCAGAAATAATAATGACCATTATGTTCACTTATTAGGTTCAGAGAAAGCAGTAGTCAAAAGCAGCCCATGTTCAGTTGCTTATTTACTATCAGTTAATTATAAATCTCTCCTATAAATATCTTCTTCCCTAAAAAAGGAAGACTCATTAAGCCCTCTGTATCATCTCAACTGCTTGCAGTCTATTAGCATGTAAAAAATAAATTGGGAAAGATAAAAACTGCCAAATAAATGATAGAATTTTTTAAGCCTAAGAACTCATAGGGAAATTGAGTTACTGGAAAGGAAATTATTTTTTCCTATAAAAATTTATTCTGATTACAGGATTGTGTTATCTCAGATGGTGAAGGAGAAATCCAAAACAAGAAGAGCAGTCTCTCTGATACTACAAGAAATTATTCTCACAATATTTCATATAGCCTGTTCTTCATTTTATTATTTATATTCTGGACACTGGTTTTGTGTTAATTTAGAGAACATTGCAGGTTGGGATTTTTTCCTTTGGCCTTTCTTATGATTCTCGTGGTCTTTTAGCTAGTCCAATGTTCATTTTTTTTTAATGATCATACCTAAGAATGAACAAGGATGAAGACAGCTTATTAATACAGTAATTTTTGCAAAGAATGTCATAGAAACAGAGAATCACAGAATTAACTAGATTGGAAAAGACTTTTGAGATCATCAAGTCCAAACTATAACCTAACACCACCTTATCAACTAAAGCATGGCACTGAGTGCCACATCCAGTCTTTAAGTTCCTCCAGGGCCCCTGAATCGTCCCTGGGCAGCCCATTCCAATGCCCAGTCACTCTTTCTGTGAATTTTTTTCTAATGTCCAGCCTGAAGTTCCCCTGGCTTAGCTTAAGAATGTGTCCCCTTTTCCTGTCACTGGATGCCTGAGAGAAGAGACTGACCCCCACCTGACTACAACCTCCTTTCAAGAGGACCTTGACAGTTTTTAAGATTTTTTTAAAGTATCTTCCATTTCTTACCATTTCTATTAGTAAAAACATGAGTGCTGTCTTTACATGAGAAGCCTCAAATCAACAGAATATGTTTTTGTTAAAGTTTTTAGGATGCAACTAACCTAGGATGATAGAGAGTAATAACTTATATTTGGTATCTTACATAATTTTTAAAAATTTATCAGCTCTTGTCTAATTAATACGGTTCTTTTCACTTGAAAATTTGAAATGTTGCTTCCTAACTCTCAAATGGAGTTGGATTTTTTTACAGACATACTCTTAAAATTCTATTAACATATTTCTTTAGAAGGTTTTGACATCTCAGTTACAGAACAAAAGCAACAAAATTTAACTGAAAAACATTATTCCTCTAACAAATATTCTCCCAATCTAGGGGAAAATTCAAGTTATATAAACACAGTGAGAATAAATATTTGTATATCTCCCCAAAATTTCACAAAAATAATAAGATTTTTATACATCACTTTTTAATATAAAATTTATCTTCCAATTTTTATAACAAATATTTTTAAGTAATAGAAAATAAGTATTTGTTTTTCTAAAATCTGATAATTTATTTTGAAAATTTCATTTTTTATGAGTTCAAAGAACTACTTAAAACATAATTCAAAATGTTTTGTCGCCTTAATGAAATCATATATAGAGCAGATGGCACAAATTAACTTTCATTTTCCAAGCAAGGTGAAGAAATATAGATTATTTATTTTGGAACCTGGATCTGTAAAAATAATTTTCCTTAAGAGACAGCCTTCATATAATGTGTGGCAAATGAAGTGAACTGACTTCTTTCTAGGATGTTCTTTTGTATACACAATATTTGCAGTTCCTCAATTGTAGCTCTTCTGTGATACCATAGGGGCAAAGTCAAATTCTGGAAAGTCCCCCAAGTCATTTTATCTACAACTGAACTATAGGGTATTTAACCAAATAGGTTCAGTTCCATTGTTGACTTGACTTGTCAAATGGAGGAAGACTTATTTGGTGAAGTAAGCTGACTTTGCCAAAAGCAAGATCAGAGATTGAATATCAGAGAGGGGTTCTTTTCTTCTTTTTAAATAGCATTGATGCTTATAAAAATATCTTCTAAATGGCATTGCTAAATTTTATAAATTGTTCAATCAAAAAAAAAAATATTATCCTATATTTTGACAGAATGTGGTCTAAATCACAGAATGGATAGGGTTGGAAGGGATCACAGTGCCTCATCTAATCCTGCTTCCCTGCTCAAAAGCAGGGTCATTCTAGAGCACAAGGCACAGGATTATATCCAGATGTTCTTGACTATCTCCACTGGGGGAGACTCCACAATCTCTCTGGACAATTTTTTCATATGTATTCAATCATCTGCACAGTAAAAATTTTCTTCCTCGTGTTCAGTTGGAACTTCCTGTGCATCAACTTCTGCCCACTGCCTCTTGTCCCATTGCTTAAAACCACTGAGCAGAGCCTGGCTCCATCCTCTTGGCACCCTCCCATCAGATACTGACAGGCATTGATGAGGTCCCCTCAGCTGTTCTTTCTCGAGGCTGAACAGGCTCAGCTCCCTCAGCCTTTCCTCATGAGACAGATCCATCTTCTGACAGATGCTTCCTTTATCATCTTGTTGACCTCCGCTGGACGGTCTCCAGGTTCTCCATGTCTCTCCTGTACTGAGCAGCCCAGAGTAGGACACGGCACTCCAGATATGTCCTCATCAGAGCTGAGAGCAGGGGCAGGATCACCTCCCTTGCCCTGCTGGAATGCTCTCCCTAATCCAAGCCCAGGACTGGCCTTCTTGGCCACAAGGGCACTGCTGGCTCATGGACAGCTTGGTGTCCACCAGGATCCTCAGATCCTTCTCCACTGAGCTGCTTTCCAGCCCCAGCCTGTGGGGGAGCATGACTACTCTCCAGGTGCAGGACCATGCATTTGCCTTTTTTGAGCTTGTGTTATTGATTTATTTGAAGAAGCCCTTTTTCTTGTCTTGACATCTTTGACCAGTTTTATTTCTGGAAGGGCCTTGGTCTTTCTGGCTCATTTCTGCTCACTCAGACAACCTACCTATATTTATTCCAACTGGCCTGAGTCTGCTTCCATCTCCTGTGTATTTCCTGTTTACATGTATATTACACGTGCTTCCAAATAGAGATTAAGTAAAAAATACAGTTTTGGGTTCCTATCAGTTTCTTTTTATTTACACAGTAGACAAAGGAAGAAGGTGGATTAGAAATCACAAAATACATAATATATATTAGTAGTACTGAACAAAGTAATTTCAACCATATTAAGCTCCAATCATATCTTCTAATCTAGCCCTTTGAAACTTGAACAAAATTATGGAAAAAAAGGTTTTGCAAATTTAGAGCATACTGCATCACAGAGCAATATACATTTTAAATATTTTTCTAACAGGTATTACAATAATGTGGTTTTTTTTCTGCAAGGACAATATACCAAATTTATTCTACAGAATAGTAGATAGGAAATATTTTCATATATCTTGTAATTTATGACAATTTAAAATTATAAAATAATTATAAATTAATTAGTTTATTATAATGATAAGAAATCATTACAAGATTTCATTTTACCAATTTACTAATTTTTTCCCTCATATTGAGAAGTAGCATAACTGAAGATAAAAATTATTCTACTTGAAATAGAATTTCAAGAATCTGGAGATGGTTTTACTTTTATATAGAGGCTGTTTTGTTACTATAGGTGCTGAGGAGCTTTAAGAAGATGAGAATAGAGGACTCACACTATTCCAAAAGACTGATCTTTTAAACAGAACACTAATTGATTTGTTTCTGTCCAAATTTCATTCTCTTTCATTCTTTGTTATGAATCTTAGCACTGTTTGTTTGCTTATTATCTCCAGCTGAGAAGAAAGAAATTAAAAGACAACAACTCCATGCCATTCTGAATTTTTATGGACAGTGGGCAAGATATTTGACCTCTCTTCCAATGTCTTTGATACTCAGACATAAATAAATTAGTATTTTTACAGAAAAATAATGAAGAAAAGAACCCACTTCTAGAATAATGCTAATAGGCACACTTTAGATTCTGGAACCAGAAATCTGAACTTTTCCCCCAAAAATATTACAGTTTGCTTTCTGAGAAACCTATTTTTTTTAAAGGAAAATTTTAAATTTAAATATATACACCCATACCCCCTCTACATTGCTTTATTTAAAAATTGGCTTTGAGAAAAAAGATTACTTTTTTCTTCAAATGACATGTCCAGGGGCCTTTTATGAGATTCACATTTGTCATGGTAGCCAGGCTTTCAAACACTAGATGGTGAAGTTGACACTTTAAAGCCTGGAACAAAAAATTCCAGTGTTGCCCTGAGAGGCTACCCAGAACAGGCTAGACAGTGTCAAAGGAATAAAGAAGGTATTAAAAAGGCCTTCAAAGGGTACACCTTGGGCAGTACAAGAGCCCAGCTGTGGCTCTACCCAAGATGGACTCTGAATTACAGGTTTTCACACTTTTATAAGTTTTGGTCCATTTACATACAGGGGTTAATTGTTTAATTACAGTTTCAGGTTACGAAGTCCCATCCTCCCAGACTGCTCTCCTCAGTTTTCTGCTGTTTATACCTTTTGGGCCTGAAGCTGCAATGGTGTCCTTGGTTCTCGGGCTGGAAAAGGATTGTTTTGTCTAACTGTGAAGAGAAATTGCTAACACTTCATATGAAGAGAAGTTTTTTTTTATTTATAATGATGTCATATACTAAGGCAATACAGAATCTGGATAATACGACAGCTGAAATTTAAGGCTCCACTGGAGCCTCATTTATTGTTGTTGGAGTCACAAGGTCTAGAAGGAACTATCAGGTTGTTTCCCAGACTTTGCTTCAGAGTCTTCAGCACTAGGAGTGATGACAGAGGACAAGAGTGAACTAACTGAAATGAACAAAAGAGAGAGTGCTTGTGAATTGGGAGAAATATTTTTTAAATTAAAAATTGGCTTGAAAGGTCATTGATGTCTGCAATTTCACAATGAAACTTTTGACAAAAGGAAAACTGCGAGGTTAATGGCATTTTAATGCTGCAATGAAAATTTAACTTTATGTTTGTGATGTGCTACCAAGTTTATATTAATGCTATTTAACTATTTAACTAATAAACTTCAGGTTTATTCTTGCAATCAACAACAAAAAAAGTCCCATAGATTAATATACTTTAAAATTATTAAGTACAGAAGATCAAAGTCTTTAAGAGTAAATAGTGAGATATTTTCTTCTGATAGCAATATAGAAGGAATTAAATTGTCCCATTATGCATACTGTTTAACCTATAGAGCTAAGTATTATTTTGAATATTGTTAACTCATAGATCTATATTTTCATCCCTTTAACCCATTTTTTCTCTTGGGGCCTGTATAATTTGGAGCTAAAATCTACTTAATTGGATGCTACAAACATCTTCACAGCTGGAATAACCTGTTTTCTGTCCTTTAAGCAGCACACAATCTAAGGGAATTTGTTGCAGCTGGAAAAGAGATGCCAGATGTGCTTAAGCAGTCCTATAAATATCAATGGGTTTGCTTTCACTGATTACATTGACCTCATTGGGCTCAGGGAAGGGACATATATTTTATAAATGAAACATTTTTCCATCAACTTCCTCTAAAGGAGGACCCATAAAAGAGTCTGCATTCCTCCACTGAAGCCATTGAGCTCACAGAAAACTTCAGCGGATCAACTTCTTCATCAGGAGTTGCTAAAGGAACACAGCCTGATCTGGAAATTCACTTGTTCAATGATGGGTTGAAAAGCATCTTCCATATCTGAAGTAGCTTTTTTTGATTCGTCCATATAACATGAAAAAGCCACTTAAGCTGCATTGACATGTACAATTCCTATTTTATACAAATTTTGAAACATCAGTGGACTGACAAGGTATTTTACCACAGACTGTATGTTTTTGAATCTTCAAACTTGTTTTTTACACAATGTTTCCACTAGAACTACACATTGGGCAGAATGTCCACATTGCACATAACTCCTGCTGAGGCCAGAAATATTCTGTGTTGTGTTTAAAAGACAGATAGTTGCCAACAGCTTTGTTGAATCAAGGTAGTAACTGGAGGTGCAAGAGAGCAGCAACAACATGTTGTTAAGTAAAAACAACAACCATATTTTTAAACTGAACCTCTCCACTTAGTCAAATGGAAATATGGAAAGAATTTTTGATGTCCTAGCTCTGGGAAGAAGTTATTGAAATCAGGGACTAAATGTAGATATTTAGCAAAATAGGAAAATTGTTTTCACCATCTCCTTAGTAACATTAAAAATACTTTAACTCAAAGTTTCATGTAACCTTTCTGACTGAGCAGAAAATGTTACTGCTTTATTAATTATAAAGAAAAGAATAATAGAGAATTAGGTGAAGTAATTTTTGCATTAAAAAACCAACAAAACCTCCCCTGAAAAATCAATATTTTGCCACAGCTGTAGCTCAGTCAACCAGTGTATGCTTTGAAATAATCACTGAACTGTGAAATTAACAATTGAAGCAATAAATTGAACTTCTTATCTTCTTAGTTTCAAGAATTTTTTAAATAAAGCTTTATCAGTAGAACAATACAAAGTAGCTAAGTGTGAAAGGAAACCAAAGTTCCTGTGACAACATTCAAAAGCAATGCTTATCAAGGAAAATAAATTATGTTAGATTTCATTTAATCTAGCAGCAATTGGATTCTATAGAATTGCTGAGCACATTAAAAAAAAAAAGCCATTCTAATGATACTAGCTCTTCTGCTAATAACCCTTTAAAATAAATATTGTGAATTTATGGGCTACATAAAGGAGAGATACAAGACTGAAAACACCAATCATTAACAGCATTCTTTTGCAGGTTTTTAAGAAAGGGTAAACTGATAAGTGTTAGGTGCACTACACACCTATTTTGATTAGGGGATCAATTTTTAGTATGATAGTAAGCATGTTTACAAATGATAAACTTTCATTAAATAAACAAAACAAAACTTCCTTCCCACCAAACTGAACACCACAGCTTTTATTTGTCAAAGCTATTTTCTTCCCCTAGTGAAAAATTACAAACATTTTAACATTTTACCACAAAACTCTTCAACTGCAGACACCAGTATAACTAAAGCTATGATTTTTCTCTTTGCCCAAATATAGAGACTGCTTTTGTACCTGATCAGAAAAAAAAAAAAAAAAGTCAAAATCTAATCAGATAGGAGGTGTCAGCTATCTGAAAATTGACCAGCAAGGCACCACCAGCATCACCAGATAAAGTCTCAATTTCTTTGTAAACTCAGCCTTCCAATTTTGCACCACACAAAACCCCACTGCATAACCCCATTCCCACCTGAGTCACATAACTTTCTGGGAATGAGGTCCTAAGCATCAGGAATGGCAGGGGAAAATCGGGATTCTCTCCTTCAAACACTGTAATATTTATTGGACTCTTGTCACTGTAAGGTGTCTTTCATCCATACACTAGGAATTGTAAACATATGATTCAAAACTCACCAGAGGTTGCCTTGACTATCTGTTAGACTGTGATTGTTCCATTTGTATCTACAATCCAACATTAGCCTCTCATTTAACCGCTTGCTAGTGGTCCTAACCATGATGCAAAAAAGCTCTTCTTTTGAATTTCATTTCCAGTTTATTAAAACAGAAACCAAACTGAATTCCTTCTGATTGATACTCTAATAGAGCTCCCTTTGTTAACTCTTAAAATCTTAAATTTTCATTGTAATGGGCAATAAAAATTAGCAGGGGTGACCTAGATGAGATAGAGTTTTCAATCTGACCTCTTCTGAATACAAGTGAGAGTCTCATTATCAGACATCATATTAGGACTATTAATGTCACGGTCATGTCACCTTGACCAAAGTTTTTGTTGGATTGTCAGAACAGTATCTTGTTGGTGCTTGGCTGGACTATTTCATCAAAAGGTTCAGTGACATATGTGTTAGGTAACAGCATGTTCTTTTAATAGCTGCTGTCATATGATAAAAAATGCTCTTTTTATCCCATCCACCTATTTTAAGGCATTATTTCCACTTGAAATGCTGTTGAGAAAGACTATACTAGCCTAAGGTGATACGAATGTATTATCTCCCAGTAATAGGAAGATAAATGTATGACACTTCAGAGCAATACATCTTTGCAACCAGATCATGTGAACAACAGCTGTGAGCTAATTTCTTTCAAAAGCCCAGGAGCTGCTGCAGTCTAGGAGAAATAGTGTGTGGAAAATCCAAGTAAAGGGCTAAAAATATTGGGTTTGAGGTGGAAAGAGACAGGAAGGCAGAGGGAAGAAAGGTGTAGAAATAGTAAGTTCTTTAGAGAGGGTAAAGTTCAGTAAATCCTGAGTAAAAATAAAAGTCTTCATGAATTAAAATGTTATTGAAAATTTGTTGTGTAAGACTACTATCAAATGGAAGAGCATAAGCAGAGATTATTTCCCTCAGGTACCAAAATATTAAGAGGACTCTCTTAATTTCTCACAGGTGGGTTGACTTTAGGAAGACACAGCTACATGCACTGGAAAAACAAAAGTAACATTTTGGACTCATCCCTGCATGCGATAACACTGGAGGAATGAAAACATGGCCTGTGTATGCAGCACAACACCACTGATAGTGAATTACTTGAGTTCTGAAACAGCCTAGAGAGCCCAGACTCCTCTCTCAAACCTTTGCAATGCTCATGACTTTCCTGGTCAGCAGAGCAGGAGTCCTTTCACTGCTCCACTGAGGCTCTGAGTGCTCAGGCAAATCCTAGAGGTCTTTGTCTTTTTGCCAGGTTATGCTACCCACCAGCTTGTCAGGATCTCACTACTCTCATTTGCTCCAGTTCTGACAAGCTGCAGACCTAAATAATTCTCTCACAAATGTCCTTCTTAAACTTCCCTCACATTCTGAAGCTCCCAATAGCATTCAGGCCAGCAATATTTTCCTTCTTTTTGTCCTGTGTGAAAGCAACTAATTTCTTTCTTAGAGCTTTCTGTGAGGTTAAGGGATAAAATATCAATTTGTCTCATCCTTGACAGCAAAAAACCCATTTGTTTTGGATCACGGATGAAAGAACTCTTCTCTACACTTAAATACAGATGGAAAAATATTTTATTTAAGTGTTCTTTAGTTTTCTTTAAAGAGAACACAATTATAAATTTATTTTTCCTTTCTTGAACAAATATAAGTGGGGAAGATTGTCTTCTGAACTACTGAACAAGGGGTAGATGTCACAATTTGAAACTGGAAAGGTCCAGAGACTAAGGGTACTCTTTCCCACAAGTGGCTCAAAATGTCACAGCATAGAACTTCATTCTCTCTTCACAGTTTTCCAATTTTAAAGAATTTACTGAAAGGCTAGAATGTACTGAAAAATATAGCAGAATCCCAGACAAAACAAACAAACAAAGAAATGGGAAGAGGTGAATCTTGGAAAGCCTGACAGCCTGATAATTATGACGATTCCTTATAAAACTGGACCAAGTTGATTTATTCAATAGAAAGATTTGAAATTGTAGGCCATTTCAACTTACACCCAAGAGTCAAGTGTTTGAACACATCCTGAAAACATAATAGCTGCAACTGAGTTTAACAAAAAAAACTCGTCATCATTTAAGTCTCTTATTTTTGATCTTCATATGATACAGTTCTGGGGGAAAGAAAGAATTGTTTCACTTCCTAAAAAATTCTGGTACAGGGCTAGAGTTTTTATTTGGTTTAGATTCAACTTCTAATTATAGATTCATAGAATGATTTTTCTTGGGAAGGACCTTAAAGATCATCTAGTTCCAACACTCCTGCCAGGTTCAAAGTCCCATCCAAATTGGTCTTCAGCGGTTCCAGAGATGGGGCATAGTCTTTTTTTCTCACAAAGTTTCCTGACAGTGATTTTAGTTAAAAGAGATATGTCATGGAAAAGGACTATCCAGTCTAGAACTCTTACGGCTTTCCAAGACTTAAAACATTCATTGAAAGATGCTGAAACACAGACACTTGTCTTAAAAAAAAAAAAAAATCAAGACATAGAAAACAGAAGAATATTTGTATCAATGTCTCACTTACCCTCCAGCCCCTAAGAAATATATTAGCAGTGAAAATAATGCAAGTAGTCATCTTGACTCTAACATGTACTTGAGTCATTTTGTACTGCTGTAAGAGATCCTCCATTCTAGGCTTTTTAACCCATGTACAGCTCTGAAATGTGACTCTCAGCATTCATTAAATAAATTTAAATTCCTCAGAAAATATGGAATTATATCATTCCCAATAGAAATATCAGCAATTTTCACTCCAAGACAACAAATCATTGACAGACATAGAGAATTTGTTTTTTTAAGATTATCCATAAATTTTTCCACTTTTAATTTGGTTTGCAGATAAGATCAATATCTAGAATTCCTGTTCTACCGGAGATCAAATTTCAGTTTTGTGTATTTGGGTTCAGTCTCTTCATTTGTGACTGCAATCATATCTTTAATAAATCATATACCTTTAATAAAAGAAATAGAACTTATATTGTATCTGGTAACAATTTGTCTTGTTATTTATATAAACTGAAATTTTGTTTTGGCAATACCCATTAATTTAAATATCAGAGCAGAAGTCAGTTGGAAAGTTCTTGCCCAAGAATTCTCTAAAATATCTAAATATCTAACTGAAATAAGAAAATTTGATTTTTAACAAATTTTTGATTAAATGGACAGGTTTCCATTATAAGCAGCCTAGTGGTTTCCTGTCCAAGAATCCAGAAAAGCACCAGAAAATCAAAGCAACAGAAGTTCACCACTGCCCACTGGTGGAAAGCAGGAATCTCTTCCAGCTCATGTACTTAATCTTAAAATAAAGCAAGTAATAGAGATGAGGACATGCAAGCATAGGACTTCCACAGAGAATATATGCTATTACTTGCAGAAACCTTCAATTAGCCAAAGCAGAACAAAAAAATTCATTATACACACTACACTCTTTACACCTAAAATTCAAATACACTTCAAATGGGCACCCCATCTCTGTTGGAAGGAAGGCAATTCTTTTTTGGGCAAAAATATCAAGACAATGGAGATGGAGGGTGGGGTAACAGCTATCATCCTTTTCAAGTTATCTTTATTTGCATATACTATGGAGCCAATTTAAGACTGTATTTGAATGCGGGTCAGTTGAAACCTATAGGAATTCTGAGGTATAAATAAATAGATTATCAGAGGCTACAATAAAATATTTAAATTTACCTAGCAATATAAATTCTCTTTTAAAGTACTTACAAATGATGAGTAAAACCATTTGAAGTGCATTAAAGCATCTGTTCCAATTTGAACTCTAATTTTAAAAAGTAGGAATACCACGAAAAAGTCACAGGCTTTTTCCAGGAGGAAGTGTTCCAGAATTATAGATAATTTATTTCTACTGAATCAAGACAATATTTTGATTTCTGAAATATGTTCATCACCCTTTGATTTTTTGTTTAAAAAATATTTAAAAATCAGAAAATCAAGTCACAGCTATTCAGGTTTGCATTTTCAGATCTAGATGACTGTGGCTAAACAACCTGGGATGTAAATTTGTTCTCTTTCCCTTGAGAATATAATTTTTTGACACTAATGTCTAAGGCAGAAATGTGAACTAGTAATGAAGTGTGGCACTTCTACTAATGTAATGTGCAAAAAGAGGACAAAACCAGTCTCATATTTCACTATCATAATATTTGCACTATTACAATATTTGCCTCCAATTTGGTGGCATGAAAATTCATGTCTGAAAACCCCAGGGATTAAGAACAATTACACATTTACTTTGCATAATGTAAGATTACACTAGGCAATAAAGTTTTTGAAGTATTTATCCTGTTACTGACAATGAAAAGAAACACCTTAGGCAAACTCTTATTTTATGCAAGTGTGGTATTGATAGGAATTTTTATATTCAAACATTCTCTTCCAGAATTTTTTTTAACTAAAACATCACTGAGAAAAATAGCTAAGAAATAAAGACAAACCAAAATAATTTAGGAGTAAAGGATGAAGAGATCTGTTTGCATGTGTCTTGGATGATGCAACTAAATGAAGACAGCATTTATCTTTGAAAAATCTGCATATTTTAGTGAGCTTGGAGTGAAACTCATCTTTAAGAGTACAAGAGCCAGTGGTTTGGCTTTATGAAATAGATGGATCTATAATGGGGCATACTCCCTTATATACTCAATAATTCTGATCACACTTTACATTTATTTTGGTATGTAAGTGCCTTATTATCAAAGTGTTGCAGAAAACAAAAAGCAGTTGCTTAATTTCACATCTTTGTAAACTGTCATACCAGCATGGTGTTTTTTTTTTTCTTGTTAGAAAATAATGTGATAGAATTCTTGCCTATTTTCAAGAATATATATTTTATGTTCAAAATTTCTAAAAGTATATTGAAGAAAATCTCTTTACAAATGCATAATAGGATTTAAGGACCTGTTACAAAAACAATGTAGTATAATAGCATCTGTCACTAATATGTGTCAACAAAATTCATCTGAATTTATGTTCTCAAATATTTCAGAGAGACAAGGAAAAAAGACTTTGCTTTTAGCTTTGCACTGCAGGACCCAATCTCACAGCCAGACTAGCTAACAGCAAGGTAGGGAATGCTGGGCCATCTTTGCTCTAGGCATGTTCCAGACAGGGCAAGGCAGCGTTACTTGCACAAAATCTACAGCTCCTTTGCCTTCAGAAACATAAAAATAAATTAGACTAGGAAAGGAGCATCATTTGCCTTTAAATTATTAATTAATTGTCATTTAGGATTTGTGTAGACAGGATTTATGAAACAAAAGGTTTGTTTAGAAGTAAAACATCCAAAAGTCAAAGAGTCAAAGAGTACTGATCAAAGAGTACTTTTTTAATACCAACCATGGATTTTCATTGTATCACATGTATAACTGAAGTCTTTAGAAAACTTTTACTTTACTTTTACTTATACATCAGACTATTTTGTCTCATGTTTCACTGAGATAGACTATGCCAACTGAAGCTTCAAACCAGTGGGAAGGAAAAACAAAGAACAAGTTTGATCATCCAGAGAATTCCATATCTGAAGTGAGCCAACTGAAGGCCCAAAGTGAGCAAGGGAAAAGCCCAAGATGAAGAAGGAAGCAAATTCTTCTCCTCTTGAACAGCCAAACAGTATACATAATTGCAAATTTCATAATGTCTTTCTGAGGTCTATGCAGTTCTTTCTTCAGTTCAGCTATCATATTCAGCACAGGCATATACATTTAAAGATGGAGGACTAAAAAAATATATTTATGACATTCTTCTATTTACAAACATGTAGACCTGAAGATCGTTGTCCAAGAAGGTCTGGAGGAAAAAAAATTAAATAGTCACAGAAATAGGAGAGTAGAAACATTATTCTTAAGAGGTCAGATCATTCAAAGCCTTCTAGAAGAATCTTAGCTAGTGCACCCTGACACTAACCTTGTGATCTCACCCTCAGTTCAAAAGATTCTAGCTCAAGAAACTGGAAATCACATCAAGTTTCCAAGTACACACATAGAGGTGTTTGAAAATAACAACAGCAACAACAAAAATCCAGGGAATTCAGTTGAGCTGGAGACAAATTTTGGGATTTAGTATTACCTCATATTGCTGTCACATGTAGTCATTTCATCCCAAAATAATCCCTCTCACAGTGTATAAGCACAAAAGGGTACACTCCATAGCAGAAAAGGTGGATTGAGAAAAGACATGGTAACACCACAAACCTATACCTGAGACAAGGCACATCACCCTGCTGTGCAAGTCCCAAAGGGTCAGTGAGAAGAAATTTCAGAAGGGCTTACAAGGAATTCTTGCCAGGTAACAGGACTGGCAAGACCAAAAATACATCTCACCTTTACCCATTTAGATTCCTTTCCATTTCCTGTTTCATGTATATATTTATTTTTAGATACCATACACACACGCATACATTTCATCAGATATTAAACACACTTTTGTTCTGCACTGTAAGATTTTTCTTAGAGATATCTTTTTTTATTAATTTTATGCTAGGAAATTAGACCCAATTTCTTTCAAACACCACTACCAAGAACAAGATTAAAAAGAAGACATTTTGAAATCTCAAAGAGTTCATGCTGAAACCAACTCCACAAGCCAAAACAGAAATAATATATTTTATTTATTTTTGTTGAAATGTAGTTTTCATTAAGAATCAAATTCCATTGAGTTGTCTACTTGTAGCTGTCTTGAAAAAAAGGTGTGTAAATATCAGAGCAGACTGTAGCATGAAAAAGATGTATTAATTAATCCTTCACATAAATTTTAAACTCTTTAGTTACTATAATAGACTACAAGTTTTCCGAATAACTACATTTTCAGCATAAAAAACCAGCATAAAGTCAATCAAATTTTTATCTGCTTCTCTTTCCCCTTATTAACGACTAAAATAATAGAATAAAACTCAAGGAGTATATGTAAGCTTTATGTTTCCTTCCAGTTTCACCATTTCAACACTATTACTCAATACATACATAGTTAGTTACACTTAACAGAAAACACACCAGTTTTGAATTATTTTTTTTGACACACAATGTCAAACTTCTGCATTATTGCAGAACAATATAACAAATAACTCATTACATTGTTAAATTTCAGTTTTGCCTTGAAAGACTCTTACAACTAACACAATCACTCATAATGCAGGTCTCTACCAGATGCAAATGCTTTAAATAAACTGATGCTAGAAATCTGAATTAAAGCAAATTTCCTATATCCCTATATCTGCAATTACTGGACAAAGACTTAGGTGGAGGAAACTCCTATCACTAAAAACCAAAGAAACCTCAAATAAACAAAAATTTCAAAAAGCTGCTTATCTCAGCAGAGATTAAGTATTTCTGGGTATTTTTAGAAAACCATAGGATAGTTTATTGATAGATGCTAACATCACCAGGTGAATTTTCAAGTCAAAACTTTACCTGAAGAAGAACTTCAGATTCTAAATCCTTTCTGGATCTCGTCTTTTATAGTCCCAACATACTGAAAGTAAACATTCTCCCACAATGCCAATAAAGTGTTGGAGGATTTAATATTAAACTCTTTAATTGAACTTATTGTGTTTGGTGAAAAACAGCAAAAGGCTTATAAGGAGTATCAACATTGTCATTTAGAAACACAGTGAAGGATTCACAAACAATACAGAGTATCACATTAATTTCAATTACATCCAATAGCACTCAGGAGAACAGTGAATAAGCCTGAATCATTCTGAATTATTGTAGCACAAGTAGCAATAAAATATGACAGATTCTGCAACTGCATTGTAAAAGGCTATTATATTTTATGTAATACTGCATGTCAAAGCTCTGAAATGATTGCATTAAAACCTTTCAAGAACAGGTAAATTCAAGATTTTTATATCTCAGTAGAAGCTGTACTCAGTTTGCATATATCTGTAAGTGTAAATTTAAATTTGTAAATTCTAGTAAAGAATTTATCAGTGTTTACAATGCTATGTGAGATTAACTGGAAAACAGTGAAAGATTTTATTGTCACTAAGAACAAAGGCAGAATATAATGAACGCTATACGTCTGAACCTGTGAATTTTTATATAAGGTTACCTGGATACTGAAAAGATTCTGGAAAAATATTTCCAGAAATGCTGTGTTCTCCCTTTCTCATCAGTTCCTTAAGGTCCAGTGTCAGAATCTTGCAGTGGGAAAAAGAAGTCTCACTTCAGGAAGAGGAGAGAGAACATCTGTGAACCAGGTATGTAAGCCAAATTATATGATTGATGCTCTCATATACATTCCAGTCTTCAACACCAAAGAAAGCCAAATATGCATCTATCCATATTATCACAAATTTTTACCATTGTACCCAGTATTAAGTAACAATGAATGTAATTTTTCTTTGACTACTTGGGATAGAGGAGGTTTTTGTTGTGTGTTTCAAGTCTTAATTTGAGCCATTTTTAATGAGCCATAATTGTTATATAATAACATTGGTAGAAGTATTAGCCTGGAGACTATTTTCTCCCTGTTCATAAGGTTGTCCTATTATTAAGCCACTCATGAGTCATTTGCCTTAAAAGGCTCACACTTCCAACTGATAGCTTTTCAAATGCTTCACAAGTCACAGAACATTGAGAAGACTGAGCAAGGATTGATGGTGCAAGCATAAAAGGGCATTAAAAGCTCATTTTACTATAGAATTTTTATTATTTTTCATAATGAAGTTTTGAAATTTGAGAGCACTGTGTCAACAAATTTAACATCAGCCATTAAGATATGGGTAAACCATGACTGCTTATAACAATAAATGTGCCTGACCCATGCATATATTTATTGTTGAGTCTATCTTTTAGACTAGTGGACTCTCCTGAAAGCAGAAAACTGAAAAGCAATCAATTGTTTTCAGCATCTTGTATACTTCTGCACTGCAGCATCCAGGACACAGGAATAAAATTGGCTAAATAAAAATTCACCTAATCCAGCATTTATTCCCAAATGTATTAGATGATACATGAAATTCAATAAAAGCAAATATAAGCCAAAATAACGGCCAGAATATTTAATTCTTCCTTGCATACAAAACACTTCAAAATTCTGCGCAAAAATGCCTTTTGGAAACAAGTTTAAAATCCTAATTACTTGCAGGACACTGCTGCTTAGCACAGAGAGTTACAGTGCTGTAGAACAGCCTACATAATGTTAATATTCAGGCCTTGAACCCAGAAATACCTTGGTGCAGTGTATCTGTCTTAAAATGTAATCACACAAAAGCTTTGTCAGGAGCAAGATCAAGCTCGAGAACTCCTCTTGAGGAAATGTAGGCCATATGTAGTTTCCTGAAGTATAACAGAATCAGAAAAAGAATAATCTTCTGGGGATTTTTTGTGGGAAACATGAATGTTTTAGAAGTTTATCTATTAGGAAGAGATTTGTCCTAGCCTTGTAACAGATCAGGTCACAGACAACACAGAACACGACAATGTCAAACTGGCATGCATATTCCATTTAATACTCCATACCACAGTTCATTGGGCTGCTGCTAGCCACTTTAGGTTATTTTGACAAATATGGACAATACTAAAGTAAACAAATAAAGTCATAGTTCTCCCCTTTACTGTAAGGCATAACTTTCTCATTTTATGAATAATTTCATGGCCAGAAATTGGCAATGGGTGATGAAGTTTCCAGGCAGAAACTTGTTTCCACAGGGAACTATCTGTTACCCTGAAACCATATTACAGTGAGGAAAAAAAAAATCTTCCAGTTGTTTTTATAGCATTTACAGTTTGTAAATAGTACACCTGAATGTTCTGTTGAGATAAACATTTATAAATAAGTACTCTGAATGCTCTATTAATATTTAATAGGAGAAAATATGTGATTAACTGCATTTCTGTAGTTTACTTTCCTGATGTAGTTCAAGACCTACCATTGCATTGCAATAAATACCATTTATTTGAGAGAAGAAACCCAAGAAAAACACGCAGGACTAACAAACAAGATGAAAAAGTGCTCATCAAAAGGTCAGATTGCAGTTGGCAAGATGAAGTTCTCTCAACCTTACTAACATTGAATATGGTAGCCAGAAGAGCTAGTCTTGCGTGATCACTGCTGCAGGCAATGACAGCCTGAAGAGTTTCAGCATGAATAAAGTTGCCTATACATGTCCACTGGCAGAGCAAACTTTGGTTTCAAGAATAAATATCCCTTAACTCCCTTATTAATTTGTTTATAAATATATTCTCTTTAATTCAAAGTAATAGATCTTATATCCAGGTTAGAAAATGTATATTATTCTTTTTTCAGCTCTTTTTAGTTCCATTCATAAAGTTAAAACACTATGAAAGTTTAAATGTTCTATGAATTCTTCTATCTGCAGGCTCATTTTATGAATCACTTCTTGGCTGTGTCCATAATATCTTATGCTTTGGCTCTCTTTGGGACATCTCATTGACTCAGCTGTAATACCACCCCTGCCTACATCTTGATTCTATGGAGATAGCACATATTATCACTTCACAAACCCATTTAAATAGAGAATTTAAATTTAACATGATTCAAAGAAGCAATAACTGTTTAAATGAATTTTTTTTTAATAAAAGGCATTTTATTCTAAGTGGAAGCTGATTTCTTGTGTCTTGGCAACAAGCATTTCATTGTACAGCTGACAGAATTCTCTATCAAGTTAGTGGTATAAACAAACACCTCATTTACACAAAGGTATTTATCTCACATATTCAGTTGTTGTGGAGGTTTTCTGGCGAAAAAAAGTGTGTGATTGCATAAACCCATGTATGCTTCCTTCTGCATAAGCACCAATCCCACCCGTATCCAAATTACTTGGCCACAATAACCCACTGCAAGTGGAAATATTTCTATTACATTCAGCAATACTGATACACTCATTTAGTAATGTCTGGATTGACTTTTGGAAATTTGTCTTGGCAAATCACGATCTGGCAGAACTACATTTAACCAGGATTATCTTGGGAAAAGAAGATAACAGAAAAGTACTCAGTATGCTAAATTCACATTTATACAAAAACACATATAGAATAGAATCTATGTGGAAGGCTGCCTTTAATTTCAGCACTTAGGAGCCATTCCACAGTGTTCCAATGATGCCAACAAGGTTTCAGCCTTGAAGGCATGGGCACATCTCATTTGTCCTCTTTATTCCCCATGCTGCATGTATAGCATAGAGGCATTTAAGATGGGACACCAGTGAGGCTGGTTTTCTGACTGAAGTGACCAGAATTCCTTGGTACAGTCCTAATGACCTGTGTAGCCTCAACAAGCTCTGGGCACCTCTTGCTGGCTCTATCATCTAAAACATGAAATTAATTGGTTTCAGTTGTATGCCCTACTACTTGATTACTCTTATCTGAAGTACGTGGTCCCTGACTACATATAATCCTCAATATTAGTGTTCAGATTACATCCCTTATCTTGCTACAGGAAAAGTGTATTACCATTGCTCCACTCTGCTGCATTTTAGTATTTACCTCCTTGATACATTATCAAAAGAGATAAAAGAAGGCCATGAGGTGAGACAGCACATCCAGCTCTATGTGTTACTGTATATCTAGTTCTATGGGTTACTGTAATCCTTTTTTCCCAAGATTTGTTGATGGTTTGGGATTTTTTTATTTTTATTTTTTTTTAAATAGGTAAGTATTCAAGACAAAAATGTCTTCATAAAGAAGAGTAAGTCTTCCCAAAGTTTGATCTAATGCAGAGAGTGTAGGTACTCTTGGCTCCCTGCTCCCCTTTCCAGACCAAAGGAACACATCACCACCACTTAGCCTTAGAGCAGTCTATGCTGAGGAGAAGGACATCTCATGTTCCTCTTCCAATACTGCTGCTACAACAGAGAAAAACATTGCTAAAATTATGACAGCATAGCAAAGATAATTCCCCTACATGGCAAAGAGGCACAGGAAGCAACACTACTGCACTGACTCCCATAGGGAAAAAAAGATCCATCCTATAGTGAAAACTTGCACATATTTATTTTCCTTAATACGGATCAGACCATGCTGAGGCATATTTTCTACAATGCTGATCCACTTCTCCTATATCACCTATTTCTCAACCTTTTTGAAAAACTAGTTTCTGCTCCTTAGTTCCCTGCCTTTTTGTCACAAGTTCAAATAGCAGGGAAAACATGAGAAAATAAAGTCTGACACAAGACAGAATTCAGTTCAGTGGGTTTGCTGTTATAAACCTTCCCTTTACATGGTTTGTAAAATAGAGCAACTTGAACACCTCACAACATCCTTCTGAGAAATTACTATTAGTGTATGATTTCTCATAAATTTACAAAGTCAAAACACCATAGTTCTTATCCAGTACCATTTAAAATATTCACATGTTAAACAAGTGTGTGAGAGGGAGAAAAAAATTAGTGTTGATATCTGTTCAAATAAAGACTAAAAATCTCTTTTTGATTGTGCCATTCACATAATTTTATGTGTGGCCAAGAGGAAGTGCTGGTCATTACAATTCATGTTTAAAACCAGTGATAGATAGGCAGTACCATCTATGAACCTGCCTGTGGCTCAGTTACTTCTCTTCAGTAATAGGCAACCTCAGTTTAAGGTCACTTGCAAAGCTTGGTAGAGAGCCTTGTAAACAAAGACCGTCTGTCCTTAAAAAACCCAAAAAAGCAAATCCCTAAACCATACATAATATCATAAGTTCTACATAGCAGATGTACTAAAAATAAGTGATTTCCCTTTATCAATCCCCACAGGCCTTGTTTTGGGTTAGAACTGGTTGCATTTATTACTCCAAAAATGCCATCAGTTGCAAGGTAGTGCATATTAGGCAGAACAGGTAGCAGGTTCTGTTGTCAAAGCAAATGGGAAAAAAACTCCAACATCAACTCCCTCTTCCATACACACTTATTCCCTTGTTTACTATGGACTCAAACTCCCTCTTCTTTCTTCTGAGCCTACTCCTTGTTAAATATCTGCGATTGTTAACCAACCTGAAGATGACTCAAATGTGTGTGGGAGTTTGTCTTTTTTAATTAAATAAACCTTGCAGTTGCCAAGCATCAAAGCAAACTTCTACAGAAAAAGAAAAGAATGTTGCAGCAAAACCTTTTTCAGTCCAACTACCAAAATGAAAATAATAAAAAAAAAAAATCCATGCATCTTTCTTTAGTAAGATTCTAAAATGCTCTTCCATTAATCTCATTACTTTCGTATACATGAAAGTAAAACATTCTGCTTATTTGTTAGACTAGCATCTCTCAGGGGAGAAAAAAAAAGGTTTGAAAACCTTTTTTCAAAAAAAACCCTTTTCTCAATAAAAAATCATGAAAACCAAAGGAAAACAAAAACATAGTCACAAGATGCATTTTCACTGGCTGTGAAAGACACTCCAAAATGATCTGTCTGGTCACAGAATGAAATTTCCTCTTTGAAATTCATTAAGTCAGACACTATCAGCCCAATGCTGCAATTCTGATTCAGGCAAAACTGTCATTGACATCAGTGAAAGCTTTGTCTTTATGAAAAAGCAAGAACGGATTTAAGGACTGGAAGCTAGTTGTGTTTCATTTCATTACCATCTTATTTCACAAACAAAAACTCCATTAAGATCAGAATGATATTCTAATTTAAAGGAAAAACTGCATATCCACAGAACACAAACCAAGCACATTATGAATTGCAGTGGAATTTTATTGTGGCCTTTATTTTAACTTTCCGTTAGATGTCAGGACTGTGCAAAAATCAACATATATTTTCTTTATGAGTGTTGGCTTCTCTCAAAGTGATTTATGAAAACAGATCTGCTGCTAGAAGTGCTGTAGGGTAGACAGAAGGTTGTAGGGAAAATGCCAGCACACTAAAGAGACTAAAGAAAAATAGGCAAGAACAAAGTACAAAACAAAGCAGTATAGGAATATTCAAGTATTTAATATTTTCTTAAGATCTCACAAACACTAAAGAAGCTACCCCATTTATGCTTAAATAAAAATAAAATACAATAACCAAACAGTTATTGCATCAGAGGGTCTTTTTTTCAGAACTCTACTAAATTTGGGATTATAGAGCTTCATTTTTTTTCTTGCTTTTCATACAAGACTAGAATTATAAATTATAAATTATAAATCCAGATTTGTGAGACTTTTCATTGCCTGATCAGAAGTTACATCTGTTCATAAATTTATAGAATATCTTGAGTTGGGAGGAACCCATAAACCTCATCAAGTCCAACTCCCTCCTCCTCTCATTTGGTGCTATTTAGGTAGTAATATAACAAATTACAGTCCCAAACCTAAAGAAAAAGTGGCATAATTGACATTAACTTAAGGATTCACTAAATCTTGCAACTAAATGGATCAAGCACATTCATATTTCCTACAACTCCATGCTTATATCAACCCTAAGAAAGCAACCTGCCTCTGGGTGGAATACATGGGCACACACAAGGGGGCTGACATGCTCCTGTAGTGCATATTCAGTGTTGTGCTCACTAAGTCAGCTGGACCCACACAATGAATTATACCCCAAACCTGCAGAGCCTGGCAGATGTCATTTTATTGCCACACAGAGAACTTGACTGTTTACTGAAAATGTAGTCAAATCATTCTTCCTCCTCAAATGTTTCTCAGACACAAGCTTTCACAGATATTTTGCCATGCTGCTTTTTAGTATTTGTTTTATAGAATATAAGAATATAAGAACAGAATATAAGCAATTATTTGAAGACAGAAAATTCCCATTCAATTTTCCTAACTGAATTTTTCCCAGATCAGTACAAAGTGCAATACTTGAGATAATTCATAACACTTACAGAGTAAACTCAAAAATTATTGTGGTCTGTATTTCAGACCTCCCATGTCTGATTTCCCTCAATTTTTGTTAAAACTTTGCTTCCAACAGCATTCTCCTAGCCATGAAGCTACGAATACCCACAAAGCCATCTATACCTCAAATTGACTTCAACCAGAATGGTGAGCCACAAAAAAATTCTACAAATATATCTCTCCCAACAACTTTACTACATAGAATGTTAGAATTTTTTAGATTAGAAAAGATCTCTAAGGTCATCCAGCTAATCATAGTAATCAACAGTCTGTCCACGTCCACAGGATTTCAAGTATTCACAGCTGAAGTTTTTATGCCACAGATTCACACACATTTCTAATGCATAGGTATGGTCATCATCTCAGTAATTTTTCTTTAAAATTAAAGGTTTTATGCTGAGATCTGCAAGATCTGGTCAAGCATTGGGGAAACTATATAGGCATTGAAATGACACCTGGAAAAACCATGTATTGTTCACCCTGTTAAAACATGAGGTAACACAAGAAGATAGAGAATGTTGCTTGCAACTACAAGAGTCATTAGAGCTTATTATTACAGAATATCTTAGTATCACATGTTTAAGATTCATGTCACTTTACTGAATGTGTAAGACTATGTAAAAATATGAATATAACAAAATATGCAAGGCATGCTAAAAAATATAAATAAATCTAAAGAAAATATCTCTATGTGCATCTTAGTTCTTCTATATACACAACCAGTTTTCCAGGAGGATTCTTTAAAAAAAAAAAAAATTTAAAACAAAAAAAGTCTGAGGAGATAGAATAAAGTTTAAAGGTTAGCAAACAACTTTTTGCTAAATATGTCTGTTTGGAAATCTGCTCATTACAACAGAAAACTTCATGAATTTAAAGAAAGCATTCTCTTGGTAATTTCAGGAAAAGGAATATATTTGAATTATCTCTTGAATACAGTTCTCCTCGTTGGACAGTCTTCTAAGTAAACATTTCAATCCTTAGTATTGTTTGATATTAATTTTTTTATTATTTTTCAATATATCTGTTTCCACCATGTATTTTTATTTGCTTTAGGAGGGGGCATAAATAGGACTTAAAAGAAGTTTGATATTTTCAGCAGTCATCTCATCATGTATAAGTGGATTACAATAAGTTTCAGTACAAGAAAACACCAGATAATGATTTTTAAAAATTTTTAAATAATATATTGCACATCAAAATATTTTTAATTGAAATGTAAATTGAGGCAGTTTACATTTTGGAGACACAGCTTTCCCTCTTTTGTTTCATTGCTCTGGTATTGCTAAAAAGGCAGTTCTTCTAAAATACACTGTAAAGCAGACAGATTTTTTTCATGTTAAGGAAATAGCATTGGAGAAACCAGAAATCCTGACTTCTCTCAGTTCTAATCAAAGTTGTTACTGGGCAAGTAGAATGTTCAACAAAATGTTTTTCTATGCAACACACAGAAGTTATCTCTACGTGGAGCTGTGTGCCTTTCAGCACCTGTTTTGCCAAGGAGTACCTAAAAGGCATTTGAAGACGTGCTCCTGCCTAGGGGTATGTCAGTCAAACCTAGATGATATTTAGGGTCCTTTTCAACCCATTCTATAACTCTGAACTGTGTGACCAACATGATGGTATTAATTCTTGAAGTAGTGATCAGTCAGTTTCTATCTAGCCTGTTCAGCCAAATTAAAACCTACATTTGTGTATTATATTAAAAAGTGCAAAGAAATTTCTTCTTATGAGAAGCATAAACACAGGAAACCAAAGAACACTTCTACAAATCAACACAATATTTCACTGTACAGTTTACTGGTACAACTAAATCAAATAATGCTGAATCCCACTAACTTATTTTCAATAAACTTCACAGCCCTGAGAATTAGTTGTGATTTGCTAAGGCTGCAGAGCAGTGCTCCTATTCTGGAAGCAGGAAGACAGACATTTCAGCTACCCAGATGAGATTTTGCTTTGTGACTGTTACAGGCTCAGGACTGGGAATTGCAGAACCACCTGCAGCAGGTGAAGATCTGCTGCTCTCGGCCATTTCTTAAGTCTGACACTATTTGTCTGTCAGTGATAAGCTATGATTTCATCCAGATGTTAATGCCACAAAGCTTCTGTTTCTACTCAGACAGCTTAGATGATGCTCAACCAACACCCCTGACCAGGCATCCTGCTAAACACATGGAGAATTCACTTAACACCCTATCTTTTTAAAAGGATTTTACAAATTCATAGCACATTAACAGCTTTCCCTGTTACATACTACTTGGAAATTGGGAGTTAGGCAACACAGGGTCAGTAATCTCAAGGGCAACACCATATGTCAAATCTGTTAGATTTAGCAATAACAACAGATAAACACTTAGACTCTCCAACATGTACATGCTCCTGAGCACACAAGGAGTCAGTACACATGAATTTTTACAGGCTGTGAAGAAGACTCTACAAGGCCTTGGTGAAATAATGCATTAAAACTCATTTATAGTATCCATGAATAAAAAAAGCAAGGTTATTCAGTGTTGCTTACATTTCCATCCCTCAATTCCTCCACTGAGAACCCAATGTAACTGGGAACTCTCTTCATAAGATCTTATAAATAATGAAAAATCGCAGTATTGTGGAAGAGTAATTACCTTACTCTTCAGGTAAGACCATTGTGTGAATCTGGTAGATTTTTGATTATGTTGACAAATTTCAGTAGAGAGATGGTATCAACAAAGAAAAGAACCTAGCCCATTAAAAAGCAGTTTTCCCAGATTAAATACAGCACATTCAGCAGATTTCAGTTGCTCTTCAGCTTTTCCATTAGACTTTTCTGTTGTTTAACTGGATGCTAGGTAAAGAAAGGACCTGGCCTACATTTATGTAAAGCCCAGACATATCTGTTCTTTCAGAACATTTAATTAGAAACACTTACAAACAGTTATGTTTCTTCAACAGACTAGGTGGTACTATCTTCATGTTTAACAGAAATACATACATACATACATACATATATATATATATATACACACACACCCCTTTAAACAGGAAGCTGAAAAGAAGTCATTACATATTCAAATTCTGGTTTCCACTGGAGGAAATCATCTTAGATGAGGAAAAACAACAGAAAAAGCAAGATATTTTCCTGGTCAGTTCACCTTGGCAAATGCAGTGACAATTGTAATGTGTCTATTTAGCATCCTTCAGAGTCTGGTGAAAGATATGTGGAAAAATATCTGGAAAAACAATCTGGTACTGAAGGCTAAATTGAGTCCATGCTTAAGTGTTTTCTTAACTTCACAGGCTGTTTTTGTATGCCACTTTAAGTCTTTATCTGTAGGCACTTCAAATCAAGAAAAGTTTTTAAAATCTCGGTTATTTTTATGACCTGGCAAGGTCTAGACAACATTATCTTGACAGAATGGCCCTGTCTTCGAGCTAATCAGTTAAGGGTAATAGTACAAGCTTTTCCATAAACAAATAGATCCGACTCACAATGGGTAGTTTGTTGTTTGTTTCAGTATCTGGAAAGCAAATTATCTCAGATAAGGCATATCAATCACTACCGGACATAAATGACTGTTGACTTTGACAAGCTGTCAGTGAAAAAAGAAAAAGTCATATTTCACAATTGTTATCTTAAGACAAAGAAAAATACCTTCCCCCCAGCAGTAAACACAAACCCTTCAGAAGTCTCAGACAAGCATCTACACCTGAAAATGGTCAGCATGAGACCCAGTCCAACACAAATATTGTAAAAGCTGTCTATTCCATAGGAATAAGAACAGCCCAGGTTGGAAGGGACCTTGATAGATCCTCTGGTCCAGCCTTCCATGGGAAAAGAAGCCTAGATGAGATTATTTAGCAATTACATCCTGAAAATCTTCAGTTATGTGGAAAGATGATGATCATATCCCTGAGGAGGCTGCCCCCAGTATCTTAACATTTTATGAGACATTTATAGCATTCTGAAACTCGTCTCATTTACTTCATTCAATAAAAAATGGATTTTTAAAAAATTTCACAGTTTGTAACACATTTACACAAAATAGTTGTGTCTTAAAAACTTTTCTGAATGCTATGCTGAAAGGGGAAAACTGGGGTGCACTTCCTTACTGCATTCTAATGTCTATTGATATAAGCTCCTTGCACATACCTCCTTTTTGGAGAAAATGTTTCAAAGAACTGAATTTTGCTCTTCTTGTAGCTGGAAAGAAATTCTGGTTCACTGTAATGCCAGGCTCCAAATGTCTCATGGTTGCCCAGGTGTTTCCTTCTCACTGGCTTTGTCAGATGCCTACACTGTATTTAACTCCAGAAATTCATTTGTATGTGCGACTTTATGATAAAGGATATTATGTCTTACTACTGCCAATATGCATGAAATAGCTTTGTTATTAGCTCTGGCAACTAAACAGTTTTTCCATTTTACATTTGTTTCACCTAATGGCCTTTACTTATTCAAGTGATTCCCACAGGTATCCAGGTATTCATAATAATGAAAAGACATTTTTTTCTGAAGTAATAATCCATAATATACTACCTTTAAGAAAGAGCACTGTGAAAGAAGGGTCATGGTGATTATATTGAAGTTTTTTTCAAAGCATACTCCTTAATCTCAGTTTTAAATACAATCATTTAAATGAAACAACCATAAAACATAACTGCCAAGATAAGTCTAAATACATTTCTAAACCCTTCCTCCTCATACTTCATGGACTACATCATTATAATAAAAATAGTCTGTCTCATTTTAATATTGAAAGGAAAATAAACATCATAGTTGAAGTCTGGACACTTGATAAATACTGCTCAGATATTTGAAACACAATATTCTATCTTATTTTTCACTGACATCAGGGTTCACTCCATTCACTGCTAATCTTTGTGAAATACGGAAACAGACTGTGAAACATGTAAACAATTACTATTGCTTGAGCAAATAAAGAATTAAGATGCTTTCAAGAATTAATATGCATTTGCTTAGATTTGCTTTATACAGGTTTTTTATTACCACTTTTTCATGAATGCAGGACATAGCTTGTTTTTTTTGGTGCAAACAGAGCTTCTGAACTACGTCAAAATTTGTCTGTTACTAGTGCTGCTGAATCCCATTCAAACTAAGTAGAGGTAACAGTCATCTTTTTCCTCAATATGTTTTGATTTGTGTTTTATCTGCTGACAAGGATTTCATAAAAGCTTTAACCCTTCCACCTTTATTAAAAGCTTTTGATGAATGAGATATTTTTGTGAAGATGTTTTTATATAGCAAAAATATTTTGAACTTTCCTCTGGCAGAAATATTTTGATACTAATGAAAAAAAACTAGTAATATTTCCAGAAGATCAGGTCTGCTTGAAGATCCTATATATTAGTAATGTCTGAGAGATGGGATTTCTTCTTTGCCTCCATCATCAGGGTGGCACTCAACAAGCTGGATGGATCTCATATCTACATTCAGCTATGCCGAGAAGCAGATAAGAAAGAATTTTTATTCCCATTTTAGAGTTTGGAAAGAAAATAGAAATAGCAATACTGTGGAACAGATTTTGATAATAACTACACACATTCTCAAGGTAAGACAACATTACAATCTCCAAAGCATTTGGAGACTCTTCTGTTTGTCAGAGAATTAAAAACACAGTTCTGTTTTCCTTGAAGTGATATGAAGCAGTGCCACAGAGACAAGAACAGAACTGTTGACAGCCTCAGTTTCTCTCTGTACTCCTGAAAACTGCATCCTAACCCTACTGAGGCTTAGAAAATGCGCAGCAGCTTTATTTGCTTTTTACCATTACTGCATTCCTGCTCCTTTAGTAATAGGCCTCATATTGTTAGATATCTTAATTGCTGAACTGACACACTGCATTTGTAATGCAAGGCTATTTACATTTGTATTGCAGTTTTTCATCCAACTTCCTCTCTTCCAAGGAAGAGGTCACAAAAATCCACTATAGGATTACTCATCAGCCAGAGACTATTTGAGTTCTGCACATTTATGTCTCCAGATTGAAAGTATGAATCACTCTTCTACATCATTTCTGCATATAGACCACAGCTCCCTATGAAGAAATATGAATTTGAATTTGATCCACCCGGGCCTCATCTGTTCCAAAACCTCACACTCAATAAAACTGGCATATTTTATTTCTGTGTCTCATCTCCTTAGCTGACATACAGGACCATTTCTTTTAAAAAATCGAAAACACAGTTTGATGACAATTCCTGCAAGAAGCACTCTTACTGAGAATTGAGAATGAAAAAATGTCATTTATATACAATTGAAAGAGTGATGATAAATTGACCTTGTTAATTCTTCTAGTATCTCTGGAGTTGTTCAGGGTTCCAACTGAAACTTCAGTATTCAATACATACTTAAGAGTACATGCCCCTTTTGCCACAGCTTTATGACTTTGGTTGAATCTGAATTTCCTGTCCACATTTGTGACTGAAATAGACTTGCTTCAAGTTCTGCCTCTCCTCAAGAAAAAAACTAAAGTGCAAAAATATACAAGAAACATCATTCAGGATGAAGAAACTTGATACTCCAAGTTTGATTGCAAGTTAACATATAAACAGAACCAAGATATTTTTCAATGAAATAAGCTCCTTAATTCAGCAAAAACTCTCCTTCATTAATGACTCAAATGAACACTAAGCAAGTTTGCTGATGATAGTAAACTGGGAGGAGCTGTCAACTCTCTAGAAGGGAGAGAGGCCCTGCAGAGGGGCCTCAACAAATTAGAGGGTTGAGCCATCACCAATCATATGTTTAACAAGGGATTGTGCACCTGGGATGGGGCAGCCCTGGATGTACAGATGGACAGGAGAACGAGAGGCTGGAAAGCAGTGCCATGGAAAGGGACATGGGAGTCTTGGTTGACAGAAAGTTAAATCTGAGTCAGCAGTGCCCTGGCAGCCAGGAGGGTATGACTCTCGAGGTGTCCTTTGCAGGGCCAGGAGTTGGAGATGATGATCCTGATGGGTCCCTTCCAGCACAGAATATTCTACGATTCTGTGGTTGCCAGTCTTCAATTGGGCCAAAGCTATGAAATGCATGGGAACTTGCCCTCCTGCCAACAAACACAGAACTCCCCTTCACTGGTATTGTTTAGTAGATGGAGAAAGGATTTTTTCCTAGGAAGGTTTTTTAACTAGGCTTTTTGACACTACAAGTACTGCAACATGAGCATGTAAAGCTAGATTTCCACTTCCTTTGATCCCCTTATCTTCATGTCTCAAAGCATCCTCAAGGATATTGTCATTCAGAAATTTACCAAAATTAGAAATTTTTAGAAACTGCTAGCTTTCAATCAATTGAATAAATCATTAAAGCTACAGTGAAATGTAGCCGATGGAGTCCCACTGTTGTAGCTGTGCTTTGTAAAAGCATCCTCTGAAATATGACTCAGAAAGAACAAATATCAGTTTGCTTACAGAGCAGGACACATTTTCTTCTCCATGGGGCAGGACTATAGGATCCTTCATGTGCCTGTGCTTTGCAAGCATCCACTTAAGGGCAAAGCAGATAACTTCTGAGTACACAACACATGAATGATCTAAGTGGATGGGACTCTCTGAATACAGTACCTCTTCCATTTCTCAACAGCTTTCCTCTTCAAGTGCTTACATTAAGCCCCCAAAATAGTTTTATCTACTAATGAAAAACCTGTATGAGGGCAATGTCTTTCTTCACATTAAGAAAACACTGGTTTAAGTAAAACCTTGAAATAAAAATCTCAATTCTGCTGTGATTTTATATTCCTTAATGACTTTACTACAAGTGAGGAAAGAAATGCACTTCTATATATTTTGCATGCGGTGCTTGCTCTTTTCTGAAATTGTTTGTCTTAGGTCATATGTTTTCTTATTAATAAGTAAAATAAAGCTCTAAGTTCCATATCAACTTTATATCTACACCTGAAGTAAAATTCATGTTATGTTGAACTAAAAATGTAGCCAGAGATGTTACATCTAACATGTGAAACATATATATCACAAAAATAGAATGTTTTTATGATTCATTATCACTTAATACTTCTAAAGAGTCTTTCAGTTTCTGGTTATGTTAGTTTGTAGTTATGATATAGTTACGCCAAAGAAGGCAGTTAAAAATTTCAACATTGTCTCCACTCAATGATAACAGAGATAACAAAAAATAAATAGTTGAAATTAAGGTATAAATATTGCTAATCATTAATTCAAGATTAGGCCTTAATATTTCTTCTGAACCATATTTAAGACAAAACTTAATTCTGTCATATTTAAGCACATGCTGTACTGTATTTATGCATGTGCATAAAAGCCACAAATACACATCTGATTCAGACCATATAATAATAAAACAGAAAAGAAACAAAACACTATCTACAGCTAAGTAGTACAAGTTGTCTGTCACATCTGTCCCCTACCTACAACTTGACAGTAACCAGAGCAGGATAGTCACTCCAGCCTCCTTTAGGTGTCTGGCCATCACACTAACATCCCACTGTTGAAGCATTTAGGAGCGTAGAGCTCAGAATTTCTGTAATTGGAACATCCAGGAACAAAATAATTGACACGCTGGACCATAAAACTGGCAAAAATAAGCTGAAATAGAAACAAGCTTGCTGTTTCAGACTTTTACTATTCACCTAAAAAATTTTACAAGTCGGTTCAATGAGATTCAGTTTGTTATAGATGTTTTAAAGGCAAGATGCGTCATGTGAATGATCAGCACATACATGTAGGAAATACTGATCATTGAACAGAGATTTTAAAACAAAATTTACTAGATACAGATTAACATTTATTTCATAAAAATGAAGAATACACTGGAAACTCAATTAGTAGCTTTGAGGCAAAACCCTTTGATTACAGCACATTTGGAAAGGAAAAAGCTTCTCTAACACTTTATATTCCAGCATGTACAAGTTACAGAAGCAGAAGTACACATTTAAATCTGAGATTTTGAGACAAATAAAAAGCAAAAAATTATCGTTAATAGTGTTGTTTGTTAACAGCCTGACCTATAACAGCTAAAACTCCTACCAGAAAGAATATGTATGAAGTCACATCTTAAGAGATGAAACAACATGTATTTAATAAGTGTTACTTTGTAGTCAATATCTGATGGAGAGCTATTACTGAAATAACTTCTTCACTGTGACACTAACATATTCTGTCTTTAAAAAAAAAAATCCACCTTCAGAAACATACAAGCTGTTCTCTGCAAGATTCAACAGTAATGTGCTAAATGCACTAGTACAATAGTTTTCCTCTGACCCTCCTCTTAAAGGATTACAATGAAGTATATATGTGATGATACCAAAGATGAGTTATGGGATATGTATACTCGAAGACAGACTGGCACAGATATTGGATTGACAGATCAGGGCAGGACAGTCATCTTCACAGCTTTACAAAGACAGCTGTTGACTTTCAATCTTCAGCTATATCATTTTTGTCAGTGGATAAGAGGATTTTGAATTCAATAACTACATGTATATGATCACTTGGACACCAAATTTAATTTAAACTCCACATTTTCTATAAGTTATTATAAAATACATGCTCAACAAAGTTGAAATTTTAAGTATTTCATAGCATCATTTAGAGCAATAGCATCATCACCCTTAAGAATCTGACCACAAGCCAGTACTGACCACCACTAAACCACATCCCCAGTTACACAACTTCACATCTATACAACTTTTAAAAACCTGCAGGGATGGTGTCTCCACTACTTCCCTGATCCTGTTCCAATGCTTGACAACCATTTCAGAGATTATTTTTTTCCTAAAATCCAAGTTAAAACTACCTTAACACAATTTGAAGCCATTTCCTCTTGTCCTATCACTTGTTACTTGGGTGAAGAGACTGACCTCTACCTTGCCACTGGTGGGATAGTTAGAGAGAGAGAGAGAGAGAAGGTCCCCCTGAATCTCCTTTTCCTCAGACTAAATACCCCCTTCTCTTTCAGCCAGTCCTCATCAGACCTGTGCTCTCAACCTTAACCAGCTTTGCTGCCCTTTTGTGGACAGCACCTCCACATCTTTCTAGCAGTGAGGGGCCCAGAACTGAACACGAGATTCGAGCTGTGGCCTCAGCAGTGCCATGTGCAGGGGGACAATCACTGCCGTGGTCCTGCTGCCCACACCATCTAGTGCAATCTAGTGTATAATATTCTCAAAACCATGCCCTATATGCATTCCTCTTTAAAGCACACATGCTGAAGAACAGCCCTGCAAGCTGTGCATGCCATTCCTAGAGAACTGAGCCTCAAAAGGCAGACAGATTTGTCCTAAAACTTAAGCTAAACAGAATACCTTGAAAAATTGATGAATTTTGGTCATTCCCATTTTCTAGAATCGAAGACCTTTCTGGGCACAAAGTGCCTGGCACAGCTTTATCATTACTGAAAGTTTATGCTTTCAAGACTTACATGATATTTTCAAAATATATCCCTTAAATTATGAATAGATGATAAACTCACCCCTTCCTCCTTTCCAGAAGAATGAGGCTAAGGAGAAACCTCATTAAAGTATGGCCAAATAATTGCATGAAGTGAATCAACAAAACAGGAGTAACTGTTTCGAATTATGTCTCTCAAAGCTTTCCTAGATCCCTCCCCATATAAGCAATTTGTCACACGTAAATAAAAGCTGGACAGTCAGTCGAGAGTAGCACACCTTCAAAAGAAACCCAGTGGTCATTTATTGAAACCATCTTCCCCCACTGTCAAGCTACTGTTAGGCAAAACATTAGGGCACATCTCTACACAGTCCATAGTTTTAGTTGAACAGCTGAATTTCAGAGGACTTTATGGGTGCCCATGGACTTGGCTTAGAACTAGAGTTATCAAAATAGTTTTCATTTAGAGTAAAATCAGAAAGAAAGACAATGCCAAACAGCTTCTAGAAATAATTCCAAAATATAGGCATAAACCCAATACCAACTTAGGAAATGTTACACTGACACCAATAGTCATGTTACAAGCCCTTCTCATATGTGCTTCCTCTCACATCTGTGTCTCAGTGATGAGCAGCACTAGCTAGAAATGCATAAGTAGAAAGCATTAGATAATAGCAAACCCAAAAACTATCCATTTGTTTCAGGAGGAAAAAAATCAAATAATTAAACACGATCCTTTTCAAAGCTGTGAGAGATATTGCAAACATGAAATAAGGAACAAGACAGTAAAAGCTTATGTTAGAAAGCAGATTTATTTGAGAATTAATAGAATTGAGACTAACAGCAAAATAATAGCAAAATGGGAAGTTCAATAAACATCTCTGCCTTTTTCCTAATAGTAGGCATTATTACACTTCAAGCCAGTCATCCAAGCCCTTATAAACAAGTCAAAATATGTTATCAAGCACTCATTCCATATAAAAAGTAATGAATGAAAAAACAATGTGATTAATTGATTATCACAAAAAAAAAATACATTTTACAGTAAATTAATTAGCTGAAATAAGGCAATAGATGTAAGAAAAATGTTTAAGAAAAGCTACAGAGGAAAAAGTGGGCAAAAATAATTTGGTTTTCATTCACAACTCTGAGAATCAGTTTTGAGTAACAGTGTTTATAAAGAAACAGCTAGCTACCAAATTAAGCTTGCTCAGGTCTTACATTTTGAAATCACTTTCCAGATCTCCTGGATAAAAGGATCTTCTGCAACCTATTTAAGTCATACAGGAATTCAAAGGGTTATGAATGCTTATACAGCCCATAATATCTTTATGAGATTTATGTCCTTTCTTTATCCTTATGATGCATGTATTGTGTACAGTTAGTAGAAAGGAACTGAGAACAAACCACAGCAAAAGGGAGAGAACCACTGGGAGATTTTCCACTATTTTATGTCTTTAGTATTTGCTCTCTCCCTAAATTCATACTTGTGTTTCTTACTCCTAGGACATACTGAAAAATCTGTATACTCTCAAGATGAACAAGGAAAATGCTATAAAGTAAGGCAGGATAAGGAAATCTGGATGACCAACTTTAATTCCTCTCTTTTTATGTATACCTGTTGTCACTATGACTTTGCTGCATCTCTTCATTGTCACTGAGAAATGCTTTTAGAAAGCAGTTTGGTTTGGGGTTTTGGTGGTTTTTTCTTTTTTAATTTTAATCTATACTACTTTAGTAGAAACAAAGGTAGTCCAGCCCTGACAGATTTAAAAAATATCTATCTAAACCCTTTCTTTAAGCACAGAAAACAACACAGCCTAAAATATAAAGCATTGAGACATCCTCATTTTAAGTCTGCTCACCACAAGGCCCACAGATTTTCAACTATATGAAAATAGTCTCAACCTTTACTATGTTTTACACGTGCAAGCAATCATATTTCTAGCATCAAAATCCATGGGAGCTAATTTGCACAGGTACAATATGCTTCTCTGTTATTTTTTTTTGCATGCAAAATTATCCCATGGGTGAATTAAAAAAACACTCAAGCAAACAGAAGAAACTGAAAGTTTCACACTGGGAAAATGGCAGGCTCTGGATATTTAAGAATTGCTCTGATATGATTACATGGAATAATTAAATTAAAAAAAAAAAAAAAGGGAGCACTCACTAACTAGCAGGAATGCTCTCCCTTGAGGCTTGAGCCAGCAAAACACTCACAGGGCCGCTGACTCCAGCAGAACAGCTCACTTGCTTTGAGCTAAACAGAGTTGAATGGATTGAAACCTTGATTAATTAATGGAGCTAATAAAAAAGTATGAAATTAACTTGGAAATCTTTCTGCTTGTGATTGAACTATGCACACAATGGTTCATGGGCATTTCTACCCTCTTTATAACCTGTTCTGCTAATTTTTATTGTAAAACAGAGAGAAAATACTAAGTTCCCATTGATTCTTATTTTCTAACAGGAATTCTAACAACAACATAAAGACCAGATCTTGCTCCAAGGCAGTCAAGACACAGCAGACAACAGATCAGGTACACCTCAGAACTTCTTTCAGTGATGACTACTTTTGGAGTACAAACTTATACTGCATTTATAGCCTTTCTTTGTTGTCTTCCTATAAAGTGAATACAAAGAGACACTTTTTCACAGCTTTTTGTAAATGACTAATCTTTAACAATAATTTTATATTTTGATATCAGACAACTTGGTGGTATTTTTATGTATATACCTGTTATTTACAGGATGGTGTGGGTTTTCATGTGATATATTATTACTCTGAAACAAAATTTACATATTACACTGAAATAACTCTTAACATTGACTGGGATCTTACACTAAGAGTAAAATATAGACCATTTATGTGAATTTTAATTTCTGTTACTACTGTAACCCACCTCTCCAGATATTAGTGTCTCATATAGATTAGCATAGATCTAAAGACCACAATGGATAAAACTGCTGCCTCTAGAACTCGGGAACTGGCTTATGAGAATTAAGGTTTAAGGTAGGATGTATTTGAGAAGAAAAATACATGCAATCTGATGTTTCACAGTTTGTTAAAAGACTGGAAATTTACTTAACCATGAACTAGAAACAATTTCTTTGTATGTACCCAAAAATTAAATGCAATGGCCAAAAGGCCTATTTATTTTAGTTATCCCAAGTCTTGTTTTTGAGGTAATACATTTTCAGAATGCTATGTTTCAGCCTTGTGGTGAACACACACACATTTCATTTTTTAGAGAAAAATATCTGGCAAATTATTTGTTACAGATTCCACTTTGTTTTTAGAGACTGAAATACATTTCTAAGCCTTTACTTGCTTGTCGAGCTATATCGAACAACTACATTTTTCTTTTTAGTGGAGTTACTCTCATATTTTAAAAATGGCCTTTCTATTTTAGGACTGTGTTTATTGAAAAACATATATTCTATTTGTAGTTTTGTGTTTAGTAATAGGTCAAAGCCTCTGGGGTTTCACACTTGAATGAATTACATCCTGGGGAATCCTGTGTACTGAGAAAGCCAGACTAATTAACATAATCAAACATGTCTCAGTAAAACCAGTATCTAAGCCTACAGTGATGTCATATCCCATCACAACACCCTCTTTAAATGCTAGAATGTACAAACTGGCAATGCAAGTGTGGTAAGGACTCATGTAAGCAAAGACATGAGGTCTTTACTCCTTACCATTATGATATGTGGGGTTTTCAACTGTCAGTTTGGAAGGCAATCTTAAAAGAAAGTAAATAACTCTAACTCTGTAGCTGAATATATCTTTGTAAAGTATTTGGGGTTTATAGATTCATATGTCTTAACACTGGAGCCATGGCTGACTTGAACTGAATCTCAAGGGTCATCAAATCTTACCCAGTGGCTTCTGGACCAAACCCAAAACATAAAACTGACCAAGATCTAAAGACTTTAAAGGTGATCAGTTTTGCTTCCTTTTTAGGCATTTCAATAATTTAATTGATTCAAAGTAAGATTATTCTTCTTCTATTTGAATTAATCTCTTATCAGGTTCCAGTCTTGCCAATTTACTACCACTAATTATTTCAAACTTTAAAATTTATACATTGACTTCACAATTTCTTTTACTTCATGCAGGTATCTAAAGACCTTACAGTTTTTACAAGATGAAATTTAATCTTATATTAAAAAATATTGCAAGCTGTAGCATTCCTGTAGCTCTTTTCAGAAATGTGTCAGCTGCCTTTTTACAGGATCATTAAACATACTGAACCATGTGTTTATGATTGGGCATACTAAAATGATAAAAATAACTTCTTATGACTACAACTATGATTAGTTTGTCTTAATAGTACAGAATAATGCTATCACAACAAAAAGCACATTAATTAATCCTTCTACCCATACATTCACTTCAGTTCCTCTGTATGAATAACTGCAAGTAGCTACATTATCTTGCATTCAGCTGTATAAATCGTGTGTTAATAAACTGAGGTAGTCTGTAATATTGACCTATTCTATTTCTTGCTTTCTTTCTTGTTCTAATATACAAAGTTTTTCAAGTATCCCCATTTATGGAACAACAACAAAAAAAATACTGTTATGATTCTCATTAGGAGTGTCTTCTTCTAGTAGCCTTAAATCATTTTTGCCTCACAGGCTACTCCTGGTGAACACTTCTCAAGCTCATTAATACAAGTGATTTACTTTCATATATACCTAAATCAGGGCTGAACCAGAAATATAGGAGCTATTCATCCCACTGGTTATAAGGAGAATTAGAGATTGACTTTAGAATATTTTGGTGAAAACTTTTTTCAACATACTGATGTTTTCCATCTGTAAAGAATGTACTTCAACTAACCTCTAATACCATGAAAAATAAATGATGCAGCTCCATTTTGTATGCATGTGGCACACACCAGCTATCATGTTTTGAATTATGAGCAATATTATTTGATTTTTAATCCAGGTATGTGAGGTATATGTAAATAAACAACATTAATAGCCACAGACATATCTACTGTAACTGGCAGAATGATCAAAAGGTGCCATAATGATCTTCTAAACATAGGACATAGCCATTAGTTTAGCTTTAAATAACAATCAGGTAAGTCTACCAGTAATGACATGGAAAGACTAAAAAGATGGTAATTAAAACAATTAGTGAATTAAAACAATTAAGAAATATGTTATCAAGGTTGAAAGTCAATAGTAGTGTTTTGTTGAATTGGAACCTTTTATATATCAAGGTGCATTATTTTAATTCACTCAGAAGAAAATATTTTAATATTCAACACTATCAGCAGAAAATTTTCAAAAGTTTGAAAATAGTCTCATTTAGCAGAATAAAATAATGCAACGGTAAAATGGCTACCTACAGCACAAGCAAGCATATATATTTCCCACAAGGATTTTGAGAAGCTTGAACTCTGCATATCTAATGTATAGCCTGCATTTATAATTAATAGAATTGTTCCTATTGGAGACATGGAGAATTCGCAATGGTAGTTTCAACTAATAGCACCATAAAAAAATGCATTTGTCTCAGTGCAACTAAATTAAATTAGACCAATTCACTGTTGAAGTACATAATGCACAAAGATAAATAGCTCCTGGAGAAGAAGCCCCACTGTATATACATTTTAAGAGAAAAGAGAGGAATCAACTCTTACTAAATACAGAAAGAAAGTGCTCCACTGGTTGTGTAGAGCACCTGCACTGACAGACTGACCCTGAGCAAATAGAGGGATTCGTTAGTTTGTTTGCTATTGTGTTTTGAGTTGAAGGTTTAAACAAGCTTCTTTCATAATCATTGTTGACAGTTAGGACTGCAGAGAGAAAAAAAAAACCAAAAACAAAAGGATCAACTTTTTGCAAAGTGGACCTAGAAACTTAGAGCATCCCTTCATTTATGTAACCATCATTAATTTAAAAAGTTCAGGGAACAGAGGAAAATTTATTAGTGATGTTCTAGTGCATTTGACATACACTTGATAGGTATCAACAAAGAAATCCCAGCTGGCTCTAAAATGTGTGGTAGGCATTAATATTTAGTAATATCTGCTTGGAACAAACTTGAAGAAGAGCTAGAAAAAAGAATAGTGATTTTGTGAAAATGGACAATGTAAATTAAGAACTATGGTGAAAGTCATATGTGGCGTATTTTTTGAAATCAAAACAAAAAGAAAAGACAATAAACCTGCAGGTGGAACATGTGATTACTTTTAAGGTTTCTAATTAAATACCTTATTTCTAACTCACACCTATCTTAGGATATAAGAAATGCATAAAATCCCTGCTTCTTATTTCTTTCCTGCATCTCCTCTACTTGATGACTTTTAATTTGGTTTTTTTTCTGTGTTAAAAGTTTTTCTGTATTTCACACTCTCTCTTTCCGTCTTCTTTTTTCTCTAATGAGTTTATTATAGTACCCTCAAATTTCAGTTTCTTTTTCTTTGCTTGATGTGCCTTATCTTGCTGAACCTTTGCCTTTTCCCACATCTGCTTCTGTCTTGGCACTCAAGTTTTCTATGGCTTTTTAGTAGTTTTAATAAAAGTCTGGCATGAGATAATCCTGTGGGCTGTGCAGCTATTGGAGTTTTGGGGCTGCCATCTAACTGTTAGTGTTCATTGTTTAGTGGCTACAGGGAAAAAAAAAAGCAGGCAGATCAGACTGAGGCAGTCAAGGAGAGGGAGATAGGCCCAGTCAGATGCTGTTCACAAATGCAGAGCTCTGTCCTGAATTGGTCCTCCCAGATTTCTATTTCCACTGGCTCTCCCTGGCATGTTATGGCTGTTCAAAGGCCACTCTCTTTTAGGTTCACAGAGCAACCCTATTTTACAATCCCATACATATTTTCCCTTTCTGCCCTTCTCCAGGTGTAGCCCTTCATGACAAATCCTTCATTTTACTTTGTTCACAAACTGTATAGATTCCCACAAGAATTTCTCAGATAATATTTCTCAATATCAACTCATAAAGCCTTACTCTTGCTAAGGAAAGCAGCATCTGGTTTGCCTGAAATGTTTGGTTCCTCTGACAATAAATGTAATCATGTCACTTTCCTACTGCCACGTGTACTCGTAATATTATTATTATCTCTCCTGTTCTCATGAATAACTTTCCGGTTTCCCTCTTAAGATGTTCTTTCCCTCGTTCCTTCCCATAATCCCTTCCACTCTCCTTCCCAGTCAAACTTTCAGACTCTTTGGGTTTCCCTATTAGTCCACCCTACGGCTCTAGATCATCTTTCTTTACTGAAGAAGTCAAACAGAACAGAATAGAATACTTTTTCTGTGTTAATCAGCACCGTATTTTAAAAGAAGAGGCTGAAATACAGAGATAGGTTTCTCAACCCTCTCACCCATTTCCTCAGAAAAAGCCTACCACCAGACCTACAGGCAAAGCTGAAGCGCCCCTCTTTGCCCAGTCTTTTCCGAGACTCGAGGTTCAGTGAGTTCACTCGACCTCTCTGAGGGTCGCTACCCCGCGTAGGCATCGACTCCGCCGCCCCGTCCCTGCGGCAGGGAAGGCGCTCGGGCGGGGGCCGTTCTGAGCGCAGCCTTCTCCCGCCAGCCCCCGGAGCATCCCCGCGCCCGCGGCGGCCCCTCCGGGCGCTCCTCGCCGCCCCCGCGCCGGTCCCGCCCCGCGCCCTGCGCGGCAGCCGCGCTCTCCGGGGGGCGGCCCCGCCCAGCCTCCCGCCCGCCCTGCCCCGGCCGCGGCTCGCCCCGTGCCCGC
>QUSF01000005.1:13315814-13536165 GCA_003676055.1 Chloebia gouldiae | reverse complement strand
TATGTACCTCCTTCACTTGCTCGCAGATAGTTTCCCTGTAAGATCTATGAATTTCATCACTGTTTTTAGCAGGAATTGTAACAGCAATGATATTGAAAATTCTTAAGGTGAAAAGTGTAAAAGTTACGGAAGATTATTTGAGTTGGGAATATATAGACTTCTATATTACTGTCAGTTCTTTTCAGCAAAAGGAATATCACAGATTGCGTTAGATCAGAAGTCTTGTGCAGAAGCAGAGAAACATCAGCTGAGCGTTTCTGAGAGGATATGGTCTACAGAAGTTCCCCCAAGAGGGAAAGCATTTGCTGTACTACCGACAGTCTAGGATTTGTATTATGAAAGATGGTAACATATCCATAAATTATGACCTGAGTAGAAGGCAGAGGTTCATATGGCTTTCTCAGCCCAACACACTAAGTAGAGTGATGTTATTTATATCAGTGTAAGCATTCTTTTAACACCTAGCTCTGGAAGTGTGGTGATACCAGGCTAAAATGAACTTGAGTCCTCCATGGGGGAAAACTCTAAAGGAAAAATCACACATGTAAAGAAAGCGACTTCAGGGCCATTGTATATTCACTGCTAATGCAGTTAGCCATGCTTGTTATCAACAAACATTCTCGCTCTGTATCACAATAAACAAACTATGGCATATAACATGACAGTGCCAGACTATTTTAAGAATCACATTATAATTTAACTAAGACAAAAAACAAAACTTACGTTTGAAAAGAGAGTTTGGGGATTATATATGTAAGGGATTTATCAACATGAAGTTAAGTCAGAAGCATGTAATGCCACACAATGATGGCACACTTCACAAGTACTCAAAGGTTTATAGCAAATCTTTGAAGTTAATTTAATGACATGTTTTGTATCAACATATGTAACATAAACATTTTATAATGTCATTTTATTGTAATTGTGCCAAAAGAAAGAGATTTTATGAAACTTGGTCACACGATATGAGATTGACACTGCAAGGAAAGAGTCAATGCATGTATATTGCACTTTATATTTTACAGTGCGTATTTAAAGTTCAGTGTAGGTGACCAAACATTTGTGTAGTGTAGGCAATACAAGAAGTACTGTGCTATTATTATTATTATTATTATATTTCAATGTATTTATGGTACTTATTGTTCCTCTGCATATTATTCCATGCAAATGCCATCCTACTGTTGAATTGTTCATCCTTTATTTTAATGATAGAAAAGCATTTATTCTAAGAGAGGGGGGAAAGCTATAAAGTCACTTATGACATTCATACAGGTATTTTGCATTGCATAAATATGTACTAATACTGAATTGTTTCCAAACAGATACAGATATCTTATGCAGCATAAATTAAAACAAATCTCTTCAACATCCAGATAACTGTGGTGTTATAATAACCTTTTGCTCGTAAATAGTTACTTTATGATAATGAACATGCTTACTGTGCACATGGATTATATGGTTGGAGAAAGAGTTCAAAAAGCTGCTCAGAATCCATGTTTATCTTCCATATCAGTCTCAGGACTGCTGATGAGTTTAGGTCTAGAAATAATACATGAGAAACCTGAGCCGGTTCAAAACACACAGGAGTCTTCTCCATGCTTTAAAAATGGAAAAAAAAAAAATGAAAACCTGTAAAATTTACTGAAGCTATTAATTCAATTTCTTTTCTAACTTAAGCCTTGTGAAATGATTTCCATTGGAGCAAAGGGAACAGGGAATAGTAGAATGCTGCTTTCACTCTCTGTTAGACATAGACTGCAGCCTTAGCACCTGTATAACACTTCATGAGAAGATGGATGTGCTATGGATTTCTAGGAACAGTCAAACCCTTAAGTGGTTTATTTGCTCACACATTTTGGAAGAAATTATGTTTTCTCTTACATTGTGCAACTTTGAAACTTTTCTGCTCTTCATTAAGAAACTGAAGGCTGGGTGAGAAAACTGAATGAAACTAACAAGAAAAGCTTTCATTACTTGTCCAACAGCCCTGAGGCTATTTAAAATTAATGTTTAAATTATATGCCTGTGAAGATAGAAAAAAAGATGGTTTTCAGGGTAAATTTAGACTTGCTTCTTTAATGAGCAAAGTCTCTAGATGCATGCTTCACAAGAAGAAACTTCACCTGATCTATTTTTTAAATAACTTATTTTTCATTCCACATCAAAAGATCCTTCAAATTGCAATGACAGAAACAAGATGTATATTGGTCATTATAGGATCTAATTACTAACTTGGTCTCTGAAAGATGTAGAAAAAAAAATTAGAAGAGCAATGAAGCTGGGAAAGGGTCTAGAGAGCAAGTCTTGTGAGGATCAGCTGAGGGAGCTGGGGTTGTTTAATCTGGAGAAAAGGAGGCTCAGGGGGACCTTATTGCTCTTCACAATTCCCAGATTGCTAGGTGATGATCAGCCTGTTCTCCCAGGCAACAAGTGACAGGACAAGGGGAAATGGCCTCAAGCTGTGCCAGGGAAGATTCACATTGGATATCAGGAAGAATTTCTTCATGGAAAGGGTGGTCAAACATTGGAATGGGCTGCCCAGGGGAGTGGTGGAGTCACCATCTTTGTAGGTGTTCAAGAAATGACTAGACACGACATTTAGGGCTGTGGCCAAGTTGAGAAGGTGGTGTTCAGTCAAAAGTTGTACTTCTTGATCTTGAGGTCTTTTCCAACCTTAATGATTCTGTGATTAGCCATAGTCTTTCTTAATATTGTGCATGTTTGTACTGTTTCATCATAGATTAACACACATGTTGATAATGTATTAACGATTTTAAACATGAGAAACAATGGTTAAAGCACATAACACTCTGGTTTATGCAATATATTTGAGGAGACAGAGAAAATCTATTATCAGATCCAAAATAAAAAATATTATTTATTAATATTGCTGCCAATCCAAGCCCGAGTGTGATACTAAGAGGGTCCAGGTGCAAAAAAAAGAGGCACAATCTAGGGAAAATAATGTAATGTAGCCTTAAAATAACTGTAATTTACTACCAAAGAAAGAAAATAATCTGAGATATAGTTTGAAGTTATAATAATGTCTAAGACTGAGTATTCTCCAGAGTTTTCAATAAAGTAATAGTGTTAACAAAAAATCCTCTGTATTTGCCTGAATTCCAAAAGGTCATGATGAAAGCAAGATCATATTTGTAGAGCAAATGCGAAGATCAGATTTGTGAGTCAAAAACAATTTCATAACAGCTCAGGAACTTTCACGGACACTGATCTATTAGCACTACACTGTCGGGGATTTGACAGAGATTTGCTTTTTCCTTAGAGGATGTAGTGTATCTATTTTATATGTAGACCTGTATATGGGAAAGAACAGGATGAAAAGGTAGGTGGCACTGGGGAAATGCAAAATAGATTCTCTCTATGTGGTATTTCTTTATTTATCTATATTAACATAGACTAAGAGTCATGCTACAATTGTATTATTGCCTCTTTCCTTGTTCTTTTCACTACTCCACTGGACTTACATTGTGGAAAACAGTATCATACAGATAATTGCTCTTAAAAAAACAGATTTTTGTGGGTAAAACCTTCATGCAACCTAACTTTGGGGCATATCTGAGTTTAAGGTTAATTGATTTTGAAATTGTTCCTGCATTTCATTGCAAATTGATTTCAGGTGAATAGCTATAAGAAGCAGAAATCATTATCCTTTAAGCCAGTATTAGTTCCTTCAAATAATGACAGAGAAAAAATATAACAGCTAATAATTATTAAATTTGACATAGCATCATATTAGCATATTATCTTTGAAAATATTTTCAGGTGTTCTAATGAAGCTTCAGTAGCTTATCAATATGTTACTAATTAGACCTACCAAGAAATAAAACTGTCCAAATCAAGATGTCAATAAAAGCGTGTAAAAGAAAATCTACTAAAGCAAGATGACAGCACTGAAGCACAAAACCTTTCCTCAGCAGCCCAGATTTAATTTGAAAGATAGTTTCTGTGGAATAAATCAGTTGGCAGACTCCAGGTACCATGAAAAGCACTTAGCACATCTCAGGGAGTAGCAAAGGTAGGCTAGGCGGGCTGGGAGCTCAGACTTAGAGCAACACAGGAAGGAACAGGATTCTGCCATAAAAGTTTGCAGTCCCACAGCACTCGTGCAGGAGAACAGTTCAGAAGTTCAAATTGATGGGAAAAGGTGTTAATGAAGAGGTATGTCCAAGGTCAAAGCCAAAGGGTCAGGTCAGCCGGTCAAGCTCACAATCAAAATGATGAAGGTGCAAGGCTGAGTGAAAGCATGCTTGCACACTAGCTCATGTAGAGACCACGAGAATCTCCCCAGCACTTCTGAGGGTGAAAAAAAATAAAAGGAAAAAACAAACACGGCTAAAAGAAACAAAAACAAGTCCTCAGAGAAGAAAGGTGAAAGCCTGCTCAGGGTTCTACAAAACAAACAGCTGTTTCAAAGCCGAGTTACCAGAGCTCACACTGAGCCCAGTCAGTGAAACTCCTGTGATGACAGGTCCTTCTAAAAGTCTAGGAGGAGAGCATGAGTACCTTAAGGAAGCATTGTATTTTCCAAAACTTTTTCCAAAACTCAGACAAAAGTGACAAAAAGGGGTTTTGTGACCCCTTATTTGAATATGTAATTCAAATTCTCTTGTATTTCACCTCTACCAATTTCTCGTGTACTTCAATTACACCACTGAAAACAATGAAATCCTTTTGTACCAAATAGGAGTTTCTTCATGAGTAGAAATTTGATTAGTATGTTAGCTGTCCATTTTTTATTTTGATAAAAACTTGGTGATTTTTCTAAGTGATTATCATCTTTATGATTTCAGGAAAAGATTATATATTTATATATTATGTATATATTTTTGTGCTTATAGTACTATAACCTTTAAGAAAATTAAATAACACTGAAATTTCAATTAAAACCATGAATCTTTCAGCTCTTACAGTGCTAGTGACATTTTCTTACTTTTCAACTTCTTTTAGTTCATTCCTAGGTAATTGATGGTAACAACAACTGAAAGCCAGTAATATTGTGAGATAAGTGCTGTGCTTCTGTATGATGACAAATTTAATTGCTCCTCTATAATATTAGTTTTGTTCAGGCATCCTAAGAATCATGACAATGAGAGAAAATGAAAATTTTTACAAGATTAGAGCTTCTTATTTTAACAAATTCAGAATACAGGCTTCAAATGACCTTACTGAGTATTATGTAATAATACCTATAGGGTATTATTCCTGCAAATCAGCTTTTCTCAAGTAATAAATGATGAAGAGCCCTTTTGTGTGGTGTTGCTTCTTGTCTTCTTTTCTGCTTTTCCTACTAAACTTCATGATGTTTAGTGAAAGAATCAGTGAAAGGAGATAGGAAATAGAAGATATCACTTTCACTGATATATAGGCATCATGAATAGGTCAAGTAAAAGGCACCTCTTTGAGGATATCAACTACCAGCAAAAATGGAACATCTCAGAGAGCAGGAAAATACACAGTAAAAAACTATGTTTAACAAGAATGCAGGACCAAAACAGAAGAACAAGAACATCAGAAAGCAGAAGAGTTTGCACTTTAAAGTCAAGAAAAACAGGCTGAGAATCTTAAAGACTATACTTTTTTCTAACATAATCTATTATTTTTTATGGCTTCTGAGGCAATATTATCCTTTCTGGCTGATGCCTTTAGATGGTGTGGCATTGGAAGTGTAAGTAGTGACAAAAAAAAGAAAGACTGAGAAAAAAAATAGACGGTACATATTTATACAAGTATAAAATATTGCATTTCATTATTGCATTTCCAGTCAGATGTCTAATGAATTGCTCCAATACACATTATTGAATACAACAGCAAACAGGGTGATAACACCCGATCTACACTTAACTGGACTTTCCACATAATTAACAGAATCACAGAATTAGGTTGGAAAAGACCTCTAAGATTATCAAGTCCTTTGAATGAACATCCTCATGTCAACTTAGACCGTGGCACTAAGTTTCATGTCCAGTCTTTTATTAAACATCTGCAGGGACAGCGACTCCACATTCCAAATCTTTTATACAATTTTTCCATACCACATACCACCCTGTTACTTCTCTGGGTTTACCACTGATACACAAAATTGGTGGGGACAGCAGGGAGAATCAGGGCTATTTCTAGGTAGGAACTTCCCTAAGGAAGATACTGTTCGATACTGTTAATACTGAAGTTTCTTTCTGGTGACATGAAACATTAGCAAAATGCAGTTTCCAAGGGAAACAGTTCGAGACCACAGAAAAGGTAGAAAATTTCAAGAACACTTTGATCTGACATGATCATGGTCACTGATGGGGCTGTTGAAACAGTAGAGCTAAACAAGCATTGGGGCTACTGACTAATACAAATCTTAATGGTTAGAGGCAAAAGCAAGGTAACAGATTATCCCGAGGCTCTTTTAGTAAACAATACAGTAGAGCACAGGAGTACTAAATTTTCTCAAACACTTCCTTAGGCTGAGTTAATTATTATTAACCTACATAGGATTCTTACAGTTAAAGTAATTTAGGAAAAGTATCATAAGCAAAATAAAACAGTTATTAAATTTTAAAAAGTAAACTTTTTTTTTTATTTAATAAAATTCAAGTTGTAGTTATAACTACATCACCTACTGTCTTAATATTTTGCTCTTTTTTGCATTCCATCTTTGATATAAGATAGATATATAAATACATTTAATCTAAAAAAAGTATTAGCTTATGCTGCCCATCACACAATTGCTCAAGGCTTCATATACTATGTACAGTTTACATTAAAACTCCACTATGTCTAGAGTTTATTTCCAGTTCCTTATAAAAAACATTCCAAATACATTCTCCCTCTCTGAATTTTGAAAGATAAAATATGAACCTAATGTAATCCTAGCATCTCTGAGGATCCACAAGTACCAGGATATGCAATTTCACAGATCACTTTCTTCAAAATTGGCTGTTAATTATTTTGTATGATTTTTACCAACACTTTAATTTATTTTAATTTCACACGTAACCACTCAGCAGAAATACCTAGCTAATACAGTTATACCAGCATGGTTCTCAAAGGTTTCTTTTCTTTTATTTCTTTTTAAAACTATTATGACTTTACATCCTAATGGGGAACTGCAGAACTTAGGGACTGTTTTGTGAAAAGCTGGTTTATAAAGTTCTGGCATAGAGTGGCACAAAATTTTTAAAAGGATCTCGAGGTTTTGTCCTGCTAAGTCTTATAGTTTCATAAAGGGTTCAAAACTGTACTGTCCTTTATTAGATTCAGTAACACACGGGAGAGTCCATTCTCTGGACTGTGTAGGCTAAGGCATCTTCAGGGGCTGACTGAACTTTCAGGTTTGTGAGCAATATAAGTGCTGGCTAAGTGACCTACTAGATAAAATAAATGTCACAAAGTGGCAAATTACTGGCAAAAATAAAACACCTTGAAATCAATCTGATTTCACACAGCGAAGTTGTGCCTAACTCCTGTGTTCTAGGGCAAATGTCCATGCTGTGCCTAAGCACACCTATGGAACTTTTGTGAAGGGATGTGCATCTATGGGATGTTTTCCCAGATCCATTACCTCTGACTCAGCAGTATTAGAACTAAATCCAAAGTGGGCAGATTTCAGCCTCATATCTTGAATATATCCAGTAAAAGTCTTCTTTTAAAATTCATAGTGGCTTTTTTCATTGCCTTATTCCACTAGAAAGAATTGTTTCTGGATAGTTTCTTTTCTTTTTTCTTTTTTTTTTTTTAAGAAGCAGATTTGTCAGAGTTTGCTTAAACTCTTAATTTGCAAGACTTAAAGTAGAATAAAATGTCTTGTAGTTTCCTTCAGTTTTTTTGCACTAAAAATTGATAGTCAATTGTTTTGAACATAATATTGCAAATTTTTACCACATAAAATGAATATGAAATGTCCCCACTTGAGAAAGTAATCTATGATTACAAAAAGTACAATACAGTGGGGAACTGTAATCAAAAATACCATTTGGAATTTTCTCCATATATGTGTTAAAATTTTACCTTTTATATTCAAAATTTATTCCCAAATTCTAACACTCTGCAAATGAGCTCTCAGAATATCCCTCTTCTTTACCTATTTCTGTTGTTTCTCTACACATATCTTTGGATCCAAGAGTGCTTGAATTTTCATCTGTAATCAAAATGTGAGCAGAAAGGTACTTGTTCAGATTCCCTAAACAATGGTTAATAGAATGCTCTTTTTCCTCCTTTTCAACAGGGATGACTCCTTCGGGAGAAAACAGGTCTTGCACATAATAAAGCCTTTAACACCGTTTGGGAAGGGGGCAGTGTCCTCAATGCTTTCATCATGATCCAGGGCAGGGGAGAGGGTGCACTACCTGGACCCCTCACTCAGCTGGCACAGGACTTGTGAGGGGGATCAGCTCAGATCATGACCCTTCCTTCCCTCACTTTATTTGGAGTTCTTTACACAAAGCTCATACTACTGGGATGATAATTTAAGGGGATGCTGCCACAATGAAGACTAGAAAAGCAAAGACTAAATATGTATCTGAGGGGAAGTTTAAACACCACTTTCTGTGTGTGAAGGAGAATGCGTGTAGTGGACCAGGATAATTTAGGAGGGAGCATGAAGGGCTAGCAGCACATTTTTTGTAACCTTCACATTATTTTCTCTGACTTATTCCGTAAGGAATATGCTTCAGTGCATGCATTAGGAATACTGGGTTCTGTCATTATGTGGCATGAATTCTGTCACTCTCATCATCACCCTGAAGCTCAACTCTGTTCTTGTTAAAGTCTTATACTGATTTATTGCAGTGTTGATCCTGAATAGAATTAATAGAAAGAAAAAATTTACTTAATCCACATGTCTCATGTAAATTAACACAGTTGGTTAAACATCACCATTACTGTCTCACAAAAAAAATTCCAAAACTCTGAAAAGATTTTCTCACTTTTCAATGCATTAAAAGAAGTTTAAGTTGCAGAAAGCAGCAATAATCTTCTGATTCTTTGGGAAAGGTGTTCAGAGTCTTTGAAAATTAGAACCTGAGACTCCAACTATAGTTTCCATTGACATTGGAAAACTGATTGTTACCAACAAAATAGAAAGGACACTGAACAATATTCCACCCAAGCCTGACAGTATTTCATAAAGCTATATTGAAACATATATGTTTCCTTAAAACTACCTTTCATGAAAACAGTATTTTTTCAACCAGAGATATTCTGTCTTATTTGAAAACTAAGTAAGTTATTAGTAAGAACACAGACCTACACTATAATTAGCTCACTAGCCAGAATAAACAATTTCATGAGAAGCATTTTGGGAAAAAAATATTTTATATAGTGACTTTTCTGGCTATATTCAGCTCTTCTCTAACAGAATTTTTATCAAATTTATTTTAGAGAAAAAGTCGAATCTTCTAAACAACCATCTCACATGATCACTCAAGATACAGGACTGACACAAGCAGAGCTTCCCTAAGGCAAACATAGTGTTTGAATAGAACAGTGTTTCATTGAATTGTGATTCAGTCTTCACAAATCTGGAGATTTTATTCAAAATCAAATTTTTATCTAGTTTTGATAAACCTCAATCATTTTATTCTAATATAAGATTTTCTGAAAAAAATATGTATAGTAAAAATTAAGAAGCACAGCAAAGAACCCATTTTCAGTTTTGTTTAGGGTTTACAGCTCATAAAGGTGTATTTTTAAAATAAAACAAGATAAAAAAGGAATAGAACACATATGGCATTCTAATTGGCCATTAATTATGATTACAAGAAAGGCATCTCTTTTACAGATGTACACTTCAGTGAACACTGTTCTGTTTAAACTGTTGAGAGTACAGCAACCTAAGAAATGCAAAGCTGGTGGGGCACTCCCATAATAGTAAAAAATCCATTAGAACTAAGAAATTCAGTGATTTAAAGGACATTTTGAAATGCATTCTAAATACAGAATTAACAAAGCAGCTACACTTGGTAGAATTTTGTTTGCAGAATTCACAGGTTCTTCCTAGATCTAGGAAGAATTGCCTTGAGAAAGAAACAGCAGTTTACAGTCAAAAGTCTCATTTGCATTAATTTACCTTTCAGTCTTGTGTTGCCTCATTCTCATCAGCTGCATTACCATTGATTATGGTGGTGCAAGACACCAGTCAGTTCCTGTGCAAGGTCAGGTTAGGGGTTAGGAGTTAGGGTTGGTTAGGGAAATCATGCATTAACCAAGACAATAAATGTAATTATTCAACCCTGACAGTTTTTATAGAAGAATATCTGGAGTAATAACATAAAATATTCAAGAAACTATTTTACTTGGTCATTTTGCAATCTATCCATTTTGCCAATAACTTTTTGGCATTATTTACTGAATACGGAAATTACTCTTTAAATTGAGAGTAATGCATGTTCAGACTACTATAAATAAGTGGTTTACAGATTCTGTGATATTTTAAAAAATATTCCATTCCTTTTAGCCAAGTACAATCTATCAAAAAACCCAAACCAAAACAAAGTTAATTGAATTTGAAGAAGATCCAACTATTTTTAATTAAAAATTAAAGTCAAAACCTAAACCCATTCATTAGTTCCTTGGAAGAATAAGAGATTTGTCAGATTTTAATTATTTGAAATATTCTCTGCTCCTCTTTGAGTTACCTTTTTCTTCCCCGTAAAGTAGGCTGCATAAATTAAAATATGGCAAGAAACTAAGACCTGAGTTTGGATCATTTATAAAAATAGTCTATACAACAGGCTAAAAGAATATTAAATATGTGCTTCTGGGAAAAAAAAAAAAAAAGAAACAAATCAGAACAGAGTCCTAATTTATAAAATACATTAATTCACATTTTACATGGCTGAAACTGGCAACAATAAACTTGTCTTATACAACAAAGCAAAATTACAGAGACAACCTGTAGTATGTTTAATCCATATTTTAATGAATATAGAAAGCCTTGCCCACAGGATTATGAAGAATGCTGACCAATTAGTTTTCTTCTTTTACCCTAAATTTTTTTTTTCCTAAGAAAGGTATAAAGCATTGTGCTTATATATATATGTACCAAGTCACAAACAAAAAAAAAATTATATAAATATAACATTATCTACACTGTAATATACTAGAATGATGATCATGACAGAGTGGCTCAATCAGAAGACTTCAAATCGCATTATCCTGTTTTTTTCCTCTCTCTCAAGAAGAGCTGAAACATTCCACATCAATCCAAAGGTTTTTGAAACTATAGTTCATAATTTATGTGCTTTATGTTAACATGTGTTAAACATGTGTTTACTTTCACAAGCTATTTTACTTCCATGACAAACATGACTAGAGGAAGACTGTAGAACTGGAGGAATCCTCAACTGTATTAATAAATGCAAAAAACAAATGGCACCATAAAGGTATCAGGAATGTTAAAAAATGCATGTAACCATTGCCTAAGCTGCAGGACCACTAATATTTAATGTTAATTCTGTAGCTGAAACAGAAAAATTATTCAAATCTGAAAGAAAATATTTTTCTAATAGTTGCATTGAAATGCAACTATATATGTAATGTCCCCTATATATTACAGAATCACAAGGTTGGAACAGACCTTCAAGATCATCGAGTCCAACCCATTTCCTGACCCCTCAACTAAGCCATGGCACTGAGTGCCACATCCAGTCTTTTTTTGAACAAATCCAGGGATGGTGACTCCACCACCTCCCCAGGCAGACCATTCCAGTACTTTATCACCCTTTGCGTGAAAAGCTTTTTCCTAATATCTAACCAATACTTTCCTTGATGCAGCTTGAGACTGTGACCTCTTGTTATGTCAGTTGCTGCCTGGAGAAAGAGACCAACCCTCACCTGACTACAACCACCCTTCAGGGAGTTGTAGAGCGTGAAAAGGTCACTTCTGAGTCCCCTTTTCTCCAGGCTAAAGAACCCCAGCTCTCACAGTTGTTCATCACAGGGCTTGTGTTCCAAGCCCCTTACCAGGCTTGTTGCCTCCTCTGGACACACTCGGGCTTTTCAATGCCTTTCCTAAACTGAGAGGCCCCGAGCTGGACACAGCACTGAAGGTGCAGCCTCACCAGTGCCGAGCCCAGGGGAAGAATGACCTCCCTGCTCCTGCTGGCCACACCATTCCTGATACAGGCCAGAATGCTGTTGGCCTTCTTGGCCACCAGAGCACACTGCTGGCTCAGCTGGCTGTCAGGTGCCCCCAGGTCTCTTTCTGCCTGGGCACTGTCCAGCCACACCATCCCCAACCTGTAACACTGCAGGGACTCAGCACTTGGACATACTAAACTTCATCTTGTTAGGTTCTGCCCATCTATCCAACCATTCCAGGCCTCTCTGCAGAGCCATCCTACCTTTCAGCAGATCGACACAAGCTCCCAGCTTAGTGTCATCTGCAAATTTACAAATGAAAGACTCAATCCCTCATCCATATCATCAGTAAAGATACTGAACAGATCTGGCCCCAGCACAGAGCCCTGAGGGGCACCACTGGTGGCTGTCCCCAGCTGGATGCAGCACTGCTCACCACCCCTCTCTGGGCCCGGCCACCCAGCCAGTTCCTAGCCCAGCACAGAGTGCTCCTGTCCAGCCCATGGGCTGCAGCTTTTCCAGGAGTGTGCTGTGGGAGACAGTGCCAAAGGCCTTGCTGAAGTCCAAATTGACAACATCCACAGCCTTTCCCGCATCCACCAGGTGGGTCACCTGGTCATAAAAGAAGACCAGGTTGGTCAAACATGACCAACCCCTCCTAAACCCGTGCTGGCTGGGTCTGACATCCTGGCCATCCTGTAGATGCTGCATGATGACACTCATATAAATTGCTCCATTATCTTGCCAGGTACTGAGGTCACGCTGACTGGCCTGTAATTACCAGGATCCTCCTTCCCACCCTTTTTGTGAATGGGTGTCACATTGGCCAGCTTCCAGTCATCTGGAACCTTGCCAGTGAGCCAAGAAATATTTAATGTAGCTTTCATTTATAGCCACTAAAATAATACAGAATAAATAATTATTAAATTTAGAATGGAAAGGGGTGTTTTGTTGCACATAAGTATTGTTACTTTGGCTAAAAATATGTCCTGATGCAACTCTACTTATTTCTGCAGCATTATATTAAAAAAAATTATTCTGACCATTTGCACTTAGTCAAAATAAGAGGATAGGAGGGCAACTAGAAAAATCTAAAACTGTGAAAAATCAGTAGAAAATTAAAACTTTACACCAAATATTTCAAATTTTCTTGAGGGTTTTTCTTATAAAATACCTTTTTAAAGTCTTGGTGATACGTTTCTGCTCCTTAGTTGATATGACACTGCCAAACATGAGTTAAGAATTCTGTGTTTGTTCTGATAAAATTATTATTATCTTAAACATTGCAGGATATGAAAATCTGCATTTTCTTTGCACTAGGAACTGTCAATTTTATGACCTACAACACGTAAAAGAGATTGCATCTTTAATTAGCAAAGAAACATATTGTCAATTTTAGCAGAAATACAATGAAATGCACTTGCAATCTCAGTCTTTGTTAACACATTGCCAACTTAATTCTTTCTCCGTCATTTACTATCTTTGGCTTTATTATATGCCACCCTCTTCCACTGTTCTTTCACTGTTGGAAACTTTTTTTTTGTCCCTCTGAATGAAATTAATTTATTCACCAATAAATCATTATTCAAATATAATTATTTAAATAATGAAATACAAAGGAGTTGGAAGGAAATTATCTCCTTGTATTAACCTTGAACAGTAGAAGATAACATTGTCTAATTCAGGCATCTAAACCAGGAGTTCAGTTATCCTGAGTTCACAATACAGATAACATAAAGAGCTTGTCTTCCAAGGATAAGTCAGAGAAGGAGACTAATTTTGTGTTTTGGTTTTTTTCTCAGAAGAAAGTGTCTTGGCATGAGCTAGAACAGAACAGTAGTGACAGATGATTTTGTATCTCACTTTCAGTACTGGATCCATGCAGCTGTGACCCCCTGACATAGCTCCTGGCTTTCCAGAATGGCCCTGGATTTTCATAAATAAATATTGCTGATAAATGGCCTCCAATCAGAAAAGTCTGTTTTTCTTTTATTTTCTATGAAGCATTTTAATTTTCAGTAAAGAGATTGGTTTTAAATTTTATTAAAATTTAAAAAATAATTGCTTAAAAAAATTTTATCCTCTCTTTTGTGCTCCCACTCCACAATATTTGCTAATCTTCAAGGTTTCAAAATTTAGAATTCTTTATTGCGGTAAAACACAGAGACTTGTATCTCTTTTCTGACACAGCCATCTCAGTTAAGTCAGTTTAAACACATCACACCTCAAAAGAATGTCTGTGTCATGCCACTTAAGTGAACAAATGCATTTGAGTGATAGACTGGATAAATTTGAGTGATAAATTTGGAAAAACCTTAACTTTATCCCTAAAAATGAAACTAATTAGTATTTTTTATGCTTTATATCAATGTATTATATTTTTGGTAAAATTGAAGGCAGTTTTTGTCTTCCTAAAAAAAGCAAGATTTATTTTTGTAAAAACAAGGAAAACACTAATGGATGTGCTTGAGGCCTTGTTATTTTTCTTGGTTTTCATTTTAAGCTGTCACATGCTGTCACATTCTAATCTCAAAAAGGTATTTTTATTCAGATTTATGTATGTCTTGACTAATGCATGCAAATTCTGCTTACTATAAACTCTGATCTTGTTAGTCCTTTACCTGCTGGATTAGTAGATCAGATAATTAGAGACATTACCATTACAAGAAAATACATTTTTTGTACCATTACAAAAATGCTTCTGACCTCATCAAATTAACAGCTTGCTTTCCCTATTAATTCTACCAAATGTATATGATGAAGGTCTGTATCGCTCAGAAGAGGCTTTGAATGCTTTCTTCATATCACAAAATCTTATTGCTAAAGTTTTCAAAATGCAAGACACTGTCAGATGATCCAACACCACCAATTCGAGGATCATTTCCTTCCTAGCAGACCTCTTTAATTACATGGTTACGCTGAATATTTTTTGTTTTAAAAGCTGATGAATTCTATCACCATTGCTTACAGCTACAGAATGAGTTGTAAGATGAATTCAACTAACTGTTGCTGGTGAATCAGTGAATAAGTACCACTAGACCAATTTAGTGAAATGCTTTTGTGTAGTAATGCACGTGAGATGCAATTAAATGCATATTGGCTGCAGTTTTTTATTTCCTTCTAAGGCTGTAATTAATTTATTTGGACTTCTCTAGGAAGCATTTTAATATGAAGTGCATTAAAAACATTCAAACATCAGCTGCAGAGAATGGACCACAAACAAAACATCCAATTGCTCCAGGGGTTTGGCCACACTTGCTGTCTGAGAGAATGAGTTAAAGAATGAAATGAAAGACCTACTGGACCATCATAACGCATGTAGCGGCACTGTAGTACTGATTGTAAAATGAAATGCAAACCTTCCACCTCTCTGAATGACTAAAATGGGTTGTGTTTGAAACAAAATTAGTAATTTATGATCAGATAAAAAGAATCCCCAAGACAAATATGACAGTAACTTGGTGAGAAAACATTTTTTCAAGAAAAAATGCATCAGTAGTTACCTGGAAGGGAGAAAATGAACTTATCATATAATTCAAAGATAATTTGTATCAACTGTGTTCAAAAGTAAGTCTGTGAGACTCTGGAGACTGCACTGAGGCTAATTTGGATAAATGAGCGGATTGCCCTAAACTGGACTTGGAAACATCTCTCCAGGAAGCTTCTAGGGGAAGGTATAATTACAGCACACCATACTCTTTCTTGTTCTCTGTCACCTCCCTGTAGCAGCAAGAAAACAAGAAGACTCAGCAAATGGTGTAAGATGTAATTTCTTCCTTCGCTTTTGTCCATACTGTTTTTATTAAGCCCTTTTGCAGTGATCTAATCTTTCTTATAGAAATGCTGATGGTACTCCATTACTTTTTTTCTTCAATATTTTCAAACAAATATATATTTTTTAAGGCTGAAACCACACCCTGAAAACAATTTTTTTATTACCCACGTTTAAATGAGGATGATGTAAAAACCAGCACTTCCTGCAGTACAAAAATGATAAGGCTCAAAGGTAGTAGGCCTGAAATTACATTTGAAAATATGTTTTTTAAGAGAAAGCTTGTATAAATCCCTTTCATATGTAAAGTTTCTTTTCCTTGTTTATGCTTTGGTAAAAATGTGCAGAAGGTTGGGATAGGTAGAGACAACGTACAGGTAGAACACAGTAATTCTCCAGGAAAAAAAAAAAAAAAAAACAAACATGGGAAAGCAATCTGATTTTTGCAACCTTAAATGTTTTAGAGAAGGAAACAATTGTGGGGATTGTAAATGTCCTTTGAAGAGTTTTTTCCAATAATTTTATTCTGGAGGAAGGTAAGAGAAAAATGTTCTATCAGAAACATGCCTACTTTAAGTAGACATTTCAGGAGTACGGATTCATGGCCCATGCTTTATCTTGGCAACTAAATTGCCACCTGATAGATGATATCTAGCATTTAAATTCTGTAGATTTTGGTGCTCTGCTTGTATAGCTGTGTTAACCATATTTTTTTTCAGATTTCTGTAGCAATAAATATTTTAAAAACAGAAAAGAATCGATAATAATGTAAATGTATTCTCAGCAGAGGATTAAGAAAGGGCTGAATCCCATCACCTGCAATCACCGTCATACATGTCACAGCATCCTAAGGCCTAGCTCCATCTTGAAATACACAGGGCTATGTATCTCAGCTCAAAGTGTTAAACTAGCCCATAACTGAAGTGTTTCAGTGGTTGAAAGTCTTTTAATTTTGATCTAAATTTATTCCTGGCAACTTCACATACATTTGTTTTCATGACAACATTGTAGTTTAGCTTACAATTCTTTATTCTTTGCAGGTGCATGTCATAAACAGATTATTTGCCTCTCTTTTTCCTAGTTGTGGTCAAGCTCTGATTCTTTAAGATGCTTCTTGTTTATGGGCAGCTCAAGTGCACTTTCCATTCCAGAGTTTAAGTTCCTACTGTGCAAGGAGCTGATGCTCATACAACTGCTTAGTAAGTCAAATACCCAGCTGTGAAAGGAATTGAGCAAGATGAGCCAACATTACAGGTGTAACTTTCAAACCTTATTACAGCAACTGCAAATCTGCAACCCAACCCATGTGTAGAAGAACCCTGAGAAGACATCATTTCACACTTGGAACTATGCCCATTGCTTCCCTTCCTTAAACTCATCAAATCCATCAAATGCCTTTTGACAGTCTGAAGATTTCTGCATAAGATTTGTAATGTTTAATTTGAATTTAGCCTGCTTTTCTATATATTAGAACTTAATCATTTTCACCAAGCTAGCCATATATGAAGAACAATATGTTATATTTTATTAAATTGTTTCTTCCAGAAAGCTGTATTGTCTTAGTTGGTACAATCTGATCTTCTGTTAAATTATTAAATTGCGTGTCCAAATTCCCATTTGAACTTGTCTATCTCTCATTGGATTTTATTCTGCTTTTCTTTAGATAAATGTCCAGCATTTTCTGCTGCCTATTTATACACTTCAATATTCCACTCTACTTTTTTGATAAACTAAGATAAAGCTCTTAAAGTCTCTTACTTGAAGCAAATTTCCCTAACTCTTAGGTCATGGTTAAGTGGCTTTGTTCAGTACCTTTCCAAATGTTTTAATGTCCTTTTAAAACTCGGACATGGAATTTGATGCAACATCCCAGAACTGGTCTCATTAATATAGTATAAAATAATAAGTGACCTTCATGCTTCTATTCACTCTTTCAATCTTTCCGCACCACTGGATAACACAGCAGTGCAGTGAGAACTTCACCACGACAGTGCTGAGTTGGTTGAGGAATTCTGAGTCCTTCTTCACTGCTTTCTCCAACTCTGCCCATGTTCACAGTTTATACATCTCTTAAATATCCTTCCTCTAATTGTTTTGATCTATCCTACTTAAATGGCCTGACTTTGGGAAAGAGGTTGTTTTCTTCACATCATCAGAATTTATGTCTCTGTCAATTCTTTTTGCATTTCTTAATTTTAAATCATCAACTGCTTTGCATTTTCTTTCCAGATTATAGATGGCATTGCTGAACACCATTCTTACAAGTAGTTTGTTTTCTCAAACTTAGGATGTGGTAGCTGGTCTAGAGAAGCTGCATCTTGCCTGTGTCAGGCTGCTTCTTTATCTCTAACATTTATATCCCACTTGAAATATCTTCAGCTTGACCTAAGAGTTTCTGATTCAAATATGACTCTTTGTAGGTAAAATACCTGTGATTTAGGAGAGTTTCTATCTCAGTCATTGAAATTCCTACTTGACAAGCTTCAAGGCATTGATGCAAAGCTCATCTGTCCTCAGATTTTAGGTGAAAAAATAAGTTAATGGACAGAATAGACCAGAGACAGAAGTAATTATAGTCCTTGTGATTGTAATCTTCTAATCTTGTCTGTTGTTGTTTGACAGCTTATTTGAAACAAAAATTCTTACCCTAAGTTTTGATGGTGTAAATTTGTCTGGTCACAAATAATTTTTTTTATGTATCTTTTTACATTTTCAATTTTTTTCTTGATTCTTGTCCATGACTTCAGTTATCAAATTTCTTTTTGATTGTTTTTGAAGGCTTAATTTACATTTTAAAGATGTTCAGGATACATCCAGGAAACTGAAGTCATCTACTGTTCTAAGTTTGAAATTGGAAAATAGTATAAATCCTTATAACTGATAGTAATATTTGCCAATAGCTCACAGGAACAACTCAGGATCTCTACTAGGGAGAGCATTCTTGGTAACTTTTCTTCATAAAATATGAACAGACCAGAAGACTTTGAGGTTCTCATCTCTCTCCAATAAAAGACTTCCGCAATGAGAAGCTTCTACCTCTCAAAAAGTGTACAGCTTTCTTTCTCAGTCATTTAAAGTCACATAATGACTTTATGTTAAACACAAGTCCATTGTATTTTGTTGATATTAAAATTCTTGCTGATATTAAGCTCAGCTGTAATTCTGCCTGTTAGAAAATGCATGTACACATTCTTTAAAGAGCTGTGGCAGGTCAGAATGAATTCCCTCTGGAGGCACGCAAAGCCATTCCTGAACTTATGCAATAGTTGTGTATCGAGGACGAAGCTATGTGCATTATTAACACTAAAAGGAGCTCAGATATTAGTTCATGAAAGGAGTATACCCTCCTCTAAGCCAGAGGCCTAACTTTCAGAGGCAGTGTGCAATAAAACTGATGAGCCCCTACCATGCAGAGTAAATGCTTATATTTACCTGGAAACAGAAAATCCCTTCCTAAAATCCAGTGCTTTACTCAAGTTTTACTACATTATCAAGTCTAGCTGCTTTTTAACTAGACGAGTATTCCACATGTCAGCTTTGACTGATGAAAGTTTTATTTGTCCAACAGTATTCTTGAAATACATATTTTCAAAAAAAGTTAAATCCAAAGGGTAGAATTCTGCAGAACTTGACCAGCTTTTTCTCATTACATCCCAAGCTTAGTAAAAGGGAAAACATTTCTTGAAGAAAGACTCAGTTACAAATTACAGCTGACTTTTGAACTTACTTATACAAAAGCTATTAATTATGCTGAATGTATTCTTTTCATAAGCAGGTGTTAAATTATTCAAGATACTCTGAGACTTAAAACTGAATAATGAAAGCAAATATTAATGATGCCATCATATGAAAAGGTAAATATCACTTCGAGAAAATCCATAGTCACAGCAATTACTATTTTTCCCAGTCAGCATTAGTTACCTTAATTTCGAATTACTTTATTCCATGGCAAAGCAAGAGCTACAAGTACAACAAAGGATGATTTACAAAAATTTCAGTGTAGTAAAAAAAGAGCAAAGAAAAAAATTCTTCCTTTCCAGCAAATGATATTCAAGCAATGAGCCTTTCTATATTTGAGTTCTGGATAATTTATTTATATTAAGAATAAAAATATAGGATTGTATATTCCATAGTGTAGAAATTTTATATACCTAAGGAATAGAAGTATAAATTTCTTACAGAAGACTACCAGAAATAAATCTTTTTAAGTGTATATACTAAGTGTATACACACAGTAACTTATTTCTCCTGCTTTCCAAGTAGATAACACCCAACAAAGTGTAATCTGACTCTTGTATTTTATTTCCTTTATAGACATTCGTGCTGTTTTACAGCAACAGTAATCACTACAAGTTGTAATAATGTGATGGATCAGATCCATTCAAAATGATTGATTATGAAAATTGTGGCAATAAGATAATTTCAAACTGAACTATAAAACGATTATTTTGAATAGTTACTCAGGAACGGAAATGCACTCTGCAGCTATGGGAAGAAATAAAGAACTAGGTTAAGTATTGAAAGAGAGTAAAGAAACAGTTTTTACTGAAAGAGATACAAAAATATTGAAAACAATTTAGAAATAGCCAACAATTTAACAATTTATGAACAATTTAAGAATATACAAATCAACTTACACATAGATTGGAATAAACATTTGCTAAGCAAATAAACTCAAGGATAAAATTTAACTTTATGATTTAATATTATAACTAAAAAACTTAATTTCCATTTTTAATTAAAATATGAGCAAACCATAGCATTCTAGAGGCTTCTATGTTCCTATTCTATGTGTGCCCAAATTTGTAACTCTCAAGGACTAATATGAAATCTTTTTTTTTAATTTAAGATAATAAATCCAAATTTCAGACTTGAAGACAAACATTTTAGCAGACCTTCAAAATGGTAATTTCTATAAAACTGTAACTTTTAACTTCCTGTGTGAAAGAGTCTTGGAAAGAAAGAAATTACATTCTCAGTCTGTGCTCCACATGGTCTCTGCATATATGCATACCTGTATGGAATTTTTCCATTTTGGTATTCCATCCTCTGTTAAAAAGTAAGAATAGCATGGGTTCTGACTTTTTTTCCAGTGTGTTAGACAGCACTCAAGTAAGAGTTGTTCCACAACACAAAGCCTTTTTCTTTGGGTCCCATGGCTGACCACAGTGTCACAACTCTTCTCTCTTAGCATGTGCAGAACACACTTTAGAATATCAGTGGGACTTTTGCATGCATATGGAGAGGAAGCTATAGGAGACGTCATTGTCATGTGGCCCTGAGAAAAAAGTTTGTCCTAAAATAGTTTCTTCAGTAACTCAGTCGGGTTTGTTTGGGTTTTTCTTTTGTCTATTTTTACTCACTGTATCAGTCACTTTTGTTTTAACAGAAAATGAAATTCTAAGAAAATACCACCCGCCAAGAGACTGATCTGTTTTATTATGGTAACCTATCAACATAAAACAAAAATTAGTGATAGCAGTACTATTCTAATCAAGTCCTTAGTACTTTTTTTTTTTTCTGATCCAGGCTTCTATCACAGCACACACAGTTAAAATAGATCAGTTTCAGAATAGGCTCCAAAGTATGACATTCCACATTCACAGCTGCTTCTGTAGATGACATTATTTAACTCTGTGATAATATTGATTACTGCTGACTGAAAGTGTTAGTAATCACTTCAGAAGTTCTGAGGAAAAAGTAACCTATACCTGTGCAGCATAGCAGAAAAAAATTATGTATTAAATGACAGATATAGAAAGAATTTACTGTTTCAATTTCTTTGCTACTACTATTTTTGAAGCATTAACTAACTTGAAAGACTGTCTTTGCTTTCCTGTTTTCCTCCTCCTACAAAAATGAACAATGATTAACTAAAAAAATCAATGTTTCGCTAACAAAACTTCTAACAAATTTTTGTTTGTTTGTTTATTCTTCCTTGCTGTTAGCTTGGTAGCCACAAAGGAAACAGACAGTGCAAGATCTCGTAGCATGCCAATGTCACCGTCCGATTTCCTGGATAAGCTAATGGGTAGGATGTCAGGCTATGATGCGAGGATCAGACCAAATTTCAAAGGTAATTTCACAACTGAACTTTCAGGTTTTCAGTATGTCAGTATTACTGCTCACAAAAATGCAATTTCTGAAAAAAAATATGAAAACTAAGAAGTACATTCACTGAAAAAAAAAAAAAGATGCCTTCTTTTGCCTTTCTTTTGTATGTGTGGCAGTTCATTTCAGTAGCAATACACTCTACACTTGCCCCTTTCACAGCTGCCCAATTGCAGGCCTTTCATAAGGCCTTATCCTTAGATTTGAGTTATCTAACATGGTTTGTTAGTTTCTCTCCTTTCTTGAAATGCTTACTGATACATTCAGATTCCCACCTTGGATTGCCATAGCATGAAACACTATAGAAAGCAACCTCTGTGAAAGATTGGCCAAATCTTCATATCTGTCTGATTCTAAAGTGTTTTAATGACACTGACCATCAAACGCCAGACAGCTTTTCTTAGTTACCACTTCTACCACCAAGTTATAGTCCTTACACCTGGGCCCCATTTGTGCCTTGAAATGCCCAAAGGACCATCCTGTTCCCTGTTCTCCACTGAAATTGCAAATTCTCAATACTTCAATACATGGAATTTTATCTTGGCATGTGCCTTCTATGCAGTGATCACAAGGGAGATTCAATTAAAACAAAGCAGATTCAAAGGCTGAAACAGTTTGCAAATGGAATGACTACATCTCCTGAGGGTCTTAGCATATTATCCAGACTCAGGCACATTAGAGTATTTAATGAAGGATTACAGTAACCATATTTTTATATGAATATGCAAAGTATCATACAGACAAAAGCCATCCATTCTAACGTTCATAATTTGGGAAGTTTAGGTAAATTTGACTATTGTTTTTTTTTGAAAACAAGGAGTTCCAATGTAATAGTGGAACCATATTTAACTATATTACTGAATTTTTAAACAAGGTATCAATCTTTAAATTATCCAGAATATAAATAGTGTTTTGAAAGAATAAATCTATTGTGATTAAAAATTATAAATTATTCTTACTGTGCCTTAGTTGCTTTCTCCCATGCCTAACATCTTGAGTCCAAGAGATTCTCTTAGCTCTAACATTTCACTATAAGGCTTTACTATCTGTTTACTACAAAAAATTTCCTTCAAACTGGCAGTGCTTTCTCCTCTAAGTCATCTGTCACTGTCTTTCCATCTTAATTCTTATTCAGCAAGAAATGTTATAATTTTTTGACATCTCCAGGTTCCAGAAACTTAAGTGGTTTTGACTCTAAAGCCACTGCTACGTGCTGGCTTTACCAGAAATTGCCCAGTCTGATTCATAAGGACCATGTAAGAGATTTTTCAGATTACTTCCTCATCAGTGAACCATAAACAGTTGGTTGTGTATATATAAACTTGTTACCCAGGATTTACTACAGCTGGAAATGTTTTGCTCTTTTTAAGTTAGTGGTTCTGATATTTCTCAGGAAATTATAAATGTGCACTGGAATTTCAAACACATCTCTATAATGATTTGGGGATTGAATTTTATAGTTTGTCGTGGACTGCATCCAATCACAATCTTCTAATGGGGCAACAGTGAAGAATAGGCAGATGGTTTAGAGATTACAAAATTAAATGCAGTACTTCTTGAAAGTAAAATTCAAAGGATTTAGAGATTTGTTTTGTAACTATTTAAACTTAAAGAGACAAAACCTAATTTGACATTGTTCCTTTTCAAAAAGTACACATTCTAAATCTTCTGGACAGCTATGCAGTTTGAACAGATCTGCCCAGAATGATTCAGACCTACCACTAAGAATAAGTATCTCCTTAAGCGACTTTGCCACTTTTTGGTTAGTTTTATTACTCCTACAACAAGTGCTGGGGCTTAATGACTTTTTGAGGTTTTACATGGGTGGCAGTTTTAAAGAAAGAGGGCAAGTACTAATGAGATAACTCAGACAGATAATTTAAATAATTTTAAATTATTTTTTGGTCCAGTAAAATTCCTATGCAGACAAGCTTTTAATTACCAATTTTATTCATAATTAATCTTGGTCAAGAAGACAAAATTATACATTTTGTTTATGTTCTCTGCTTTTGGATATGGAATATTGCATATGAGTTCTTGTTCAAAAAATATAATGGAGAAAGCATGGTGTTTATTCAGCTATGGAATACATCAGGAAATTGAGAATCATTGTAAAAGCTTTGTTCCTGTTGCATTTTTTTTTTTAATGTTACATCAAACCTATAGTAAGGTGTTTCTTTTACTCAGTGTCCACATTTCAGATGATGTGCATTCCTGCAAGTACGGAAAATACTTCATCGCCTTTTAAATTTGAACACAATTATGTAACATAGATGTAAAAAATTTGAATATTAAAGAAAAAGTTTGGGTATTTATATAGGAAAATGCAAAGTGTTACTTGCCCTGCTATTGCCAAAAAATTTTCAGCAATCATTGGTTTAGAAGCTTTGAAATCCAGGACTTAATTGAAAAAAAATTAATTTAGTTACATATGCTCTCCTAATCCCTTCTGGAAGCTGTTTCTATTTTTGGCCTTTTCATTATTTTCTGGCAATAAAACCTTTATCTTTTGGAATATTAAAAATAAATTATTTTGTTTGCTTTAAATTTGCTGATTATTTTACTGATTTTATTGGCATGTGAGACATGGTGACGTATTACCTCCTTTTGATCTTTACAAATTTGTGTATTTGAAGATTACTACCTACTGTATACCTTTTCCAGTGTTTTCTACCTAAGTTGGTTTTGTGTGGCAGATTTTAATATAATTTTTGATCCTTTTTGACTTTTTGATATTTTTCTCCAAAAATATATAAATATATTAATTCATCTAATGTATTTATATATAATATTAATCTGTATTAAAAGGTCTCATTATTTCTAGCAGTTTGGCTGGTAGAGAGGTAAAGTTTGCAGGGATAAATTTTATGTTCATGTCCCCCACCATCATACCTGAAATCTGTGGGTTTTTTTGACTCAAGTTATACTTGCAGAACATGTACACATTTCCACTGATTACAAAATTGACACAAGTGACAGCTGACTTACAGTGAGTTGTATTTCCACAATTCTGCAAAGATTTTTGTAATGTCTGGATCCATATCACCTCAGCCAGTCAGTTTGTTCCTGTTCACTTGGTCTGAAATGTCTTCTACAGTCTTCATACAAAATTCCAGCAGAATGGCTCTAGTGTTTGACACAGCCAGCAATTGGAGACAAAGGCTGCTTCAAAGACTTCATTTGGTTTTTCTGTTCTGACCTTCTTCACTTCCATGGATACTTTTATACCTTAATCATCTTCTTTCCACTTTCAGATCTTGGCAGGATTCTATTTTTACTGCCTTGTAGATAGTGATCATTGTTAGCTTTTCTGTCTCTAGTGAGTTTTAGCTCTATTTCTTTTCTGCCTCTCTTTAATCTATGTTTAACTTGCCTGAATTCCTGTGTTGTAATATGACTTCCAGCTTTTACAGCTTTATATCCGTGATTCTTTTTTACCATATTCTGGGAAGTTCATTTTTACTCCCAGCACAGTATCTTTGAGTTAACTCTAAAACATTTGGAGGCTACATTTAACTTCTACTTTTTCTGCCCTTTTAACTAGCTATTAACTATTTTATTGTAATTTGAAATTAGGCATCATCACTGTAGTGATTTAGAGCTTTTTCTTAATAAAAGCAACTATGTTGATAAAGCAAACATATTTCAAAGTATAGTACTATTTTAAACAAGATAGCATCACATCAAGTTTGAAAGGATGGCAGGTACTACAACATGGAAATGTTTGAAAGAAAAGCTGCCTTGCAATCAAATTACTAATAAGGGCAAGAAGTACAATTTTCTCCCTGACAGTTTTTAATGATTGCCTTCATTCATGGTCCCTGCTTTTCCTTTTTCCCTTCTTTTCAGGAGTTGATAATTTAAAGCTTTTACTGAATTCTCAGAAGTATTGGATATATTCAACAACTCTAAATAATTAACTGCATACCAAAGTGACTGCAAGTGTTACCTCCTTACCTGAGTATTCTACTCCATAGGTGTAGTTTTGTGTATTGCAAAGACTGAAGTATGTGTAGAAGTGTCTTGTTAGAATTGTTGTACAGGACTTCAAAACAATTTTTGGTGTCCAGAAAGAAATCTGGGTGTTCCAAGTTCTGTTCTATTGTCAGAATTTTTAATGGACATTCTGATTCTTCAAATATTTAATGTGAAATTTATTGGTCATTAGATTTTGCTAGTTGCAATCCACCAGTAGTGGCAGAGGAGTTTCATTTTTCAGTGATACTAAAAAAAAGAGATATTACATATCTCTTTATAAGGTTTGTAAGACCTGTCTTCATATTCCAGATACAAATATCTCATTGTTAGACTGCTTACAATTACAAAAAGAATCCAGGTTTTCCAATCCTGAAGTGGTTTATTGATATAAGAACATTGAGTTGTAGGAAACTAACAAAAAAACTGGAGATGGAAAAACATTTTTTCTATTTTTTTCTATTGGACACAGACTGAAATTGATAAGGAATAATGGAAAAATTAGCATGCTTTTCCACAATGACATTTTTTAAGTGACTTCTGAAAAATAATTTAAACCCTTTTCCATGAAGAGGCAATTCCTTGTTCAGTTATCATAATGACTGCTTTGCCACTACTGATTCTTCAAAATGCAAGATAAAAGAAAACAACAGTTGACTGAGGATCCATGGTAACAAAGAATTCAGTCATAAATAGAGTCAAACATTTTATGAATTTAAAAGAAATGGGAATAGAATCTAAATTACATTCCTGTAAGCAGCAGAGATAAGAGCAGCAATAATGCATTTCTTTTCCCAGTGATGACAGATAACATTGAAGGTAGAAGCTGCCTTGAATGAAGAAAGTCACTTTTCCCCCTACTTGTTGTGAGAAGTGACATGCATTCTCACTGAAATAGACATAAAATATTTTTATTATATATTTCAAATGGGATGTTGTTTTTTTTCATTTTTTTGTATAGAAGCATGTGTGCAGGTTTATACTGAACTTTGTTTCTGTGCGTTCTTTGAATTGCTAATTGCTAAACCTGGTCAGATAAGTAGTGTACCTTTGAGAAAAATCAAAAGAAAATTATTAGAAACTATTCATTAGAATAGTATTAGAAACTATGCATTAAATTACTTGTGAATGCAGCATTATTACTTCCAAAGTCAGTAAATATTGTTTATAATGGTTTGTATTGAATAATCAATCAATAAGCAATAATTCTCGAACAGGGACTGGTGGTTTGTTTTTTTTTTTTTCTCTTTTGCAGGTCCTCCAGTTAATGTCACATGCAACATATTTATAAACAGCTTTGGATCCATTGCAGAGACAACCATGGTAAGATATTTTAACTCAGTCAACGTTTGAAGTTCAAGTGAAATATGTTCCATGAGCTCTAAAGCTAGCTAGGGCTTCTCTTCACCTGGAACTCCGTGAAGAAGGAAATCCACTTCTGAGAATGGAAAGTGAGAATTCTTAATTTGGCAATTGATTGTTTTTTCCCTAACAAAAATTTCATCATTATACCATCACACATAAGTAAAAGTAAAGCCAAGGCTAGAAGGTGTTTTTCTACATAATTTCTACCTAAGTTTTATTTGACAGTTGCAATTAAATAATTATTAGATAGATATTAGTTTCAACAATGTTCCACCTTCCTAATCTCAAAAGTCCTAATTCATTAAGCAACTTTGTTAATAATATTTTTGAATTTTGTCATCTACAGTGTATATAGAGATGTTATTTTAAAAGTTCTTCTTCCATAGATTTATTGCACTGAAATAATAGAAAGTACTAAAACTTTGAACTGGTATATAAAATTTAGAATAAAAAGAAGTTGGTTATGTGCTTTTGTACATACACTTAATTTTTTTCTACTAAAGAAAGACAGATGATACAGTACAAAAAGATGAGATTTTAACAAAATAAGAAGAGGTCAGAGTGTAAAGGTAGCAAAACTAGATATTAAACTGTGACTTGATGAGAGCCCCAGGATAATCTCACACTAAAAAGTGAGCTGTATGCTAGTAACCTGAAATACAATCACTAAAATTTAGTGTGGGGAGATATTGACATTCCTTCTCTCTACAACTGCTTCACACTTGTTTGAAGAAAGTTAAAAACACCTCTTTTAAAGTAATTTTGAATAGTAATTTTGGGGCAGAACAGGTTAAAATACAGAGAGATGACAGAACAACTGTGGGAGTTTGTAAGATCCAAATATATAGAATACTCTGAAATCCCAACAATTTCAGGAGTCAGGAATGACAGAATTGAATTGATACAGCAAAAAAAGCCCCCTATCTCTAAGTGGTATTAACAACTGCCTGTTCTTTACCTACCTTGGAACATAGTAGTAGATGTCACTGAGAGAGGTAGATGATTTTTTTTTTCAGATAGAAAATTACTTTAATTTGTAGCTGGGGGCCTTTCCAGATTGCAAATCCCAAACAGATTGACAGGGCATCTAGAGAGATTTATTCAGGTTCAATCAGAGGATTAAGCAATACCCACATGATTAGAATAGTGTTCCACAGCTACTTCCTAATGTCTGGATGAGTGAATCTGGTCCAAAAGAGGAGACAGACCACAAGGTCAGTAAAGTTCAAAGACCTAGGTGCTTGATTGATATATAAAGAAGATATGCAAAACTGGGGTTGTTAACACACAAAAATTGTCCTGAGTTTGTGAAGAGGATGACCAAATTCACATCTCAATTGGATTTTCTCTCCAAAACCAGAGAATTATAAACATTTCCTTTCAGTGCAAGTTAGTACAAAATTTGTACAGTACAAATTTGTATTAGTACAGAATGTAGTTATAATCAAACTACATTCTGCTCTGTGTTACCTCGAAAGCAAATTGAAACAGTCAAGGTAGACAATAACCTGGTCTGTAACAAATAGTTACAGAAAATACCAAACCTGGTCAGAACCACAAGGTTTTTAATTCTCTGATTTTGATGCATTGAAAAACTGGACATTTAAGCACAACCTTGACCTTCATGATGCTTGTGTTCTGTTAATAATGTATTCACTGACATAGCTCAAAACAGAATTCGACTTACTGTCAGCTGCTGATGGTGTCTCAGAGACTCAAGTCCTTCTTTGCAGAACAAATGTTTTTGCCTGGATAGGACTTTCAATTATGCAGTTTATTAGCTTTTCTTCTCCCTAATATTGATTGTGAACTTCTAAAAAACATGCAAATCTTTCTACCTTTAAATGACAATGAAAATTATATTGCATTATTTCACAAACTGAATTTTTAGCCATAGTTAATTCACTGCAGTTCAGTATGTCTTCAATTTTCACTATTTTATCAATTGAATTTACTGTATTCCTTAAAATTCAGGTACCTATTTCTTAACTCATTAGAACAAATTTTTAGACTCAAAAAGGACTTTTAAATGCTTGATAAATACCTTTTTTCCAAACTGTAAACTGAAAAAGTTAAGTAAGCAACAAGTTCAAAATAAAAATTGGCCACTGATATATTGTATTTAAAACTACCAGGTGATAATGGGATACGGGCAAAGCCGCATACGGGCTTTAAAGGAGCCCGATTGCATCGAGCCCTGCCCTTCGCTGTCACCGCAATCGCCCCTGGGTCTCTGTCTTGGCTTCCAAAGGTCTCTTGCTGATGACCAAAATCTTTGAGCTCCCTCTGCTGCCTCGGCTGTGCACAACAGAGCCAACAGGCAGAAAAACAAGGGGTTAAAAAAGCTCATCTCCAAGTAGCCCGGTGCCAACTTCACATTGCTGGGCTGAGTAGCTCTCAGGAAGGATGAGGAGTGTGGCAGTGTGCGTGTCTCGGGCAAGCACATTCCCTTTAACTCATCTACACCTGCTCAGGACAGGAAGACAAATGGAAAAAGCAGCATAATTGGGCTTGCAGCTGGTCAACTCTGTAAACTGGTCCCCTTCCCTTCCCTTCCCTTCCCTTCCCTTCCCTTCCCTTCCCTTCCCTTCCCTCCTTCCTCATAACATATTTAATTATATAATTATATATTATAACTATATGCTATAATTTATTTTCAATTAGCATAACATATTTAATACAAATTAACCTGTGAAGTTTTTCATTTGGTATAAACAGAAAAAACCTTAGCACACATACCATTAAAAATCTGACAAATAGGTTGGATTGCTTGGTCACATAAATTAAATATATATTGGCAATATGGGAACCATATCCTACAGGAAAGAAAATACTTTTCTTACTGGTGCAGTGGAACTTAGATTTCAGCTTTTATCACAATACACTGAAAAGTTCCTTAGAGAATTTTTGTAGCTCAAGCTGCACTCAGCTTGTATTCACACTGTATCTCCTAAAGCTAAAAGATTTTGTGATCATTAAGAACAACGTCATATATATGGTCAGCAATTACCAAAAAACAAGAGGAGATTATTCAGTCACACAAGGTCAGAATAATATCATTGCCAACATTTTCAGCTGCAAATGTTCAGAGACAGAATACAGAATACACAAAACAATTAGTCTATTGGGTACGTAGTAGGCAATATCTGCTTTTATTCTAGGAGATGTGACTGATAAACTTGCTTGTGGTTTTCTGAGTTTTAAAGGTCAGGCACAACACTGACCTTAATGCAGATTTAGAGCAATTTTAACTCAGTGTTTGTTAAAATGCTTAGCATAATTCATGTGCTCAAAATGCGTTGAAGGGGACACTCGCAGAGATGTGATGGCAAATAACAACAGTGCAGACAATTAATGCTGAATTAATTAATTTAATTTTAATTTAACACTCTTAATTAATCTCAATTAACAATTGAAAATCATATGTCTCTTATTTGGCCTTACCATGTTTTTACTCAGGGATATTTTGTGATTCAGTCTGAAAAGAGTTTAATGTTGATAGGAAGCACAGATCTTTCTGTACTCCTCCCACTAATGAGATTATCTTGCATTTACAAATAAAATGTGCTTTTAAACCATATCAACCCATTTTTAAGCCACCATAACTACTGTCCTTCCATGAGCCACAGCTCTTTAATTTCTTTAGCTTCATCTTTCTTCAATAACCATTTCTGATGTTGTTCTATCGTACCTGTTCTAGGTTGTCTTTCAGTAGATTGCTTGGAGGAAATGTTCCCTTGTACATATTACAAATCTCAATGCTAAAGAGTTTCATCAAGTGTTTTTCCTCAAATGAATCATTTAGACTGATGTCTCAAATACAAGGAAATAGATGCCCTTCTTTACTGAAAATACACTGAAAAATCTGTCCAGTATATATAGCAATGTATCAATACTGAAGTGTGAGGAAGAAATACCTATGCTTTGTATCTCAGATGAGTGAAAATGAGGCCTCACAATAATGGCCATTTTACAGTTTCAGAAGTAAAAAAAAAAAGAAAAAAAAGTTCCTATCTGACAATCAACTCCCTTCTATCAAGGCACAGAAAAATTGATTGTTCTTATGCATGTTTGGACATCATATTATATAACATCCTTTATTTTTCATACACTGGCCTCTGCCACCCTGATCCTGGGTTACAGAGTCAGGAGTAGACAGAGGTTTTATAAATTCTAGTGGGTCTACAGCTGTCCAGTTTGTTACAGGCAAATCCTGTTGCTGAACCTGCATTCCAAGCAGAGAGATCATATCAGCCTACCGAGATACAGGATCTATTCCATATTATAAGGAAACTCTATAGAATGCAGGCAAAGTTTGCTTGGAAAAACACATCAGCACATATACAAAATAGAAATTAGCAAAAAAAAAAGCTTTTTTTTTTTTTTAATTTAAAAAGGAATTCCTATACCCATTGGTTTTCCAAGCAGAAATGGAAAGCATTTTTATGTACACTTCTGCTCTGGAACTTTTAGTTTAGGATAACTTTTTAGACAGGAATCTTGGCATTCCCTGGAAATTGTGGTGGAAGATATAATGTAAAACACTGGCTGGCTTTACAACAGCATAATGAAGTGGAGAGGGATAAGCAAATACAAAGCAAAAGTAGCACAGCCATGTTCCAATTGTCTCACCAAGTTGCAAGGTGTGACACAGCATTGCATTGCAACAGCAGATCAAGGGTGATGTTTTGTATTGCACATCACTAACAGGTATTGAGGATGTGTTTTCAGAGGTGCTCGTTACGAATGAGTTTAATTTGAAGCTGTGCATAGAAACATGAGAGTCACGTATCTGATTTGCTGATATATCCATAAAATCTCTCTATACTACAACCAAATGCATACAGTATCTTCTGCTTTGACTTCCTGGTCCTGGAAGAAATGTCAAATCAGGTATACAACTATCTATACCAACTTCAGGTACAAACAAGTTCTGAAAACAAAACCCATTAGTCAGAGATTGTTTCTTAGGTCTAGGGAAATGGTAGGAGGAGTAGCTTTGCTGCTTGTGTGCTGGGTGACATGTTTTTAAATTATTGTTTATATTAATGGAAACCTAGCTTCAAATATTTTTACCTCATTTGAAGAAAAGGCCGAATCCAGACCTACAGTTGCCTTATTACTCTAAGCTAGAAGCAATTGTTCTGTTTTATCTAAAATAGATAAATATTTGCCAGTACAGGTGTTATAATCAAGTGTTATATAGAAATGTAACCTCCTTTCTGCTGCATTTTAACAAGCATTCTTAAAGAATTTGCAAACCACTTTATAATACAGAAAGCTGAACAGCTCAGTTTATAGACACAAAACTTTCTACTTCCTCATAGGACTAACTGCAATTATTAGCTATAGAAGACCTGAAGTGACCTCCTACATCATGGCTCAAGACATTGCTACTGCATACAGTGCTGCTTTAAATACTACTCATCACCTGTTCTAATCCTTCCTAAAACCCAAATAGTTTCTTTACAAACTTATCAAAGTTCCTCCAGAATCTTTATCTTCTCATTCCAAGGGAGACTTAGCCTTTAGTTAAATTTTTATATTCTTTGTTTACCTAAAGCGATCTAATCTTCTAGCAAAGATTAGATAAGTTCACACCTCTTATTTCCACTTATCTGTTTTTGTTTACATTGATTCATCTTCCTCTGATTGCTCTTTTTCACTTAAAGGGGAAACCATTACTTGCACAGCACTGCATTATGAAATCATGTGGCTTTACTCCCATCTCTTCCAGTATCTTCTTACTTATTCCCACATTATTATATTAGTCTTTTCAATCTGTGAAGGCTGTTATCAGGTAGGCTATTCCTAAAAATCTACATCCTGGTATAGCAATTGCATCATTACCCAGAAAAAACTGTGAAAATATCTAATTTGCAAGCAGAGTTCTACTCAGTCACTATTGTAGCAAAACTTATTATCTGTGAAAATAAGATTGTGGCATCACTATATAGCTCTGCTCACATCATATGAGGTATGCTCTTTATGAAGTTTTTAATTTTTTTGCAATCATGAAAGATGAACTCCCTTGGTTTATGATTATGCAACACTCGTGATGATTCCTAAAATTATAACACAGATAGCAGTGTAAAAACATTATCAAAAATAGTTAAATTAAAGGATTAGGTCAAAGTAATAGTTTTTAAAATATCTTTAGTGTAGCTGCTTCATGATATGTATTTAAGCAATGGAAATTAAGCTCATCATGATATATGTGGATTTTGTCCTTAACTCCCATTAACGCTAATAGGAGTTAAGTCCATAAATCCCCATCTATACTGTATGACTATAGCCTGTCTCCCTCAGTTTTGCATGAACTTGAAATTTACCAACTCTGTTTACAGTAACAAAAGCTACAATGGACTTTAGAATAGTTGTTGAATGAACCCGAATTAAGAAAATAAATGATTTTTGGATTGTTACCTTTGTTCCTAATTTCTGTTCTTGAGTCTAGTAAATATGCCCTGGAAAAGTTCCCAGTACAAACATTCTACATTACCTTGAAATGATTTGATTCTTGATTGATTCTTGATTTGGTTCTTGATTTGAATGAATTTCAAAGCATCATTTTAGCATCAGTTAAAAACTCTATTCTCCTACCATGTCTTTATTCTATTCCAAATACTTGATACTTCCTGCAGTCTGGGTGTACATATGCCGGATGTGAATTTTTAATTACAGTAGCCAAAGTAATCATTCAACATGAAAGAGCTGTATGCTCAGACATCATACCCATAGTGCAAAAATATATTGTAAATAATATATTAAAAAAAAAAGCTGAAACCATTTTATAATACTTTAAAATTAAACAGTAAAATCGTACAATTGATCAAAAGTGCTTGTAAGAATCTGATTTTTACGTACCAGATTCTTTTTTTCAATAGATAATACATAGCATGCTATCAATTATGGCCCTTAAAAGCTAGCAGAACTAGTATTATGAGTCTGTGAATCAGGCTTTAATTTTCTTTAAAAGTCAGTATGATCACAGCGAGGTGTGGTATGATATGCATTTTCTACTGACATGCCACTCCCTATGTCATTACTGCCATTACATAAGTAGTGTTAGAACTCTTCCTCCCCCACCCAAATCCTTTTAGATCCTAATACCAATTTCAAAAATAAAATAAAAAAAAAATCAAATCATAATCTCTCAGATAGTTTGATTTCTTTTTGCACAAAATAACCCTTATGACTTCAGAATCTCAGATATACTATGCAGGCCTTAGCAGCAGCAGCCATCTCCTTCAGCACAGAAATTGGTTCCTGTCTTCTCTCACTCCTGAGCACTTCCATTTGACCCTTTGTCTAATTAACCATCTTACCCAGGAAGTGCTACTCTGCTGTTCAGATTCATCAGACAGGTGTCTCTAGACAGAGATCTACAGATTGACAGTTTTCTCCCTCTCTCCAAATTGCAGGCAATCCCATCTCAAAGGCTTCTCTGCTCCTATGCCTCTAGTGCTGCAGCTTGCAGAGGCTTTGAAATTCTCAACAGTTTCATCCAGAGCTGGAAAGCACTGCAAAGCCAGCAAAAATCCCTCGTCATGATTTAACCCCAGCCAGCAAACCACTACCACATAGCCTCTCTCTTATTCCTCCACGAATGGGATCAAGGAGAGAATTAATTGGAAGGGTAAAAATCAGAGGACTCGTGGGCTGAGATAAAGACAGTTTAATAGGGCAAGCAAAAGCTGTGCACACAAGCAAAGCAAAACAAGGAATGAATTCACTGCTTCCATGGGCAGGCAGGTGTTCAGCCATTCCCAGGAAAGCAGGGCTCTGTCACAGGTAACAGTTACTTGGCAAACCTGACAAACATCATCACTCTAAATATGAAATATGCCCTCCTCCTTGCCCCTCTACCCCTTTCTCCCTCCCAATAGATACTGAGTATTATGCCATATGGTCATATTGGTGTATTGCCTTGGCCAGTGGGTGTTAGCTGTGCCAGCTCTGTCTCGTCCCAATTTCCCAAACACCCCCAATCTCTTCACCAGCACAGCAGTTAGGAAAAAAAAAAAAAAAAAAAGCATTGTCTCTGTTAAAGAATTGCTCAGCAACAACAGAAGAGCACCTCTGTGTAATCAACTTTGTGCTCAGCACAAATCAAAACATAGCCCTGTAACAGCCACTGTGAAGTAAGTTAACTTTACCTCAGCTCAAACAAGCTGCAGCCTTCTCCAGAGTTTGGAAAGATCCCAACTTGCAAGTCTCTAGGCTTAAAATTTAATTTTGCCTAGGAGCAAATTTAATCCCATATCTTTCTTTCACATTAAAAAAAAAGAAACAGGCAGACACCTCAAGGTATTTCTCACTGGAGACCAAGGCAGTGTGAATAGGTACTAACCTAAAACTATTAAAGCCATGACAGTATTGAAGGTGAATTAAAAACAAATGTATTGAATACACATAACTGAGAAAAAGTGGGTATTCATTATTTCTTATTTACCTGTTTTTGATGATAAAACAATCATCTTCAAAAGCCCTGTTGGAGAGTCTGAATTTATTCCCTGGCTTTAAAAAAGTCTCTACATTGCTTAATATTTCAGTCACTGGGTTTTTTTTCAGTTAATGGATTTTTGAAAGGTAAATGTATAGGAACATATGCAAGCTAATTTATTGGCATAATAGGATTAGATAAAGAAGATTTCTAGTCTGATTTCCCTCTACAAATATTGTAAGCTACAATATGCCGCATCTCCTCACAATCTTCTTTTTAGTTCCTCTATATTCTTTTAAAAGATTTAAATTGAATGAGGGTTTAGCTACTTAACTCCTGGTAGGATTGAAGGGATAGAATACTGAAAATTCGATGTTTCTAGTCAAGCATTATTAAGTCCCTTGTTTGCAACATATTTTTCCATATTTTTGTGAATGTAGCTGCTTTACAGTTTCAGAAAACTGACTCTATTAAATGCATAATTTGTATGTCTTATTAATTTATATAAAATATAGACTAAATACAAATATAACCACAGTTTTCATTGCAACATTGATATTTTACACTGGTTAGTTATTTCATTAATTTGGGAGAGTTTTACTTCAATTTCTAAATATTTATACTAGACCTTAAAAGGTAACAAGACTATTTCCCAGCTTAGCAAAGTAGGGAAAATGTTTTAGATTTGTGCCTGTGCCTGTGATTACTGTTCAAATTATCTCAGTATCTGAGATCTTTTAAAATAAGGATTCACATTTCAATATTACTTCATAATGGACCTAGTAGAAGACCATAAAGTTTACATTTCTTCTTCCTCCCTTACTACTCATCTAGATCCACATGTACTTGTTCACAAAGTTAACTTCCTCATGAAAGGAACAAATCAATATTTGAATGGAGTTTGTGTCTGTTGAAATTTTATTTAGTTGCCCCAGTGTATTTAATGTGGTCTTAATAATCCCTAAAACCCCGAGTTATCTAGGAAGGTAGGCATACCACATGATTGCAGGCCATGTGCATCTTTTTGAACCAGCAGCAAAAAGGCAAAATGTCTTTGGGTTTTCAAATGCCACTAGATGATGTCTTTGGGTAGACAAACAAATCATTCTCTTTCTTCTCAGTAACAGTACAGTTCAGATACACATAAGATGTTATGTGTTGCCATGGTATCATTGTAAAACCACTAAATCAATATGATTTTCCTAAGTTTTCAGTAAAGAATTGTAAAATTAGCCCATTCAGTCACTCATTGAAACGAGTCATATTCCAAGGGGTAATATAATTCCATTAATAGCAAAATGGAATATATAGGACGAAAAAATCATGTGAACAAATGAAAAATCTCAGAAAAACTTAACTTTTCACTTAGCAAGAAGTACCTTCTGTTGTTAGAGCAAAAACTTCTTCAGGGGCACATCATTTTCTTGCAGAGAAAAATACCAGAATCTTTTGTCAAATTAGAACATGGTAAGGGCCAAATGAAGACAGAGGTTTAGTGTATGTTGTTTGTTCATGTAATTGCCACGTCCTTTATCATCTAGGCCTTTATACTACTGCTTGAAAGTGCAAACATTTTAAAAGCCCCTGAGCTAAAGCTTAAAAAAAGCAATTACACTGAACAAGTTTCAAAATGTGATTTTAGTGTAATGCATTTGGACTTGGGAACACACAGCTCCCATTAAATATGGGAGTAGGAGATTCAATCTTTAATTACTAAATATTCTAGGACATACTGTAGGAGCTATGACAAACATTATTATACAGTATGTCAGTACTATAATTAATCTTTTTAAGAATAAACATCCTAGATATTAACTGCCTTTGACTTCTGATGATTATATATGAGCACAGAAACTAAAATCCAGTATTGCTACTGATAATAAACTCAAAAAAAAAAAAAATCAGTGCTAAAATAAACTAAACCCATCCATTTGCAATGTTTTAGCCCTAAAAGGTAAGGAAAGTAAGTAGATATTGTAGCACATTGTTGATTTCAACTGATTTGGAGTGTTTTGTTAAAAAACAAGGGTGTAAGTAAGGCAAAAATCAAGGAGCTCTCTCAGAAACTACTGACTATATTCTTTTTTTTAGCTGTGGGTTGAATGATAAAGTCTGATAGCTCTGTCTAATAAGCATCCTGTAAATGACCCAATACTTTCTCTAAGGCAAAGACAGAACTGCAGTAGTTGTAATAGGTTCTCATCCTCCATCATTTATAGTGGTGTCAAATGAGTTATTACTTATCCCAGAAGAAAATAAGGCAAGAAGCATTCATCTGTGGCAGCCAGAATGCTAACAGGAGCCATACCACTTCAGAAGCCAAGGGATTCTGAATCCACTTCAGGATCCAAGGGTAAGAAAGCAGGTGGCACACCTAGGGAGAGCACTAGGTGCAGAAGTGGTATGCAAATTTCTTTGTTGAACTCTAAATTTTAAGTTTGTAAGGAAGTCTGAGAGGTCTGACATTGTAGGTAGCAATGTTGATTTACTAGTTTTAGCCAGCTCTTTGCCGAGTGACTTCTAGTTCTATTGACTTCAATATGAGTATTGATGGATAGTTATTGGAGTAAACTCTGGAAGGAATTAGGTAAAATTGAAATAAAGTTTTAACCAAACCATTCACAGGACACCATTGGGATATCTACTAGTTCTGAAATGTATGAGAAACAAACAAAACCAAACTAAAACCCCAAAACTCTAGAAATATTAAAAACATTAATACACACCTTAAAATCTACTGCTTAGAGGAGCTCTTCATTCAAATCCATCCACAGTCTTTTCTGAATAGCTCAAATAATTTTTAAATCTTCCTGAGACCAGAGGCAAATTAGTTCTCACCTCATCGATCTGGGCTGTCCTACTTAATGGAGGGAGCAAGAGCACCCACAATTTTCAATATAGACTAGGGTTAGAGCTTTTTTCCAGGAACTGAACAGGCCTTGTTCCTCATCTTCAGCCTTCAAGGGCTGAAATCTAGACATCCTAATCAGCCACAGTGTGTTTAGCCAGCTAACTGCAGGCAGGACCAGACAGGAAGGTTTTCCATGTGTTTGCATGTGGAACTGAATCCTTTTCCTTACAGAAGAATCACAGGAAGATTAGAAACAAAAATTGCAAGAAGAAGTAATTTTCCTAAGGGATATGCATGAAGACATTGCTGTCTGAGGGAGGAATCACGTGGTTCTAAAAAATTCACAAAGTTGCTGTGTACTAAAGAAGTGGTACAGTACTGCAGCTGCTCTCAGCCTCTCTGTGGGTTCTGTAATTGCAGAGTCAGAACAACAAAGACATCCTTAGTTTTACCCACTGCCAAAATCAGTTCTGGAAAGAGAGATCCCACCTATGGAAATACGCAGCAACAGATCACCAAGAGGAATTCTCTGTGCCACAGACAAACTGTTTATCATAATTAACGGTGTATCTGAATTGCTTCTTGTAATGAATGCCCTACAGCTCTTCAGTACAGGAAAGCATGTTCTCAGGGATGTTTGGCATTAGTCAAATATTGGTACTCTGACACGGATTTAATTTGTCAGTTAAAGCTCAGTACTAAGCAATTGATTTAAATCACAGTTAATTTCTCTTTAGCTGCTATGGTAAATCTTTGACAGATTAATGAGTTACAGTTAATGGTGGAGCATGAAGCTTCTTGCAATTGGTTTTCACTCATTAATCGAAATGCCAAACAGCTTGGATATATGCACTATCCTTACTGCAGTTCAGCCCTGGAATCAGAGAATGTTCGGGGATTGGAATGGACCTTTAAGATCATGAGCAGGGACATCCCCCGCTAGACCAGGTTGCTGAAAGCCTTATCCAGCCTGCCCTTGCATGCTCTCAGAATTGCAGCACCCAGAACCTCCCTGTTCCAGTGCCTCACCATTCTCACAGTAAAAAAATTCTTCATTCAACCTTCTCTTCTCCAGGCTGAATAGCTCCAACTTTCTCACCCTGTCTTTGTAGCAGAGGTTTTCCTGTCCTCTTATTAACTTTGTGGTTCTCTTCTGGACTTGTTCAAACAGTTTCCTTCTTATGCTGGGAACACAGGAACTTTAAACTACTCCAGTAATAGTGCAAAGATGTAATATAAAATAAATAATCCCTTATTTACTATAATAAATAAGACCAATGAAAATATCACCAGCATTTATTAGCATAAGAAAATAGATGAACCATTTCAGAATTGAAAGTCTTAATTTATTAAAAGTTAAGAAAGGATATTCTTATCTTTAGATTTAAAATATTTTCTCCCTCCCCTTTGATATACTTACAGAAAGCAACCAAGTAATAAATTAAGTTATAACATAAGTCCTTTGCAATTTAAAGAAATCCAACTTTTCATGTGTACTCTCACAGAACTGGCTTCTCTGTCCAGTCCTGTATCATCCTTCCCTGAACTTTCTTTTACATATCCTTTTGTACGGATAAGGATGCACCATAAGTAATCTGAGTAATGATGGAACACCAACGATTAAGCATGAGGGAAATACCAGGCAATCCTTCTGAATACAAAAATTGTATTTGCATTTTTCAAATGTGAGTGTGAATTTCACAGTTCTTCTCCTACTTTGATTTTGCAATAGCATTGGTAACCTTCATGGAAAATGACATGACAATTTCAGTGGCTAACTTCAATTTAAATATTTGAGTTCCTGTACTAGAAAAGTTTTGGCAAAGGCATATTGAGATTGTTAGCTGAAAAACATTTGGTCCAGTCTGAAATTTTCAGCTATGTAAAGGAAAACTAGAAAGTTCCATCAATTTGGACAAAATAATTAATTACCTAATGTGCAGCCACAGTTCTTAAGAACAGTGAATAAATTTAAAATGGAAAGATGTTATTATTACAAAGTACTATTATGCCTCAGGCTATCCTGTCTAATTATGCCAGTCAAGGCAGCAATAAAAAGCATGTCAAATTGCATGTTTTTCAGACACCAAGACAGTTACTTTGGAATATCTCAGCAATAAATATTAAAACTATCAATGTGTTCTGCAACATAGAAGCTTTTCTTATGAGGCAGTGAAAATTAGCTTTCATTACAAGTGTCATGGTTAACACATGAAGAAAAAAATTGCCACAAGAACAACATTTGTTATAGTGTCTAAAGTTTACTCTTAACAGTGTTCTTCCAAAGTCTGTAAGATTTCCGTGTTAAAATTTTACAGTGAGTTAAAACAAGTGAAGGAAGAATCATTTGACTACGTTATGCAAAAGATAAGTCTAGATTTGACTTAGAAGTACATATTAGGTAAAAATATCATAATATTTGGCATGGCAAGAGAGAGTTCTGTAATTTGTGCATGAAATTCTGAAGACTTGGTTCAAATAACACCATACAAAAATTATGAGAACAGGTGATATTAAATATTCAAATTAGGGGGATATTTTGGAATTTCTCAGATCTAGAAGGAGTCCACATGAAGTGCATATGAAAAATGCATTAAAGAAATAGTGAGAATTAGGACATTAGTATCTTGAGGATATGTGCAAAAATCTCCATAAAGCTACATTCTGTGTGTTATGGTAATATAGCTCTCTCTGTACAAGTATAATGAAGTAAAAATCAAAATATCCTGAAAGCGTTTCAGATTTTACCATGTGCTGGAAATTACTAATCGAAACGTTAGTACCGAGGTCCATGGTGGCATGGACAGCAAAGAGTAATTACCTAATCTCCAATTTTTATTTTATTGAGCCTTATGAAGCAGGTGAACAGCATCCTTGCCCTCTAAGAAGGCTCACCTTGTGCCAAGGTTTTGAAGTATGGTGAAACAAGTGCAGACAAGTCTCTCTCATAGAACCAGGGTAGAGCAGCTGTTCAGACAATGGCAGCCTCGAGGTTACAGATGAGGCTGTGGAAGTCACACAACTGAAATAATGATTTCCCTCCCCTCAAGGAACTTTTCTGTCACAGTTATTTGAATTAGGAGGCATCCTTTCAGGCAAAGAGCACATAAGAATACAGAGCCTCTTGTAGGATAACAGATAAATTCAAGCAGTTTGATTCTGGTGTCTGTGTTTGCATCAAACAACCCTACTTGTTTAAAGCAGTTAGGTCTTGTACTCATAATGTGTAATTATAAACTGAGATGATGAATACTTATTCTTCATAAAATAGCAGTCAGATATATCTCTTTCCTTTTGATAGATTAGGATTTTTTTTAAAGTGGATAATGAGTGCCAATTTAAGGCAGAGTTTTCAAGGGAGATAACAATGAAAAATATCTCCAGTTTCTTCAGTGAGAAAAGCTGAACCAGGAATTTTTTTAATCTTAAAAGCTGGAAACAATTTAAACCAATAAACTTTACTTATACTTACATACATAATATAATCTTGAAAGGATTCCATCACTGTTATTCTCCATTTTCCTTTTTCATTTGGCCTTCCCGCTATGCATTTTTCATCAGTTCTGTCTCACACATGTGAGAAGACCTTTACTCTATAACTAACCCTGTCCCTAAGCTCTTCATAATCGACTGAGAAAAGTAAAGTAAATCGACATACCTCAGGTTATATAATGTAAAATATAAAGCTTGGGTTGGGCTGAAAGTCCTGAGAGCTGCAGTGCTCCCACCCCAGTGCCTCAGGTTTAGAGCTGCTTCCTTCAGCACAAGGATCACCTGTGCTGGGGAAGGCAGTGGAGCTATCATTGCTCCCACATCCTTCTTCCTCCTGTCTTTTGGATTTTATTCAGCAATCTGGAATGCAAACTGGTACTACATGGTATTTGGGATGTCATGCAAAGAGATAAGGATATTTCAGGGGTTATTATTCCCTCCTATTAGAAGACACCAAAAATATATTTCTGTGAGCACTAAGGCAGAAGCTTGTCTAAGAATTTTGTCTTACTTTGGAAACACACATAAAATACAGGCTTGTTTCTACATCTGTAAATTACAAATCCCTGGCTCTGGTTTTATCACATCATGGTACTAATTATAAAAAATACCTACGGGTTCTCATAAGAAATTTTTATGACTTTTGAGGCTGTTCCCATGATGAATAAAAAGTGTCTTTCAGTCCTTTCCTGAAAGGGGTTGGGGTGTGTTTGTGTGTGTGTGTTTAACAAATTAATTAACAGCTTATTTCTTTAAGTAAAGCAGTTGATTAACAATCCCAATGCATTTAATGTTGCATGCTTCCATTTGGTCAGAGAGCCTTTTTCCTCTGCTGGAAACAGTATTAATTTAATTTTTAAATTTTTTTATTTAATTAAATTAACAATTAATTTAATTTTTCAGGTGTAGTTTTCTACTTACTTTCTTTGTGCTAAAAATTTTTAAAGCTATGTGAACATAAAATTCTTTACTGGGACTTTCTCTATATGATTTGCCAATATTGGCAAGTACTGGCAATACTTGGTAAGCATGTTCTTAGCATATTTGGCTACCCTTATTTACTCAGTCAAACTGAGTAATTAAATTGACCAAAACAGCAGGATGCTGAAGATATGAAAAACTGTTTCTTATTAATAAATGTTGCATATTGAGGTTCCTGTTGTCCTTTATTATGTCTGTTGGCATGATTCTTCCCACTACATGGCTGCATGCTCCAAATTTCTTAAGAGAAATATCAATAAAATTCTAGATTTTTAACCAACAATTGCTACACCAATGGGGTTTTAACTAGTTATTCTAACCTATAAAAACTAGTATCCATAATTTTTGGCTAAATTTTATTTCTCAGCCCTGTAGACTTAATTTCCTATCCTGACTCAAAAAGTTGTCTTATTAAAATTAATTTTCATAATATTTTTCAACCATAAAAAAGTGAGCTATTTTTACTTCTGTTATATTTAGAAGTGTCATGTAAGGTCTGACATCCAGTTGCCATTTTCTCCCTGCAGCTAACCTATCTTTTTCTCTATTTTATTTTGGTCTTTTTCATTAATGCAGTTGAAATAATGAGGAAAATCTTATTGTGACCAATAAAAGTGTAGTTCCTATGCCCTTATGTTCGGTCTCACTTCTAAATGCAATGTAATGAGAAGGTATTATTCACCTTCATGTAAAACCAAGTATCTTCAGAGTGGTAAAGTTGTAGGAAAGCAGAGCCATAAATACATTGCTGACAGAATGTATGTGCAGCTTCAAAATTACTTCCAGAAGTTTGAAGCACTCACTCATCTTTACCGTAAAAGTACTCTTGATTAAGACAGGAATTTCTGTAGAAATTCAGGTTACTGCATTTGTAGCTAATCTAATTTATCATAATGACTTATAGTGTCTCTACCCTATTTGAAGAGAGGAGGAACATGTGCCCTCCACAGACTGCTGTATGGCAAATTACTGCTCACACAATGTTCAATAGGGAACTGAGGCTCTGGAAGCCTATGTGGTAGGTCTAAAACAAGTAAGGATTAGAGAGGAAAAAAAATTAATTTAACTTCCCTTACGTTGGGACAAATTCTCACTAATAAAGAGAGAGGGAAGTGGGAATACCCCTGCCGGGGTTTGAACAGGAAAAGGTAACACCATAAAACTCTTCCTGTGCTTCTCATTTCAAATTCAAGACAAATTTGTGATAGAGTAGGTAGATAGATAGGGTAGAGATATATGGAATTATATGAACTGTACATGGAGGTTGGATTTCCATATTTCAGGATTTTTTTCGCTTGCCATGAAATGCATCGTTATTCTTACCCATTGTGTCCCCACTAATATATAAAGGTATCATTCTGGCATTCAGCTAAGTAATTCTTTTGTCATCCACAGATGGACAGGGGATTACATGGCTAAGAAATGAAATAAAAGCTAAATCCCTATGCTTTGTAAAGCTTTGCTTGTTTTCTCTTTTATTCAGGATTACCGAGTGAACATCTTTCTCCGTCAGAATTGGAACGATCCGCGCCTCGCGTACAGTGAATATCCAGATGACTCTTTAGATTTAGATCCATCCATGTTGGATTCCATTTGGAAACCTGATTTGTTCTTTGCTAATGAAAAAGGTGCCAACTTTCATGAAGTTACAACAGATAATAAATTGTTGCGGATTTTCAAAAATGGAAATGTACTTTATTCCATCAGGTGAGTCTCTAATCTAATGGGTTTGTTTCAGATAGAAGCTCAAAAGTATAATTAGGATTTTCTAAAACACATATTCAGTTGCTAGTCATGCAGAATTATTGTGTGTGAGTTTTGAATGTAGAATTTTATCAACATTCATTGTTTATATTGAAATAGAAAATGATCACTCATTAGGCATGAACATTGTAAAAGTAATAAAAAAATTATCTTTCCCATTTTAAAGTACAGGTACTGAGCCTGGAGGAACTAGGACACTTCACAGAGCAAACAATCCTGTAGTATTGTAATCTGAGTTGGCCTATGCATGAGTTTCACAGTCTGTGGCCTCCAATGTCATGACAATCCAATGTTACTTCTTTTCCCCCTTTCTGGATATTGCAGTTGCACTTCAACCTGAAAACATGGCCTGTTTGAGGAAGTATGATATTTAAAGATTAGTCATTTACTCATCTCTGAAGATGGAGAGAAAACTGGAAAGTAAATTTTGAAAAGATTTTAAGCTGAAAGCAGTAATCATAAGTACTCACAAAATCTAATTATCCCACTTTTCTTCCCACCACTTTCCTTTTAATACAGACATCAGTAGGCATTTTACCAGTGTCTTCAAAAGCCCAATCTAATGAGAAACACATTAGATATAAGTATGCTAATGCCCCACTAGATTTGGTATTGAAGCAGTGACTCACTTGTGCAAAATGTTACTCTTTACAAAATAAATATACTATTGTCCACTCAGTGTTTTGCTTTGCATGCTTTTATGACACTGAATTAATGTGTAATTAGACTCTTTTAAGAGACACTGGGAATCTGTAAACTCTTTGTATACTGGAGAGAAACAAAACTTTATGACTTGCATGGGTGTGTCAGTGGCAAGAATCTCCTTCCTCCTTCTCTCCTTCCAGTGCCATTAGGCAGCACTTTTCCAAGCTTACACAAGGAGAAAGGGTTGGGTTAAAATTCTTACAAGAATTTCATATCCAACAGGAAGTTAGTCTGCCACTATGGGAACATAATCAATCTTCAGTGTCACAACATGTATTCTGTCACTTAAAGCAGATTCAAAGTAGGTTAAAAGGATTCCTTCTATGGATTCAAGTAAAAATAGATCTAAATCAATTATCTGCAGACTGTCTGAGTCACCTCAAGATGCACTGGCTGTCATTCCACTCTAATCAAATAACTCCCCACCTACCCAGGTCCTTCCAAATACACACAGCACACAGTACTGAAACAAGTTGAGTTGCAACTTCAATACAATTCAGACCAAATTCATGGCCACATGAAATGGGATGAAAAACCCCAAATGTGAGAAATATTATTATATTAAATTATAAAGGCAACATCAAATGTGCTGAAAGCAGATACCAGATAGTTCCTCTGTTTTTCATGAAGCCAGAAAATTTATGTTGCCTTGATTTAATTAAGAACTATTCCAGTTTCTAAAACAGATTTAAAGGCATATCACTGGCATCTAGTTTAGTTATGTGCATTTGAGTGAGTTAACCTTCTGATTAGGGGAGATTGCTAGTGTGCTGATATGAAAAGGGAAAAAAAAAAGGGTTTAAATTTGCTTCTTTCTTTCATTCCCTAATTTCTCCTCATCCCTATTTGCATTACATTTTTTGCACCCAGTTGCACTGGATCAATTCAGACAAGAATATAACGGAAGGTAACAGTTCCTAACTCAAGGAGTACTTAATATAAAATACTAAAATATTTACTGAAGCACAAAGTCCAGGTACCTCTGAAATAATTTATTGTGTTACTAGCCTACTAGCCAGAATTTGTCTTTGGAACTATTTTAAACAGCATGGGAATAGGGGATGGGTCTGACTTCCCTCCTCAGACTCTCCCAATGCAGCTCTGTCACTGTCTGGCTAAACAGAAATTATAGCAACAATGAATCAAGGATGTTTGATCACCACCACCACCAACAACAACAACAAAAAAGGTGAAAAACAGGAAAAATAAATATACATACTTGCCAGCCACCACCCACCTCACTTTAGCCCCAGTGCCAAAAACAGGGGAGTGGGCTCAAGAGAGGGGGATTAGAGCACTTTCATGCTAGGAGAGCCTTATGTGTAAGCAGTTTAAGCTCCTCAGGTGTTTGTAGGACATTCTATCAACTGAACTGATTAATGAAGGTAGAGTCAAGGCCCTGAATCATGAATGGATACCTAGGCATGGCCAGGGAGGGAAAACATGCCTGTATCTCTTATAAATTCTTCTTTCTGATTCCTCAGAGAAGTTCCACTCAAAAGATAAATTATTGTAAATAATTTACAACTTATTATAATAAATAGTACAATTATTTTTTAAATTTAAAATTTAAAAACACCTCTTTTGCCTATGATTTTCAAAGAATTTCACAGGAAGTATTTGGACTAACACTGATGCACAGCTACAGTTCAAAATTGCTGCCATATTTTGGTTTACCATTAATATCATAAAATGTTTCTTTAAACATTTATGTTGACATTTTAAGCACCTTATTTTAGCACAGTAACACATAAAACCATTTTTCCACCATGACAGTTGACATATGCTATGAAATTCTTGCAAATTTGGGTAAGTTTTATGCCAAGGATTTGAAATACTGGAACAGTCCAATAATTCTGCTGTAGCACAAAAAGGCACAGTGTTGCTGCATTCCTTTAGGCTTCTCATTAATTTAGGCAACCCTAGTGAAAAATTTCATTTTCTAAAAGTCTGTAATTTTTTTTTCTATGTTGTTATACTAGGCTGAGTTAGATGGGTTCAGCTAATAGAGATCTTTTTTGAGAACTTTCTACTGAAGCATGTATTCTATTTCTAATTACTCCCATTGAATTCATGCATTCTTCCTGCACAGTTCTATGGATTTTTTGGGGGGTATGTTTTTAATGTTTTTTTGTATCCTTTCAGACTGACTTTAATACTTTCCTGTCCGATGGATCTCAAAAATTTTCCAATGGACGTGCAAACATGTATAATGCAGCTGGAAAGCTGTAAGTTTGCGTAATGTATTATCCTATACATACTTTTGCAGGGATTACAACAGCTATACGGGAGGTAGGAAAACCCCTTGTAGTGGTACAAGAATAAATTTTCAAAATTAATCCTCTATTTTATTTATAGAGTCTGTGAAATATACATGATTTTAAGAGGAAGATGTTCTTTCATACCTATTTGAACTGAAAATCGAGAGTTTTGTGTAAATCTGAAGTTGCCTTTAAACTCAGTGACAGTTTATACAAAATTTCTGCATATAGGTTTTCTCAATGAGTCTTTCTGTGTTCACACATGCAGGAGGTAAATAATATGGAGAGCATAAAGGAAACATAAGAATAACTAAAAGAAGTGATTGATGGGACTTTATGTGGAATAAAATGATTATATTCTAACATTTCATATATTTTACTTATCATCTACCTTGATATCTTGATACTTAAAGGAGGATGGAAAGTGTAAAGCAGCTATGCCATTTCAAGGCATGAATGCACTCACAAAAGGAGAAATCAACTATTCTGTTTGATGCATTATATTCTCATTTTCCTTGTGATATGAAGTATTTGGGAATTGCTGTTTCCCTTAAATTGAGAGGACTTCGAAAGAGAGCTGTAACAGAGAAATTCTCCTAATGATACAAAGAACAAAAATAAAATAAAGTAAAGCATTATTTGAAAGCTTTCAGCAACCTGAAGTTTGTGAAAATGAATGACAGGAGCAAGGCAGATTAAGAAGTGTTCATCTAAAAGATCTAGTTTTACAATTTTAGGGCCAATAAGTAAAATATTTCAAAAATAAAATAATTGTGCATATAGAATGAACATACTGCATTATTTGAAATATATCATAGATCAGAAACACAACAAACATAATTTTATTAACAGTTTTTGGAGATTTTTTTCTTTTTTTACTGGAACAAAACAGCACCTAGGGGAAGGGGTGGTAATTATCTATCAGTCAGTATGTCAGAACTGTTTGTTGCATGGTATGCTATTTATAGACTATTGCAGGGTGAGTATAAAAGCCAGATCTATCTTTTATTACAATGGACAGATGGTAACATTATGAAGCAGCCTTTCAATATGAGGGCAACAGCTGAATCTGACAGCAGAAATTTTCTTGACTAAAATGGAGAGATTGTTATTTGCTGCAAATGTCAAGGAAATTAGAACAATATTATATATCCAGCAAAACTCTACAGCCAACCTGAGCAGACAATCCTACTGATAACCTATGTCACGTGTATAATTAATGTGACTAAACACAGGTTAAGAGGAGGCAGTTGCATCACAGTACATGCAGATGGCAGGTATACTCACTAAATACAATTAGGCTTCAAAGAGAAAGTATCATAGTGTTTGAGCAAGCAAAATGTATCACTAAAAAATGCTTTAAAAAGTTACTAAGCTTGTGCTTTAACAGCTTCCTAAAACTCAGCTGCAATTTTCCTCTCTTTCAGCTGCTGTGAGGACAGGTCAGACAACAACTGAGCATTCTTGAACAAACAGGCATCTGGTTTGCTTTAGAGAAACCTTGCAGGAGCCCACAGTTCCCACAAACTACACCACAGGGAACCAACATTTATTAGTTGAATAGCACTATAGATGTTCTACTGTATTTTCCAGCAGAACATTTTTCACTGAAGTCTTGCTTTTAATCATTGAGTTCAGTGGGAGTAAATTCCCAGCTGCACATTCACATGGTAAAGAGAGGTTCTCACAAAAGAAGAGCTGAAGAAAATACAGATGAGTGCTTCAAATTGTTTATTCACAGAGAAAGATCAAATCTGATTTCATAAGGAAGTTGCAAGTAATGAAGCTTTTCCCATAGTGCCTTGTCTAATTCTATTTTACCTGTAATTTCAGACATCAAAAAACAGCCTATGGGAAAAGATGATGGCTTGAGGCAGAAAGTTTTGTAGCATGTGGGATCTCTGGATATGCTTATGTGTCTGACAGCAGCATAACCAGTTAGGTTTACACCAGTTCCCTGAGATTATTTTGGGACAGATCCAAAACAGATATGTACAGTGACCTAAGTTCCAAGATCCTGGACCTTTGAGAGCTGGAATTCACCTGTCCATAGTGAGTTTCTCTGTACAGGAAGGACAAGAAAGGAAATAAACAACTTAGAAGTGTTACAAAAAATATCTACATTCCATGAAGAAGACTAACCAGGTTAAAAAAAAAAAAAAAAAGTAGTTTATATGAAAGTGAACTCTGACCAATTTCCAAAACCTAGGAAAGGCTGAGCAGAAACTTTCAGATTCCAGACTCTCTGGCTAAAAGGCATCTAGTTCTATTTAAAATCATAAAAGATAAAAGGACGATGGGTGCATTTGGCATTTTCCCAGGCTTCACATCAAATCTCCTGAGGTAAGAACTGACATAACCCTGAGAGCCTGATTCCACCCAAGCATCTCTAATTTCCAGGCTACAGTGTCATATTCTGCTCTGGCTTTCTGCCCTGCATTTTTTGGTGCACAGTGAGGCAATGTAAACAGAGTTTACATCAAAGCAGTAACCCTAGTGGTTAATGCCTTGTCTGGGGAAGTGGAAGACATTTGTGTTCAAAACAGAAAACACAGTCCTCTCATGTCCTGAGTGAATGATCTGACCACCAGGCTATGTTATAAGAAACCAAAGTGTTTGCAGGAGTAAAACAGCAGTAGCCGTGCTTCCAGATGTTTCTTTTTGAAGTGGTGATCATTGCTGTTTTTTCCAAATGGTGTAGGACATCATACATTATGAATTTACAAGGCCCATTTGTCTCACAGTTTCTGTAAACTGTGTCTGATCTTGCAAGCCTTGATCCAGAATGTGTCACTAAGAAAATTAGAACAAATCACTCATCTTTTTTTTACTCATCTTACCATTGGGTTGCAAAGACTGACAGTTATAACCAACAGATCATGGGTTTTGTTTTCTTTCCTTTAAGCAGTAATTTCTTTTAATACAAAATACTTTCCTTCAGTATTGATACTGTTGCCGCAGATAAGTCTAAGAGAAAAAAAATCATGTACAGCTTTTATTCCCAAATGATATCTTTATTTTTAGTTGGCATATGTAATGTTTTGTCCAAGGTCAATCTAAGCAGCTGGATTTGCCCCTGGTAAAAGTACTTCATTAGATCATGAAGTGTCTGAAAAATATTTCATTAGAAATGTCTTCTATTTTTAAAGGATTTATTTTACCAAATGATTTCTCAGCAGCTAGAATAGCTGCTTTTTTATCTTAGAAAGGCAACAAATGAAAATGCACATATGAAATAATCCCTTCTACAGTTCCATGCCTTACACCAGGGCAGCCTATAGGCATGTGGGATAATTTTAGTTTTATTCTGCTTGAATAAGATACAAAGAAATGTCAGCTGGATACGTATTTATTTCTATGGCCTGTCTCCCCAGAAAGAAATGTTTTTCTTTCATATTGACTAGAACTTGCTGTCGTTATTTTTTAAGTTTCTCTTTTACCTCACAGCATTCCTTTACTCATAAATTACAATCATAACTTTATGTGACATTTAATACCCCTGAATTTTCGAATATTGAAAAGACTAAGTTACAAAAGAAAAAATACTATGAAAAGAAACATAAGTAAGGTATAAAACACTTTCTTACCTCATAATTTTAATTTTATGTTGAGATTTAAATTCTATAGTGGCCCTTTTTTCCCCTCTTTTGATTTATGGAGGCATTTTAGTCTTTCTAAGCAATCATGCTTATGTCTTCTGGATTATTAAAGAAAATTCCCTCTGGACTACATGATTCTTATTTGCAGAATTTTTTCCCCCTCCCATCTCTAATTTGGATTTTGTACAAATGGAAGGATGGGTATGCAGGCTGCACTAGTACAAGTTAATGCATTAAAGAAAAATATGTGCACATTTTTCCTTTCCCACAACAACACAAAGACAACATAAGAAATATAAAATAACTGGAATGTATTTCTTATCTGCCAGGGAATCATCAGGTGAATGACAGAAATTATGGACACGCTAAGTGTGTGGTACAATGCCTGTCTGTACCAGAAGGTATAGAACCATACTGCTTCTCTCCTTTCCATTTCAGCAGCACAAAAAATTACAACTGCTCAGGCTGTGGTTTTTATTCTGCAGATGAGTGACTCAAACCATTGTGTCTATCTGAAGTGAGACATGACTAACAGCTGCAAAGATCAGGATACTTGTGGTCGTCAGCTCCAATGCATCCTGCCAATGCAGGATGAAAGGGCAGTAGGAACTGTACAACTGCTGCTAGAAACTAGCATAAAAGTGGAATAAAAGTGATAGCTGAACACCTATAGGCTTCAGCAAGAATAATAGGTTTGAGAGATATGCTAGAGTGCTGAGCTGAAATGCTATTCTTTTCCAAAGTTCAGGCTAAGAAAAATAAGCCTATAACTCCCCAGGGTGAGATTTCTTCAAAACAACTTAGAGGGCAATGCAAGGGGCAGACACTTTGCAAAGCAGCTCAGAAGTACATAGAGTAAAATCCTGCCTTCTTGGAGCTCCAACACAAACTTAGCCTTGAAATGAATCACACCTCATTTCTGAAGTTAATATATTTAGTGCATAATGTAGAAGAATTTGTTCTAACCTCAAGCCAAAGCCAGATTTCTTAGCTCTTTCATGTCTTCCCCCCGCTATGTTGCTGGGAATTTCAATTCAAATGTCTGCATGCTCTTAGGAACGGTAATGTGCAGACAGCCTGTCCTAGAGGATGGGCTGTCCTAGAGGATGGGATGCCCAACAGTAGTGGAATAACCCTAGTCAACATGACTGTAGTTCTTGCTTCAATTGGAGACCTAAAGAACTGATGGGTTTGCACCTGTACCTTGCTAAAAATTAAAGAAATGAGAATGTTATTTAGATAAATCACTGGGATTAAAAAATAAATGCTGTAGTTAAACTAAACTCTTTTACAAAAGAAAAAAAATACTCTGCTCAGTTGTTTCATGCTGAGCATGTGTCTGTTTATTGAACACGAGCAAAAGAATTGGGTTTTAATATACCTGTAGGTATTTCAAAATGACACAAGAGAAGCACAGCCTTCCTGTAATGAAAAAGAATGAGTAGAAAATTTACAGGATATACTGATGTTCAGCTAGATCACAAGTTTGCTCATGGCTTGGAAAGGTGTGCTAAAGGTGGACAAAGCAAATAAAACAGTGTCAGCAGGGAATTACGTTGGAATTGCCAAGACAATGACAGTTCAAAGGTGCAGAGTCTCTAAAGGTACAGGGGAGATGCTTGCCTTGCATAACGTGTTTCTGTAACAGTGTAGTGTCCTTGGAGAAGCAGGAGAAGAGATGTTAGGCATTTCGACAGTTCAAGACAAACTTGCTGGATATTCACTGTCTTGTCTATGAGATAATGGGCTTTTATTGCCTACCACTGATACTGAATTAGCTGAAATAAAGTCTTCCTACTTTTAACACGCAACTGATATAAATATCTTGGTTCCAATAAGTTCTATAGAGAAATGTGGACCAATGTGAGTTGAATGGGACTCTATTCCTTTCAGGCAGGCTTTAGTCCTATACTTTCAAAATTGGATGAAGGAAAAGTTGATATTTATTATTAATGGTAATGCAAAAAAATTACAAAGATACAGTCTAATTCTTTATTTCAGGAACCTCATATTAGTCAACACTATTTTAGAAAAGATATTTTTTTCTGGGAAAGATGAGTCAGACCAAGAGAAAAGTTTGGTTTTTCTTTCAGGATACTGCAGATGCCCTTGATACTTAGAAATATTTCAGCAGGATCACATTGTTTTTCCTGAAATTTTTCCAGAACCTGTAATTGAAAATGCTGAAAATTTTCACCTAGCTAAACAATTTTCTGTGCTGTCTAAAGGCTAAAACTACTATATCTGTCTTGTCAACCATCTGCCACTTTTTTTATAGACTACATTGACTAAATAAAATACCACTTAAATTTAATTTTATTTGCTGTCTAGTTATTCAAAATCTTCCATCAACTATTGCAGGCACAAGTCCTGAGAACTACTTTTCATCAATGCCTTATCTCTTCCACCTTCCCCCTCTGTTAGTGTGACAGAGTTTTACTTTCATTATGTCACACTTATCACCTGCTCTGTTTTAGAAAACATCATTTTCTAAAATAATATTTCTGCAGACCAAATCCAAGTTTCCCAATTGTTTCAGGCCTTCTTCCCTTCTAGTAAATTATAAATGTTCCCTAGTTCATCATATTCATCTCAGGCAGAGCACTCATTCTGCCATTATATGCTTCATTAGCTAATTACCTGGAATGACTTCAGGCTCCTGAAAATTGCTTGTCTCTTTAAGTGAACTATTTGCACAGAGGCTACAGTGCCATGCATTCACACAGTTCTTGAGTTTTCCTGAGAAATCCTCCCCCTGGAAAGATTCTCCTCCTGGAATGATGTCTTTTTCATATAATTACCAACAATTTACCATCTGCTTTTGCATTTTAAATGTGCAAGACCACAGACTTTGGGTTAATAGAGAGAGCATTAATGTAACCTAACCAGCCCTATAACTCCTAAGCACCACTGTTCAAATATAACAAGGTTGTTTTTTCTATCCTTTCTTTATAGTTCTGTGAGGATGCCATTTAGATTTTGTATAATTAGTAATATCTTTACAAGATTAAGAGTGAGTACTGCACAGCAGCAAGACAAAATGAAATACATTGCTAACTGCCCTTTTCTTCAGCCACAGAAGCTGGTGTTTGTCGCATAAAACACAAATTAACAACTCTACTTCTCTTCCCAACCTTCATTCATTCGTGCCCTGCAAAGCCAAGCCCTAGTGCACTGCATTTCAGCGACAGAAACCTTTACTAGTCCACTTGATTTAGTTTAGGTTGAGCTGGTCCTGAAGACCATGCTAGATTATAGCCTCCATTGCTTTCAGCTATTCATGGAGAATAAAAGTCTCACTTTTCGCACCAGTGAGATGCACCCTCATATACTACCTAGGCTTATTTCAACAATAAAATGTATCCACCAGGAATTCCCTACATAATACTATACTTCCCAGCCACTGGCAAAAAAAATATCTGGTAGCAATTTATAATAGTCACCATCACCACCTCATAGTCAAAAAAGAAAAGCTTCTGGTTTAATGAGAGGCTAAATATCATGCAGGGTTGAAGTTAATCCCTAATATGCCCTAAAGAGAAATCTCTTGTTCTTTATAACTGCTACATACTTCAGGGCAGTTTTTACAAGTTGCATATGTCTAACAATATAACACTTACAGCACAAGTTTGTACTGGTAGCCACACATCCATTCAGAATAAAGCCTTCACGTTTCAAGACACACTTTACTGCTCCACTTGCATGGTGATAACCATGTAATGGAACATAACTTCTCATATTTTTTTATCTCATAGATCATTTGGAAAATACACACAGTGTATTTCTAATCTTCAAAAGCAGACCAGTATCAGCAACAGGCATTTAGACTTTTAGTTGAATTTATGCTACTGAATGACATTTTTTTAAATTGTTTTAAAGCTAATGCAATTTGTTAATCAGGTAGCAAGTAGGCAAGAATCAAAAGCTCAGGTGGACTTCAGGTTTAGCATTTTTAGAACAGGACAGGGACAGTTATTACAATTAATCAGCAGAGGTTCCAAAATTAGTGTGCCAGGGGACTGTATTTTAGGTTCATCGCATATGTAACACCACATACCTAATCTCTAATAATATAAATAGTACAGTATGGTAACCACTGATTGTTTTAAGGAGTGATTTCTCTAAAAATGTCTTTTTCCCCTTATGCACAATGCACACAGTACCATGAGCATTCTGAGAGTTAAGCACTGTGCTATTCAGCAGGTCTTCTTCACAAAATTAATTGAAAAAATACATTTTCTTTTGATTTCATCCAAGGTGATTTAATTTAACATACTAGTGGAAACATTATACTACTTTAAATTTATTTGGTATAACGGAAACTCACATCTCCATTAAGTTCTCTTTAAGGCACTTTTAATTTGTGACTATGACCTTGAGTTACAAAATTGAAGCTATAGTTTTGAATGCTAATGATATATTTGGTCATTTAAAATGTAAACATGAAAAAAACTTATTACTACAGCAGCATTTTGAATATGCTGCTATTATTTGTACAAATTGCATTATAGAAAAAGTAGTGGGCAGAGTAGAATATCAAAATTAAAAGCATGCATTAAAGATGAATGAATTTGATTTAGTGAAATACATTTTGACACAGCAGTTGTTTCTTGCCAGTTCAATGAATTTTACTCAGGGAGTATCACTGCTGGCCATAATCTACATGCTTCAAGTGGCAATCTGCTTTACACACAACTGCTTTTTGTCTGAATTCATGCAAAGTTTGATAAGATTTTCCACAGTTTATGGCATTTAATGGTGAATTTTAACTGTGTTTATGGAATATCATGCAATTGATAAGAAAAGTATGTGTTTTCTTGATATATCCTTGTAGTGGCTTGAGCAATGTCTGGTCTTAATTACTTACTTAAAAGGATATGGTGGTCTCATTTTTATCATATTTATCCAGCCTCAAAAAAAAAGTGCCAAGTAAATTGACAACAGTCAGCCTGAGTTCCTGTGAATACCCTCTATAAATGTTCTCCCAAAAGAAACATCAGGAATTTAGAAGGAAGAAGAGGTGTTAAAAATATTTTTTCAGTTATAAACACTAATTCTTAGCTCCTAATTTCATTCAACACAGGTCAGAAAAAATGAAATTCATCTCAGTTTTCAGGTCAGCAGATCAGGTCACTGAATGCCATTTATAGGTGTAATAAAAGAGTAACAAAGTCACTGAATATAATGGGGTAAGATTTATGCCCACACAGCAAAGAGGATCATTTTTTTCTGGAACTCAAAATATCAGTAATTTTGTGCAGTTACTCTTGGAAGGTTCTGGACAATATACTTTAAACAGCAATTTGTTACTGAAAGGTTAAAAGAATTTCTGGTTCTCAAAAGGTTATTTTCAACAGCTGATTAGTATTGGACTAAAGCAGAAAAAAATATTGCAGTGAAGCTGAAAACTATATAAATCAGATGAAAAAATTCTCCTTTTACCTTCTGGTTCCTTCTAGTATATGTGGCTTAAACTTGAATGAAAATAGGAAGCTTTTTTTTTTTTCCCAATTGCAATAACCAGATAAAATTTATTTAGAAAGAAAATTAGAATGAAATGCCTGGGAAAGTTAAGAGATCACATATTCAGAAGAACTAGGAGTATTTTCCCCAATGATAAACCGTGCAAATATTTATCTGAGAGAGGGAAATAGAATGAAAAAGTACTTGTCTGTTGCAAAGTCTGGGCCCTGATTAGTATGTCTTTTGCTGTTATAGCTAATCTTATACATATGCATGAGGTATGGATAAGTGCAGGAGTCTGAATATTAAAGCAGAGTGCTTATTAATATTATATGTCACAGTCAGTTAATATGAGAACATTATAATCAATTGCTTTCCCATGTCTTGTTCCAGTTTAAGAGAAAATCAGTTTTTCAATTCAACTAATACTACTGCAGAATTTTGAATTTATTGTTGTCTTTGAACAATTTGCACCTAGCCACTCAAATTGACATAAATCCATAAGCATAACATTGACAATCCACATTTTATCTCAAGTAAAAGGAGGAAGACATCTGAGTGTAAAGGCCCTATTTTATCCTTTATGGATTGAGGAGAAAAAGATGTTCCCAAGCATCCAAGAGATTTGGATATTTAGCTAATCTAAATGCTTTTGTTGAATCCATTAATAGACCATCTAATTATAAGAATTTAAAACAGTTTAATAAGACAGCTGTTTTGTCTCTTCCATTTCAGTGTGTTATAGAATGGCAGAAAAAAATTGTGATTAACAGGTACAAGCAGACCCTCTGTATTACCCCATTTTTATAACATTTACTTAAAATATTTTAATTTGATATGTTACTACTTTTCAAAGTTGGAGGCAGACTTAGAGTTTATTTGGGCTTTTTCTTTGTTTTAGTTGGATACACAATGAATGATCTCATTTTTGAGTGGCAAGAAAAGGGAGCAGTTCAAGTAGCAGAAGGTCTCACTCTGCCACAGTTTCTGCTGAAAGAAGAAAAGGATTTATGTTACTGCACCAAGCATTACAATACAGGTAGGAAAGTCATTACAACTGAGAAGATATTTAACATTTATTGTTATAATAAATGTCACAGTTGGGGTATATTTTAAATGTTCTCACTGAATTCAGAAGAGGGTTAAAATGTACAGGTGCTCTGTGCAAGGTAATGCAGTTTTAATAACTGGCAAACAAACCAACACTACGTGAAGAGTGAACAAACTTTAATTTCAGGTACCTTAAGAAATTCTTCATTGTGAGGGTGGTGAGGCACTGGAACAGGGTGCCCAGAGAAGTTGTGGCTGCCCCATCCCTGGAAGTGTTCAAGGCCAGGTTGGATGGGGCTCTCAGTAACCTCATCTAGTGAAAAGTGTCCCTGCCCATGGCAGGGGGGTTGGAGCTAAGTGATCTTTAGGGTCTCTCAACTCAAGCCATTCTATAGTTCTCTAATTCTATGATTCTCAATTGAAGCTTTATTGAACTGAGATATTTAGCTCATCTCGGGGATTATTTGAAAAAGGATATTGTTATTATGTTTTTATTTTTAATTGTGAAAAACTATTTCAATAACTGAACAATCACAAGCACAATAATCCTGAAAAGTAAATCCTAAGAATGCACAGTTTATATATTATCTTGAGGAAAAAAGAAGCTAAAACTCTCCCATTCTAATCTATATCTTTTAATTTTTGCTCTCCAGTATGATTCAACATGTCTTAAAATTTAAGATTAGAATGATTCATTTGGATTCTGCTGAAATGCTGGGGAGAGAAAATTGAATAAGTGGTCTTCATAAGGAATGTCCTGCTATGATCAAAATTAAGGAGGAGTGTTTTCCAGTGCTGAGTTTTATCACAACTGCAGTGCTGCCCTAAGAGAAAAGAAGGTTCTCTCAATTTCCATTTAGAGGAGGCACATACTGATAGAGATATTTTGAAGTGTTCTCTAAAATAAATTGGAAATACTTAACATGCACTTTATTATACAAATACTAATGTCTGGATAATCCTTGAAAATCTTCTAAAATTTGTGATACATATCCTATAGCAGAGTATTTTTTTTTTCACTCAGACACTTCTTTGTTAATGATAAGATAGAAATTCCTATTATTCCCTTTTTCCTTTCTACCATAATCCTTATGATAAATAAGAAAATTTTATTTTCATCATTTTCTAGTCTCCTTTGAGATACACATGCAACTTAGCCTTTCTTTTTAGGATTCTTCTGCTTTTGTGCCATTTTAATGAGTGTCTGTAATTGTATTCGACACCCTGTATATCATATTAACTAATGAGAAATCATGGTATAGAGTATTCTTCTCTTTTTTCTTAAGTTCATTTGCATAACATGATGTATCAAAATTCTCTGAGAAATTAAGACATTACTGTGATGTTTAACCTCATACTGAATGGAAACCTGGTTTAAAATTTCAGAATTTCCAGTGATTTCCAAACTCTCCATCCAAAGCTGGGTTGTACTCTTACTCATTTGTCTGAGAACTTATTATAATCATCTGAGTTTAAACGTTGTGATTTTGACTAAAACTTCATTTTCTCAACATTTTGAATGCACTTCGTTTTTCTTCACAACCTATGTTTCAGGGCTATTTAACTTGGTATCAATTTTTATCTAAGGAAAAATAGGAAATCATGCTATGCCCAGGCACACTATACTGGGTTACATGGGGTCAGCTTATATGTACTCCTTTTTCACTGTGGCCCTAAGCTGGGTGGAGAATCAGGAGCCACAGAAGTTATCAACTGCATGTGAGGCCTCATGGTCCTGAAGATGTGGCTACGAGCGTGCTTGTGTCTGCAATTCTGTCACGTTTAGGTGAGAGGAGGGGTTTACTGCAGTAAGTCCAAAGGACAGTGTGGCCCATCAGCAGCCTGTTGCATTCTGTATTGCTTTGGCCAAACTGCATTTCTGTGGCCAAACATGCTCTAAGGTGTGTGTGCAACCCACAACCCTGGAAAGATGAAGCTCATGCATGTACTGAAAAAGTAATTGGACCATTGAACTTGTCCACAAAAAAAGCAAGGCATTTGATAATACGGAAACCATGGAAGCCTGGATGCACTTCGAGGATGGGAATGTTAAAATATGTCAGCAAAAGATAAAGCAATTGCACAGCTGTGGGACCTGCCTGTGATAAGCAGGAGGGAAAAATGTGATGCTGATGCTGAGCAGCAGGTGGAAAGGTATGTTCTCACCAGAGGAAGCAGCTGAGTGGCCTGCTCTGAGTCACAGCATCAAAATTACAGGTACAGAACTTTGTTAGGGCAAATCAGAAAGAAAAGTTACCTCTTCAATATAACAATATTTTGTCCAAAGTATTTTTTTAATTCAAATCTTCAGTATGAAGCAAATTTAATTGGATTAGAGGGGTTTGGTTTCTAGGAGAGTAAGAATTCCTCTTATTTCTTTGTTACAACCAATATTATTAATTACCATTTGCAGGCTAAAACCCCATAAACCTTATATTAAAAGACAACAACAACTATTTTCACTGTGTCACTTGGATACGTGACCAGTACTGTGCTTTCTTAAGGCTTCTACAAGGAGATACTGCAGACAGATATGACTTTAGGATACTCCACAAGAACCAAAATTTACAAAAAGCAATTTTTAAAACATGATGTGGAGTCTGTTTCTCTGGCCTATGACAGATTAGATAAAATAAATTCTTAAAGTAATGCTAAGCAACCGCAGCTGATATGCAGTAAGTGACCAAAGAATAGTTTTCAGATTTAATTTAATTACAACATAGGATGGAAAGCTCTTCTGAGACATCCTGTAATACACTAAAAGATCCCCAAATTCTCCCTGTGAAGCAAATTAACATGAAGCTTCAGGACAGTATGTGGAAACTCATCAGTGCATGTCTCAGTGTTTCATGCCCAGTTGAAAACGGCTCACTGTAACCAGAGCTCAAAAAATAGACTGTGTCTAAATATAGAGACAGTTTCAGCAACAGTACAGTAAAATGGCTCATCAAATCTTGTGTTCTGAAGTGACACAGCAACATTTCTGATAATTTTCATGTTTTGCATCTACAGGCATATCCGCAGCGACCAATTTGGAAAGTGAAGTAGAATCACAACCAGAAAAATCACACACGAACCATTTACATTACAAGGATGGTCTTGCTTTACCACATTCCTGTGCGACATTAATTGCTTCCCTGGGCTGTTATGCAACATCTAAATTTTATTTCAAACACAGCTGCAAAAAGCTCAATATACAGTAGCATGAATTGATAAATAATGGCATTGGCTAAAAGGACAAACGAGTCTTGGCTTTACTCCTGCATCATGGATATGTGGGTGCGTTACACCCACACTTGAGTGATGTTGCTCAGAACTGTCTTAGGTCTAATAATGCCTTTTGGATCAAAGAATTGGATGTAGTGATCCTGGAAACAGCAGAGCTATGATTGCTGCAGAACTGAAAGATTCTGTGTGCAACCATTTCTGATAATTGCGGTCTTGATAAGCAACATGTTTCCTTAGCTCCACACTTCCCATCTGACTTCCTAATATGCACATCCCAAACACAATTCTTTCTCATGAGCCCATTTGTTGCCCATCATCAAAAAAGGTGCTTAAAACCTTTAGATTTGGCCCTTTTAAGTCTCACCTTCAACCAACCTAGTGCATTACATTCAGCCATTCTGCTGCCAGCTTGATGACAGTGATTAAAGGAGACTTAACTTCCATGTCTTCCTCTGACAACAACTCAAACCCTTGCTTGTGTTGACAAAACCTAAACCACTCTTTCTGAGACTACAGGAGTGCTTTTTAGGACATGACTTTTTAACTCCCTCAGGTTTTTTTTCATAGACCATTTCTCCAAAAAGAAGGTTTGTACTTTTTAGCCAGGAGATAGTCCATGGGTGTGAAATCTCTGAAGCTGCTCATTCCTTCACTGAAAAAGCAGAAATTATAAACACATTCTCAAACAGGCAGGCTGAGGATGTGACCATCCCTAGATGGTCACAGAATGGCACTGTCTGACTCCAAGAAGACATTTTTCTCAAGGGCAAAGAGGCCACAGTTGTCAGCCCTTCACTGATCAAAATTTGAGCATTCTACTTAAAAGATTCATTGAATAAAAATTCATAATTTGTCCTGAAGTGGGAACATTACATCTAGATGTCTCTTTAGTTTATACTTCTCCTCTCTCTGTCCCAGCTAATGCAGTGCATGACAAGTCTTTCCCCTCCCAAGGCTTCTGTTCAGCTTGATATCTCTCAGGCTCCCAGGCCTGGGAGATCTGCTGCCTACCCAGCCCACCTCCAGCCTGTATCAGGGCAGGGGGTTATCCTCATCACCCATCTCTGCATTTGTCTTTGCCATGCTGTTGTGTTGGCTTCCCCAGCCTACAAAGGTCCTGCTCAGTGTAGCTCGGCTCTCCTTTCTGAGGCACATGAGAAACACGAATGCAAATTTATCAGGATGAAAAATAAATAGTTTTTCTTTTCCACATTTATTTTCAACTGTCTTTTACTGCAGTCATTATCAGTCTTATACCACTTTCAAGTTTACCACTTGCCTCAGTATTTTTTTCCAAAAAAACCTATGTAAAGACACTTCCTTCCTGTCCAGGAATCTATGTAGTCAAAGACAGGTGACAGCCTCAGCACTGGTTTCTCCCAATATACTGCTGATATCTGCAGACTCTGACTTGAAAGAAAAACTGAGTGGTAGTACATTCCTAGAGTTGTTTAGTGAATCTTGGCTTTAGCTACATAGACAAGTGCCATGTAAATGAAAATGTGTCTAGTTCTATGTGTTAGACACTGGAAAATCATAATTTCTTTCAGGCTGTATGAAGATATATATGGTGTTTTATCTATTTTATGATGAGGAAAACACAAGTACATTTATAAGCAGCTTTTATCAGCAAAATACACTCAAATTGCAATTTATATTAAAGTGAAAATTGGAAGGTTTCTAGAGACTGCTTTTACCATGTGCTTTTTGATTATTCTGACTTCTTCTTAGAAATATATGAAAATTATTTCAGCTAAGTTTACTTATATGCAATCAGTTTTATAGGTAACGTCTCTTGAAATAATGAGCTTTGCATACATATAATTTATGAATTTTGTTTTTGTTTAAAAATTTTATCACTGGAAGGCAGAGGAACAGAAAGTGTTTAGCTGTATGTCAGTAATAAGTAAAGCAGAGTTGCTCTCAAACAAAAGTGTCACATTCTTGGAAAAATAATCAGGAAACCTTGTCTTTACTGAACAAGGTATAATCAAGTGAACTCCTTTTCTTGTGGTGATCCTGATAATGACTTAAATAGGAGAGAAAATAAAGGGGACAGTATTGCTTCATGGAAAAGTCATTTCATATATTTCATTCTCCTTCATCCTGTCTATGAAAATCATGTGCTATTCTGACTGCAGTGTTGTACATAACATGCTGTTGCCAAGAGATGTTAATTGCAATCTTAATTTTAGCAGATGCAGAGAAAAAAGAAAGCATTCAACAAAAGGCAAAAGGAAAGTGCTGTGGTCTATGTGGTCCCTCTTATGGCAATACAGATTATTTCCTCCCAAGAGTGTCTATTTTCAGCTAAGATGTTTTTTCAGTTTGAAGAAAAAATTGTCCTCAGAATTTCAACATTGATTACTTAACACTGGTTTTTCAGCAATCCATTTTGTCTGAAGAAAGTTGGAGCCAATAGTCACACTCTCACCAAAGGCAATGACCTTTGCCAGGGTGATTCCATCCTCTGCACTAGATAAAACGTTAGGGGTTTTAATAAAAAAAAAAAAAAAGGCCTTTAATAAAAGCATTGATTAATTATATGATGAATGATTTTTGTCTCAGGACAATACTGATCAAGCTTCATCTGACTGAGCCTTTAACACACAGCTCTTTAAAGGACCAGCTTTCCCCTACCTAGCACACTCCTCCCAGCTCAGAACCAGCATTAAGGAGGGGCTGGAGAGATACAGCAAAGGGAAGGTCTGTGATTGCCTGCAGCAAGGTCACATTTGCAATATATATTATATGTCATGAACTATCCTCAGTGTGGGTTGTCCTGCAACAGATATTTGTTTTTAGTAAATATTTGTCCTTGTACAGAGAGTAGATAGGAATACTCAAAGCGTGGCAGTGACAACCATTTAGTAAGCACCTGTGGATCCAAGGTATTAAACTTTAGAAAGCAGTCACAGGCATGAGATACAGCAGTCATATTACATCAATCTATACAAAGTCCATTTCTTGAGTCCACCTATTGTTTCATTTTGGAGGAAGAATCTTCAACGATTGTCTTGAGAAGAAAGAACTATAACTGCTTTTATCTCTATAGAGAAAAGAGTGTCAGCTGGCTTTTGCAATGTGTTATTTTTTCCACATAAGATGACAAAATCTGTTTTTACATGTCTAAAAATGTTAATCACAGCAGAGGTTTAGAATAACACTGAGAAGGAAATCCTCTGTCTAATACAATTTTCAAGCTCATTTTGAATTTAGGATCTCTGCCAGGATATAGGGAGTAGAGGAACTGAGGTGCTTAAGAAATGGCTTTCCAGAAGACAGAAAAGTGGGAGAAGCTGTCTATTGTATTACATCTTTAAAAAAAAAAAAAAAACCTCAGCTATTTAGGTTGAGCATATCCTAGCCACTGAAGCAGTCTCAATCTCCCTTTCTCCTTTCCTGCTGTCTCTCAGTTTTTTTTCTCTAATTTCATGCTAAGCCTTAGTCTCTAGCAGTTTTTTCAAGAGGAAAAATGAAGTGTTGTTGCAAAGGAACAGAACCAGGACAGAACATCATCACAGTTCAATTGCCCCAGGATTCTGTTAGTAAATCTCCATAGCTAGCAATATTTTGGTTGCTAGACTGACTGCTTGTTGGCTAAAAGTCACTGGTAAAATCAGAATTCTGTAGTCTATGTCCATACTGACAGATGTGTTGGAATCAGAATATGAAATATTTGCTTCCCAGATCCAAGATATATTCTGCATAGCACCATAAAAATTTATTCAGATTTGTCTAACTGTTCAGTTTTTTTAAGCTTTAAATAATCCCTATTCACCAAGCATATGTTTCTTATTTTAAGTAAATAGATTAATGTAATTTCATTAAGCTGTACAGTCTTTCAGTCACAGTCCTCTCTATATCCATAAGATAGTTCACAGTAAATCATTTATTAGCATTATCGATGGCTTAAAAGGTCAGATTACCATTTACTACTATCTAAAGTAGTATCAAGAACCTTCAGCAGATAGCTCTCCATTCTGCATGGATTAACAGTTGAACTCTGCATGTTCAGTTCTTTCCTCATTTGTTTATACTTATTTCATAATTTATTATGTTATTAATTTTTAATTTTATAGCAGTTTAATAATTATTAGTCCTTTCTTAATTATTTCTCAGGCACACTATTTCCTTGACTCAGAATCCTGAAGTAATTCTCCCTAATTAAAACTTTCTGTACAGCTTCAGAAACAGCTACTCAGACTTCTTGGGAATCATAGCATGTTTGTGGACATTGTAGGGGTACAGCAAGAAAAGCTTTCCTCAAAAGGCACCTTAAGGACTGCTAAAAGGACACAAATACTTTTAACTCCTACCAGCTCTTACCTCTGGGGCAGTTTGAGAAGATGAAACTATAAAAGAGGACTCTTTATGGCTTGCATTTATGACTTATGTTTGATTTTTCTTGCACACCCCACACTACTGACAGTACCTTTTAATGACACAAGCATACTGGTGCCTGCATAGCCCATTTTTTAAACAGCACATGCCACAGTCATAGGAGGATGTGTAATGTGAAGATGACCTGAAGTAGAAAATTGCTCTTCTTGGGTTGGCCATGGAAGAAGCAACAAAAATAGTACATGATCCAGATACTCACTCTAAAGAAAAGCAATTTATGCTTTCTGGGCAAAAGAAATATCATATAGACTGACTACAATTTTTATTTTTTCACTACACTAATGGTTTCAGCATAGACATTGAGTGGAAATCCTGCCAGTTCAGCAGCTCTAACATTGTTACCAAAGAATATGGGTAAGAAATAAAAATGCACCATCACCAGTACATTCACTTCACATGCATAAGTACAACATTGATCAAGTCAGCACTTTTGGGTCCTTTCATGTGCTTAAAACCCTGGTTAGACTACACTTACAAACACAGAAAAGTAACCTCAATTAAAAAAAAAATTTCTTTTGGAAAGCCCTGCATAGTTTTTCTTTCTTTTGCTTCACAAAAAATACATTTTATGGATTGTGTGCACACTCATATTTAGCTTTAATCTGAAACTACCACTGGGTCTTAATTTGTTGCTCAGCCTCAGCAACGCTGAACTACCAAAAGGGATTCCTGTCCTCCTGCACTCTCTGGAATATTCACAGTGCATATCAAAATGAACTGGATCTTACCTTTCATGTACTGCAAATGAATTATTAGAGCGATGCTCTTCGTTGCTTGTCTATCTCATTCCCCAGCTGAGATGACTTTATGAGTATGTCTCTTTATGGGTATGTCTCTTCTGATCCATTCAAGCATCCAGTGAAATAGATTAAACCAGAGCTAACCTGTCTTTGAATTTGAAATAGAATACAGGAAGAGAAAGGAGGCCCACAGCTGGTTGCTGCCTCAGGTGAGAAAAAAAAGCACAGCCTCTGCTGGCTGGAGCTCACATCTGCTAGTGCAAGTGTTTTCCTTTTCCACTCAGCTTCATTAGCCAACTTTATGCAGGTGGTTCTGATTTCAGTCAGGAAAGGCAAAAGCTTACATCAACCCTTTCACACTTAGAGCAGCAACTGCTGCAGCTGCAGCGCTGAGGCTGACTGCCATCCCAGCCTTTCTCCAGCCCTCGATAGTGGAGCAACAGAGAAGGGCAGCTGGGCAGCCACCAGTCTTCCTGCTAGATATTCATTTCTCAGGGCTGCACTGGAAGAGAGGAACACATTAGTAGGAAGCACTGAAAGTATGCCTGGCAAGTCCATAAATTCTCTGGGTCTAGGACAAAGGCAGGACTTTAGGTCACACGTATTGTGGAGCTAAGCAAAAGTATTTTTCTATTTTGAGACATATTCCATTTTCTTTTTTCTTTTTCATTTTTTTGTTTGGTCTTGATGTTATAGGTTTTGAGTTTGGGTTGTTTTTTTTTTTCCCCTTGGCCAATGATATTTACAAAAATACTAAGCCAAGTAAAAAATGTTTTTGTATAATTCCTCTGACACATCATTCAGTCCTAGTTCTGGCCTCTTCATTATCCCTGCTTTTTTCTTTCCTTCTCTGTGGTTACAATATATTCTGTTTGCACATCTTTCATTAAAAATCTCTGATTTTTTTAGGATTCTGTTGCTTGCAACTATTCTTCTCTTCTCCTTAGTTCAATTGGGTTTGTCAAATTTGCAACCACATAAAATAATCCATTATCAGAGCTACTATATAATTTACTGTTCACTGTTTAGGACCAAGAATTTTTGTGCTGAATGGTCTGCAATAGTTCAAGTCCACTGGAGTCCTCAGGAAAAAAACTCAGATCTCTTATCCCACATTTCTCTGGATGGAAAAAAAAAAACAACATACAAACAATAGCTAATGTTTATTGACACTTCATATATGCACATGCATATATTATGCAGTCTGATGCTCCTTAGTTTTCCTTTCTAATTTGTTTTGAAAGGAGAATATAGCACCCTATAAGAAGAAAATATTGCATGCTGAACAATTCTTATTGATATGCTGCCAAATAAAATGGCTTTGCTTAGACCTAGATTGGGCTGATGCATTTCTGTCACTGCTTACCACCACGATTTACTGTGATGTATGAGACAGAGACTGCTGCTGTCCAAGGCTGCTGAATTAACAGAAAGAATGTCACAAAAAAAAGAAATCTTCAGGGTAAGAACCAGTTTGAAGTAAGAATATGATTCAAACAAAGGCCAGTCAGTGCAGAACTTCTGGCTATGTGGGGTGTACTGAACTGCTAAGTGAAAGACTAAATTGCATAGGTATCCTTTGGAAGACCATGGAAGAGAAACATGGGGAAATATCCTGGCCTTTCCTGAAGCAAACACCAATATTCCCATTCACTTTTTTAAACCAGGATTTCACCCTGTGACTGAGGCAGGAATCAGTCTTGAAGCTGTGGTAGCAGATGGTTGAGCCAGGATCTGGGACACAGATTTTGGGAGTGTAGATAGGATTCAGAAAACGCCGGCAATTAAGAATGGAACTAATAGTTGAGCTTGCAGATATAAAACTCCAGAAATACAGAATGTAACCTTAAAATTAAACATCATAACTAATGTTGTTCTAAATTTTTTTTAGTGCCTCAGCAGAATAAAATTGTCATAAAATTACATTCATTATGGCATCATAGAAAATCTAGCGGCCTGTTAAAAGAACTGTTTTGAAAACAATGAAGTTCAGAAGCACTTGATATACCTAGAATAAAAATATTTGTTTGACTTCATCTGAAGTTCATTTCTTTATGCCTAACACTATTGTCACAGCATAAACCACAATATATTAGTACAGGATAAGTTTATAAATCCATTACATATTTTTTTTAAATCATTTAAGTATCAAATCTCTATTGATGTGCAAAGAATTGTATAAAATGGCATTTTGGTAACTAGAAATTGGTTAGGAGAATACCTATCAAAGCTAAGTGGAAAATACAACCAAAGAGCTTCATGCCACTTAAGAAATGTAAAACGATATAGCCTTCCTTGTTAAATTTAGAATTAGGAAATATTTTCCCTCAAAATAAGGAAGAAAACTGAGTTATGTGTATTTGTTGCTGTGAGAAACTCTTTTATGTATACACCACTTGCAGTAACAGCATTGCCTTCAGCAACATCCTTATGTGACTGATATGGCCATTGGGCAGAATTAGAAAATCTAATGAGACTGGGTCAAGATCTGTGAAATAATCTACAGCTTGCAGGGTGGGAAAAAACCCCAACTCCACAACAATCTGGCAAATCTAAAAATATGGGTTTATGAAATTTTTACAAGATACTAATAGATTTTTGTTCTGGTTTGAATAAGTCAGTAGAAGTTGCTTAATGTTTAGTACCTAGATAAAACTAAGTCACTTAATAGACTTCCTAAAGTTTCCTAATCTCTGGACTTTCTAGTCTTCAGGCAGTGTTTGAAACTTGATAATTTCTCTTATGAGCTGAAACAGCTTGAATGGGGACACAGGGAGACATTGAGCAGATTCTCCTATTGATAACATGGTGCCCATACTGATATCACTATATTTTCCCAATTTTTAATAAAAATAAAATTAAGTTTAAAATTGAATCAAATATAAAGGAGATATTATACAATGGAGAAGCAAGCATTTTCCTTGTGCACAAAAGTATTTCCAAATCATACATTACAAAAAAAGTGTGATCTCACAGAGGAAATTTCCTATTGTTATAATGAACCGTGGGGGGTTTTTTTAAGAAAATAGGATTTTCAGACCTTATCAAATGCTTAATTTTTCAGATATTCTGCCCTTTTTCTTTCCAATAGACACTCCTGTTATAACGGAGACTGTCTTTATTACAAGTCACCGTAGAGAATTCGAAACATAAATCGTTTTCTAGTGAACAAATGTATTTGACATAGCATACATTCTTTAGCTGTGTGCTCTAGATGTGGACAGTAAAAGCATTCTATTTCTCTTGAATATTTCTTTGTTGTAAAAAGGAAAGTTTACGTGTATTGAAGTCCGGTTCCACCTGGAGAGGCAGATGGGTTACTATCTCATCCAGATGTACATACCGAGCCTCTTGATCGTGATTCTCTCCTGGGTGTCATTTTGGATCAATATGGATGCAGCTCCAGCCAGAGTGGCTTTAGGCATAACAACTGTACTGACCATGACAACACAAAGCTCAGGTTCACGAGCATCTCTTCCAAAGGTAGGCTTAATTTCTTTTGTTTGTACTGCATTAATCATAATGTTATGTGACAAACACTTTCAGTCAACCTTATGTGTTATTATTAATGTCCAATCATTTCCTAAACCAGATAAATAATTTTGAAATATTTAGGTAGTTCTTGATTCTCCAATCATATATATTCTTTTTCTCCCCTGTATCTACTATATAGCCAGCCACATATCTAGGTAATTCCATAAATCTTAACAAGTAGTGAAAAAAATGATATTCAGTTTTATATAAACCCTGCTTAACAATTGACAGGCTCATCCTTTTTCACATCCCAGTTATCTGGTGACATGCTAGCAGATATGACTGAAATTCTAAAGGCCATAGATTCTTACCATAGATTCTCAATTATATTCCTTTCTTAAAACTACTTAAATTATGAATTAGGTCACCAGGTACAAACACAATTATATTAAGATGTAGAAAAATGTGAACCTTAACAGCTCCAAACAATTGCACAAAATTATTCTCAACACAATGAAAATCACCTAAAGTTTATTTCTATGATTAACTATTTCTGTTTTTTGAATTGTAATTGCTTTAAATATTTTCCATTTCATTTTAGAGCTTATTATTATTGACCATCTTCATGTGCCATTGCAGCTAATAGAAATAAAATGCATACAATAAAAATAAACAAAGTTCAATTCTGTATTAGTTTTAACATGATATTTTTGTCTAACTAACTTTTTTTTTTAAGTAAAACAGATTCGAACATGCTTTGTGTCCTAAATATATGAAGCTGAATGCAACCAAAGTTAGTGTCAACAGCTAAAATGGAATGCTCTAAAAACTCAAAAAAATAACAATGTAAGAGGCTAATGGAGAGCTGCAGGTTATTTTGTCACATTTTGAGGGCTGAAGTTAGTTATGTTTGCATCTAAAAAAAACCTCTTGTAACACTGAAAAGACAGAACAGGCTCAGATCATGTCCTGCATCTGGTCTTGGCAATACAGGATTGCAACGAGCTCTGACCTGCGTCTGATTTTTATTAATTTCACTATGACAAAACTACAGGACTAATTTGAAACTATACATTTGATTTCCTGTGCCTACATTAGCAAAGAATGAACCCATCAGACCTATCTCCTTTACCTATCTCCTTCTTTCTACCTAATTTTTATTCCAGGAACTTTCAGCCACATCCATTTTGATACAAGAATTCCAGCTGGTCCCACTATAAGCTATTTTTCACTTCCTTAGTGTCATTCACATATCTTAGTGGGACAAATGAAGGAAGAGCGTGTGTTTTTTGAGGATTATGTCATTTGTGATGTAGTACACTATAAGGAACTGTTAATGATTTAAACACATTTTGTAAAAGAATACATTTTTTAACAAAAATTCTCCATTTATAGATTGAATTGTTCTTCTTATTATTGTCTAACTTTCATGCAAAGTTTTTTTTCGATAAAAGTATTGTTGGGATATGGAGGTATTAATGCACTTCCTCCTGCCACGGAGTACTAAACTTCACATCTGTGGAACACTTTAACACGCTCAGGCTTCTCCTGTCTCCTCTCATAGGTGTCATACGTCAAAGCAATTGACATCTGGATGGCAGTGTGTCTGCTCTTTGTGTTTTCTGCACTTCTGGAGTATGCAGCTGTGAACTTTGTGTCCAGGCAGCACAAAGAGCTTCTGCGATTCCGACGCAAGAGGAAGAAGAGCAAGGTAAAAGTAACATTGTTCTCAGCTTTTAAAGGGTCTGACTGAACTGTGCCGGAATACAGGGCTAATTTGGTCAACACACTGCAGCTGGAAGTGGCAATAGAAATAAAATGGCAGCACAGCATAAAGTTCACTATAGGCAGAGGGTCACTACAAGGACTGTGAATTGCATAAATCCAACTTGAATTCTCGAAAGAGGGATTAAAGGGGATTTAAAAGAAGCATGGGCCATGTGGGAGCCATCTGCACAAGCATGAATTTCACTCTGTTGGAAGAGTTAGATTATACTTCAGTGAATGAAAGTTACTGGTATTTGCAGCAGTTTTTACTACTACCGTGAGATTCAACAAATGTTCTTTCCCAATTTCATTCTAATACTCAGTACTTATTCAAATACTATTATTGGTAGAAGAACAAACATTTTACTTTAAAAGACTGGTAAGTTTGGGGTTTTTCTCTTCTGTCTTGTTTTAGTTGTTCATATTATTGGTAAGAAATTTAATTATAGTAATGGTTATTAGTATTATATTAGAGCTGGAACTATACAGACTACCAGTAAAATAACTCAATACCAGTGTGCAAAGCCAAACAGCTAAAGTTGCAAGTTTGAATTCTGAAATCTAGCGACAAGGAACATTTCTTACAATGAGTAACTCCTACTTCAGATTTTACAAAGTGTAAGTAGCTCTCCTCTACTTATTACATGAGTACCCCCTCACACACCGATGTAATGCACAGCCTGTCCTTATCAGTCACTATCTATAATATTACTAGTGGATGAAAGTCTGACCCTAGCAACATGATTCAGTTCAATCATCTTTCATTCCTGAAGACTTAGTCTACTGCTTACATCAGCAGGAGAAGATATTTTACAAGTTTTCCTCTTACTTAGAAGATCTGCACTGCTGTAAGGCCTACCTAAGCAGTCTCTGTTGGTAAGACTCAGTGTTAAAAGGCAGGCCAGACAGTCAGGTGAAAATGGCATTTTCATATATTTGCCTGTCCCTGTGTAGTGAGTCCCAAACTTCTTCAGCTGCACAGAGAAACTCATGTACTGTAGACTAGAGGATGATTCAGACTGCAAGTACCTTTGTTCAACATTTGACCCTGTGAAAACTGTGCTTCTTTTTTCCTGCTGACAGTAGCAGAAAAAAAACAGCAGTTTTGTAACAAGGTGTTTCTTGGAATATGGCAGCTCTCTGAAAGCTGTCCTAAGGTTTGGAATGGGAGGAATGGGGTGGGGCAGACAGAAATTACTGGACAGGGGATAGGTAAGTCACAACAAATGAATTGTGTATCAAACAGCTGTGGTAAGTGATATGTCACTATACATTTAGTCCATTCATCTTTCTCACATCTATTATTGTTTCTTCTGGATCTCAAGCAAATTTACCAATTTCAACTTAAGTGATATCTCTCCTCAATGAAGGCCCTCAGGATTAGGAAGTGGCAGGAAGTATCTACCTTCGTCAGAATCAAACCAAATTTCTTTTCAGCTCCCTCTTAGCAAAATTTCCAATTCACCAAAGACACTCATTCAGCAATCAATTACATTTCAGCCTAGAGGTATGTGAGAGAGGAACCACAATATTAAGAGGACTTCTAAGAGTAAAAGCACTTTTAAGGACAAAAAGTTTGTGCATGAGTAACCACATTGGCTTAAGTGTTTTTCTGGATCATGGTATTTGGATCATGTTTATCTGGATCATGTGTGTAATTCATGCTTAAAAGTCCTTATTCTAATTTTACTCTTCATTAGACAGTCTTTAGTTTCAGGTAGATTGCCTGCTAAATTCTCATAAAATTACAGCATTAGAGTTAGAGACTTTAGAGTGTGCAATGAAGTACCAAGTACTTTGCTTTGATTTTGAATGATGGAGAAGTGCATTTCAATGCTTTTCTTCATAACATACCTCAGGTGAGGGTATTAAATATATTCAGGGGTATGGAGCTTTCCCTTCTCCCTGCACCTATATGTTTCATCATGAGACAAGCTTCTCAGTCTAAATTTACCACAAAATTCTTTGTTCCTGTGCAAGGTTATGATTTTAGAAAAATAGTAATTTTTCAGAAAATATTAATTTAATTAAATGTTTTTTTAACTCGCTCTAATTCCATTAGAGTGATGGAATTAGAGTAATTCCAGTAGAGTTAGAGCTCCTGGACAGAGTTAACCATTGAGAATGCACCTTCTCAAACTCTAGAGACAGCTCAACTAATTGTTTCTCTCTTTCTCAATGTTTTATGAAGCCTTTCCTTGCCCAACAATTATACAAGACTTGAAACATTACAGCATGGAGATTTTATCTCTTAAAAATTTGGATCACATCTTAAACCTGTTATTATACAAATAATAAATGAGTCTTACAGATTAAAAACTGCAGTTAACTTGCCTTCCTTACCACAAATGTTATTATTTATTCACCACAATTTATAACATGAAATGCAGGACCTAGGATCATAACTCAGAGTAACTTGGTTTTCTTTCTTCTTTTGTCTTTTTCAAAGTCAGTTACTGTAGCTCATGCTTATACAGCTTTTTATGTTTGTTATTCCTTTGGACTAGGTCAAACAGCCACTGGCTCTCAGGGATTAGATTGTATTGACTTTGAAATCTGCCATGTGTTAAGAAATGTTTATTTGACCATAAAGTCAAGAGGTGAAAAGATGTTATGTAAAAAGGCTACATTTAAAATAAACTTTAGGGGTTCCTTGAACATTAAATCTTCATCCTTGGCAAAGAGAAAAACAACATTCTATTCAGTATTTACATTTAAACTATTAGAGAAATAAAGCAGATAAGATAACTTATTAGACTTTTTCTTTCTGTATGCTTACCCTCTTGGAACATTTTACTAAGATCAGGTTTTTCTACCAGGTGAATTCTAACTGTTGAATACAGATTTTTTTTTTTTTTTTTTTTTGCTACTGGCATTTTATCTACAAGGGTACAGCAAAACTTCTAGTGAGTTGACATGTTGCAAAAGTGCAAAAAAAAAATCAGTTTGGAAATGTTTCATTTCAGGTATGTGTAGGGCAGATGATGAATTTCCAAAGTCTATTTTCTATGTAATTATAAAGATATGCTTGTTGCAAGAAATATTTACTTTTACCGAGTTACCAAAGCAACAGTCCTATGATTGAATTTCAGTGTCTTTGGGAGATAAGTGGATCCATTTTCCTGACTTAAGTAAAGATCATTCATATCAAATTCATCCCAGCCAAAAAAAACATTCCATAAGGTCCCCTGAAATCTATTCCAATTGTTTAAAAAGTTTTTTTTACTAATGTGTTTTTTAGCTTGTCATAGCTTGTCTAGGAAGGACACAGAAACCAGACTTCTTCATTCCTTCATGTCACCATTTGCACATTTCCATTCAGTCTTTTCTATAAATATTCCCAGTAGATAAAATTTTTGGGCTTGGTTTGCTTTGGGTTGTCGGGTTTTGGTTTTGTTTTGGTTTTTTTCTCATTCACCTTCCCTGGAAATTCTTTTAATAAGTCTATATAATTCCTCAAAACCATGTTTGCAACATTAACAAAATGAAACCTATACAGTAACAGTTAAAAACAGGTAAAGGATCAAGTGATGCAAGTAACAGAGTTGTTTATCCAAACCGGTTTTACATTTGCCTTTTAAACAACATCATGTTATTGACCCATATCATGATTGTGATCTTCCATACCTTCTGGGTCTTTTTCCAGAGAAACACTGGAACACTGGCTTTCCATCTAATGCAAAGCTGGTTATTTCTGGCTAAATGTCATACTTACTGATTCTCCTGTATTTTTCAGATGCTTTGTTCAAATCAATGAATTCAGTTTTATTTCTAAACATATCCTCAAATAAATTTTCAGGTTTTCATAGTCTGGAATATTTTTTTAAATTAAGTAAAACTATGGGTTATATCCTTCTGAAAGCATAGAGAAACTGGAATCTCTCTGTTAAGAAGCATATGTTTGAACTTGGATAAGACCCCCCTGCAGTAAATTCTATTATACAAATTCCAGTTCTGTACAGAACTGCAACACAACATTTTGGCATTCAGAGTTCATCTATCTTTCCCATTTTCCTTATGCTTTTTCCACTTATAGTCACTGCCTTTTTTACACACCATCTGGTTCATTTGCAGACTCCCTTCCCAAAAAACAATAACAGCAGCATCAAAGGCAATTCTTAGGTACAACTGCACCCTCTGGCCACCATTTTTATGATTGTAGGAATGGACTTCACTCAGAGATTCCAAATTACTTGCATGCAAATTTCTTTTCAGAGGCTCAACCCAGTTTGTACAGAACTAGCAAAAATTTTGAAGTGTCTGGAATTGTGTTATAAATTCATTTATAAATGAAAGCTGTTGTTGCAACATAATGTGCAACCTACTCAATGCTTTTTTCCAATAAGCATCATAGTAGGTATAGGAGATTTTTTTAAAAGGGTCTAATGTCTTTATGATTACAGAAATGGCACAACACATCCTGAGAACAGGGGAATTTTGGTTCCCAATTTGAGACTTCATTTGATACTTAGTATATGAGCCACAGTTCTTTGACACAAAAAGAAATCTGGCCAATGAAAAGAACTATTCAGAAATACTATGTTACTGTTCCTTCAGAATGAATGTTAATTATTCATTTCCTTCCTAAAAGACAAAAGGGAAAAAAAAAAAGGCAGAAAAAGAAGTCATACAGGGATGCTGAAACACACCTATAATCATTGTTTTTCTTAGTTGTATTTACATTCTATGGGGAAAATATTATCTGTGTAATATACTGAATAATAACAACTTGATTTTAGGTTAACTGTTAATATATTTAGGTTTTGGGAATATTCAGTCTTTTAGTTCTATTTTCAAAATCTAAAGATCATCATATCTTTAGAGAGGAAAATAGACATGCAAACTAGATTGTCTTTAATGGTAATCACGCCTTTTTTCTTTTGTTTTCTTTTTGGTCAACCATCCATTTTGATGAAAGTATTTTGAGGGAGTTCTTGATGGAAATGAAATCAGTGAATCATTACAGCATAGCAATGGCTTGAGATGTGCAGGACGTATAGACGGGACTTTGCCTCAAATCTACAGTACAAATTTAAGGGTAAACTATTGAGAAGATGTCCCATTTGTCATAATGTGCTATCCAACCATTGACAGAGGCCCTGTCCTTTTGTCTACAATAACATCTTCCCATGTGAACTTCATATACCTTCATTGCTACCTGTATGTGATGACGTGAAATGTTAGTAAAGGTACTGTCTTGTTAATTTCATAATCCATTTTGGTCTGTTTAAATCTGGATTAAAACATAGTACTAAAATTCTGCACTGTTTGTAGTGCAAAACAACTCAATACCACTTTCCTTTTCAAAACTGAGCAATAGAAAAGAGACTGTTTAAATTACCAAAGTCAAGGCTTCAAATAAGTTTTCAAGTTGTTATGACACCTTACAATCAAACAGCTATGGAGTTACTTTCAACCCTTATATACATGTTTTTTCTCAATATAAATGTATTACTAAGCACACTAACTGAAAACACCATAGTCACAAGACCACAAAACTCAGAGTTTTCTATTAATTTATAGCTAAGTATTTTGTAGAACGATACTGATACAGAAGTAAATTAATTGAAATTATTTCCTTCAAACCACTAAAGAATTCCAACTTTCCAAATAAAACTTCTTATCTAAATTTTTTCCACTCCTTAATTATATTAGTTTTAATAAAAATTATAAAATATTTAAATGTAACTGCATGCAGAACAACTTTCAACTTGTTAATTCTAAAGTTGAATGTGTGAAAAACACATTCAAATCAAATTCTTACAAAAGTTCATTAATAATAAGATTTTTAAAGTTTTATCAATAATATATAATAAATAGTTTTCTTTAATGATAATATACTCAAAAGGACACAAAAGAAACAAAAGCTTCCTTAACAATAAAAAAAAAATTCTGTTAGTTCAGACAATATGCAGGACTTCAGGAAGATTCACTGTAAAGGCTCTCAACTGGGTCATACAGATGATTTCTACATCTGTATACTCAGACATATGCATTTTGAGACATATTTCGAGTCAAAAAGAGGGATTTTAGCCAAATCAGTCAAAAGAAAAAAAGGGATGTTGCTAACATAAATGCCATCAAAAAAGCACTCAAATCTAGAATTGATAATAACAGTAACTGCATCTTTCCTGCTGTGCACAAGCACACTCTGATATGAATCTGAAGCAAACCTAGTGATCTTTCTGCATTATGAATCTGCTGGAAAACTTGCAGAACTCATTTTGAATATTCAAGCTGCTGCCCCTAAAAGGAATTCTGGCAGCTCTTGGTATGCTCCAGAAGGTCCTTTCCTGCATATTCACCACACCTACAACTTGGGTGTGGCGTGGCTGGCTCCAACCACCTGCCTGCCCTGGTGGAGACGCCATCCAACAGACACTGGGCAGAAATGCTGGACTCCTCCCAGGAGCTTCACATCAGTTCAACAAAAGAGAGCATTTCCAACCAGACTGCTTGCAGATGAAATACAGGAGATCCGCAAGCACAAAAATAAGGAGACACCTGTCCTTCAAAACAGGTTTTAAAGGATTGATTTTAGTGGATCATTCCATTCAGGTAAACCTGAAACAAAGACAGTAAAGTCTTACAGTATAGTGCCTGATCCTGAAAACACGCACAGCTGAAATCTGCCACTCAAAAGAATAATTTTATTATCTTTCTCATCCTGTGCAGTCATAAGCCTTATTTTCTGGAGAAGCATAAAAAGACAAAATCCTGAAATGTACATATGAAGGTGTTTAAATGGCAAGTTTATAGTAAATTCTCACTGTACATGCATTTCTAACTTAATATTTCTCTTAAGTGGAACAAAAGACTATAACTATTCTAGAATACTACTACATTAAAGATGTTATTTCCCATTCTTATCTGACAGGAGAGGAACACTATTGCAGTAATTAAATCTCTGTTTTATCACGTCATCAAATAATGATCCTATCATTTTGTATTTCTGTTTTTCATTTCCATAGTAAAGTCAGTCAGTGATTTTTCCTCCTCCTTTTCTTTCATGTTAATTTTTCTTTATTTTTATTTTTTAAAGGCAAATTCTAATACAGATTTTGGATATACTAGTTTCAGTGAAATTTATCAGTCTTGCTATTTATTCAATTTACATGTATGAAGAAGTATTTCAGTAGGTTGAAATACAGTTCTGCTGGGTGGTCATGCTGATGGCCAAATAGTTCACTTCAAACTTAGCAATTTATTGGCATTCTTTTGTAGCTAACATATTCAATTAATATTGCTGATAAAACTCGGTTTTCTTTTTAAATAATTAGCAATTATTTGATGCATGTTTAAATTTTTTTTTAATTAATTCATCACTGAAAAGTGTTTTCAGATTTTCAAAATGTCAGACATTTTCAAAATGAAAAATTTGCAACTTTGGATTTAATTTGTACTCATTGAGAAATTGCATTTGTATGAAGTAAAAGGTTAAAGTAAAAAAAAAAATCCTTCTAACTATTGAATTGAAATAGTAATTATTTGATTTGCTTTGACAAATAAATATTTTTTAGATTTATTTTAATTTCAGATAGGACAAGCTTTAAAATATCAAAAATTCTCCCACAAAAGAAAAACTGACAGCTGCTCAATTTTTTTATAATACTTATAAAAATAATTTTTCAAAATACTTATTTAAGAATTAATGTAATACTTTCTGTATTTTATAAAAGTGTAAAATCCTAAAGCATCTAGGCTAAATTAGACATGAAAAATTGACATTCCTGAATTTTAAATTAGTAATCAAAAAATAGTGAATGCCATCAAAATGACATAATTATTCTTGAGTAGTCTACGTAAAGGAGTACACTGGAATATATTTCAGAACCAAATGTAGCCCTGACTTCACAGATTACATACCATTTATTTGTCTGCATGTGTGGCTTTTTTTAACTTGAGGATACCTAGGTAAAGAGAAGTAAAAAAGATGTCTCCAGACACAAACTACATTTTAAAATTGTATGCTACCAAAATATGTGTATCTTCAAAACATCTGCCATTTCTGTGCCATGTGATTAAGAATCACTTTCTTTTATAGTTCCCTAATCCTGAATGTTTTTGCCCCTTTTCCCCTGAATTGACAAAAGAATGAGTCAGAAGGAAAATCTGGCCTTTAGCTTCCATTTCCTTTACTTTAAACTGAGACGCTGCACACTATTCTCTTTATTTGATGCATTCACAGGGAACAGCAGAAATTAGGCATACAGATAAGATTAATTAAATATATGGTAGCCAAATAAGCAGAATTCTTACTAATAAAATGAATATGCATATCATTAGTGGTTTTATGATGAGTATTTCCAGAGGCCAGGATCCTGGGTTGTAAGGCAATGGACAGACTTAATAGCTGTTTTCTAAAAGACCAGTGTGAAATTTGTCCATTTGAAGACTGCACATATTTACTGTGAATGGGGAAACTTAACCAAATCAGAAGCTGTGTGCCCAATTACCACTAGTTTACTAGGCTTTCTCATTTCTCTAAATAGTTTACAGAATCTATAAGCAAACAGAAAAAATCTGTGCTTGTTAACAATCCAGCAATAGTTTTGGCAGACTGATAGGGATGAAATTTCAACAAGATAAGGTGTGGATTCAAGAAGTCAATGAGGTAATGGTGCAACTGCTATTTAGCAGCAGGTAAGATTTCTGTAAACAATAATTAAAAAAAGAAAAAACTTCTTGTTCTTTTTCTTTCTTTTCTTCTTTTTTTTTTTTTCCAACAGGATGATGATACACGTGACAGTCAGTTTAGCATTACAGCATATGGAGTGGGGCCATGTGTGCCAGCAAAAGACGGAATAACACAAAAGGGGCCAAATAATCCTGTTCAACCAGTACCAAAAAGCCCTGATGAGATGAGAAAGGTATTCATTGACCGGGCCAAGAAGATAGACACAATATCCAGAGCTTGTTTCCCATTAGCCTTTCTGATTTTCAACATTTTTTATTGGGTTATCTACAAAATCATCAGGCATGAGGATATTCACCAGTAACAAGACTGAGGTTTGCAGTACATAAAGATCTGCTGTCACACTCAGCAGGAGGCTTTTTGTTAGAAATGCAAATCAGAGGACCGATTGGAAGAGTTAAAAACATTGAGGGGGAGAAAAAGGATCCTGCATGGCCTGCAATGACCAGCTACAGTGGGATGGAAGAACGGTGCCCAGAGAAGATACATCTGCTATTGCAAACTTTCCTTGTCAAACTAAATATTAACAATTTTTTTCATTAAAAATCACTCTCTACTGAAAATTTACTGCCAAATATTTATACTGTTACATAATGGTATAATTGTACAGTACTCTTTGATGGTCCTTATTTTTTTTTTAATTCTGGTGTATTTTTAATTTCAAAAATGTTTCCAGAATACCCTGGGTGAATCCCACAGTATTACAGGATAATTAGTGTTTGTGAGTTTTATTTTAATTTTACAGTATAACTGATGATTGGAGAAAACAGTTTAAAGGACTTGATCTAGTCTAAAGGACAGTGCCGGTGGTTTTGCAATGAACATATTTCACATATTTAAGTAATATAATTTATTCTATGTACTTCATAATACTGTTCCTCTGGAAGGTGTATGTTGAAATAATCACAGACAGAACAATATATATACAGGCTAACAGTCTATTTCTTATGAGAAATATACTAAAATTTGTTAAGTATTGATTCCTAAAAAGTATTTTTTTTTTATTTTAATTACCTACACTTCAATAATTGAAGCATGTCCTTTAATATTTTCTGTATGTTTAAGGATTTTTTTTTCTCAATTCATAAAACTTCTGAAATAGACAAATTACATCAAAATTTTGTAATTCTTCATTTTGATTCAATGCAAAGAGATCTTGGACCAAAATGAAAGCAAAGAGTCAACTGCTTCACTGAAGCATTTGGAGGATGAATACAGTTATGTTTATGCACATTCATCTCCTATATATTACATAATCACAGGAAGTTTAATTTATGAATGTGTCAAATTTTCTGACTCATTCTTTGAAGTTTGTTAATATGATTTATATACTGGTTAAGAAGTGCTTCACAACTTTGGAAAAACATGCAGCTCTTCTAAAATATAAAAAAAAAAGAGACCTGGATGGTCTTTTACTTTACTGGATTTCACATTAATAAATAGGAGAACAACTAAAACTCTTAGAAAGACCTTCCCTGTTTAGGTTTAAATAAGTCATGTTAGTTGCTTCTTTGAATTGTAACACCAAACACATTTATGGCACAGTGTCAAAAGAGTATTTTACTTCATCAATTTTTGAATTTTACTTCGTCAATCTATCAATCTATTGGCAAAACAAAACCATGCTATGATGTGGAAATATAGCATTTAGTTATTAGATACTCTAAGTCCAGTCAGTGAGGCTGATTCTCCTTGCAAAATATTTTTATTTTGAACATGTTCAAAATTTGTGCTTTGTTGATGATCAGAATGTGCATACAAAAGCAGAATTGGCTGGAGGCAAACATCTGCTGCACTGCCAAAGGCATGGTGCATATGAAGTAACAGAAGTAATGTAACTCTGTGCTGGGGATTGTAACATAGCAACCTTGGGTTTGGTTTGGTTTGTTGTTATTTTCCTCCCAGAATTAGTTAGAGAGATTCTATAATAGTAGCTCTCACATTTTGTTAAATTGTGTCAGAAAGAGCATATATAATCCACTTTTTATTTAAAACTATTAATCTTTTATATTTTACTTTATTTATAATCTAAAATTATTTCAATTCAATTTCTGTTTTTGTTTTGTTTTTGTTTTTTTTTTTTTCTGATATTGTGTCTGCTTTTTAATTGATTTATTTATGTGCATGTTCCAAAAAATCTCATTCGCTTATGAAAGTGTGAGGGGGTATCACAGGTCTATGACTGATATTTACCTATCTCAAAGTTAGTGTTAGTTACATTGTATGGAAAGGTTGCTAACATGTTTTGGTTAACAGCAAAATCAACTGTATTTTGTTTAAGGGCTGCTTTCATATGCACATAACATTTGGCATGTGATTCTATTTTGGTATAATTGAACAAAGATCTCTCTGCAGTTGATGGTTTTGTGGATTTTTTTAATGGAATCATAACATTTACCAAGGTAATATAAGCTTCTGTAGTCAACTAATAATGTGTTTTTCAAAAGAAATAATAACTTTAAATATAAGCTTCATTTAGATTATTCTTAAATTACTTAATATAAAGGCACATGGTAGAGAAAGAAAGAAATGTCATTTAAGATGATAAGAAACTTCAAGGCATAAATGCCTGCTATTCACCACTGGAAATGGGAATAGTCCAACACTGCCAGCAGGCATGCCAGCCCTCTGTGCAAAGCTGGAATCAACAGCTACTGACATCAGCTAAGACTCCTGTAAGAGATTATATTTTTGCAACTGTATAAGGAAGCAGCAGGAAGTTTTGTTAGAATTCAAGAATTGAAAGGTACTCTGCAGTGTTTACCAGACTGCAGTATTTATGTTGCACTCCCATCAAAGAGGCAGTGGAAATGCAGAAAAATACTCAAGAAGGAGATAATGCTTGAGGCAATGGTACCTAGCAGACTTCCTCCTACATATGAAAAAGACCCCATTCATTAGGCAGAAGTAAAAGCTACCTCACTTCACTGTTACTGGACCTGGGCTCTGCAGAGGACAAGTCCTTGGCAAAGCCACACGAGCAAGCTTCTCATAAGCACAATCCCTGTGTGACAGGATAGTGCAGCTTTGTCCCAAGTCATCACAGGTGCAGACCCTGAACTTCTCAGGTCATAGTTTTGTAGACCAGCCCTATGCTTCAAAAATTAAATACAGGCACTAGAAGGACACTGTAACACAATGAGAGCAGAGACTGTGGGATCTGGAGGAATACCCCAATAACAGAGCTACTGAGGAGCTGACACAGTCACCATAAAGGGAAAAAAAGGATCAAGCACCCTTAGTATTTTTCCCAATCCTGCTGTGTCTCCATAGGTACACTGGCTCAGGTGGAAACAGTAGCTACAGTGGGAAACAATTTATATCATCTGCTGCAAAGTTAATATTGTTTCGTGACAGTAGTTTCTACCAGTGCAGATTAACTTCCCCACCATCCTCTCTCTTGATAGAAAGAGAAGCAAAACAGGAGGGTGCAGGATGAAAAGGCTGGGCTGTGCATAGCAGAACAGGGGCCACAGGGAGAGAGAAAGCCCAAAGCAGAGCCTGGAACCTCTTACATGACTGTCTTTTCGTTCTGCACTAAAAAGAGATGTGGCCAAATCCATGTCACTCCACATAAGGCAAAAAACTTCAGTACCTTGAGAGAGGAGAAGAAAAGCCTCTTAGAAGTGCAGTAGAAATATTCAACTATCACTGTGCCAAACCCCTACTTAAATTCCAAACAGCAACATGCATTTTATTTTTAAAACTAGATTCAAATATCAACACAATAGGCTTGCATGGTTAGAGGGATGGCTTTTTTCCTCTATAATGCTTGACAAACTATGTGAAGAAGTAAGAGAATAAGGAATTCTAATATTGTACTATTTAGAACTCAGCTATTTTAACACCAAAATAAAGTACATTTTACTTTCAAGGACCTTTGACAGCAAGCACTATTATTTAAATAGGTTAGTATAATTCAGGAGGAATAGAGCATTTACTTAAGATTTAATTTTTTTCAGCTCAATCATATATTAGGTTCCTTTGGATTCCTTTTCTTATCATTCATTCCAAAATCTGCTTTGTAAGAATCATTTGTGATGTGCGAGAGATGATTCTGTTTACTCACTAGACAGAAATATTTAGGTGATTAAATGTGCACTTTACATTTAAGGAGTGAGATATTGCTTCCACTTTGTGTATAATCCCTTACAGAACTGTAGACTGATAATGTAGATAAAGATAGAATATAATAAACTGTACAAAACCTTATATTTTTTAACAGTAGGGAAAGGTAAAAAGTCTTCCTTAATCTTAGAAAAAGTATTATTTTCAGCAATAATTTTATAGTAGAAGGAAATTAATTTATTTATACCATTCCCAGCCCAAGCTGACATGATTGGTTGCAAAAGATACACTTTTCATGCAGCTTCTGCTCTCATTTGAGCTATCATAAAAATTAATCTAATCCAACAGAATAGAATTTGGCCTTAAAATGTGAAACTGTTGAATGAGCTAGTAATACATACAGTACCCCTGTGAGGTAGAAAAATAACTTTATCCACATCTTACTGCACAATTGTGTGGTTATTTAGATGAGTGCAATATCAGATATTACAGCTTTTTTCCTTTTTGAGACAACTATGAACTAAAATATAAATTTCAAACCAGACTACTTGCTAGTAATAAAAGAGGTGTTCTGTTTTGGAGTGGTTACAGAAAAGGTGTCTTCAGGCAACAATAACCCACAGTAATTACTGAAGTACTATCAGTTTGGAAGGCTTGTAGAAGCAGGTTAAGATTGTTAGAAGCAGTAGATTAATGCCAGAAAAAGTGTTGGCTCATCCTGTCTTCTTGACATTCTCGACTATTACTGCACTTCTTCACTTTCATCTTTGTGAAATATGCAAGAAACATTCCTTATGTTTGTATTTAAATGTACATCAGAGTAATATTAACAGATGAAATGGACTCAAGTAGCTACTGATGTTCCATGAATGTGGAATTGTGAGCTATATAGAAAGAAATTGTGCCATATGCTTTTGACATAAAGGTTTAACATAATATATGGTATTTTTCGTGCTAGTGATCCTGGCTTTTAAAGGCTACAGCGAGAAAAAAAAATTATATGATAGTGTATTTAAAATAACTTGTCTGTGAGATTTTAAAATATTCTCCTGTGAGTTCTCTCTGACAACAATTTCATCTCAAAGTACTTCCTTTTTTGGTAAAAATCTTTAAATGTGTTGTGCATGGATTTTATTAGACTCCTTTTTATTGTATTACAGTATCATATTGCGCTTAAACTGACATTCTCTGCAGTCAGAAGTGTTAAAAATGTGAAATTTATGGTGTCACCCATGTCATTGTAGATATTTTGTTCAAAAAACAAAATAAACTTATCTTTTTTCAGAAACTGTGAAGTAATTTTATTATATTGTTGAATTTAAATGAATTTAAAGCTAACAGAGGAACAGATTACAACATTGGAAAAAAGGATTAAACCCACAGCAGTAGTTACCGTGCACTACCATTAAGTATTTCAGGAGTGAGAACAAGAGAGAGAAGGACTAGAGTGCCTTTGAGTAGAGTGCTTTTGATTGTTATATAGGCTCTAACTCTGAAAAAGCCCTTGTTCTGAAAACTCGGGGGAAGTTATCTTGATAAATGCCTATTCAAATAAGTATAGTCACTCCAAAATAGTCCTGCTGAACTTATTATCAAAAAGGCAGAATTTCACTTGCAGCAAAATACCTTATAAAAATTTTATAGATCTCTGAGCACCTCCTATGTGCTCCTTGATAGAAACTTGATGTTAGCAGATAAGCAGTCATTTGAGAACAATCTGAGTTCTTCTAATCTGATTACAGCTATGTTAATGCTATTATAAAGAGTGCAGTCCAGTAACAGCCTAGGAGACAGCACAGCTCTGTGTCACTGCCTGCCCACTTGTGACAAAAAGCAACATCAGTTCACACCTCTCAATTTGCTTAGCATGTCAATGGGACACAAAACAGCAAGTTTGACATAACTCACAAATGAAGTGTTTCCATTATCAGTCGCAAGTAATTCAGTTCAGCAAACCTGTAGCTTGGACCTTTATAAAATGGAAATTTCTCAAAGGAACAATCAAATGAAACAAGAACACCAGAGAAGCCTTAGCAGAAATCTTGAGTGAGCCTTCACAGAGCCTGCAGAACTCTCGGATCTTTGCTATTTGTGTCAACAGTTGCTCCAGTAGATCTCTACCATCTTGTCTTCCCTAATGCAAAGCACAGCTGGGATCGGTGCTACGGTGCCCGACCGGCAGGAAGAATGACCCGCAGAACACCATGATATCAGAAGGCTAATTAATTACTTTATTATACTATATTATACTATATTTTATATACTTTATTATACTATATTATACTATATATTATAAAACTCTTATTACACTAATAAGAACTATATCACTACTAAGAAAAACCTGTGAGTCTGCCAAGAGTCCCGACACAGCTGTGACCTAATTGGTCAATCAATCCAAAACGCCATCACCAGAATCCAATCAAGCAATCACCTTGGGTAAACAATCTCCATAACACATTCCACATGTGCACAACAATGAGCAGCAGCAGCAAGTGAGATAAGAATTGGTTTTGATCATTCTTTTCTCTGCTTCTCTCACAGCTTCTCTCAGGAAAAATCCTGAGAAAGCGAAGTCTCTCTCTGCTCAGAGGATATGTGAATACCACAAGTACCTCTGGCCTCGTTCAGATAAATTTATAAGCAACAATGTCATGAAACTACTGCAGTAGCAAATGTTTTCCTGATGAGGAACACAGTTCCCAGAGCATGAAAACTGCAAATGCACCATACCAGGTGTGCATCAAGCAATTGAAAAAGAAAATAACAGTCAAGCAATGTGTCCCAAGAATCATAGGAAAAAGAAGTAACAGATCTTAAAGAGATCAATATGTGATTTATGGCATAAACTATGTGGCCCTTTCAACGCAAAGTTCTGGAAAAACATATCAAATATCCTCTTTTGATGAATGCATGTATAGTGACCAATTAATTTTAGAAATACCTAGCTATTTTAAATTATTTTTAAAACATTTAATTTCACATAATCTATACAGTGGATTTTATTTTGTATTATCTAGACACTATCAAGATCTGAGAACATACTTTTTCTGAATATGACACGAGCTTGTGAATTTAAAACACAGGACAACAATCCTCAAAAGTCACACACCTAGAATTATAGAGCAATTTTCCTTTTGGAAATTAATCATACTTTCTCAAAAATTTATTAATATTTCAGAAAAATTTAGTAAACAAGTATATAATTCATATATAATATTTTCTCATTAACAAAAATGAAATATTTAAACAATTATTTCACAGAGTTACTAAGTGACAGATTGGCTGAGATTGTAAGGGGCCTCTGGAAGTCCTTTTGTACAAACCACTGCTTAAGAAAGGCCACTTACAGCCAGTTGCCCAGAGCCATGTTTGGAGAGCTTTTGAATATCTCCAAGAATCACAAGTCCACAGCCTCTGTGGGCAGCCTGTGCCAGTGCTCAGTCCCCCACAGAGTAAAAAGTGAACATTCAAAGGGAACATCCTGTGCTTTGGCTTGTGCCCATTGCCTTCAATCTTGCCTCTGAGCACTGTTTAAAAGAGCCTGACTCCATCATCTTTATACTGCACACAAATTTTTACACATGTTGATGAAATCCCCCAAATCTGGACACTGTAGTGCAGGTGTGACTCTACCAGTGCTGAGCAGAAGGGAGCAATCACCTCCCTCAAGCTGCTGCTAAGGCTGTTAGGGCAGCCAAGCCTGGCACTAGGGATCTTTGTCACAAGGGCACGTTTCTGGCTCATGGCCCTGTTCTGAACACCCCCTGTCCAGCTGCTCAGCACACCCTGGTGCCTGGGGGTTATTACTCCCCAGGGGCAGGGCTTTGGGCTTTCTCTCACAAGGCTGAAAATAGTTTTCTTGTAATATTAGTCCCTATTTAAGTAATCTGCACTTAAAACCCCTACTGAGGTATGAGTTGAGCCTCAAACCCACTTATGTTTTATTTCCTCCCTTAACAAGCCAATACCCACACTGAAAACTTTGAAAACCTTGAAAACTTCTCAGTATTACTTTAGATGTGTTTGGTTATTCTCATCAGGTATGTTCAGTAGCTACAGGAGACATTAAACAGTTGTTTCTAAAAGTACATGATAGAGCTGGTTTTCCACCCGAATATGAGGAAGAACTTTACTGTGTGGGTGAGTGTAACAGACTTTCCAGAGAGGTTGTCTAATCTCCCTCACAAAGATATTCAACAACTGTCTGGACAGAATCCTGTGCTACGTGCTTTAGGATGACCCTGTTTGAGCAGAGGGATTAGACCAGATGAGCCCTTCCAACCTGACCCATTCCGTGATTCTGTATGAAGACTAAACCTCATGTTGGGATCAGAATAAATATACAAGTTATTCGAGTTAGGCTTAACATATTTAAAGCAGGAGGTTACTGGACATTTTTACAAACCCCAACTACATTTCATTACTTACACACGAACCAGGTGTCCCTCCCCACCCTTTTCTTGTTTTATGGTAGCGAAGGCACCGTCGTTTCTCAGGACAGTATAAATTACACCACGAGATGTCGCCCCCTCATTACCGCACGTTTTGGGAGCGCGCGTTTTGTTCAAGGACAAATACTTGGCAAAATGCATTCTTCCTGAGGACATTCCACCCCCTGGCAATTCATTATTAAGAAAGAAATTTATAAAAGATAATTAATATTCATGCTACCAATCATAATTCATTTTGAAAGTGATGGAAACATTTTGAGGTGATGCTGTCTTAGAAACAAAATTAAGCACTGAAGGTTTTAGGAGTAGATTCCTCACGGCAAGGATGCCTTCAGAGTACAGCTGCAGCTACAAGTACAAATGCATCACTTATTAGAGATGCAAAACAGCCATTCCACTTATTAGCAGCATGTGTGTTGTCAGGCTGTCATAAACACAAAGAAGAAACTATAAGAAAGTTTTGGGGTAACAACTGAAGTTTTCCAGTAGCTGGAGGGAGCCTTCCAGAAAGATAGAGGCTTTTTGCAAGGGCATGATAACTTTTTACATAGATCAAGGGGGAGTGGATAGGAACTAGAAACTAAAAGACAGTTGGCCTGGATGAGATATTAGGAAGAAATTCATCCCTGTGAGTGTGTGTGTGGTGAGGCACTGGAACATGTTTCACAAAGGAGCTGTGGATGCCCCACCCATGGAAGTGTTCAAGAGCAGGTTGGATGGAGCTCCAGGCACTCTGGTCTAGTGGAAATTGTCCCTGCCTATGGCAGAGGAGTTGGATTGGGATCATGTTTAAAGTCCCTTCCAACCTAAACTATTCTATGATTGTATTATATATATGTTTCACTGAGGAATAGATAACTTCATATTATCTCATATCTAAGATGAGGTGAGCCCATCACTTCAGCAACATTAACAATGTGAATCTGTAAATGAGTTTGTCTCATTACTCTGAGGGTGGATATCACCACCCTCTTGCTTTCCTAGCAGACTTCACCCCTTTACACATTCACTGAACAAATACAGGAACATCAGTAATAACACCCTGAACTTTGATCTGAAATGATACTGAAAATATTATTATAGATAGATACTACAGAATAGTTTCAGACTAGAATAGATACTACACTGTACCACTAGCATCCTTTTATTGTTTGTTCTTCATTTCTCAAGGGAGTACAACATAAAGTTTCTTTCATTATTTAGATGTTAATTAAATAGGACCACTATGAACATTACTAATTTTGAATTTAATACTAGTCAATAAAATATGTCTCAAAAATTAATGAATTATATGTTAAAGGTTCACAGAAGTATTTACAACTTAAAATCAATGAGGATTATTTCTTTTCCCCATAGGCTTTGCAGGCTCTCCTCAATGATCATTCAACTGAAATACTTTACACTATGTATTTAACTTCATTGACAATAAAAGAAGGTCAGTAAAAATAAGTCAAGAAGGGCATATCTCACTTCAGTAGGAAACTTTTGAATTGTATAAGATTGTGGTCAGACATAATATAGAAACAATTTTATATGACACACAGTTTTGAGAAAATAAATTTAAAAGCACTTTCAAAAATAATCTGTCCCCTTTCCAGTAGTCTCAGATTTAATTAAGAAAGAAAAAAGAAAACCCTTGAATTTTGTTATTGGAAATATGTGAGACCAAGTAAAATTCTGAAGAGTTCTGAAGCAGAGTCAAAGCAGCTGCTAGGTGAGGGAACAGGGAGAAGTTGCTACTGGTTATGCCAGTAGTTCTGTGTTCAGGAAAAGCCTTGATATACGAAGGCCCCTTTCTGAGAGGTGCTTACATACTGATTTCATCCCTGAGTTAATTCCCTTATTTCTCAATGACTGCTCCAGAACATTGCCTTCATTTGAAAGGCAGTACATTCCAACACCACCCTGTGACACAGGGCAAGTGTATGAAGTGGTTTGTTATCCTTGCTTATGTTCTAATTATTTCTGCTCTGTGGCTGGCATCAACATTTCACACAGCTGCTCCACTTACAGAACAGCTACACTGTCTTTCAGATTATTAAACCTGTAATACTTTGTTCTTACTCACAGTACTCATGCTTGTGTTCCTACTCTGGCAACCCCTTCAAGGGAAAGTGTGGACACAGATTAACATGAAAACCCCAAGCATTGTCTTGGCATAAGTCTTACTAAAAAATTAAGGTACTTAGATTCCCTTCCTCCCCTCTTTTTTTCATTTACTTCTTGATCCTGGAAAAGTTTTTCAGTCCATGTTTTCTTAAGTCTTCTAAAATTATCTTTTTCACTACACATTTTCAAAGTATCAAACCTATATCTAAATTGTATCACAATTTATAATTTTTTTTATTCCTTCCTTGTTTTCACCTGTGGGGCACAGTTCTTTCGGGATATCCAAAGGAACCACAGGATCATTACTGTAAAAATCCTATACACTTTCTTTTCCTCTACTCTCATAATGTCTCCTGAGCCTGTACTAGCTCTCATCCAACCATATCCCACTCTGTAATACTTATGAGATGTTTACAGGGTAATTTCAGAGTACAGCCAGCATTAGCTGATCTGTGAATTTTGTAAGGTTACTTAATGCTTTTTAAATTAAAGCAGAATATTTTACTTGTAACCACCAGAGCAACATAACCTGCATGCCTCTTGGGGCATGTGCAAAACTACCCCAAACAAATTTTTTACACCGTATCTAACCAGGCTACCAGACCACTCTGAGCTGTCTACCTGCGAAAACAAACCTTGTAATATCACCTCTGTGGGAATGTTACAAATTATGCATGCTCATCCATGTTGTCTGAACAAGTCTCCATTGAAAAAGGTCATTCAAATTCCATAGTCAGTTTAAATCAGTGGGTGTCTGGTTAATTCTGTGGTTGCAATTTTCTGAGCTTAATATCCTTGACAAAATTTTAGTGGCTGGAATTTCTGTTAATCTGTTTTGAACTAGAATTTGCTGTCAAGCCTGTTTGGAAGTTACCAATTGCTCTGTTTTGTGGGTCTGAAGTAAAGGGAAAAATGTCTGAGAATTTGAATCACTATTGTCTACCTGCTACAAAAGGCAGTGGTTATATATCTCATTGTAACTGGAATTTTAATTATTGTTTTTTCAAATGAAATTGAATCATCATCTTTGACATAATCGTTCTGAAATACTTCAGTTTACTTCAGACCCTAACCAGATGTTCTGAACTCAGGAAGTAAGGCAAAGTGTGAGTCCTTTCCAGTGCTTAATTGTTGTGTGCCTGCAAGTTAATGAGCTATTTAGTCTCTCCATAAAAATAAAGTGCAGCAGAATCTAATTGAACTTGAGCATCTGAACCAAACTTGAGCATCTGTAAAATATGCTTGCCATCATGCCTCTCTTAATTCTACTGCCATCAAATCTAGCTCTGCCTTAAGCAAAAATATTTCTACAGACTTCAAGAGTGGCTGGTTTCAATTATGCCATAATATTTTAACTAGTAAAATAAACATGGAAAATATTGTCAGAGATGGTAACATAGTAATCATGCAACATCCAGAAACAATACCAAAAAAAAATTATTTTCATCATACAACTTTTTGACACTTCTTTTATCCTCCAATCTATTTTTTGTTCTTTGTTTTGTTTGTTGATTTTTTTCTTAATTCTAGGAATAAAAACGTATGGAAACAAACTAAATATTGTTGTTTGTGATGTTTATATCTAGACAGTAAATAGTCAGCAGAGGTCAGAACAAGGAAAGAAACACTTAAATTACCTAGCTCTAAACATTATATTTGAGATCATATTTAGAAAAAGATCACTTCTTTCTTTTTATTTCAAGTTTTAGAGAATATTCATAACTATCCCAAATTTGTCATTGTTCCTTTCCCGCTTGAAAACCCAAATTGAAATTTTCTATAGCAACATTTTAAATCCATTAAATTATAACAACCCTTGTCTCTCTCCAGACAGTAATCTTATTAAAACAGAGCGAATACTTTGTGGAAGGAAAAGAGCTTCAGACCCTGCATGTACCCTCCAAACAGATATACCATTGAACAGAGGTATCTTTGACACTGCTCGAAGTCCAAACATATAAACTGCCTCCTTGGAGTTTCTGTGCTCATAAGAACTTCGCTTTGGTCATCAGAAACAGGTTGATGTGCAGGTGATGAAACACATTTGCACAGGTGATGAAACAGATTTTACCTGTATTTTACCTACAGAGGAATCATCCTTGGATATTTTAGAGGGTATAAATTACTTATTAAATAGATCTGTCTAAATAATTGGCTATCCGATAACTATACAAACAAAAATTTGAAAAAAAAATTCAGCCCAATGATTGTTTATTTTTAATCTAAGTAAAATTCAACTTTATGTGAATCGACAATTTTATTGGAAACATAAGTGAGTGATAAAATAAACAAAATATATTGATCAAAAATCAAAATTATAACATTATTATTTTCAGATATTTTGTAGTGGGCTGACCCAGTCTGAATTCCAGATACCCACCAATGCCAATCTGGCACTCTTCACCTCAGCTGGACTGGGGAGAGAAAATGTAAGGAAAGGTTCATGGTTCAGTATAAGGACAGAGAGAGATCACTCAACTGTTTCTGTAACAGGAATCTCAGAGTTAACTTGGAGAAATAAACTGACCTTATTACCAATCAAACCAAAGCAGGACAGTGGGAAACAAACCCAAACCTTGAAAACACCTCGTCACTACTTCTCCCTTCTTCCCAAGCACAACCTCACTCTGATTTTCTCTACCTCCTCCCGCTCAGTGGAACAGGAGGATGGGGAATGGGGGTTGCAACCAGTTCATCATGCATTGCCACCCCTTCCTCCTCAGGAGAAAGACTCCTCAAACTCTTAATCTTCTCCCATGTGAGGTCCCTCCCATGGAAGACAATTCTCCATCAACTTCTCCAACATATATCCACCCCACAGGGATGCACTTGAAGTATTCCATAACAAAATGTTTTGGTTAAGGAAAAAAGGTCTAGTACAAGTTCTGTGGTACAAGTTTATATGTTCAGTGTACCTAAACTGTGCATTGTGAGTGAACCTAAAATCATAGAGGTAAAAGATTTTTGAGTTAACATATGATCAGACACATGTGTGGACGGACACTTGTTAAACACATTTTAAAAGAACTTTCCAGCTTCTCATTAGCTCGTTATTCTTACTCTTAGAAGTTTGGTTGTTTTTTTTTTTTTTAATATCTTATATAATTCCTTCTTTTTTGCAATTTAGATTATTTCTCATTTTATCTACAACAAACACAGAAAGCGTCACTCCCTTCCTCTTTGCTAATGGCTTATTTATTACATTCCTTCTTCACACCATATTCCTTTATTCTTCTCCTTTGTTTTTCAAGAACAAAATAATCAAAATCACTTATTCTTTCTTCATAGACCATGGTTTCCAGAGTTGAAATCACTGTTGCTTCTCTCTTCTACATGTATTTCAGCCAACTCTCCTCCTCCTGTTTTGGAGAGGAAAAAACAGAACTGAACAAATTATTCTAATGAAAGCCTTGCTAGTGAGGTGCAGAGGAGAGGGATTACTTTGCATGTTTTGGTTATAGAGTTCTGTTTATACATTTTCCTTTTCACAGCTGCATGCCTCTACTCATTCATGCTGAGCTATACTAATCCATGTATTTTCTTATGTGCACAAATACTAGTAAGACTCCCGCTTCACTTATTTGAGCAAAATATTTTTCTCACTTCTTTTGAACCTTCCTTTTAAAATTCCTTCCCATGCTTCAAAACTCTTCAAAGGCTTTAAGACTGTCAGTAGAGCTGTCCCCATCACTCAATAATAACAAAGTTGTCATAGCCAAGATACATATTATTCACATGCTGTAATAAGAGTGCTTTTAAGGAAGAAAGCATGATTTTTTGAGCAAATCTTCATCTCATGCCATTTCTTGCTTTCAGAAAATAAAAACCAGATTTTCCATCCTTCCTTTTTCATACGTATATGCTCACAGGCGCAAACCAATTTCTTAGGGAGGATTCTGTCTGTGTCAGAGAGCTATTATAATGTTCTCAGAATACAGCTGGCACCTAAAGAGGGGGAGTTTCTGTTATTGAATAGAAATTTTTTGTGATAAATATTAGAAGAACATCTTAGGTAATTCCTTAAAGTGTTTTGGTGCATAATTATACTTTTTTAGAGAGAGCAAATAAAAATCTGTAATTGCTGATTAAAGCACTGACACATTTAGATCATCACAGTGTCACTTACAGAAAGACACCTGGATGTAGTGAAAAGAAAAGCCTTTGAAGATGAATTTGGAAATCTGTAGCACCTCTATGGAAAATTGTTTTTAAAGTTGTCTTTCCCACTTAGAGAGTATGTAATTAAATTTTTTGGGTTTTTATATAATTAAAATGATCTAAATTGCAATAAAATGCAGCAAAACAATTTAATATTCTTACATTTGGGTTTCAAATATTTCCAAGAATACACCCACAGCACCATTCCCTCTTTCCCGTTGCTAAGGACAATGTGTTCAGAATCAATACTTATTTTTAATTTTTCTCTGAACCTGCCAAACTGTTCTGCATGTCAAGAATTATTAAATGGGACTGCCAGTTATTTCAGAGAGCACATGGGGGAAAAAAGACCGAGATACCCTTCCAAAAACCAGGAATGTCAGCAAATCCAAATGCTTCCCTTGATGTAATTTCAAACATCCGAAAAAACATTAGTAACCCAATGCTAAGGATTTGTTTTAAATTATTAAAGAAACGAGAAAAGAGACCTAATTCTTAGTACATTTTGTCTCATATAGTTATTATCTGTGCAAAACATGTACAGAAGAAGACACTCATTTTAAAATTGAAACAGAAGGCAGTGAAGTATTCCCTCTATCAAAAGTAAGCTCTTTGATGTAAGCTGGCTGGTGATAGTGAACTGTCCTTTTGCTTCCCTCTTCCATATCATTTGCATCTCTGATTTCTTCGTGAGAAAGGGAACATGAGGTTATATGCCCCCTGGGAAGAAGAGTAAGTAGCAAGGAGGAAGAAGACACTGAGAATTGCTTTATTTCCAAAAGAACTTTTTTTTCTTCACCTTAATTTATTCTTCTAATAAGGTTCTTATCTTGTGTTTCATACTTAATGGCTGTCACGGTTTACTAAATATATTAAAATAAGTGGCAGAATGCTATTTCAGTGGTGCTAAATCTGTGATGCAGAGAAATGAGTTCTGTTGAAACAGGAACAAAGTTAGAATTCATTATGTAGCATGATGGGAAGAATTCCCATCCCTTTTTCCTGCTTGGTTTCTTTGTTTTCACTAGGATCCTGGCATTGTTGGTTTTATGTATAGGTCATCAAAGAGGTTCTATAACCTTGACTTTGCTCTTTTCCACACTTGCAAAAATACAAGGTAATAGAGAAGAAGGGCTGGTTGTGACTGCAGTTAGTTAAGGAAACAAAAAAACTATCTGAAAACTAACTGTAACTTTACAGTTATTGCCTTTGCTTCTGCTTTTCTTTTTTTTTTCCCTTTTTTTTTTTAAGCCACACATAAAAGGAGACAATGAAAAGAGACAACAGGATAACTGAATAAAACATCCACATAAGTATGAAGCTTCAATAAAACACATTATATTAAACATGGAAATTCCTTGGGTGGTTCTGGACTCCCATCACACCAAGGACATTATGAAATCATAGGCATATATATTCCTGGTCTCAAAAACTCCGTCCAAGAAGTAGATGCAGTTGATTAAGTTATACTGAATAGCTGCTGCTTGGTCAGTTGTATGACTGTTTAAAGCACATGGTACAATGCCAGATCAACATTAGGAGCACACATGATCCATCACAGCAACTTCTGAAACTCTCCAACAATGTGTGTCTTGAAATTCAGTTTCACAACTTCCAAACACAGCTGTTTGGAAATGTGTAAAAGAGTTTGCATAAACTTCTCAATGACCTTGTTGTGCTAGAGAAAAAAGCAGAAGCCAACTTTCATTCAATAGGATAAAAGAGAAAGTTTTCCAATTATTCAGTAACAAGAATCTGGTCTGCTTGAAATGCCAAAAAAAAAAAGGATTTAGAGATGACTACAGAATAGCACCAAACTGTCATGCATTGCAGGAGAGAAAAAGGCAAAAGGAATCATAGGAAGCCTAATCAGAAATGCTTTTATCAGGAAACCCTCCCTTTCAACATTCCTTGAACTGTTCTGAATGAATGTATTCAAGCACTTAAGGCACATCTAGAGTAGAACTATTTAGATTACAAAAAACTTATGAAATTTGTCTTTCACATGAGCTTAATTTTTTTTTTACCTGGTAATAGAAGCAGCAAACATATATGACTGATTTACGGAAAGTGAACATATCTTTCTAATCCTGATGAGAGATAAACACCAAGAACAACAAAAAAAATAACTCTTTTAATCTAAAAAAGGATGTCAGGGAGAAAAAAAGAGGTCATTTGTATTTTAGACTTTCTTCTTATAGAAGAAAGAGCCCTAACCTGTAGAATTTTCAGTATTTTGAATACACTTCTAGTGAAATCAGCAGAAGTAAAAGCCTTCAAATAAAAAACTTTGAAGGAACATAATGTGTTTTCCCACAACAGAATGGGATTTCTCTCAGTGACTTATTTCCTTCTAGATCATTATTTCCATTACTGTGTGAATATGTACTTGTGCACATACATACACATACATGTGTATGTAGATAAAATTTGCACTGTGTAGAAACTATATGTTATTACTGCATAATGCCTTTTACCCATGTCAGTGTGTTTTTATCCATGGCAGTATTTGATCTGACTGTATGCATGTGAAGAGTAAATAGAGATATGTGAAAGGTTGGCTAGGAATTAAATGTCATAACCTTTTGCCACTGAAAAGCAAACTCTGTACTTTGGGTGTATAGCCCTGAGTCAGTGTTTTTATTGACATTAAATTATTATACAATATTTTTATTTTAGATAAACACAATGACAAAGCAAGAACAAACATATTTTTCCAGGAACTATTTAGGATCGAGGGTACCTTAGCATACCCTAAAAAACAGTGTATAATTTAAGAGTGACTCATTTGGGCACCCGCTTTGGAGGATTGTTCAATTCCTGCTCTATCATGGACTTACAATTACTCAGGAGAAAGCCAAGTGGGGCCTATTTTTACTATTGTTAATTCAACCACAGTGTTGATGGAATTACTGAAATTGGTACTAACTCACTCACTGTATTGGGTGCAGCACAGCTTTCAAGAAGATGCAATAAAAATTAAGGCAGTCCAGCAACCCAGTGACAGTGAAAGAGGTGATGTCGTTCCTTCCAGCATCCTCCCTGATACCCAGATACACAGCCCTGACCTCTCCCTCATACCAGCTCTGTGGCTGCCCTTCAGAAATCTAATTCAGGTCACTAGGCTCACTGTTTCTGTTTTATCATCAATGGTGGAAGAGTCAGTTCTAGGTGGTCTAAGTCAGGACGATGGGAGACAAGGCTATGCTTTTTGTATAAAATAATGTTTAATTGATTGAGTCATGTGAAACTGCATTCACAAAAGGGATAAAAAAAACCAATTTCTCAAGAGTAATAACACCATTTCCACAAATGTCTTTTAGGCAATCATTCTACCAAAACATTGAGGAAGAGGAAGGAGACATAATTTTTCAAGGATTATACCAAAAAATATGCTCATTTACATTTAGTATTAATCTTTAGTTCTAAATTACTTCTATATGGGTAAAACTTTGCATGTATTTGTGAGTGTACTGTAGGTATATAAATAAAAAAATAACCCAGTTACCCATTTCCTGTTTCAAAACTCATTATTAACATTTATAGCCAAAAATACCTGTGGCATTGGTGATTAGGATATTATCCAGAATAGCAACCCAAACTATCTAAAGAAGAAACATTACTTGCTCCGTAGAACTGAAGGTTTTCTTGGAAATTTCTGAAGGAGCAAAAGGAATTGTAGTATTTCTTGAAAGAGCTGGTGATGGCCCTACCGAAGGCCCTTCTCAGGCTAGCAATCTGTCAGGCTCAGTAACTGAAGTCCTAAACAGTCCTCAAATTGAGCTGGATTAGTTTGAACAACTGGGCATTGACTGGTCCAGTGTGACTGAAATGATTACAGGAAGAAATAAATGTTCAGCTAACAGAGGTGATGGAACTGTGGTCTCTGGCAGAATTTCATCATGTGCTCCCAGGTTCAAACAATCCCAGCTACTTCTTTTGTGATGTGGAGCTGTGCCTTGAGTCCCTCATGAGACACAGGAAAAAAGACCCATGGCCTGCTACCTCCAGCACACCCAGCTAGTTAAAGCTGAGCTGCTCAATCACTACTATTGGAAGGCAGAACCTGGAAATCATCACTGAAAAAGCTGAAGTTTTTCTACACTAAATTCTGCAATTTTTAATTGTATCTTTTTTTTTTTTACAGATACAGTGTATTTTCTACAGTACTGATCACCACATTATCTAACAGCTCCATTTGTATATTTACACTACCTCTTTGGGTGGAAAAATTATTTTTTTCTATATACGAATACAGAAATTATTAATAAGTACCATAAGAAATTGTTTTTTAAATTTAAATTGAAAAAAAAATCACCAAATTACTTAATACTAAGCCAACAGCAGGATCACATTCCATCCTTAAGGTCTATAGTGATGTAATGTTAACAAAAGAAACACGGGATACAATTAATGTTTTTATTTTACTGCCTTCATCCATCTTTTTATGCTCAGTGATATTAGCAGAAGCAGTGCAGCTCTCAGCCACTCCCAATGGAAAAACCCAGGAACAACCTAGGCAGCTGGGACAACCTTTCTTTCTCTTCCTAAAGAATCAGCATTCACTTACTGTGCATTTGAATAACATTGTTTTCCAATAAAACCTGGTAAAGTTGTGCTGATTTATTTGCATTTCTTTTCTATCTAACTGATAGAACAAATCCTACAACATACTGTGCATATATAGCTCTGAATGACTTTATGCAAAAGCAATTCCAATGGTTTCTTTCTTCTGTTTTCCTCTTTAGTACCTTTGCATTTCTTGCATTTGTAAGAGTTATTGTCAAAGAAAGAAATGAATTCATTTTCTGAAATGCTAAAATAATTAGTTATCATCAGACCCACAGATTACAGATTAAGCTATAGGTTTGTGCCTCAGCAGAAAAGAGATTGAAATCAATTTTTTTTATGAGTATCATACCTTTCCATTTCCCTTAAATTCTCTTTCAATTCCTTAGTTATTTTTGTTGAAACGTTCCCTATTGTGAAGGGAATTGCATGAAAAGCACAAGTGCTGCAGTTGTACTGAGGAAATATCGCTGTGCTCTGTTATGAGTCAGGCTGGATGGAGTCAAAACATATTACTTGGTCTTAAGAAACACTGGCTGAAAAATAACCAAAATAACAGATATACATCTATTTTTATTGAGTATATAACATCTGGACTGAAATTCTTCCATCATCTAATTGAAAGTGATAAATATTCTCTTTTCTTTGTTGGATCTACTCTAAACTACAAATATATGATTTTTTAACCCTTAGAGAATTTATAGAAAAATCTGGAAACTAATTTCTGTGTAGAAATTATGATGCCTAGTCAGAATACTTTTTTTGGTTCTTCTTTCATGGTGTCAGTGGTAAGTTTCATGTCTTAGGCAACTTCTGAAAGCTGTATCTCACACTATGCAAAGTTCAAAAATCAAGTTGTAGACACAAGCTTCTCTGTCACTGTAATTAAAGCCACTGACGCATGCTCTTCTTTCTCTTCTGGTAACTTTAGTTGCACCCTTCACTTGATGCAGCTTCCTCAAACTGCAACACTCAAATATGAATTTGTCCCAGGAATATCATCCCTTTTCATATCTGCATGATAGAAGATATTTTGGAGTGTTTTATGACAAAAAGAGAATTATGAGATTCACTTTACAAAAAACGGTTGAATGAAAGTATCTGCACAGTTTTAGAAAGTTATACTTTTGTATGACACAGAACTTTCAGAACTTTAAACCTTGCTTTCACACAATCACAGCAATTGCTCTTCAGAAAAAAAATAGTATTGGAAAGGGGACTGCTGTGAAAGGTGAGAAAAATTGGACACCCAACTTATGGCTAAATGCCATCTCCATGTGGAGGCTTTTGAAACCTGAAACAAGCTATCCTTGTTAAGTAATTCAGAATTTTTCCTTGAAAATGAAAATGGAGACAGATTTCATTTATTTGTTGTTTCCCTTTTTTGTTTTGCTTGCTTCTCATTTTTCCCTGAAGAAGTCTAAATGAGTTGCCTCAAATAGCATTTTTTAAGACAAAATATATAGTCCAGGAAGTCAGTGTAAAAGAATTTGGCTTTATCTCTTCAGAGGAAGGTGGAGGAGAGTTGTAGTGTGTTTAAGAATAATAAAATACAAACCAGAGTGAAATCCTAAATGGTTTACTTCTGTTTTATTACTATCTTACCAGTTTTACCTACTTATTTGAATGTCAGCTTGTTATGAGAATGTTGATATACTACCATCTCTCACTTGGTTCTGTTAATTCAAATATACATAAAAGGCAGGTCTTGGTGCCACTGCAGGCACCTGTCACTCATGTACCTGTCATTAATAGCTTATTTCACACAGTCTAGGAAAAAGAGGATGGAGAATTCTTTCACCCTGAAAATTCACCTGATGAGGTGATGGAGGAGGAAAATATTGTACAATCTATTCTACAAAATAGACTTGTTTCTTGTGTTCTTCTTCTCAGCTGAAATAAACACCTTTTAAGCCTAAAGTGATGTCCTAATTTTAGAACTCTCGGTGGTGTACATATTCTTGGGGACATTATGAAAACATTGTATATTAGCTACTTGAAATATTTGTTACTCCTACAAGCCTGACGAAGACAGCAATTATTCAGCAAGAAGGCAAGAATTTTACTCTGTATTATTAGGAGACTGGAAACATACGTGGTGCTATGGGCAAATTACCACTATATGACTGACATAAAAAAGGTTGACCCGAAGGAAGAATTTCTGTAAGACTCTCTCCCCTAGCTGCAAAAGAGCCTTTCTACATTATCAGTCCATTCCTGTGTCCCCTGCCTTCTTGTAGCCATAACTGGCAAAGAGAGACAATGTTTCCCTACGTTGTTTTGTTTCTAGTCTTCCATAACAAAAACAAAGAGAGAGAAGTCATGCATTGTATTAAACAGTTATTGCAAAATGAATCATTATCTGACATTCATCAGAAAAAAATATGAAATTAATTATGGCATGCTCTAGCTACAGCCTTTGGAATCTTGCCATTTGCCAAATCTATTTTCTGTTAGCTTTCTTGAAAACAAGTCCATTAGTTTTGTTTAGATACTTGTTGCTATCAGTTTTCTTATCAATCTTAGCTGTTATTTATCCATATAGCATCATCAGTATTTGTTCTTTAGGATCCACAACCTTCCTACCACAACATGAATGTATTCTCAAGCAAACAAACACATACAGAAAAAGGGAAGAAAACACTGAAACAAACAAAAATAAGGAACTTCTTGCTTAAAAGAAAAGCATTTAACAAAACCCTACTCTATCGAGTTCTCTAAGCAAAAACTTTAAAAGTCTGCATAATACTGTCTCCAAGGGTCTTGACAGCAAGCTCTCTCAAACCAAAGGGGGAATGGGAAGGGCCTCAAATTCCAAAATTTAGGCTATGAACCACAAAACATTTAACTGCTGCTTAATTTGAAGCAGACAAGTAGTCCAAATGATTGTAAGCTCTGTGTGCCTGTGTCTGCCTGTTTACTTATTTACCTGCCTACAGATAGCAAAAGCTTTTCCAGTTATGGAAGCCATTCTCATGGAGATGTGTCTTCAGTAGGAAACCAGGTGTGCTGTCACCTAAGGTAACAAGTGCCTAATAAATTCCTTATGAAGACAGGCAATTTGTGGCTTTCATATATTAGCAACTCACCATAGCAGATTGCTGCAGCAAAGCTCCAGCTTGGTCTCTAAATCTATGCTGAAATTCTGAACAGATTTATCTTCATAAGGACTTTACCTCATACTAGTAATCTTATTTATCATGTGCTAGCTAAACTGAGTAACGTTTTTTTTGGAGAAAACAAGATGTGTGAGAATTCATCTGTTTACTTGAGATCTAAAGTACTACTCATCTGAAAACAAAGTCTAATGAATACACTGAGAATCGTCTGGTGATCTTTATCATCTTGGTGTTACAAAAGAAGTTTCTTGAACTGTTAGGATGCAACTAACTCATAAGGACCACAGGGAGGAGGGGAGTTGACTATGTGTTGGGACAGATATTGGTCCCTTGTTAAGGGCCTTCTTGGCAAAATTTGCTAATTAGACTGAATCATGTAGAAGGTTTTAAGCAAAATAATTTTTTTCTTGGCAAGCAATCATAAGTTTAACATTCTTTTAAAAATCCAAGCCAGGGTTCTGGTGATTTGCCTGATTTTCCAAATGAAACATACACATGTAATGTTCCTAGAATCCTGTTTGTTATGCTTTGGGGTTTTTTAGTGGAGATAATTACCTGCTTTATTGCTTTAGAAAATGGTAATTTGAGAGGAGTTGTTTTTTATTATTGTTTTGCTTTGCTTCATTTTTACATCCAGTTGCAGACCTATGCTGAATTAAAAGCTTAGTAGAGGCAAGATTCTTAAGTTTTGCTTTTAGGTAAAATAGACTGGGTTAGCAGTATGCCTTCGGGTGTCTCTTTTTCTTTCATGTTTATTTACCTGGTAGAAAAGCTGAGGTTTCTTGTCAATGCATGCATTTTGCTTGTAGTAATTACCCTGAGGTAAAGGTTTACTTATTAATCAGAGTGAGGTTTTTATAATTGTGGGGTTTGGAACATTGGTTGCATGCAGTTGGTAAGAGTGTAAAGTCTGATGCCTCCTTGGTACTACTCTGAAATTATTACTGTTTATTAAATATTAGGAAGTTCACTTTTCCCTTCCAAGAGAATCCACATGGAACCAAGCTTATTCCTGTCTTGCTTGCAGATAAAATTTTTCTGTAATAATGTCTCTAGGTACATTCTGAGCAGAAGTTTAAAGCAACTCTGCATTTTTTTCTGTACCATGGCTCCTGAACAGAGCAAGCAAAGTCAGCATAAACCTAGAAGAAACAACTACACATAAAAACTCGTATACAATAATAATTAAAATGAGTTAATACAAATGTAATTATCTTAGTTAAATGGCAAAGCATATCCAGTAATTTCCAGTAAATACATACATGTTCTTATTCAGACTCCTCATTAATCACATTAATATCTTTCTTTGACAGTTTTATTCTTTGGATGTGTTTATTGCAGAGGCTGGCCAAATTTGGACAAGTTTGTTAACAATACCAGTGTAAATGAATCCATTTCAATGAAGCGATTACTGAAATTCACTAATGCAGAGACTGATTTAATATACATGAATAAATATAAAAAAGTAGTAAATAGAAAATGCAAATTAATAATGAAACAGAACTGAAGTACAGAAAATTATGAGACCATGGGCTCCAAGTAAAATTAGTATCCCAGTATCCTGATTGTAAAAGACAAAGGAAGTAACTAGGAAAAATTTAGTGTAGGGCAAGCACAGATTATATTTTCTCTAATACTTTCCTGGCCTCAGTTGTTTTCAGTTTATCAAATTTCTTGAATCCATGTAGTTTATCTATTTAATAACCCCTCCCAAGTACTTGCATCACATTTCTAAGTGTCTTTCCAGTTGTTTGCTTGAGCATGTGTTTATTTTTAATATAAAATATTATTGATCAAAAAGTTCTAAATATATACAATACTACTGTATGATCAACCACTTCTTTCTGTTTTTAACTACAGCTTTATTCATTAGCTCCCAGTTGCTGTCCTGTAAAAGACAGTGAAGAGGTCTCTCTAGCTTCTACACAACTACCTCCAGATACTTATGATTCTGAAGAGCTTTACCTATCTAGTAGATATTACTAGATAGATATACCTATCTAGTAATCTCTCACTTGAACATAATTCAGTTTAATCATTATTCATTCTAAAGCAGTTTTATGTCTTTTATCATCCTTGTTGTTTCTTGAATTTTTTTTATTTCTGCTGTAGGCCTGTATTCTGCTGAAGTGAGATAAGGAAAAAATCACAGAATTCTAGGAGAACATGAAGTGTATATTTACAAAGTGGCAAAAACATTTATTTGGCATTTGCTCTTGCTTCCTTTTGTAATAATTCTTAACATTCCTTTCTGTCCACTGCTGAATGTTAAGACAGTGTTTTGACAGAGCTATTTATCATAGCACTGGTTCACTTATAACGAGCAAAGTTGCAGATCACCAGGTCTCATGTAAAGGTAGGATTTTCTTTCCTCATGTGCATCTTTTTGTTTATATCTAAAATTAATATTAGCTGCCTCTTAATACTACTACATAGTCACATCAATTTCTGAGGTCCTTTAGCTGTCTTCAAGTGCTCTAATAAATCATTTTGTCTGAAAACTGTTTCACCCACTAAGAATATAATTTTCTAATAATTTAGAAATATGTTGATAAGCCAAGATTCTTATCCAAGATGCTGTGGAATGCAGTGGAACTACACTGGTGGTAACCTTTCTCTCTCTTGTAATGAAAACATATAAATTCTATTTTGGTTATATTTATTAACTAGAGTTTTATCAATTGGACCTTCTCTCTAATTCCATGATAACTTAGTCCCCTTAAAAGTCTTTGGAGAGGTAAACTAACAGTCAGATTACCTTTAGCCTCATGTCTGTTCAGCCCTTTGAAAATCTTCAAGAGGTTTACAATGCAGGACTTCCCTTCAGTAAAGCTATACTGAACCTTCCTAAAGGTTCAGTTACCCATGCTTCTACCCTCAATTAATTTAATCCACATTAAGATTTTTATCCCTTAGATAATGAAATGTTTAAGTATTTTCCTTACTTGAGTCACCTTTTAAACAGCATGAAGCTATCTAAATGGATGAAGTGCTACGTGTTTTTCAAGAATGTTCTGTGCTCTAGTAGGGACAGTATCTGATTCTTTTACAACTACAGAACATATAGGGGTGTAAGTGCACTCTCCAACTCCTAAGCTGTCACAAAATGTTATACTGTAATGCTAATGAATTACAATGACTCATTCCTAATATCTAAGCTTCTGTTAGAAGATGGGAGCAGCTGTCATACAAACAGATACTCTGGAGAACTAAAGTATGGTGTTTGGAAAGATAATTTTTCATCATCCTTTGGGCTGATTCCAAATTCCTGAGTAGCCAACAGCAAGGAAACCTTGTAATAGAAGGGACAGCATTTGGGTTAAAGCAATCAGAGCTTATTTTATCACAAATTAGATAGATAGATAGATAGATAGATAGATAGATAGATAGATAGATAGATGATAGATAGATAGATAGATAGATAGATAGATAGATAGATAGATAGATAGATAGATGATAGATAGATAGATAGATTACAAAATAAAATTAAAGAAACAAGATAAAACAAAACATGAACAAAATTAAAAGCAATATTAATAAAACACACTAGACAACTGCCAGTGATTCCCAGTCTAACTTCTTCTTGGCAATTTTTCAGAGAAGTAGAGATGTTTGGACCACTTTTCATACAGCTCAAGGCCCAAGGAAACCATATAGTATTAAGTGATTTAAAAGCTTTGCTTTAATATTCATAGAAGCAAGGATTCTCAAAGCTCATAATAGCCTTTCTTTGTGTGTGATGGTTATGAATATGCTTTGATTCTGATAAAGTCTTCAAAGTACTTACAGACTATCAATTTTTACATATGCAAAAAAAAAGCACTAAGAATTTTGGAATATAGCTGAGGTGAGAGGCAAGAAATTATGTATTTGGAAATACCAAATGATATATAGTCAAGGTGGAGCAGGATAAAGGAATAGGAGACTTTAGAAAAGACAGTATCTTCCAAGACATAGGCACAGAAATAGAAATCTTGTCCCATCTGTCCCATTTTTCATTTCAAAGGATCCTAGAGAGTTTCACAAGATTTTAGAGTCATCAGTTCCCTCTAAAGTAGCTTTTTATTTCAGACCAAAAGTGGCCTCATAAAGGAAGTCCCTAGGTTGCCTCCAATCACTACATACTGGTTTGCATCGCAGGGCAGAATCAGAGTGCATGAATCGATACACTTCTGGGTGAGACTGTTTTACAGTGCAAGACTTCACTTCCACATAACGCTTCAGCTGATAACAGGCATTCACTTCATGCAAGCTGAGAGCTAACCTGAAGTAATCTCACCACTGCAAATGTGTTGCATGGATGTCCTCAACATCTTGCTACCAGCTAAGGCATATATAGCCAGAATAAAAGGGACATCAATAGCACACACCGTGGAACAAAGTATATATGCTATAGCACCCAAGGACAGTTTTGCTTCAGCCTTCACACATTGCAAATTTTATAAAATTGAATTGTTATGATTCCATGTGCAGATTAGAATTAAGTTTAAGTTTATGGTAATACTTAAAATGTATGCATGGAATTTGCTCTGCTTAAACCCAAAACAGATTAATGCTGAGCAAGAAAACTAGTTGAGTATGTGCAGCAGATGTGTTTTCCACATTTTGATAATCAAGAATGATGCTTGGCCTGAAGTTAGGTTTTCCTCAGTTCAACTTTTGAGTTAGATGCCTGGGAGTAATAAATACCACCTCCTTTGGTGTTACACCTGTAAGACATGGCAGTTCCAAACTGAGTCACTTGAACACCATTTAAGGTCAAGTCTTCAGCTCTTTGTCTCTTATGACAGAGAAACCATATTATCTTAAAACAAGTCCTTAATTTCAAGGCATCCCGCACACAAACACACACACAGATTGTACTTTTCAAGCCCTTATAGGTGTGCAAATATGCCAGCAGAGTACTTATATCAGTCAGTCACTATTATAACTATCATATATCCGTCAGTCACTATGATCACTCTTTGCATGAGACATTCAAAATTGTACCCAAGTATCTCATAAACCACAGTCAATGCCAAAATGAGCATAATAAAAAAGGTTTATCATTTTATCACAGCTAAAAAAGTTATAATTTATCTTAATCCCAGACAGTTTAACAGGTCTTTGTTAAGCATGATTCCATTTGTTCATGAACAGATGTTCAGCATAGACTACTTGGTGAAAACATATTTACTCTACTTGACACACAAAAAGGACCAATATTGGCAAGTGTGTTTAAAGGAGGAATCCTCTAGACTATGGAACTCCTTAGGCAGTTACAAGATAGATAACATCTAACTTTTGGAACAACGGCAATGAGGAAATTGTTTCAACAAAGCAACAGTGAAACATATGGAGTTATTACAGACATCCACGTAATGACTGGGACATGATAATTACAATGTCAATCAAGGTGGAACATGATCAGAAAGAGACGAAAGGGAAGGCAAAGATCCAAGGAGAAAATATTAATTTCATTCAAGTGAAGACTAAAAGATGGTAAATACAAAAGGAATTTAGACAGATGACAGCAAAGATTAAGACTTCAGCAGAAGAAAAAATAAAAATTTTATAGTACATGAAGCTGTACAAAAGATTCTGCAGATAATTAGAGTAACCACAGAGGGTACCCAAGGGAAGTCTGTTTGCCGAGACAACAGGATAACTTGGCAGTGGCCAGAGAAATGTGATGAAGCTCTAGAGCAACTAGATAGAGTGTTCTATTATGTGAGTCCTTGTTGTCCAACAAATGGATATAAATTCATAGCTTCAGTCTCCTATTATCTGACTTTCCAAACATCACATTTCTTTTCAGGCACTCTATGCCTTTCTAGACGTATCTCTCTAACCCAAACATCATTTCAGCTTGGAAATTTCTGCAGTACAAGTAAAGTGAACTCTGATTGAAGCAGAATGAAATTTTATAGAAACTGAGAAGGGAAATCTGGCTGCCATATTTGCCAGTAGGAACTACAGCACACAAAGCTTCAACAGCAGAAAACTGAACAGATGAGACATAGTGGTGTTTTGTTCTTACATTACCATGAGTCACATCCAATGGGGTCCTGTACAGGATGTTAAAATCATAATAATAATTCCAGAAAAACTGGTCAGATGAGAAAATCCAATGCTTCTTGAGATGAATAGAAAATACAGATGTTTTTGGAGAGGACTGCATAACTGGAAAGTATTGTTTTTCGGAAAATCTGTTCGCAAGTAGGACATGAAGGATGACTTTTTCTATGTAACATACATTGCTGTGATTCACAAGGTCTCAGTAAGTTTGCAGTAGAATATTCAAAGGTACAAAGAAGGTACAATGACAAATGAAACAATCAAATGGTTAAGACCACACGATACAAAGACCTGCATGACAGTCTTAGGAAGGTATTCACAACCAGACTGAGCTGGTGATAAAGACTGAGCTCAGATGAGTTAAGTGTTAGCAATCTCTAACCTACACTGGTATTATCAGCAGATTATCACAAGTATGCCTCAGGCCTAAGGTGAGGACATTATTTGTCTGAGGCATTTTTAATGGGAAATAACAGAGGGAGTGTATTGTGATATTATCTTTTCAAATTAGTCACAAATAATTACCAGAAAACTTCTGTTAGCAAGAGGTCTCTTATGTGAGGCTCCGAATCTGTGAGACTGACATATCAACATAAGCCATTGTCATGCAAAATCTCATTAGGTCACAGAGTCTGAAATGCTATGTTCTTGGTCTCACTGCATGTCTGGTGGTGCAACAGTTAGGAAGAGAAATCAGAAAGTATAGAAACCAATGGATCATATTCTAATGTGATGATGAATCCCATGAAGATGAATTACAAAATCCAGAGGACAGACTAAGGAGGAAGTGGAATGACAGCTGGAACGGTAGGAGGTGTAAATCAAAAGCAATCCACAGCAATACTCATCCAAGGCTAATATGTAAAGTGACATTACAATGAAGAGCTGTTCCTATGCATGACTGCCACATAGGATCAGAAAAGTGGTAAAGTTGTTGTGCCCTTCCTTCACAATTACTTCTCACAGTGAAAGAACAGTGCTGTAAATATGAAAAGCATAGGATCTCTTTGTTGTGTGTTCTAGTTTGCAATGATTTCGGGTTTATTTTGTGGAAACACAACTTCGATGTAGCTGCTTTGTAATTGATCTCATAAGAAGAAGAAAGATAACTCTACTTTATTCCTTTAATGTTTTTCTTTAAAAAAAAAAAAAAAGAGGAGAGGTATAAGCACTGTTTCCCATTTCAGGTGACAATCTGCTTCTTGAATCTTATTGAAATCTGGACATTTTGCATGCCAAGAGAACACCTTTTAATCTAATATTGAAAGAAATTTTGTGATTTGTGTGCTTAATGAGTAGTATATTTTACATGAGTCCACTCATCTGAAATAGGTTTATTTTTTCCATCTCAAATAAAATTGTAACCCTAGCTAGGATTTTCATTAAAATATATACTATACAGAAATAATTGGATCTTAAATGAGATGTGATAGTCTTCCTAACATAAAAATTCAGATGATTTTCTGTCAGTAAGCTAAGAGAGTGGAATGCTAATATTTATGCTGTGTTTTCATTTTTTCATGCTGCCACAGCTGTCTTAGACTAAACAAAACAGCTCTATTTTAAAGCAAGAGACTGTACAGTTACTTTAAGGAACTAACAGATCTTCTAGAATATTTGCTTTTAAGAGATTAATGGGAGATATCAACATTAAATAAACATACTGAAAGACAAACATACACACTATCTAAATAAAAACAAGTTAGAAGAATAGTTTGGCTATATATTTATTTAAACAAGTATACATATCTGAGGTTAACTACTTAAAATAATAAATATTCCCATTATTTTACTGTCCTACATATGGGTTTATTTCCTTTCCATTTCCACATATTATTCATAAGGAATAAGGGCATACTATTTGTACATCTAAAGTTCTCCTTAGGTGACACAAATTTATTAAATCACAATACGAGATATTAATCTATTTTTAACCTTTGAAGTGAACTGAAGATCTATACTTTGAAATAAAACTCTCAAACAACACATTGGCTTTACTTAGGTTTCAAAAATATATTCAGGAAAAGTAGTGAAGTGTGTTGATTTGGTTTGAATTTAGTATAATTCTATAACCTGTATTAACAAGAAATTATAAACAGGGATCAACAGATATCTTCTTCAATGGTGCTTGTGTCACCTTTATTGGGAGGATCATGACCATTCCAACATCTAGTAAATTGCTTCTGATGTATCAAGAGTACAGGAAATTCAATCTCATCTAACAAAGAATAACTGCAAATTCCAAGAAGAGCTACTTATACCAATTAACCTAGGCAATTTTATTACCATTCATAGCTTTTTAATCTCTTTTTGACATCTTTTCTGTCCTCATATCATATATCAAAACATTTCCCTGGAAGTTCATCTCCATGTTTTAACTTCATGCTAGTTTATGCCTCATTGAGTATTCTGTAGAGGTTTAGATCATGCTCCTGTACTTTCTTCATTGTCATCACTATTATGCATAAGGCTAAATTAGTTTCAGATCAGCATACCCTTATGACAAGGGTGTTCAGGTAAAAGGAATGTAAATAATGGCTTTGTGTATATATATATATATATTCTCAAAGCACTTCCATTGAATTGAAGCTGCTTACCTACACATTTAAGCACACGTCTAAATATTTACATGATCTGATATTTAGAAGATTTTATTAGAAGAGGAATAATTTGTATATTATAGTAACATAATAACTGTATATTAAGAAGATCCCTTGGTTTTGTCCCTGAGGCAGAAAAAAAGCTGTGATCTGTCATAGTTTTCTAGTCTATAAATAAGAAATATTTCAAAGTTATTTGAGATTTGGCGATAAAAGAATCCCTATATCTCCCGATAGTCTTATAGTACTTTTGGCATGTATGATAATTGTTTTAGAAAAGTTTAAAATAAAAGCATAATATAAATAAATAATTAAATAAATAAATAAAATGAAAAGTTTTGCTTCCAGATTTATGATATCACATGAATTCTAAAAGTTGTAATCCTCTGAGAAATTTTCATCCATAAGGACTCAAGCCAAGTTCTGCCTAAAGAAACAAAAATCTGAAATCTTTTTATTGAAGTCAATGGCTATGTTCCAGATTTAAATGGCTGCAAGAGTAGAGTTTGGCTTCACATTTTAGTTGCAATCAGAAAATTTTAAGAGTAGGATATTCGGCAAATTATTTTTATATGGTTTTCTTCTGGAAGGAAATATTTATAGTTGTTATGCTTTCAGCTGGAAAAATATGGTTATTTATTCCAACCCTTGCAAAATGAGGCTAATAGTTTTGCCACATAGGATGAACACAAGACTGAGTCATGGTTACAGTATGCTGGGTGTGGCTACAAAAGAAAGAAATTTTCCTTACCTTGACAATATTTGTTTTTTGGTGGAGAGGTGAGGATGGGGCAAATATGGGTGATTTTATCAGTGAACGGGTGTGTTCCCAGAAAATTAGTATAGGTATTAGCTGGGTATGCCAGCTGAGTAGGGTTGTCTACAAACTTTTGATACCAGAACATAGTAGCAAAGACAACAGTCTAATAAGGAATCACAGGAAATCTGAAGTTATAGGAAAACCCTTGCACTAAGTTTGAAAGTGCCTAAAGCATCTGAGGGAGGGACACAGTTTTCACAACAACAGAAGTTTTTCCAGGTTCTTGCTATTGGGTGCAAGTACAGGTAGATCACACACTGTTACCAGATTTCTCCATCTATAACTTCCAGATTACCCTCTAAAATCCAGTGCAGTTCAGCAGCTATGCAGATTAAACATAAATCTTAATATCATATGTAAAATGTTGGAGCAGAGCATTTTTTCCTGTTTCCTCCGGTCAGCAATAGCCTGCTGCTTTTCCTTCCTGGAATCTACTGGCTCATGTTTTCATCTAGTCTTCCCCTTCTACTTCAAACTCCTTCCTCCCTGATTTCCACGGCTCGCACTCCCTGTGACCACACACTGCTGTCAGTACCTATCCCTTCTTTCACCTTGCAGAAGTTACCTGAATGCGTGGGTCATCTGAGCCCTTCTTTTCAGAGATCAGAACTTTAAAAAGGCAGGGATTAGTAAGTGCAAATATTTACTCAGGAAAATAATGCTCTCTGTTTGTGCACATGAAGATCGGGTATCCTTTCCTCCTTCAGACTTGTTTTCCGTGTGTTTCTGTGTGCATCCATCAGAACCAGGACTGTCAGCCAGGCATTGGGAAGGGCCTGGTGGCAGGGAGGGAGCCCAAATCCCAGACCCACAGATGTTCACAGTGGCTGCACAAACGCTCAGGCTGGACCTGGGACATGCACCAGCCCAAAGTGGCCCCCCAGGCCCTGCCCTGGGCTACTTGAAGCCACCACTCCCCACGTCACCTGGTGGTGGGACAGGGCTGTGTGCGGTGGCCTGTGGGATCCACGGACATTGAAACATTCTGGACACACAGGCAGGGGCGAGATGCTCCCAAAGAGGGGAGTCATGGGGAGCTGAAGAACCTTCCTCATATTTAGCCCCAGTGGCAGAGGGGCTGAGAAGGGGAGAAGGCCCTTGGCCAGATAATTTACAAACACAGCCCTTCATGAGGAAAGCAGCATCAGACAGGGATGGATAGTCTCCAAAAGTATATGGCTTAGGCTTCTGGCTTTGTTTTTGGGGTTTTTTTTGTTTGTTTGTTTGTTTTTTTTTCTAATTATCATCACTGATCTGTGTGAAAACTGAAAAATTACTGAGAAACCAAAAAGTGTTTGAGATATCTTGTGCACTAATCTGACAGTACATTATGCATCAATCTGCCTTTTAAATGTCTGCTTGAAATAGGGAGCTACTAAGCAGCCTTTTAAATGTTGTCACAGGCCTGAAGAAGGCCTGTTCTTATTATGATTTCTCTGCACCAGGGCTTAGCAGATGGTATGTTTGCTGAGATGATACACAGAGAATAGGGCAGGTGCTGGAGGTACAGCTTGTTCTTCCAGATCTCAGGGGAGAACAGGAAGCTCTTAAAAGTTTGTCTCTAACATTTCCCTTATTAGCACACTTGTTCTATATTTGTTTTGTACTCACTTCTGCCAGTAAACACCTTTCAGCATGACCTCTAGCAATAAATTATCTTATTAAAAAGGATATTTGTGATGGACTTTAAAGTGGAAGACTTCTTTTTATCGAATTAACCAAAGATAAATTTCAATCTATAATGAACATGTCCCAGATAAATATCTGCATGCAAGAATTTAGCCCTGGTGCTTTTCAACTGAAATTCTAACATTTAGCTCTCCTATGAAGATTCTCGCTTCACACGTGCAGGAGCGTAATGACACGTGCGAGGGAAGCTCAGGCTAATATGACTTTGAGTATCTCTTATTTTCTTTAAGCTCTTGTTTCCAAAAAACACTGCCAGGTCACATGCAATCCCTCAGAGCTCTTCCCTGAGGACTGGCCACATATTGCAACAGAACTGCAAATATTCAATACTCTTCTTACACTTTCTTATTGCTGCTAAGTCTTTTTAAGGATGTACACACACAGACAGACAAAAGACAGACAAAATATTATCTATGAGTCAATCTGCATACACTGAAAATTTTCTTCTGGAGATTGAAAATTGATTTTCAGGAACCCAGTTCACACACTTCTTCAATAGCACATTAGAGAATAGAACATAGCAAGCACCAAAATATGTGCTAGGTATTTCATCTACTGTTCAATGAAAGGAACAGGAATTAGTCTGGACATGCTGATCCATCTTCTTAAGACCGTGTTTACCTCGAGTTCCATTGGATTTCCTTCCTGACCCAAATATCCTTTCTTGTCCCATTTTAGGAGTTCTCACATTTCAACATTAAAGTGCCACTCAACTCTCTGATACAAAAAAAAAATTACTAAAACCACAGTGAAATTATAATCTAAAAAAGCTGATAACTAAAAGATTTTAGTTTCTTCTAGAAAATTATTTTATTTTCTCTTATCTAACTATACTCTTCTCAACAGACCTTATCTTACTGGTTTTTAGGCCAGGTGTTTGCTCTCATACCTATGTTCCCTATGATAGTGAAGATATTTTAGATAAAGTCTTCAATAGCTGGATACATTTTTCCTCAGTAAGATGCTGATAATGGAACAAAGGCTTTACCTGCAAGGAAAATATTTCAGCCTATGACAGAAAATGTCATATCAATCTAATACATAAAAAAACAGAAGCCTTTAAGTTCATAACCCCCAATGTTGTTCTGCAATAAAACTTGGCTAGACTCTAAATCTTTCATTACTGACAACCAAAAGTAAATAATCTATTGTAAATTATGTAATTTTCAAAGCCTCTTTACTTTCTCTTTACAATGTCATAACAAAGCTTATGGCAGCTTTTACAGCTGACACCTCAAAATCCCTGCTGGCAAAAATATTTTGCCGTTTAAAAAAAAAAGAGTTTGTTATCAAGACAAAACAATGAAACCCTGGTTTCCAGTGAACCCATGGTCAGGTCATCCACAGATTAATGAGCTATAAGCCTAGAAGAAGCTATTAAGATAATTTGTTATGACCAGATACACACAGCAGAGCTGATCAGCAAGTAAATGCTGCATTAAGTCAGTAACTTTCTCTTGAACTGAATTATATCACAGTACAGAAGAATTGAACTTCTATCAGATAAATTTTTAAAAAATTAATGCAAGCATGATCTGGGAATATGTTGTGGGAAGAGAGCTTGGAATAGAGCCTTTACACCCGAGTCCATATTAATAAAACCTTCAGAGTCATTCGGCAAACCAAATTTAAAGAGAAAGACATTGGTGTTTCTAGAGAAACACACCACACTTTCAGCCTCTGGACTATGCATTCTCACTCAGAGATGTAAATTCCTTAGCTTCACCTGCAGGTGTACACTGGTCATCCTGCAGGATGGCTGAGACTGCTTGAAGACCAATTTATAAATACTTAGTGATGTACTTCTAACATCCAATCCAAGATTTTTTTCAGGGTCAGTCTATATGTATGTGTTCTTGTGCCAGCATTGTTCTTTAACTTAAACAGATCTGTTCCCTCGTGGTGTTTATCCTTGAGGAGAGCAATCTTAGCCCCTCTCGGCCTTCCTTTTGCAAAGTTAAATAAATCACACCCTTCCACTATCTTTTGTTACTTAGGTTCTCCTTTCCTGTTGTCACCCTTATAGTCTTCTCTGAAAATTAACTAGTTTCAGTTTAATTTTTGGCACATCTGTGGCTGGAGTTTTAACTATTCCTGATGACAACAGCACCATTGCCCTGCTCACCGCTTCCCCTGGCATTCTTCTGGAGGTGAATATTTCAGTCTCATTTGCCTTTTTTCATGGCTCCACCCCTTGAGCAATTTATGCTCATGACATAACCATCAAAAACTCTTTATTCTTCTCTTCCTTAACTACTTACAACTAAGAAGATGCAATCTTACAGCAAATATCTTTGTTATCAGCCCCCAAATCGTGTGTTCATAACTATGCTGAATCTCCATATAGATGATGTTCTGAACCAAATCTCTCCTGAGCAGATCAAACAGTAGCAAGAGACATCCACGCATGACTAAGAACAGTTGAAGTCATGGAATGAAATTGCTAAACCTTCTTATTTAACCACAACAGGATTAAGCTTAATGCTTCCACATACAATAATAAGCATTTAGAGGGAGAGAAAAGCCAAACTTGGCAGCATCCAAGTACAAAAAAAATATAAAAAAACATTGTAAATCAATATACAGTGATTAGATTCTTATTTTGGTAATTTTTTTAATTTGGTAAGGTTTTTGTTAAACAACAAAGTACTGAATACAATGAACTTACAAAAAATTCTACATGCTTTCATACCTCAAAAAAAGGAAAGAACAAAAAGAAACACAATTTTTACTTCCCAAAATTTGAACATATACATAGCAAGCACCAGCTTGTGCAGAAAAGCCTGTTTGAGATTAAAGTTGTAAAAAATATTTTTGAAACTTCCTGACTATTTGCATCTCCTGCCTCTTAAATGAACTTTCTTTATGGTGGAAGATTTTCTCTACCTACCCGTGCAAGCAACAGTATTTCAGTGAAATGGGAATCTAGGTGCCTATTTCTATAGTGAATGTCCCAATGACCAGAGTTACTCTTCTTCCAGTTTTTAATGTCTTACTCTTTTCTTTCTGCAGTTTCCATAAGATGGACTGTAACAAGAACAGCTGAGAGTCATTCCACACTCAGCAAGTTAGAATGCTCTTTCAGGAGGTAAAGGACATTATTTCAAATCTCAAAAATTCCTCATAGAAAATGCCAGACTCTAAATTCAATGTCTGATTATCCCAACCTCCTGGCCAAAGAAAAGGTGTCCTCCACCGGATTTGTGAATACACTCCCTCTTTTTGCTTTTCTGGCAAAACCTGGAAAGCATTCCTTTTAAACAAAGGGTTTTGCTAAGAAGTGGGGAATGAAAGTAAGGGACAAGCTTATTTCAATACATCAAACAACAAAACATATACATTTAATAGAAATATGTTTTCTTTTAATTGTCTGATTAAACAGACAAAACGGAGAACTTATTTTTTGCTCCCTTTTCCATATCTTAGTCATTGCAATGTCCTGCAGCTGCATATTTGACACTTTGACAGATGCTTCCAGATCTGCCCAATGGCTGAGAAATTACTCCCTTACTTGGAAGCATTATCTGAGGCATGGGAACACATAATGCTTTTTAAAGGGGAACTGAACTAAGCTTTCATTTACTTTTTAGATCATTATGTGTATAAAAAGGGAAAGAACCATTCTGCTCTGCCTTGTTTCTTACATCAAAATGCTCATTGCTACCACTGGGGAATATCGGCCGTTTGATCTGATTCTTTATGGAATTTTGTTATTATGCTATTACTTATTATGGAGCTGTGCCTCAGGCACTGACTTCAGTTCTTTCTAAAACTGCAGATGATCAGCTGGAATTTGCGCAACAACGCTGATTTCAAAACAAGACTGTGTTTGCTTGTGCATTCAAGCAAATTTAAGGGCAAAAGATACACCACATAAGGATGAGTGCTTTTGACAGTTTATATTAGAAGTTTACACTTTAGTATCACTTTGCTTCATTTTCTTCACATTGCTGAAGAAACAATCTGCATTTACAATACCACACCTTCTATATTCAGTGTGAATTTTTGTGCAAAATGGCCATTTTGTTCAGAACCGCCATATCGATGCATCTGACTTCCTTAAAATGCAACTTTTCAGTCCATTTGCTTGTGTTCTGGGATGCCTTCAATCCAAAAGCTAGCTTCTGGTTCCAGATATCCCCCAAAGAAATATACTCCTAACTTCCTCAAGGAGGGTCACTATCTTTTTTAAAATTTTTTTTTGAACATTTACTCAAGCAGCAAGCCCTTTTCACTTTTAGACAGCTTAGTTCCTGTTATTTTCTGTAAAGTTCTGCAAGGTCTTGAAGGTTATCTGTCTTTTGTTCTAGCTGAGAGAATATGCTTTAGTAAGTAGATTTAGCTAGAGATCTAAAGCTGAAGTCAGTCCAGCCTGTTTTAAGAACATAGGGCATTTATTTTTTTTTTAATTTAAATACATTTTATATTAGGTCTGAATCTTCAACAGATTAATGCTATCCTGTCAAAGTAGTGACTAAATTTGCATTAAAAGACAGTCTAAATTCTGAAAATAATGTTTCACAAGACTAATCTTCTGAGACCATATCATTCATATGATTTGTGTAAGGATAGTGTAAGAGTGAAGAATTGCTTTTAATTACACCATTCAGAAGTGAATTTGTAATTGATTTTCAATTATAAGTTGATTTATTCAGTATCTCTGAAACATTTTTATAATTGTGGCTGTTATTTTCTTTTTCACAACTAAGGGTTTCTGCATGAATATATTTTCACTTGACAGAACACAATTATATGCTGCAGTGTATACAGTAGTGTATGTGATTTTATCAAAGTCAGAAGAAGAACTATTAGGTTAATAGATTTAGAGGAACACATCTATTTAGGCTATTTCAATGTTTCCATCCCCAGGATTAAGAACGGGGATGTGCTACTCAAGATACAACCAAAAAAAGTTCAATAAGGGTTTTGAGGACAAATTTAAAGGCTGATTCAGTCTGATGAGGACGTTATCTTGAACACAGATAGATTTCGGTGATGTCTGTCAGGTCTTTCTGGACTTCTTTTTCCCTTGCATTGCTGCTTCCTGATGAAAGAAAAGAAATTAGAATATGTGCATTAGTGTTCTGACTCCTGAATGCACAGAAATAACAGTTTGCTGAAAGAGCAATTAATATTTCAGGGTTTAAAACAACATCATCCACCCAGAAAATAGGTCTACATGTGTTTTAAGAACTTCTAATTTTTCATGCTAAAAGTTATCACGTTTGCTGCCTGTGAAGTTTTATTGTCATGTTCCAAAAACTCAGCAGAACCTTCTAGGATTGCTCACTCACCATGCTGTGCTTTTCCATGGACACTATTGTGATCATTTTATTCTTCACCTACAAGAAAACACACCACTTGGTAAGCTGCTCTTTTTTGGACATGTCCTCCTTACCATATGTTTTTATTTGTGTGATGCATGAGGCAGGGCCATCCTACAGACACTTGTGGTCAAGGTAGACAATGAGTTGTACTTTGCCAACCTCACCTCTGTGCAGCAGTGCTCTTCTCATGGCACTACAGTGTGGCGAATGCTCTTTTTAGGACTACTGGGACCCTGTCAGTGAAGACAGGAGCAGTAGCAAAGTATATAATGTCTCTGCTACTCCCTAGAGGAAAATATAACTGTGGTCAGCATCCACACACATTACCTGGTGAAGTTCATGGCCCCAGGTGTTTGCAATGATATTTTTGCAGCCTCTGAAAAGACTTGCTAAAGTGTGTTGAGCCATGCTGCTGGAATGAGCTGATGAAATCATGAGAAGCAACAGTTAAATGTTATATTGAGATTGCCAGCAGACATAGTGCTTGACTCCTTTTCACCTGAAGTAACTTTCTGTGGAATACTTTTTTCTGTGACAGTTTTTAATTTGTTTTGTCATGCCTAATATCCCCAGCCTTTTCAGATCACAGTCAAAACATCTGCATGGCCATCAAAAGGCCACTCAGTAGTTTTGGGTTAAAAAAATTACAAGTGGTGATGATCTCTGTCGAGTAATATGTCACCTCATCTCCTTATCAGGAATGCATCTAACCTGGTGCAATTAAAAATGCAATATTTTTTCTGTAATTGAAAGTTGATCACAATTACAGATTTAATTGACCATCTCTGGGATGAGGCTAGCAACTTTTGAGACTTTGAGAAAGATTTCTGAGGTGATGATAGGCTGATTACTGATGGCCTTCTTCCACACCATTAACATTCTCATTAACCTCTGCATCAGAATTTGGCTTAGGTAATTCACAATCACAGATTCTTGGGATTCATGTTGCAAAACTTCCAGATTAACTGTTCCACTTAGCAATGTTCCAGAAGTAGAGGATTTCTTTCTGTTTCTCCTGAAATAAAGGTCAGAGGAATGCTGTGAACAGCCTGTACTGCTGTTCCTAGAACCATAAACACAGTTTGTGGCTTTGGGAATTGTGAAATTGCCAGATCAAGTAAAAATATTGCATTATCAGAGGTAGTTCCCTTTCTTTCTTGGGACTAGGGAAATTAGTAGTTCCCCATCCTTCTTTTCAGCATTCAAACAGTATACTTATGTATGTAATCAATCTGTTTTTCTAAAGAATCATTTACAGACTGCTCCTTTTTCTCCTCTGGGCAGTCCCTTCCCTTCATCACTGAAAATAGACATAGTTTCAATTGGAAAATCATACAAGGGGCAGACTTCAAGTGTTATTGCAGTTTCATAAAATAACATAATAAGTAAGGGACCACTGGAGGTCCTCCAGGAGCCTCTCTGCTCAGGCAGGACCTCTAGAGCATGTTACTCAGAATTGTGTCCAAATAGCTTTTGAAATTCTCCAGGAAGATTCCACAACTTCACTGGGCAATTTGTTCCAGTGCTGAGTAACCCAAGCAGCAAAGTTCTTCCTCATGTTCATGTGAAAAGGTGTGTTCAGGTGTCTGCCCGTGGCCTCTTGTCCTATTGCCTGGCTGGGAGAAGGGACTGGTTCTTGTCACTGTCCATTCAGACACTTATATACATTGATAAGATCCCCTCTCAGTCCCCTCCTCTCCAGGCTGAGCCAGATATATCTTTAGTATGTGCTCACAGAGTCAACAGACACATGCAATAACATGCAAGAGAAGTAGAACTTGCTAAAGTAAAATCAGAATGAAACAGTAAAACCACCATGATACCAAATAGACAACATGTTTTTCAATTAGCTTGAGCATGCTACTGGAAATTTTTCTGAAGCCAATACAAATTATGTGGCTTTGGTTTACCAGTATTTACTGTGGAAAAAATGCTGCTCATGAAAAAATTGGACCAGCTTTAGTGCAAAGTGCACTACTTGCAAAGTGCAGAGTAGATTCATAAAACCTCAGAGATGAGATCTTCAAAGTATTCTTGCACTGATTGCAAAATCTATTCTTTATTCAGCGGTGATACAAATGTGTTAACATTTAGGAACAAATTGAGGAGCTAAAATCCTGCTAAAGACTCGTAAGTGAATAGTCACATGAATGTACTTGTGCTGCAAAGAATCTATAAAGCAGCTATTAGCATATAATCACTACAGATAAATTACACACTAGTAATAAATTCATTAAGTAAACCAAAATGAAAAACAGACTTTCATGTGCCAGAGGCAACTTTTTGTTTTAAATCTTCCATCTTCAAAATACAATTATACCATCTTCCTGGAGTCATCCTGAAGCAATAATTCATTTCACACTTGTTGGCTGTAAACATCCTGGTATGACACAAAAATATTTAAATTATTTTTTATTTATTACCTTACATTGTTCCATGGCTAGGATGCCTTTAGAATGAGTGGCTCTGAGGTGAGAGAGCAACAGGCTTAATCTAAAATTATTTCACAATGGATTAAGAACTAATCATTTATGTGGTCTCAAACATTTCATGCTACCATGAACTTAATAACTCATTGTCTCCACCTATGTATATCTATGACACACATACACATGCACCTATATGCTCTGTCACCTCAGCATAATTCTTGGCTCTCAGGATTGCAAAGACTACCAAGACGATGAAACGGTTTCAATGTCTCAGAGAGACTAATTTACTTATAGAAAATCCCCGCTTGTTGCATAGGGCAGACTTGGGTTTCATGGTTATGTGCATAAGGTTACATTTTCACTGTTGGTCCAGAAAATCTGGGTTTCTTGAATGCTCTATGTCAGATGTATCAGTGAGTACTCCTTAATGAGTATAAAATTATGCAGATGCCAATGCTTAAGCAACAGAATCCTTGCCACTAAACTGAGGTAAAAGATGTCTCACAGTATACAGTGCACCTCAAAGATTCAGGTCAGTACTTTAGCTTTGAGCCATAACTATTTTGAGGCTTTCTGTGAATAATTCTTAGGGAATAGAAGATTACCATAATAGCCACTGCTCAGAAGTTGGAATATTTGCTTTCTTTATTAGTACATGTAGATAGTCTGTGACATACCTTCTCTTGGGATGGATCTAAAGGAAAACAAATCATGTGGTGTAAACCTGCATTTTTACTGACTATTTATTTGACAGTGACTGTACTAAAGACAGTCTATAAACACACAAACTAAGTTGCTAAAATTTTAATATGAATTTGACATTTCCTGACATGTTTGTATAGTCTAGTTTCTTAAACATTTTGACTTAATTTGTGAATCTATATTTCTTTAGAAAAATTTCAAAGAAACAGATGTTTAGTTGTAACTTCCCTGTCAAGGATACTCCATCTGTATTTCATATTTATGGAATATTAAATTGTAGTTACCACATTCTGTGTCTTTATATATTTTTCTCATTTTCAGTCTCTCTCTCTTTAGTTCTGTTTTTCTTGCCAGAAAAACAAAGAGAACAGCTGTCTCAAAGTGGGTTGTTACTCAGCTGTATTTATTTACCTCATTTTTTGCAAACATATTCCTTTTTAAATACTAGTCACAACTAGTTAATATCAATATAAATGACATCTCCTGCTGATACAGATTCCAGGTTAACTGACCAGAAACTATCCCATATATTCGACAGACTCAGAGATCTTTCTGCTTTACTTCTTTATTATTTAATTTTTCTTCTTGGAGATTAATTTTGCAGTATCTAGATGCAAAAAATAATCCGCAGTTAAAATAAAATGACTTTTCTGTTGGAATTTTCTACTTCTATTTGGAGTTAATAATTGCAGGATTTTTTTAAGCCCACGGGGTGAGACAGGATTCTTTGCAAGAAATTACAGTGTCTAGAATTTTAATTAATCACTTTGGTATTCATATAAACAAATAACATAAATATCTCACATAAGCCTGGATCTTTCTGCAGCTACATATAATGATCACTTAGTTTAAAATACGGAGGCATACTTCAGGAACTACTGAAGGACTACTTGAAGTGCCCTAGTTTCAAAAGAAGGGCATTCCCTCTCACCAAACCCAGTCTCACTGTACAGCCTCACTGCCTTATGGTTAAAACACTTTCTGGGGAGATATGGATTTCAGTTCATTCATTTTGTGGAAAGTCCTGAACACTTTAGCCCCATATTCTATGAATATTAGTGCTTTAATTGTTCGTGTATTCCACAAAACATAAGACAGATCACCTCTTATTTTAAGGTTTAAAAAGTGGTCAAAACATCCATATTTTGATTGAAGTTAATATGAAGCTACACAGGTAAATGGGCAGGGAAACCCCATTTTTTTCAGACTAATAATTGCATTTCAGTTTCAAACAGCTACCAGTCTTAATCCTAGCAAGATGGCAGTCACTGAAAATAATGGAATCTTTTCCATTAGAGGAGTTTTGCAACCAAAAATACAGTCCCTTACATGGCTCAGCAGGACTTTTGAGAATCACAGTCTTGGATTTAGAAGCTCTAACTGTCTACAGATCCCCTTTTGGCACTATGATAGTTTTGTGGATCTTGGCCTGAAACCCTCTGAGTCTTGATTGGAACTGGAACAGTGCTGTGAAAAGCTGTAGCGATGTGCTATGGGAAAGTTTTGACTCTGCCTTTGACTCCCAAGCTATCTGCATGCCGGAGCTGTTGGTGCCAGTAGTGCTGTACCAGGTGCCACGAGGACTGCCTCCTCACTAATGCTAATGCTTGAGAGATGTAGGGCAAAAGGCTAGTATAGACACATCTCTGATTGTTTAGGCTGATTATTTGTTCTCAGAGAAATAGAAGGAAACTATGCCATGAATTTGTGCAATAAATTAAGCGTTAAGCAAAGTGTTTTCACAGTTACTGATATTTTTGCAAAGTTCGCTGATTTCTTCAGCTGCCATTCTCTTTTGAGTTTGCTACTGTTTTAATTAACCTGTGTCAATTCTACCTGATTAGTCATAGACTTAAGTGAATCAGCATAAAATAGTTCATGTGTGTCTTAGCTTCATTGGATTACATTTAGTCACGCAATATTTGATTAGTCTTGGTTCCTGGATTCCTAATGTATGATTTGGAATTTGCACATAGTTACTCTCTAAATTTTTGGACATCTTTTTTTGAGACATCCTGCCTTGAACTTTATCTGCTCCAGATGCCAGATGTGGTTAGTAACTTTGAGCTAGAGCCCAGAAACTTAAAAAAAAAAAAAAAAAGGCCAAAACAGATATGGGAAAAAAACTTACAGTGGTGCCAAGATCCACCCTCACTTTTCATGCACAGAAGATACACTGAAAACTTTGGTAAACAAATGCTCCATCTACATGCTTAGCGCTGTGAAAACATGACCTTAGCAAAATTGAAAGAAGGAAACCAGAAGGCTTCAGCCTGGCAGTAGGCGTTGTACTTACTAGAGCCCTCTGATTCAACATATATAGAATTTACTTTTGTCTTATTCCTGAGAAGCCCCTATGTAACTGACTTGAAGATAACATATTTCTACATTACAAAAGATATGCATGAATTAAATAAATAACCATATTTACTTGTAAAAGCAAAAAGTCCAAAATAAAATAAATAAATATCTTTAGGAATCTATTGATGGTAACGGGCATGATAATAAGAGTTATGGTACTATTATTATTCTTCTTTATGAAGAATACTCATTTTTTTACAGGATTCAAGTAAGGTAATTGGCTTTACAGAGGCACAGAATATTTTCAAGTGTATTTTTAATGTTTTGTACCTCTATAATTCATGAAAATAACACATGTATGAAAGTCTGTTAAAACCAATGTCATTCTTTTCCTTCATTCCCTATAAAATACTGGGTTTCTGTTGTTTAAAGCCATGTGATAAACTCTATGGTTAAATTGTCCTTATGTTGTGGAATCTGATCATACCAGATTTTCATAAGAGCCACTAAATACCTGCAACTTGCCTGAAATTTATTTAGAATAACACAGAAATTTGACTTATGGGCTTGGCCTTAATCTCATGAAGTCCAGGAGAAGAAAAAAACAAAAACTGTATAAGTGTAAAAATATCACACATTGAAATTTTTCTCATTCAAACAAGAACAATTTTTAAAGGTGTGGAATAAGATTAGTTCATCAAAATGCTCTTTGAGATGAACATACATACACTTTTCTTGGCACTGATCTCTGCCAGTCCCACATAATGTCACCTAAGCCAGAAAAGGAAACATAAACTCACTCTATAAATACTGTTGCTCTTCTGCTTGTACCACTTTGAATATTTCATAATGGGCTAATTTATCTTTCAAATAGAAATAAATGAAATGGAGAACCAGCCTATTTCCTAGATAGAGAAAGATATGCGAGCTATGTATATTTGTATAAACACACAAAAATATACATTGATTATTGAGTGCGTATTGATAGATGTCACAGAATGAAATATACCTAAATTAGGTAAAAAAAAAATCAAACCTTCTTTAAAAATAACATTCTATCTGTAAAAAGTGTTCTGGAAAAAATGTGTAAAACAGATTTAGTTAACTTTATAAACATTATTGTACTGTCACAATAACAAAATCAGGATTTTACTCATTCTGAACATAGATCCATATATTCTAAAATCCTGTCTTTGACAGTTGCCAGAACATATGAGAACATACATGTATGTGTATATATATATATATATATATATATATATATATATATACATGTTGTAATCTTCCACATTGTGCTATCTCATCTTCAGTGATGGTAATTTTGTGTCTAAGGGCACGGGAGCATGCAATTCCCAGATGCTGGAATTCAAGGCAGAAAACCCAGTCGGCTGAACAGGAATTTTCTCTGGAAATAAGGCAAAAAAGGAAGGCATAGCATGGAAGCAAGATGACACAGGAAGAATAAAGAGATGCTGCTTGCCACTGTAGGGAGAAAATTCATGTGGCCAAAACTCAAGGATAGTTGAAGCTGGCCAGAAATGTGGGGGACAATAAAAATAGAGATATTCTTTTGAATCTACTAAAGGCAATAGGCAGTGTAGAAATAACATCAACCCATTACAGGGGGTGACCTCACAAACCCGGACACAATCAAGGCACAGGTGTTTAATACATTCTTTGCCTCTACCTTCCACATGAATGATGGAGCAAAGGGATCTCAGTGTCTTGAGCTGGAGGACCATGACTGCAAGATCATCAACTCCCAGTCAACACTGAAATTGTGTGGATCTGCTGCTCCAAATGGATCCCTACATATCTATTGGGTCTGATGGGATTTAGCCAAGAATATTCAAAGAGCTGGCTGATGTCATTGCAAAACCTATCTTGATGATTTTGAGCATTCTTGGGAATCCAGAGAGGTCCCAGCTGAGTGGAAGCTGGTGACCATTGTCACCATTGTCACAGTTTTTAAGTTCTAGAAGGAAACCCCCAGAAACAACAGACTGTCAGTCTCACTTCAGTGCCTGGTAAAGTTATGGAGAGGGTCATTCTGGGAGGTAATGAAAAACACTTGAAAGACAATGCAGTCATTGCTTCAGCCTGAGAAAAAGAGACTCAGGGAAGAGTCTCACTTCCCTCACACTTCCTAGTGAGGGGCAGAAGAGGGGCAGGCACTGATCTCTCCTTTTGGTGACCAGTGACAGGACCCAAGGGAATGGCCTGAAGCTGGGCCAGGAGAGGGTTGAGTTGGATATTAGAAAAAGATTCTTCACTCAGAGGGTGACTTGGCACTGGAACTGGCTCCCCAGGGAAGTGGACAGAGCACCAAGCCTGACTGAGTTCAAGGAGTGTTTGGACAATATTCTTGGGCACACGGTGTGACTCTTGGAAATAGTGCTGTGCAGGGCTGTGAGCTAGATTTGATGATCCTTCGGGGTCCCTACCAACACAGCTTATTATGTGATTCTGTAAATTTCACTGATAATTTGAACTTGTTTAAAATTATATGACACTCTATGGGAATGAGTTTCACAGTCTAACCACATTGTGCATGCTGTAGAGATTCTGACACCACTAATATGTCTTTTACATAATCAAGTATTACATTTTAGTTATACACTGATGTTGAGAAGCCAAATGAACAGATACCCAAAGAACAAGGCTTATTCATAAACCATATGCAATGTTTAACATTCATACCCACAAGCTCTAAGCAGCTCAGCAGAAAAGTTTCCCATTTACATCACATATCTCATTCTCTCAATGAACTGTATCAAAAACTTATGTGAACTTATGTCTAGAAGGCCTCAGTTGAGATCTGAGTCAACCAGCTGGGACCAAGTGCCTCATAGCTTGACATTGCTTTGCTTATTGGAGATGGCTGAACAATGGTCAATAACTGTAGATTAATACATGAGAGATAGATAGATGATAGAGAGATAGATAGAGAGATAGAGAGATAGAGAGATAGAGAGATAGAGAGATAGATAGAGAGATAGAGAGATAGAGAGATAGATAGATAATGTGTGATAGATAATGTGTGATAATGTGTGATAGATATGTGTGTGAGAAAAATGAAGTACTTCCTGTAAATATTTTTTATTTTCTTCAGTTCAAAGATATATGGCACAATCTTTTCAAACAATTTTTCTATGTGCATATATAAAATGAAATAATGTTAACTGTCTTGCTGCCAGCTTCTGCCTGGCTTACCTCAGGATGGAATTAATCCAATAACAATTTCCCTTTGCATATGGCATTCTTTAATTTAAAATAATAAACTTCCTGTAAGAAAAAGTGTCATGGTGCTGACATTTGAGATTTTTTACTCATTTCTTAATTCTGTTTAATGTGAAAATTTCTAGCAACTATATCACTCATCAATATTTACTTCCTCTTTAATACCTTTTCTTTGACTTTTGGTTCACTTTTTCTTGTTATTTCTGGATGTGATTATGTCATTATGCTGACCAGTTGTCAATCTATAGCATGCAACAAGTTTTATGTAGCTCTTCCAAGTTTTGCACATAATTTTCTTTACTCCAAATCTTTTCTTTCAGTTTTAGTAAACGTTCCCTACCACATACATCTCACAATCACTCTGCAGCACAAAAATATCTGCTCCAACTAAAAAAAAAATTTATGTGATAGCTTTTTCTTAAAACAGGACATCCACAAAATGATGCACCGACACAGTGACTATATGTATAGAAAAATGGAGGCAGCCATAACACTAGCTTGAAAGATAATCAGACCATCTATCACCATCAGACCATACATAAAACTGGAGAGTAGAATAATAGGATTGATTCTTTTCATAGTTCCCTGTTAATTCCTTAATTTTCAGATTTGGAATGAAGGTTTTTTGGGATTTCTCTCTCTTTTTTTAGTTCTTACTTTTAAAGATTAGAACATAAGCAAAACAATATTTCTACCCAACTGGATAGTATTCAAAGAAAGCACATTAGTAATAGCTATCAAATAAGATGATTAATAAGACTCCAGGATTTCAACAAATATCAAAATCCATAAAACTCTGTGTTTATGATCATTTAAAGAAATAGACAACAAGTCACTTGCACTAGAATGACACAGTTCTAAGACACTCAAGTTGCTGTACTGGGTGGCTAGTGTGATTTTAATTGCTCACCCTAGCTTTTTAGTAAGTCCTTTACAATTTTATTGTAGTCCTACAACATTTTCTCTGCAAACATATAGATATTTGCAGTGCTTGATGGATTGATAATCAAATTAACAGGGAAAAGAGTCATCCTGCATATAGTGTGTTGCCAAACTTGCAAGAGGCATGGGAGGGGTTCACATATTTTTCTTTTGGTTTTGCTGCCAGCTGCTGTACTGCTGTGGTGTTTAAAGACAGTGCCAAATACAGGGTTTTAAAGGTCCTCCTATAATTATATCAGATAGAGAAAGGGCAGGGCATGCTTTAACACTGAATTTTTCCTTATACATTTAGAGCCTGTCTTGAGCCTTAAGTTTTAACATCTTGCAGAACTGCCTTCCTAGCAAGGCCTCATACTCATGCTCTCATTCTTCCAGTGACTACATTTTTTAAAATGTGTTATTGATTTTCAGGCATGGGATTAACCCCAAATTCCCTTATCTAGTAAAATTTTTCTAAGTGATTTTATTAATAATGCTTCTATCATCATTGAACCTCATTGTTACCTTAATTGGTTTAAGCTTTTTTATTTTTTTAACAGAATTAAGTATCTAAGGGGAAACATGAGTAGCTAAGTGCTCCTCATGTTATATGGCCTATATGCAGGACAATGGATTGAAACATTTATCACTGTGATGCCTGAGATACAGACTGAATTAATGTTGATCATGGCAGAAGTAATTTGACCAAGGAAAGGCATGCTGGAGAACTAGAAAGCCTCTCTTGAATAGGTACTTAGATTCCTAGGCAGCTGTTTTCTTCACCTCTTCTCTAGATATTCAGTATTACATTATTTTCTTAACTTCAAAACTTTTCTCTCAGTAGTAGTAGACATTTCCAAAATGACAGGAATCTCTCTTAACTTTCCTTCTCTAAAGTCAATTAGAGGCAATCTAAAAACCAGTCATCATCTCTCTGTGTCTCATTTATAGTCATATTTTCCCACATGTTCTGACACATCTTTTCACAAAAACTGTATAATTTTTAGACATTCTTAAGAATCAGGAAATTGCACTGTACAAGTTTCTCTTTCTCTTTTTTATCATCTCCAGTGACTTCCCTTTTCTGCATTATAAAGCAAAGTGACCACTGTATGGTCCTCCTTCAGCTAATAAACAAAGACTTTTTATTTTCATCAACTGCCATTTCTATTATGACAACATTACAAACCTCAATTGGTTGTATTTTCAAAAAATCCACATTTTTGCTTTCCTGTCTTCTATTTTTGGAAAGACAGACAACAACAAAACTATTTGTTTTAATGTCTTACTCCAAATCTCACCATGAAAGTCACGACATCTTCAATATATAGTACAAGCACTATGAAAAAAAAATTTGACAACTATTTTCTTGTACTCTACTTTGATGTACCTGGTTTTCTCTGATTTGGCCCAAGTACATTACATTTTGATGCATGTTCTGCTGTCGTCCTGAGTGAACAAAATTATCTAGCCACTCACTACCATGAGCTGATATGATGTCTTCCCCTAAAAATGCATTTTGGCAAACCTCTGAGCCTGTTATTCATTCATTTTCTTGCCCTCTGAGTTAGTTAGTTAGGTATTTCTGGCAACCAGTCTATGTCTTGAACTCTTCTGTATACACAGCTAGGTGTAATATCTGAAATGTAGCACAGCTGCATAAGCTCCTCTTCTTATGAAGTAATTTATGCTTTTCAACGTAATACATGCAGGGAGAAAATACAGAAATTGTATTATGAATAAGCCTCTTGGACATGGAAAATTATTTCATACTTGCTGTAAATTTTTTGTTTATGAAAAAACACACACCACATCAAGTATGTGGCCTGAAGTCGGTCTTTTAATTACCCCATGCAAAGCTGGACATTTGTGGCATTTCTCTAGTTTTGTATTCCAGCCGTTCTTCTTAGTAGAGGCTGGGGAATTGCACTGAGATACATACCAAAGCACACGTGCTGATTAGCTGTGTTTGTATGCCCTGCTTCACCCATTGCCTGATTGCCTCATTCCCAGTGTGATACCACTTACCTGGTCTTTATTGCAACTTGGAGAACACCTGGCAGAGAATGAGAGCATGGTAACAAAAATGAATGCACAGGGTGACATATGTCTGAGAGACATATGTCTGTCTTCTCTATGAAAATAGATTTAAACAACCTGGAGCTCCTTCACTTTGATGCCACTGTGTTCTATGAGGAACAGTGGACTTAATAAATGGAGAGAAATGGAAAAGGAGCCACAGACATAAAAGGAAAGAAAAAAATATACATTCCTAGCCAGTAAAGTTTACTAGAAAGCAATAAATGAAAACACATTTTGTATACAAACAGTATGCAAAGGTTAATTAACTTTCAACATTGCACCCTAGTGCAGGAGTTTGTGTGAAAAATTTGACCTCAGCAGCTTTAGCATCTAAGACATTATTTAATAGTATTATTCTTTCTTAACTTTGAACAGAAATGCGTGGAATTACCTTTCTCTCAAAGCAACAAAATCAAATATTTGTGTACTTATTTAGTATCATTTCATGCCTGTGATTTCAGATAATAGTTTTTTGTGATACTTTTGAGTCTATCTAATGCATTACACAAAAACTCCTTAGGGCAAGCATTAGTGCAAATTTCACTTTGGTGAAAAAAAAATCACAAATATGATAAGATTTGGTTTGACTCTTGACCATTGAATAATGCACCATTATTAACTGTCTCACATTTTTATGCTTAAATAAGCATACCAGTATACACAGAATAAGGTACCCAAGGCACATACTCAGTCTTCTGTAAATTGGCTACTTATAAAAACAGATCTTTTATGGTATGCTACTGCCTGATGTGACAGCTCTTTCAACTTTTTTGTGAGGTTGGGTACTTTTGTTCTTAATACTGGGTCATTTGAAAAGGTGGGCCATTGAAAAACTGACAATGGAAGCCCTCATGCTTCTATGAAAATTTTCTTTAAAATTGAAGGAAAGGTTCAAAATATGTCAATTTATGAATTGAGAGAAAAATATTTCGTAACTACTCCCTATCCCCCTACTCAAGTTTCACCAAGAAGACTGAGATGTTAACTCAAGATTTCTAACAAGAAGCTTCTTCCTGTAGGCAATATTCTATCTTTATGCAGTTGGTCAAATTAAAAACTTGCAATGGTAAAGAACTATGTGGTAGCAAATTTCTTAAGAGTACCTGTAGTGAGTTGGCAACAAATCCAGTGCAGTTTGAAAGAGCAAAGTACACATACCCCTTACAGCCAGGCAATCTCTGCTGGCTCGGGGGTAAATCACGGAGCCATATTTTATTACTTCCATACTGCAGAGGATTGGCACATCCTGTTCTAGTTAGGAACACTGTGTCTTATATCAAATATATTTCTCCTAGGTTATGGGTATCAGTGTGGATCCTTCATTTGCTGTCTTGGAAGATGTGTCATTTAGATTCTTGAACGGAATAATGGCAAGAGTCCGTTCAGCCAACAAAACCAGATTAGAAATTCTGGCTTAGTTTATCAGAATACTTCTAAACAATTTCAATGTATGATGCCCAAGATTATATTCAACGAAGCTGATCTCTAGACACAGAACTATAAGCTTTTTTTAATGGAAACAGTGTGAACTCAGATTTTAAAGCATTCCGGCATTTCTAAAGAGTCCAGATTGTTCTTAACATTCATGCCAAATTATCAACAATTTAGAAAACTCTTGCCAAAAGTCATTCCAACTACAACTGTTTGGAATAGAGAGGGGTTTATTGATCTTTTCCTTTGCATAGCTCTTTTAAAAAATTTCATTGTGGAAATAAAGACCATGACAGATGTTAATTATTGCAATAGAAAAGGGAAGGAAGGGAAAGGAGAGGCAAGTGGGTATCAGGCTTAAATTTCAGGTGAAAGACTATTGCAATGCTGTTGTTAGGTCCCTATGTGGTAATACTGTTCTCATGATGTGACTTTAACCTGGCACTGCACTTGTGTCCCAACAAATTAGGGAAGCTGGCTCAGCTGGTTGGTACACAGCTCATTATGGCACTTTGAGTGGCATAATTTTCACAACTCCAAAGCAAATTGGAGTCCTCTCAGAAACACAGGTATCATATGCTAACAAATCACTTATCCCAGAGGCCACCTTTGACTGTTCTTCTGAAGAATAGTGAATCATGATCTTTAGGAAAACTTAATGGCTGTGATCTAATTTAGCAGCTGGCTTATATTAGTTCATATTTTTAAGGACAGAGGTTATAACAACAAGATCTTGTGTTATTTGATTTATTCAATTAGGTAACATAGCTACCTTAGTGGTTCTGTAACAGTTTGCTGGGTGCTGGGAGTGTTATAATTTCTTTCTTCTCGGTAATACAAAAGAAGGCAGAGTAGTAGAAAACAGAAGAGGGATAAGAGAGGGCAAAATAGGAACACTGTTACTGAGAAACAAAGAGAAATTACAAGGCATTAATGATAGAGATGCAGTCTGAGTCAGAGTACTTTAGGGCCTTGAAAGCAACAAGTAAAAAATTTAAACCTGATACACCAGGCAAAAGAAAACAGAGAACATAAAAGACAAGTGTGTGTGCTAATATATAAACACACTTGCATGATGCACATGTTTATAGAGCTTAGGGCTTAAACAAAGGATTTTTCCTGCCTAGCCAACACTCCACAACATTGCATTCTCTATGATAAAATGCAATGATAAAATTTGTGAATCTTGTAACAAGCTAATGAACAAGAGCATTTATTTCAGCTTTTACATGATTAAGGGTGCTCTTATTTCTACTGTATGATTATATGCATTTGTATTGAGGAATTTTAGTTGCATACAGTTCTCATTAATATAGCAGACAGAATTTGGCTTATAAGCTATAAAAGAAGTTAAATATGTTCTAAGGTATAAACTACATTAACCACAGACCTGAAAATTTCTCAAAAGCACTTATCTTGATATGTCTAATATCCATAACATTAAATATTTGCTTTTTCATGCAAACAGATTCTGCCTACTAGGGGAATGAGAGGGAGAAGGCTGGTGGGTTGTTTTGAAGTGAGAAAAAGTGGCCTATGTTTTTTTTTTTTTTTAATGCGACTTGGGCCAGCCAAAACTCACACAGGCTCAGGAGCTGCCAACAGCCCTTATCAAAGTTTGTAGCAGCTTCTCACGCGATTTACACACACGCACGCACAAATCCCCCTCTCCACCGAGCGGAGCTGTAGCTGCCCTGGGACCCTTTCTCCGGGGGACATCGCGAGCCTGCTCTCTCCGGAAAGCCTGGGGCTGGGAAGAGCGGATGAAGCTGGTCTTCTCTCCGGCTCCTACTCTCCAGAGTTCATCCAGACGCTCGGCAGGACGATTTAAGGACCCGCTCCGCCCCTGCTTCCCCCCGCCCAGGCAGCTGCGGGAGGCTCTCAGTCACACGAGCGGGGAGCGGGGGGGAATGAGCCGCTGCAGCGGCGGCAGCAGGAGGAGGAGGGCAGGAGGGAGGGCAGGAGGCAGGGCACGAAGGAGGGAGAAAGGAAAGCGGGCAGGTGACACCGCGCTGGGCTGCTCCGGCTGGGCGGGCGCGGAGCGGGCGGCAGCGGCCATGCACGTCAATGGGAAGGTGGCTCTGGTCACCGGCGGGGCGCAGGGCATCGGCCGGGCTTTCGTCCAGGCGCTGCTGGGCAAGGGCGCCAAGGTACGTCCCGGGGAGTTTCCCTCCCCTCTGCCTGCAGCCGGCACCCGCTGGCGGGGGTGGTGGCAGCCCCCGGCGCTCGGCTCGGCGGGCGACCTGTCCGTCCGTCCGTCCGCCCTCCCGCCGGCCGCTCATTTTCCTCCCGCCCCGCTTAGGTAGCCCTGCTGGACCGCAACTCCGAGGCCGGACAGGACAGCAAGGCGGCCCTGGACGAGCAGTTTGAAGCGCAGAGGACGCTGTTCATCCAGTGCGACGTGACGGATCCGGAGCAGCTGAAAGGTAGGAGGGAGCTCAGCGGAGAGAGCTCTGCGGGACAGCCGGCGCCCGATCGCTTCTGGCGCGGACTCAAAACCCGCTTGCTCCTCAGCCTGCAGATGTGAAACGCTGCTACCAGCCTTACTACCACGATTTCACTTTGCTCCTTGGCACAGCGGAAAGAAAAGCCAAAGTCATTTCCATTGAGTGTTGTGGGTGATATTTTTGCATTAAAACCTCTGCAGAAGGTAATTGCTTTTTTATGAGTAATATATATAAACTTTAAAGCTCAGACTTGCTTTTTATGAGGTTTCAGTACAGATTCCAAGCTGCATTCCCTCGTCACAGGAGTAATAAATTCTGTGTCGAGTTGCAGTGCTCTTTACATACAGCACACTTACATTCATTGTGTGCGGCCAAAGCTGAAAGAACTGGCAAAAAGTGGCATGCTGCTTTATCATGAGGTTAACTATAGGGTAATAACATTTCACACACATTTTGGAGATGCATGGCATGAAAGCAGCTTCCCTGATGAATGATTTGCATTTTTGTTTTCACTTAGTGGATAAACAGTGTTCCCTACTGAGTATGATATAACATTGATGTACCTTCATAATATTTCATAACAGGCACATCACTTCATCAAAGTTTCATTATTAAATGGTGCATTCATAGCTAGTGACTCAGATTCAGATTTTGACATCTCTTTTGTCAGTGCCCTTTCCCCAGATTCATTTCTGCCATGCTAGATGTCAACACTTTGGGTCTGGTTTTGTTCATTATACTTCACTGGTCACTTTCTCAACAGTGATCATTGAGCATAGCCATTTCAGAAAACATTGCTGGTATTTCAGAATTCACCAGTACTGTCTGCTGTTCCAACATTGCATGATTATTCCTAATTCTATAGCTTTATATTGTCTATTTGTAAGAAAAATGCTGTATTTTAAGTCTGGGATATGCTGTAATCAGCAAAGTTTTTATCAGCTAGGTTGATGATTGACTTTTTCTCCAAGTGGGAGGAGTAAGGAGCAAGAAAAAGCATCCTAGGGGTAGGAATAACATGTGCTGCTGTGTGGGTGTTACCTCAGTGTGCCTTGTCTCCCACATCTCTGCTTTTCTTTAGTGCCAGGCGAGTGCAGGACCAACAGGGCGTGAACCGGGAGCTGGAGTGAGTAGGACAGGTCAGCAAGGGAGTTTTTGGAACCAAGGTAGTAGGAAAAAAACAATCAGAGTAAAATTGGTAGTGACCCTTGCAAAGAAAAAGAGCAAGAACAGGCGGCTGCTGCTGCTAATACCTCTCTAATCATTGCATTAATCCTGCTGCAGGTTTCTTACCATAAATTTGTAATCATGTCTCACAATCCTTTTGGGATTCTGAGCTAGTTTTGGTGGGTTTTTTTGTTGATTTTTTTTTTAACTATTTTATATTCATATTTTTTCACTTGCAATTGTGAGCTACTACTTCACATATTTAGAATAATTTCACATTTAGGGTTTAAAGGTTTTATCAGAGGAGTAGAGGAATCAAGTCCTGCACTTTATATTAAAGGTCACATGTGTGGATGAACTTCCTCTTTGTTTTAACTTTAGCTCTTACAGTAGGAAGAAAGTCCCAGTACTAGAACTAGTGTTTCTAAGTACATGAGGCTTATGGGCAAGAAATCATCTGCTTAATCAAATTTCAAGTCTTGCCTGTACTTTTTTCTCTGGTGGTTCTTTCACCTAATCCCTCACAAAAATCTCCTATCTCATCCCACTTTTGAAAAATCACCATACTTACTATTGCCTTCCAGGGACATTTAAGAAGCTCACATATAACTGGTGTTTGTGTTTGCATTATTTTCTTACCTTTCCTTTAAAATGGATCCTTCTCTTTAATTTTTCCTTTCCCACTCAATATTTCAAATCTGCTTTTAATTTTTTATGGTTCCATAAGCACTAATTAATGTGCAATGAAAACACAGAATTCTATGTTTGAAGAGGGAAGAATAAATGAAGGTGACAACTTCACTAAGGATTTACAAGATTCTTCCTTTCGTAGATAGGCAGTAGATGGGATCACTGTAGGCAGATAAACTTTTACCGGAAATATTCCAAACACAGATATGCAAAATATCTGGTCTTTTCTAAATATGTAAAATAGAAAACTACAGTTAGTCAAGTCTGTGTAAATTTAATTAAAAAATAATTTGCAAAAATAACTATTATCTGTGGGGGTTTTTGAAGATTCTTCAATAGATTCTTAATAGAATCTTCAAGAACATCTTTCTTAAGAAAGATGTTATTTAGCGAGGGGAATTAGTCAGTTTCCAAAATTTGGAAGATAAATATGGACCCAAATTGTATTTATTTTACTGATTCAAAATAAGTTAAATACACACTTCTGCTTCTAATAAAGCCAAAGGTTTTCATTTGCCCTTGCTGATGGAGAATTGGAAAAATAAGTGACAGAAGAGTTGAGAAATCAGAGAATGAATTGGCAACAAACATAAGAAAAGAAAAAAAAGGCAGACATACCAAACCAGAAGATTTATTAATATTACAATATTCTAGTGTAGGATAAGAATATTAGAAAAATCTGTACCATAAAGGCAGGTGGACAAATAAAACCTGTCCCATCAGCTGCCCAGCTCTTGTTTTGATCACAAGATGATTATGATGGACCTGTAGCATTGAGGCAAAGAAAAGGCTAGAGCAGGAAAAGCTTTGTAAACCCCTGAAACTGCTGCAGAAAAAGATAGATGTTTGGAAGCTGATGCTATGCACCTGATTGACCTGAAGGGCCAAGCACTAAAGATCAGAGAAGGAAGATGGTCCTGGAATCACCTTTCAGTGCAGTAATTTCATCAAGGCCTACCAAGAGTAATTTTGGTATACCTGAAATACTGTTGAATTTTAGTCAAATACCAAACCATGTTTTTTAAAATATTGGGGAGGTGGTGTCTTGGTTTACATAATAGTAAATATTTAGTGCTGAGAAACAATATTTGGAGGGGAAAACAAGCAAATTATATATCCATGTCAGAAAATGTCCTCAGTCCTGGAACATCTTAGTCTGGAATGAACATCTGGAAGTCATCTCATCCATCTTGTCAAAGCAGAGCCAGGCTTGAGAAGTTTGCTCCTCATTATGACATCATCATGTTTTTCTATACACATCTTTTATCTCAGTTCTAACACTGTCACCTGGGAAAACACAATGTCATTGTGGAAGTTTCCCAGTTCTCATTTTGAAATTCTTTGGAAGACAGGTCATTATTTTTATCCCCAGAATAAAAAAAAAGGAAGATTTGAATTTGAGAAACACATTATTAAAGTTACCTGAGAAGTAGGATATATTACAACTTATCCATAAATAGATACATCTAAACAAGAATCATGATTAATTATTTGTAGTTGAAATATTCATTGTCAGTTATCCATGAAATAAAAACTATGTTCTTAGGATAAATTTGGACTGCATTAAGAATTTTTTTCTGAACAGTTGAAACTTCTGTTTTTCATTAAAAATAGATGGTGTCAAATCTTTACTTTACGAGCTATACCAAATTGCTACAAAACAAGCTATAAATGCCTAAGTTATGTAATTGGGGTGCCAAACATCCTATCTAATACAAAATGTATAAGTACTAAGAACTTACAGCTCCTGTTATCAGACTTTATCAAACTGAATGAAAAGGAAACAACATTATCTTAATCCTCCCACTTTCCCTAAATATTTCTGATGTTGGTGCATGTTAGATAAAGTATTTAATTGCATGTTGCTCACTGTTTAAGAAAATAATGAAGACATATTTGTATACTAATAAACCTTTAATTTTTATGGATGCATTGTATTTTTATATCTTACTTTCCAAAGTTCTAAGAAATGTCTCTCTTGGATTTTACTATAGGTGCTTTCAAAAAAGTAACTGAACATTTTGGAAGGCTGGATATTGTGGTCAACAATGCTGGAGTGAACAATGAGAAGGACTGGGAAAGCACTATACAAATTAACTTGGTAAGCATTATCTCTTTTCTCCTGTCTATATTTCAGTATTTAATGCTGGAATACAGTTAACAGCCTGTGGCTTGTGTAGATTTTGCCAGATGACAGAACATTAACTATTGGATTGGCAAGTAGAGCTATTGAAATAATCACCACATAACTAGTGTGTTGTGGGTCCCTAAAATTGTCTGAGACATATAGCACTGTGTAGAGGTGCTTGGATTATCAATCACCAAGCATTCCCTTTCTAGGAGATCAAATTATCTCCCAAATAGGTGTAAGAGCTGACTGCCCAAGGCAGTAGAGCTGCATCCACAGGAGGCCAGTCTGTTTATATGAATGTTTTAGAACATTTTAGTTACTAATGAGGCTCGGCTGGCCTGCATTAGAGTTACCATTTGGTGACACTACAAGTAAATTTGTTCAGCCAAGACCTCCACACTTTCCTCACCACATGGCAGCATAAAATCTGAGTTTTAATAAAGGTCACTTCACCATCATCACTGGTAAGGGGCACACTGCTTAAGGGCACTTACTCCCTAAAATCCAGTACATTCAACAAGCCTGTAAAATTAATTTTCAAACAGTTACCACTTTGATATTATCTGGTATCTCATCAGATGAAACCACAATATCTGTTTCTCAACTGAAAAGTTTTTAATGTGAAGTACTCCACTAGGACATCTAAGCTCCAAAGAATTACTTTTACAGCATTAATAGAATTTCTAGGTTAATGAAATTCGGCTTGTAACCTACCATCTGTGAAGTCCTAATTCAATGGTTATTCAACAAGTCACCCCATGATCATACTTACTGCAAAGGAAGTAGCAAAAGGAAGCTTTGAAGAGTAAAATGTGGAGTTTTCTCATTTGAAATTTGTTGTGCAACAAGAAAGCTCAGAATATGAAAATTAGGTGTGTTTTTGTCGAAAACTTTAAAGACAAAGATAGCCATCTTTGACTACTAATGCCTCCAAAAAACCAAATTAACAAAATAACTCCAGGACAAATAATATAATCTATATGTGAGACAAGTTACAGAAAAATTAATGAGAAAATCAGTATTTGAAACAAAAAGTATTTAATTTTCATAATGCCTTTCTCTTCTTGTCTTTATATCTATGCCTTATGTATTCTTCAAGATTTAAGTACATATATTTCTTCCTCTTTATTTAATTTCTACAATGTTCCAAAAAATTAAACATTAGGAAACTTCATATTGTGAAGTAACAGTAGTTTGTCATCTTCAGCAATAGGCAACATCTGTTATCTCTTAGTACAGATCCCTTGAATGTAAAAGAAGACTGTGTTCTAGATGACTTATTTCTCTTTACTTTTTTGCCTGGTTTTAACAAGATACAAGTTAATGTAGGTAGCCATCCACCTGTCAAATTTGCAAGCAGAGATAATTAGTCATCACTGGAAATACTAAAGTCCATGTGAGAAATATGTTTGACTGTGATGCTTGCTGTCAAGGTAAATATCCTCACTTAGAGTGATATCTTAATATTATTTTTTATGCCAAGAGCTTCAAACGAAAGATGCTGAGATCCTCCTCCTCCTACTATATTGCAGAAGACACCAAGCTGGCTGGGGGGTTGGTCTGCTGAGGGGTCAGAAGGCTCTGAAATCAAGTGAAGTGCTGATTCCTGCACTTTGGTCACAACAACCTCATGCATCTCTGCAGCCTTAGGGCAGAGTGGCTGAAAAGGTGCCCGATGGGAAGGACCTGGGGGTGCTGGTCAACAGCAGCTGCATGAGCCAGCTAAGCCCAGGTGGTCAGGAAGGCCAATGGCATCCTGGCCTGAATCAGCAGTAGTGAGGCCAGTGGGACCAGGGCAGGGATTGTCTCTCCGTAGTCAGCATTGGTGAGACTGCCCCTCAAATGCCATGTTCAGTTTGGGCCCCTCACTACAAGAAAGATGTTGAGGTGCAGGAGTGTGCCCCAAAAAGGGCAACAAAGCAGTGAAGGGTCTTATGAGGAACAGCTGAGGAAGATGAGGTTGTTTAACCTGGAGAAAAGGAGGCTCAGAGGAGCCTTATCACTCTCTACAATCACCTGAATAGAATTTGTAAGAAGGTGGGGGACAGCCTCTTCCAGGCATGAAGTGATAGGACAAGAGAAAATGGCAAAAGGGCTGGAGGAGGTTTAGATTGGATATGAGGAGAAATTTCTTCACCAAAGGGGTTATCATGCACTGGAACAGCGTGCCCAGGAAAGTGGCTAACTCACCATCCCTAGAGGTATTTAAAAGGCCTACAGATGTGGTGCTTGGGGTTATGGTTTAGTGATGAATTTGGCAGTGCTCAGCTAACAGTTGCATTTGATTATTTTAAAGGTCTTTTCCAATCTAAACAATTCCATGAATCAATTTTTCTTTTTTTCTTATTATAAGTAATTGAGCAGAAGCAGAAAATAGGTGGTCTCAAAATCTGAAATCTGAGTCTTAGAAATGTACATATGCTTAACTATCAAGTTAGTCCCCTATTTTTTTTTCTCTAAGGGAATATTGTACAGTTTACACATTATTATATATGTGTAAATGTCCTAATGACCTAATACAGAGTTGAAGGTTGAAAAATTTTATAAATATGCGACTGGAAGAACATCTAAAATGATCAGAGTAGAAGTACAGTTATGTGGGTTAAATCAAAGCCACTCTTAAGATCCAAATATCTCCACCCACCTATTGATTTGATTATTCTTTCCCTAACACCAAGTCAACTAACTAGCTTATCTTCATAACATTTCTATCTAGTTACTGTAATTTCTGTAAAGCAAGGTATAACACTTTGTATTTTTGGTTTTTTAATTCTAACAAAAAAAAAATAGCTAATGCATGTAATATCTTCTGTGGGTTGGTCCTATAAAATTGTTTCTTGTAGAAAGGAGCGAAATATATATGAAATACATTCTTTTAAAATGTCTCGATTTCCCTCTTGTAGGATAGTTTAGGTATTCTTTGTTTAATTCCTAAGAACATAAATAGCTGCTATAGCCACAGAGTGTGATACACATTATGCACGTAATTTTTTTATTTTAAAAGGGGAAAAAAATCTACATGCCAGTCGTTGTCTTAGTGATTTCATTTATATCTTGATATAACAAATATTCCCTGCCCCAGTCTAAAGTACAAAGTACAAAAGTAGAGCAGTACGGAGCAAGATAAATCAGAACAAACACCTCTGGGGTGTGTTTGTTACAGCTAAAACAGTTCACAGAACTGGTTGGTCTTCAGGAACGTTTTTATAGAAGTGCAAGGAAGCTCTGTGATAGTACTGCTTGAGAAACCATGAAGAAAAAGTTTCAAAAAGTGGGACTTAATTTGGAAGAAAAATAGAGTAAAACACAATTCCTACTTGTATCCATTACAGTTTCCTGAGAGTGAGAAAAGACAACCTGATGAAGTCAGGGATAGGGTGTAGGAAGGAGTACTGACTACTAAAATGATATTTCTATTGCAGTGCTTCCCACCATTTTGCTATATTTTGTGCTAAACATCCATCTTTTCATTACTTTACTAATACAGCTATTATTTTTTTACTTAAGTATTCCAGCAAAGCCATCTAGTCCTCACCTCAAAACTCCAAATCTCATGGTGTTTACTTGATTGATATCAGCTTGATCATCAGAGGATTCAACTAGTGATACTCATTCAAGGGTACACTCTTGCCATTATGGCACATAAAGAAATGCACTTGGCAACCATACAAGAATTCCATTTTAAAGAGATATTACCAGTGTAGTTTCAGCAGTCTGTCACACACACAGATTTGTGCACAGAATATCACAAGGGTGTATGACACATAAATTCTTAAGGGTCCTACCTACAGTCCTCCATCATGACAGTCTTTATTGCATTCATAAAAATTTTTGCTTAAGGGATCCAGAAATTTTATAACCTGACTTTTTTTCATCTTCAAATCCCTAAAGCAATAAAAGGGCCCACATCTTTACGAGCCTTGAACATGTATGTTATTTAAACACAATTGGGTGTTCTAAGAAGCTTCAATAATTTTATCTTGTGTTGATGTGGCTTTCTGGAACGACTGTAATTAGAGTGGCCACTATAATTAGTGTCTTTTGTCATTACAAATGGACTTAGCACATTTCACACGAAAGACAATCCCCCAGATTACACACAGGGTCTCTTTTTATGCTCATGTCAGAGGCTTCTGAAAAGTGACATAAGATGCAGTATACAGTTAAATGTATCAGTACTGGTACCTATGCTTACATTTTAAATATTACCTGAATTCTTTATGTGGCATTTTAACCACCTTACTGTTTTATTATGACAAAAAATTAATTTTGTATAAATGTTTAAACCAATTCCCCAAATGAATTTATGAAAAAATTTGAAAGCAAAATCACAACTATCTCCTATTTATGTGACAATTTTGTAGGCTTTAACACATTCTGGCAAAACTTTAAATTGCAGGCCAGAATCTGGGCATATCAAAACACTCCAGTTATGTGGAAGTCAATTATTTAAGCATTATCCAGAAGTAAGCAGAATTCAAATGCACACATAAAGTTTCTTCAGGTGCATGACAGTCTTATTCTTCATTACTAGGCAAAATGTAGAAACATGCAGCAATTCCAAGTTTTACATTTTTGTGAGTTTGCACAATTTCTTTCCATAAGTGGCAGAAGTAACAAATTTCATGCATTTATGAAAGTCCTTTTCTAAAATGAAGGCTACCAACACCATGGTTGGTCCCTGCAAAATACTTAAATTTGAACTACAGAAAAGATCATGCACCACTGTACATTTATGTGTGACTCCTTTCAATATAGCTCATGGTGAAATACATGTTCCAGCAACTAGCAAACCTTGCAAAATCAATGTTTGCCTATCAGTGGGGACTTGTTTCTCGGAAGGACAATTAATATTTCAGCAGAAGACAGAAGGATAACTAAGCAAACGTCAGAAGTGATTCATTGAATTTATTTTTGTGACAATGGCATCATGATCATCAAAAGGCTGTTCCACTGTGCAAGCTATAAAATGGAGTATGTGGCAACCTTCTTCTGGTCCATACACCTTGCTGGCCTTTCCCAGCATACCAGGAGAAATGAGAAGGACTGAACTTTCATCCCAAAGTAATGTAACCTGGACACATAGCTGGATTCAGCAGCTGGAAATAACCACTAGGTCCCACACTAGAGACAATGGCAAGCATCATTTCTCAGTGCTAGCAACAGAGAAAAAACCAAAACAAGCAGTGCTATCTGTAGTAGATGAAATGGCATAGGTGACTGATTTACTAACAAGTGGCTACCTCAATGGCTTACTTACCTATTCTTCAGCATCATTTGATGCCAGAGGACTAAATGCCTAGGGGTAGATGTGGCCAAAAAATGAGAAGTGACACTTACCTTGCAATTAGTAGCAAAAGGATCAATCCTCTAAGAAGGATCCATAAAGAAGCCTCTAGGTGTAATTATTTTTGCTGATTATACTGTATTAGGAAGGACACAGTTACTTACCTTAATAGCACAACAAGCCAATGAAATTTTTGGCTTATGGTTTTAATGCATGTTTACAGTAACCAGCATTGAAGTATAATGAAAACCAAAGGTTTCCAACTGAAAACGTAAGACCAGCTATCAAAATGGAATACTATTCCTATGTCCTTCAGGAATGTTGGGGTGTATTGAATGAGGAGAGGGAAATAAAGGAATCTGCACCATAAAAAACTGAAGCATAGTGTTTCATTCCCTCGTTGTAACAGAGCTATTGATTTGTAGCAAGTTATCTAATCCTGCTATATATTCCTTTCTCCTTTCTGCTTCTTCCTCTCTAGACTTCTTGTTTTCCACAGTTGGATTTGGAAATTCATACTCAAGAGCTTAAAATTTTATTTCATATAGCAATCAAACTAACCTATACATAGGAATGCCAAGGAACTTGCATGCTTGCTCCAACTTGTCTACATCCTAGAAAATCTACATTAAAAAAAAAAAGTCCCACCTTCCTGTCCAACAGCAAAATGGTAAAATTTTCCATGGATATCACAAGCAGCACTTTTAGTTTCAGAATTTTGAAGTTCATCTTACACAGTTAACAAAGCACTTTAAAATGTTTGATTTACAACATCACTCTATGATAGGCAAATGATCTTGGGTCAAATTCCAGCTCTGTGCTAACCTGCTTTATGAAACCACAAGTTAGTGGTTCTTTCATTTTTATTCAGTGCCCCTAGTACTGAACTATCTTAGTTCAGGAACCTACATAAAATGTTACTATTTTGTTTTCTCAAAGGAATTCATATTACCATATCACCTTGATATCAATATAGTGCTCATCTTCAGCACTGAAGATGCTGATGTATTTTCTCAGCATGAAGTACCAGATGTATCTGACAAGTGGTGGCAAGCAAAACCTTATTAAATAGCTGTGAGAAACTATGTCAGTTGGAAGAGCTGCCCTGAAACACTAGGAAAAAAAAGCACTGTGTACTCAGTTACTTTCAAAGCAATTGTCACTTGAAAATGATGATGATTAATGATGCCCTGGGCACCATCACCAAAAAAACACTTTTTTTAAAATAAATAAATCTAAAATTAAACACAAAGTATGAAAGCTGACCAATATAATGTTGGAATAGAACAACATTGTACACATTGGCTGATATTGGTTCCTAAAGGTGGAGAAAATTAATTAGTGCTCTACTGAAGACTCTCAGCCTAATTAGGATCAGAGTTTCAATATATGATTTTTTTTAGAATGATAAAATAAAAGCTATACAGCGAAAGGACACATAGAAATGTGAAGAATCAAAGATTTTTTAAGTTTTAGTTCTGATTTTGACACTGGTGACTAAATTGCCAGTGAAAATGTAATGATATAAGAAATCATTGAATAAGTTACTGATAATTTATTCTCAAAAGCAGCTGTAAATATTTTGAGTATATGCACAATTATTTTGCAATGTTTACCATGACGTTAGATACCATATTGGGTTTATTACTGTAGGATACTTCAGCATGTCTGATCTCTTTAAATTTAAATCTGTAAATTAATGCTAGGACATATTACCACACTCACCACTATAATGTTATTTAAAAGAATCCAAAATTTTCTGCTAGCATTTGAAGAGTAAAACTGCCTCCCTTGAGAGCACACTCAGACCTCCAGTGCACCTTAATGGCCTATCTTCATTATGTGCTGTAGTAAAACACTGTATATTGGTAAGAAAATAAACAGCAGTGTTGCTGAAATATCATATATTTGTCAACATCCAGAAGAACAGTAACTTAGATTATTTTCTGAATTCAAGGATACTAGTATTCCATAGCCAGGATAAAAACAAAAACAAAAAACCCAAACAAACAACAAAAAAAAGAGGTGAGAGTCAGCTCTACCAATTTTTTATTTACCTACATTTAGTTACAAAGCTGATTACTTTGACGCTCTTTGTTGACAGATTTATGAAAAACCCTTGAGCTAAATGCAGTTGTAAACAAAGAAGTCATAAAAATTCAGCTCTAAAATGCCTTCCTGTACAAAGTCTCCCAGCATATTTTCATCTTAAGCTGAGTCAGACAATTTTTTTTATTATGTAATTGTAAATTTAACTTTCCCAGAATTTTTATTTAATAAAAAATCTATAAATTATTGTTGGTTAAAAGCCTGGGATTAAATTATTAGTCTTAAAAGAACAACCGGGGAACTGCACAATCATTTTATTGAAAGGAAATGACAGATATTTTCATCATAACCTAAAACCAAAATTCTGGGTTCAGAAAACACATGCATTTTGAGAGGACTTGAGAGAGGTGGATTCTTTCAAGAGAATGGGAAATCCAACACACAATAGAAGAAAAATGATCAGAGTGCAGGCAGGTTCTTCTCACCCTGGGTATGTGGTTCAGAGTTTACCTGCAGAATAATTCTGTATTTTATCAGCCCAAACATCATTAATAGCCATTTGACCCAAGATCAGCCACACTCAGTGAGGTTTTTGTGAGGATCACAGGTGAGGATTACAGGGCAGGTGTAAGGGGCAATATCCAGATGAAGTCTGCATTTGTCTGGGACACCACCTCTCACAATGCCTTTATGTAAAGAACATGTCTCCATGTTGAAGAAATATTAAGTTGAAGAAATATTAAGTTAAACGATTCCAGAGGGAGAAAAAGAAAAATACAGTAAGTTTGATTGGACAGACAAGCTACCCTCTTTTTTCTTGGTTTGTAATTGTGGTTTGGCCAAGGACTCATCTAGCTCTATTATCTCTGAATTAGAAGGAATTGAAAAGCCTTCAAGGAGCCCCAAGCTACTTCCTTCTTCAGCTGATTTATTTTCTCTAATTATCCTAAGTAGAATTCTCCTTTTCTGCTCAGCAGGCTAAGCCACTGCTCCAGGGCATGACAGGACCTGCACCTGCTCTCCAAAGACAGCATTAACCCCTTTCTTCCTTAAATATCTTCTGTACAGCCTCTCATATATATACCTATATATATATATGTATATGTATATGTATATATATATTAGAAAACACACTCTGCTCTTTAGCCCAAATCTAATTTTGGTTGAGGTGCCAATAAGTTTATGTTCAGAATAAGTATGTACATTAACAATCTTGGTTTAAATAAATCAAACTTACAAGTAGCAATCAACATTGAACAGCACTAGATCAACCTTTATAAGGCCTCTGCTACTTTCCAGGACATGCAAGAGAAATCTGATTTAGTTTTGTATGTGTCAAAATACTGAAGACAATACTTTTGAAAGTTTCTGTTAAAGCATGTAATCAACATCCTTTTTAAATTAATCAGAATAATTATTTTTAAATGATAGCTTAAACAAGACTTTCCAGGATAAAAAAAAATGGATTTTTTTTTGTTTAAGAAAATTTAAAATATTATTTCAGAATTTTGAAATATTCATATTTTGTGGAGTTTTACACTATTCTGGGAAATAGATATTCTGAAAAAATATTTTTATAAAAATATCTCATTAAGTGCTGAAACTATAGAAAATGAGAAAAGCTGATTCATTATCAAGATTCCAAAGCAAACTTTGTAATGAGTTTTCAGGTTGTTGTATCTCTGTCAATGGGTAACCTCATGTAAATTGAAAAATCAATCAGTCATATTAATAAAGTTGGACATGCACTCTTCCAAATCTGATTCATAGTAAAACCAAAAAAGCATGAGGAATAACTGAAAATAAATTAGAAGTACTGCTTTATATTTTGTAACATGCATGTCTAAAAATATCAGCTAATGGAAATGGAATATAATACTCATCTCAAAATTATTCCAATTTTGCTTTAGGAATTTAGATAGTGACAGAAAAAATAGTTAACATTCTGATTTTAAAAGATTTTCTCTTTTTCCCCCCAGTTTCTCCAGTCACTATCCATTAGGTTTTAGGCAAATACAGATTCTTCACTGTGGTTTCTTTAATGGGAAATTTCTGTCTCCATCATTCTGCAGACCTTCTCTGGTCAAAAATATTGAAATATTCATGCACGCTTCATCTTTTGGACATCTTAACTTATTTGGGTCAATAAATAGCACTAGAAAGTTATAAAGTACCAATGAAGTTCTCATTTAAAAGCTGAAATAATATTTGCAGAAGACTAAAAGTGTCTCAATGTATTTTTCCATTTTAAGTAGAAATTGTAAAGCAAATATGAAATTCTTCCAGACAGAGCTAAAAAAAATTGGTAAATAGTTATGGAATTCATCACTATTGAGTAATACTGGAACATTTCTCCAAAGTTATTATCTTCCACCAGAAACCATATCTGCTGCCTTTTTCTTACTATTTGTTTCACTCTCAGGAAAAGTGACTTTCTGGGAGAAACTCTCTTATGATTCCCTCAGCAGGCTGGGAACCCGAGGCTTGGTGTGTCTTTGGACATGGCAGTTTAAAAGTCTGAAGCTCAGACAGAGGAATCTCAGCAGAATTTCTGACTGCAATGGGGCTCAAAAACATATTTTAAGGAATCAAGATGAAACATATAGCTCTTAGAAATTTTTTTTTCCTTGAAGTTCTGTCTTAAAAAAAAATAAATGTTTGTAAAAATCACAGCTAATAATATGCTAACAACATCTCACATCTCTTATAATGCCTCTTTTACCTTCTCTGTATTTGTCTGTGGTGGCTAACTTTCATTTGAGAGGAATGGTAAAACTCCTGCAACTTTAGTCAGAAAATAATACACATTTTTAATATCTTTGGACCAGAAATATATCATGGTACTTAATCCTAAAAAGTGTGAATTTCTTTTGACTTGAGCCAAATGCAGTTTTAAGTGTTAATGTTATCATCAGATAAAGTCAGTACATTTTTTATAATATAGAACAGGCTATCTCAACAAAAACGATGGTATTTAAATCAGTTCATCCGCCACTTATATTTTTAGTTATGAGTTTCATCTGTAAATTGTTTACTCTTTATTTCATTTCCTTCACAGCTCTTATTCCACATTTCAATATTTTAGTTTGTTTATTTATATCTTATTAAGAGAAATAAGTAAACTGCTATGCTTCTATCTATTGCAATTATGCTTCTGAAGTTACTGAGTTGCAATATTGTAGAGTCTCTCTGTGCTTAAAAACTTCAAAGTATAAATAAGATCACTGGTAAAACAATACAAGTTCTGAGCACCACAATAAAAGCAAGTTTCAGTTTGTAGAAGCACAATAGATATATTGAATAACATAAATAATTCAGTAAAATAATTTGAAGAGTTTTGTGTACCTTCAATAATTCCTTCCTCTCTATACCAGACATCTGTGATCAGAGGAACCTACCTTGGCTTAGAATACATGAAAAAAGGAAATGGAGGTGATGGAGGAGTAATCATTAATATCTCATCCTTGGCAGGTGAGAAAATTTTCTGCATAAACAAATTCTGGTGGGTTTTCTTCAGAAGTAAATGAATCATACTGATCAATCTTACTTTCTATTCTTTTTATGGCCCTCTCCTCTTTAGCAATATTTTGAACTGGTTTTCATTGTAGCAATAGAAGGAATATCAGACAACTGCAAATTTCATTTGTATTTTTAAACACAATTGAATTGAAAAAAAATCAGTAACCTATCAGTCTTGTATTTAAAGACTTGAGTTTGATGTAAATTCCTCCATTCTACTCCAGAGGAACACAAATCTGAGAATCTCTAAGGCTAGACTGTCCTAGTTTATTAACAAACATTGTCATCCACCCACTCTGTTCCTAGTCCTTTCAGCTGTGATCTACCTGTACTTGAGAAGTCATAAAATTAACACTCATATTTCACCAAGCTTCAGCAAGCACTCTGCTCACTACTTATCTATTCTATAACTATATTTCAATTTATTGGTATAAAAATTGAATTCTATGGATCCTACATCAGTTGGGGGTAATGCTGCCCCATTGTGAGGCAGAATTCTGCACCATTTCCTGTAGGTATACTCAATGTTTCAGTCACTGGGCTCCCAGCAAAAAAGCACAGCTGAGGGGGAAACTGTACATGGAGAATGAAGTCACCTGACAACCCTCCTCAAAAATTTTGTGGAGTAGCATTTGCATTCTCTCCTTTTTGTTTGGAGAGGTTGTTCTCTTTCTACTGTCATACTGCCTGTGAAAAATAATATGATACCTGACACTAGGATTGTCGGAGGGGTTTTTTTGTGTCTGTGCAGATGACCAAATTCTAGTCATTTCATTCCAGCATATTCCTATGCGATTTAACAATGAAAAGCTGTTAAGATAGCACCAGTTAAGATAGCACCAGCTACAGTTAATTGATTGTGCACAGGTGTGGATGTTCTGAGTAGTTTTAAATTCTCCTATAAACCTTAGCTTTTGTGACAAAATGTCCAGTTCACCCTACTGACACAACGCATATGGATCTTGAGGATCTGACTTAATGTGTGCAGGTCTCCAAAGGGTGAGAGTGTCTTATTAAAAGATTCCATATACCTTTTACTCAGCATTTGTCATACTGACTCACACATTGCCTACTGGCAAGTTTGTCTTTATAGGCTGAAATGGACATTGTATTGGGTCCAAATTAACCTGAAGGAAACTGCTGTTTCAGTGCAAGAGGTCATCAACACAAGTAAAATATTAAACGTATTTGCAGAGACACTGATGCCCAAGGCAGTGCTTAAGAAAGGGTAGGGCTAGCAAGTGGCTTGATTCCTTTTCCTGGTCTCAACTGAACACAAAATTATTTTGTTTTTAAGATCTAAAGGCTTGGCTGTTCTGTTTGTTAAGAAAAACAACAATATCTTTGCTTTGTTTGGTTTTACATGGCTTGTGTTTAACAATTGTTTCCAAGGTCATAAGGAAAGACACACTTTAAAAGCTAACATATACTAATTTTTATTCCTTATTTACTTACTGCTATTTGTGCTTTGTAATTGTAATTCTCCTTTCCAGTCTGAAGGTCTAAGTCCTGCAGTTTATTCCATATATGAAAGACAAACTTCATTGGCTTGCTTAACATCCCCTTCAAGTGTTTTCTCAGAGCTTCAAGTGTTTTCTGTTGATCATTAAACTTCTGAGTGGTTCTGATCCCCACTGTCCAAGCTCTCTGTAAGATACAGACAGCAAACCTTCCTATGTCTTTCTGAGCAACAAGAAGAGTTGTACAAAGTGTTTATGTAAAATTCAATAATACTTCCTTTGCACATTAATTAGCTACATTAATATTAATCAGTACATCACCATGAGAATTTGCCAGTGATTTGGACTAGTCACAGAATCAAGCCTTACAGTATTACATTTCCAAACACCCATGGTACTACCGAAATTATTTCTTTGAAGTGGATGTTTAAAACTGTTAATTCAGTTGGATCAAAGCCAGAGTCTGTCTACCCAGTAGCAAGGTTTCCTTTCTTTAGTCTTGGCCCCAGACTTAAAATAGGAAGAGAAATTTGTGAGCACATGCAACAAGAACTCAACTATGTCTCAAAGCTACAAAATTTAATTTTATTCAATTTGTGCATTCATATCAAGAAGTAGTAATTCTGCTAAACTGAGATAATGAGAAATGTGTTTTACTTCAAATTTGGCTCCATAAAAAATAATTTCAATGATTGCAGAATTTTGCATTGGAGTAGACTTAATTTTCAAATTCAAGTATCAGTGGTTTAACTGCTCTCAACTTCAAACATTCAGATTCTGCAAACAGCTGGTTTGCCTTCCCTTTATTGAAAGTTTCAGCCACAAGAAATCTTTAAAGTACCTGTCACAGGACACAAGCTTTTTTAGGACCAGATCCTATATGTATTACAACAAAACTAAGCATTTGGTTACATCACCAAGCAAGGACTCTGTCGCAGTGATACAGGGGAGCAGAAGTGTCAATGGCTGTACAACTGAGGCCTTCAGCTCAGCATCATGACAGAGCTTCTGGTCCCTCCACTTTGTGAAAAGGAAAATGCTCAGCAGAATCTGCCAGAATGAGCTTAACAAGAATTAGAAGCTATTCCCTTCAGACTTCAGTTCACTACAAAAAAAGATTGTAGAAATGGCACGGCTTAGATTTCTGTTTCACCTTTGTTTTGCACTTGGGAATACTAAAATGATGTCATGGGGGTACACAGAGAGAAAACCAGAAAGGCCAAAATAAAGGCTAATAAATCTTATTCAAAGAAAGGAACTTACTTAAATCTCTAAGAGCAACACATTCAGTGGGAGAGCGTAACTGGGGAAAAATGCTTAATTCTGTTTTTATGAAAGTTCTTTCGTTTCTTCAAAGTGGAATGAAAGGAAATACTGGTTTCAGCAAAGCCTACTGATACAATTCAAACTTGTTGATAGAATTCTCCATCTCTAGTATTAATTTCTCAGGATGTGATTATTGAAATTATTGACCATGACAAATAAGGAGTTGTACTGAGACACCTGACACCATATCTTCAATGGTAGAGTGCTCTTGACACCAACAAGGAGAGTAGAGTATAAGCAAGGGCAAGAACTGTCTCTCTAAGCCTGCCAGGAACTGAGAAAAATAGAACAAAGCAGTGAACATTGGAGCACAGGATTATTGTTGGTCTGCTTGAACTGGCTTTGGTAAACCAAAGAGCATCTTGAGTCATCACAAAGTCATTTTCAATTCACCATGCAGCAACATCTAGAAAGAGAGAAAAGTTTAGCCAGGGCAGCACCCTTCTCCTCCCCATCTAAGAGAGATTAAAACACAAATGTATCACTTTCCAGAAGTACATTGACCCATCACTATCCATTTGAACACCCTCCTCTTCTACTCCACATTGTTTTGTGCATAATGGTCTCTAGTCTGTTTCACTGCCATTCTGCTTTGCATAAGATAATTAAATATTCATGGCAGCAGCAAATAGAATCCAGATTTTCTAACAAACGAATGCCCTAAGTAATATGTCAGGCACTCATCTCTGCTCACTGGTTGAACAAATATGTGGGCAGAGCAGACTCAATATGACACAGAGGTTTATCATAAATTTCCCTGGGACACACCACCAGCAGAGGCCCAGCTCCTCCTAGGACAAGGAAGTGGCTCAGAGCTGGGAAGCCTGCACTGTGCTTCTGAGTCCTGAACTCAAGCACAAAAGTGAGACAGGACTGTTATTGTTCTGTGCGAGGAATGCTAGGACTAGTCTTAGATACTTTATCCAAAAGTGAGATGATTTTTTCTTCCTTCTCCACTTCAGCAAAGATAATTTCAACTAGAAAAGAAGTGGTTTAAAAAGAAAAACTGCTATCTGCTATTTGTTCTTCTCTTCCTGCCTAGTTATTCCTGCTGTCTTTGGCATTTAAGTCTTTGAACCTTATTCCACTTCATTATTGTGAACTGTGCCCTTCCTTTGTTTATTTCTTGATTTTGTTTCTCTTCCCTCTCAAGTAAGATGTGATTTTTCTTACTGTGGTTAAAAAATAAAAATAAAATTACTTCTAAATTCTTCTTCTGTGTTTCCCAGTAGACTTTGTCTGTTTTATTTCTGTTAGCTGCAGCCTGATTAGAATTTCATTTATTTGGAGCATGTAAAAGTACTTGACAGTTTGGGGTTTTTAAAAATAGTATTGTATTATTTCTAATGTGCCAATATCGCAATGTTTCCAATAAAGAATGGAAAGAATGGTGATCCTCAAAAGTCAACAGAAGAATATTAAACATTTGTTGTGATCACAACCCACAGGAGACAGTACAAAAGCCATTTCTTAAAGTGAATTCTTAAGCAGAAGCATAACACATTAATCCAAGCTAACCAAATAAATACAATTTTAAAAGAACAACCAGACAATAGGTAAAGTTCTTCATTTCCCATCATTTAACAGTGCTGCTTTCACAGGATCATCAAAGTAGCATTTAAATCAAGCTAAAACTTTGAAGCTGTCAGGTTGGTAATTAGAGCTTTGTGCTGTCTTACAAAGTTCTTTCTGTCAGACAAAATAGATCCCAGAGTAAAGAGCCCATGCAAGTCTGGCATATATAATTTTTCTGGCACATCCATACTTAGAGCTAGATAGCGAATTCTTCATCTCCACTGAGGTAAGTCACACACCTTCTTAAAAGTATCACCTTAACCTTAAGATCTGAAGTATGAAAGATAAAAAATATGAGTTATTTAATTTAGATTATTTCCATTATAATCAAACATTATGGCATTAAAATTACTATCCTGTTTTACAATAGCACATTCAGGAAAACATTTTATCCCCTAGCTTTCAGACAGGCTGAAGTTTACTATTCATAAGGCCTAATTTTCAGGTGGAACTACAGCACATATTTGGTCCAGTTCAGCTTTCATTGTACAGTAGAAATTTTTGGCATAATTGGCAAAATGAATATATGTTTATAGTCTGTCATTTCTTCTTGAATATCTTTTTGCCATCTACTCAGACTTACCAGAATTAGTTTCTTAGTTTTCTTGCAAAACCTCTGTTCTGTCTTCTCTCTCTACAACAAATAAAAATTTTGTGCTCTCCCACTCACACCATAAAGGTTTACAGTGTTAGCAGAAAATGTTTATTTTGCTTCTCCTATTCCCACACTTCCTCCTTGAACACACTGTAAATGATTGCAGGTATCCAGTTCACACTTTAGATATCAAAGCCTATCTAAAAGACTTTGCTCCTTAATATACTTTAAATACTTTACTCATTCATAGATGCCTCAAAAATCTCATTCTTGAGTGTTTTCTTCCAGATTGTGTCCTCTATTTTAAGTCATACTTCATAGATACAACTTTTCCTTTTAGAAGTTATGATTTTTTATTACTCTTCTTTTGCCTGCATATTTTTATTCATCTAATTTATTTCTTAGCCTATCCCAGATTACAAAAAAGAATTTTAAAATGTCTATTAATCCATTTTGTTGCATCTCTGTCACAAATACACTGCAAACCTCTATGCGTGTTTAAGGTAATCATAAAATAGGAATATGCCACATCTTCATTCAGCTACCTTTTTATTTTAAAGGACTCATGCCTGCTGCATTCCAGCCTGTGTACTGTGCCACAAAGCACGGTGTCATTGGATTCACACGGTCCATAGCAGTAAGTATGCATTTTCCAAAAGGGTCTCAGCAGCTCCTTGGGCACACACTTACGTTCTTCATGCTCCTCCTCTATAGCCACACAACTGGAACTGAGTTTATGAAAGAAAACAAAGTGTGTGAAGCAGTGGAGGTTCCCTCCTTTCACAAAGGGAATCTGAAGATGGAATAAGAATAGCATCTGTGTGTTTATGACCAATTTGAGGTTTGGACAACATAGAAGAAAGATGTTGTAAAGTAATTTAAGGACAGTAAGAGGCATCCAAAACCAAAATTCTAATCCAAGTTTTAAAAATATTTTTTCAGAACCCTGTCCCACTCATTTAACATTTTGGTTTCCTTATTTATAAATCAGGTCAATGACTTTTTAAATGATAAATAGACACTGAAGAGTAAAAAAGTTACTTGAACACATCATTATTTATTCTTACTGACTCTTAATACTCTGAAAATGAAAAATGACACATTCAGAATGAGGCATATAAGATGACCATATTATGAATTTCAGCCTCTACCTCCAAAACTTTCTAGTTAAATTGAACAAGCAGTGTAATAAAACAACTTGGAGGGAGAAAATGCAATTCCACTTTAATAGATGAATCTTAAAGATAATCTGCTCACATAAGGTTTCTAATTTGATTTCCAGAATTAAATACCTGAAATTATACTACCAGTTTATTAACATTAATTACACTCTAACGATATTTTATACCCCCATCCCCACACAAATAACTCCTTTTTCAGATTAACACAAATAGTATGGATAAGTGTTGCATATATCATATTAAACATATCAAGAACATGAGACCGAGTTTTCCATTTTTGTTTTCTCATTAGCAATATAAATATCACTATCTAAGCACAAAAGTAAATTAGAGGAAATGCTGTCTTTAAGGACCACGAGAATGCAGAGGAAAAAAAGAATAATAAACATACAGAACTACAGGAAAGCCACTACAGCCTGATATTGGGCAGGTCTGATACCTTACACCTATGACTTCAGTTTCTTGTCTCCCCAGACCAAAAGGGCAGGCTACCATGCCATGAAAAAGGCATGTATTTTACATAATAACTGAAAGGAGTCAATTAAATGTTAAAGTAAATAGAAAACAGTGCTTAACAGTTATGGTTATTCTTGGATATGTCATGCATAGTTCATCAGTTCTGTGCTACTTCTAAGAAACTTCACCCAGCTCACCCAGTTCATCCAGTTCATTCGACTCATACGTGGATGTTGATCAGACTTTTTTGCTACATGCACACTTTGGTAGAACCACAAACATGGGGTCCTACCTCTCCCAGAACAACTCGTGCTTCTTTCTTGCATCATGTTCCTGAGCTGCTTCCTGAAAGAAAATCAGTCCACAGGGACTTTCCAGTGGAGATGCTCAGTGTTAGATTCATACCTTGGCAGGGACAACAGAGCAAATAGAAAGGTTTAGCATTACAGTTGTAGGGATAGAGAACATATTGTATTTCTGTTGTTGTGAGGAAGGTATCTTAATACAGTATCTTAAAGATTATTTTATTTATTTTAGAGTTTTATTTTAATAAAAAAAGCCGCTATAAGATTGGAAGCATACATTTGGGAGAACCTTTTCTTGTTTTTGCTTAGAAGAGTTATATCATTACCCTAGGATACTGTCAAAGACATGCTAAAGAGCACTAAGAACAAAAAGTATTGAGAAAAAAAAACCAGCTTCATGGAAAGAGTTCTGATTTCTTGTAGAAGTATTCTCCTAACAAAATAAATGTGGTTTTTGTTTTTTTTTCCCAGCAATCTAGTATGATTACTAGAGAAAACATGCTTCAAACTTATTTGTTAAAACAATCAGTAGTAACAAAATCTCCTTACTTAGCAAGACTGAAAAGTACTTTGTGGTAAATTTCATTCTTTGAAAATTTGCTTACACAATACTGTCTTAAAATGCTGATGACAAATGCCTACCCCTTTCTCTTTTCTAGTTAGCTGCTAACATGGACAACTACGGTGTGAGACTGAACACAATTTGTCCAGGATTTGTCAACACACCAATTCTTCAGTCAATAGATAAAGAAGAGAATATGGGACAATACTATTCATACAAAGATGAGATAAAAAATATGATGCAGTTCTATGGTGTGATGGAGTAAGTCAGATACTATGTGGGGTTTGCACTTTGCTGATGAAGAACAAGGACACATTTTTAGCAAAATTAAACAGAAGGGAAATATTGCCTCAGATAAAAGACTGTCAAATGCGTTATCTGTATAGAAAGAAAAAATTGCATATATATAAGACTATTTTAGGAGCACCATCTGCACAGTGATATATCCCTTTATGCATTCACATTTCCCAGCAAAGTCTAAATCAAATTAGCAAGCTAAATATAGTGATTTTAGTTTTTAATAGCCTTTGGTATTCCTTCATGAATTTGTTTAATCAAACTCGTTGTGAGATACAGGGTATATAATTTGCACAGAATTTTCACAAAACTGTCAAGTGAACCAAGACAGAAATCAGACCATGAGCTGACAAAACTGGATTAAGATACAATAGCAGCCATGATGGATCAGATCAAAGAGTTACCTGGCCCACTGCATCTTGCCAACAAAGGCCAAAAGCAGACAGCTTGGGCAGATTGTGGGAACATGGCAAGCATAAAGTGATATTCTTTAACACTTTCTTAGCTTCTAACAATTACCTTCCAAGATGCTTCTGCACAAAGGAAATTATATCATTGTGTTGTTTCACCTATACTTTATGTAAAATATTTTGTACCTATTTACCACAGCAAACAGCATGTGAAATTACCCTTTGTGCTAATTTGTATGTCAGCTCTGCTACAGAAGCAGGATAAATCAACAGCAAAGAGCTGCAGAGGATTGTGTAAGGATCACTTCTGTCCATTTCCCTGACAGAGAAAACTTTGATAGGAAGTCCAGTGGCAGCTGGATGTCCGCAGGCATTTATCAGAAACTAGAGCAAACAAATGATGATAAAAAGTAGCCACTTTAGATGTATGTACTGATTGAGAATACATATCTCCCTGAAACACTCATACCACCTCTGCTTTTCCTCAAAATACATTTGCTCAAATGCCTTTTTTTAAATTTTAAGATCTATAGATTTACATTTAGTTTCTTGTCCTTTTTACATGTTCTATTATAACATAACTCTGAAATAACTTTTTTTTTTTTTTAGCCCATCAATAATTGCTGAGGGATTGATAACAATAATTGAAGATGATACTCTAAATGGAGAAGTTATGAAGATCACAGCATCCCAAGGAATTCATTTTCACCAATATGGCCAAACACCTTTTACATCATCAAAGAGATAAATAATTGTTTTGGGCTAATTCCTTTTGGTTTTCCTCAAATAGAAAAATTTTTGAAAATATTAATTTTAGGGGAAAAAATATTAGAGTTGTTTCTAGATCAGTGACAGTGTTCAAACATTTGCATCCTAATAACAAAGAGATAGGTGAGAAAATCTGTTGTGGGAAGATGTTACCACACTATTCTGATTCTACAAGCACTAGTAACAGTATTTATTAGTAGAAAAAATATACTGATCTGAAGTCTTTTTTTATTATTGTTTAGTAGGAGGGGCCACTTTCTTTTCATTCTGGTTGTTCTGATCTACATACTCCAAGCATAGTTTAGTTGATCTGACTTACTTTGTTAACTGTCATGCCTGCTTATTTACATCTTGAATTCTTCAGACCAGGAATTCAGTTCAGGAATCTAGATCACAAATGTAGCCATAAGGAGTTAAGAATTAACTTTCTCTTATGAAATGTTAAATATGTGCAACTTAATATGTTGTATATCATATAAGGAAGTACAGGTTTTTAACTTCTTGGATTTTAGATATTTATAAAATATTTCAGATATATTTTTATTTTCTTTTGTAGATATATATATGTGAATTTTCTCACTCTGTATATACAAAGATGAATATTTTGTCATTGATTGAAATGTCTTCTTGCCTATTAAATCTTATTTTCTAAACCTATAATTTCTTGCCTTCATTGAGTAAAATCTCAATTCAAACCTGAATAATCTGGTTTTTATCATGTTTTATATGTGCCTTTTGGTTTCACAGTACATATTCTCAGATAGAGCATGTCATATAGTAGCAATGAGAATAAAAAATGAGCTTCCTACCTCCTGAGCAGTACTGAATCCAGGGTAATCCTCAGCTATATTTATGAAAAAAATTTGCATACTTCATAGGTTACATACCTAGCAGAAGTCATTTTTTGCACGGTAATTTAATTAGGCTCATAGCATAAGAAGATTTGATAGCTCCTGGGAAAGCTGGAAAGTTAATATCCACCCTTCTTAGGAGTACTGACTTTAATTCTACTGAGTTTTGTTACTGAACGGTGGAAACAGTAGTACTTACATTCTGTGGAAGTCAGGGAGCAATAAGCCTGTCCAGTGAGAAGAAAAGAAACAGGAAAGAAATTCACATACTTTGAATTACTCATCCTTCTCCCAATGCCAGCATTTCTGGGTATGTTAACACTATTTTTAAAGCCCATTTTGAACACACAGGAAGCTAGCCACACCTTTAGCATCCCTGACAGCATCTGTATATACCTCTGATTAAAAACTATGATTTCATAGTATTCATTTCTATGTCTGTCTCATTAAAACCAGAGCACTTCCCAACACATGGCAGAATAGTGTAAAAGATGTGATGAAAACTTGAAGTCAGCATGTGTTAGTTAGGTCCTAAAGCTAGTAATCATCTACCTCTGTGCATCTCCTTGTTAAACTCATAATCCAGTTTTGTTTATAATCCAGTTTCAATGTAGTCTAGAAACTAGGGAAGGCTTAATAATAATGATTGTACATGCAAAACTTGAAACCACCAAACTCCCCACTAGGACAATAACTCAGCAGCTTCTTCTTATTCACTTCAAATAACGATAGGAATATTATTGATGGCTTGATTGCTTTTGCTCATCTCTGCTCTTTGATACCGCAAAAGAAATTTCTGCTAAACAGGGTGGGTTGACTTCCCCAAGGAATAAGTGAAAGAATAAATAACTTAATAAAGTTAGTAATAAAAGACCAGGAGTCCAATGTATACTCCCTGAAGGAAGAGAACCAGAAAGAAATGCGAAGTTAATTATAGCTAAACATTTTAGTCATTGCTCAATTAACTTGTGATATTGCACTTGTATAAAATTCTAATCTATTAATTGGCATTATTCTAAGATTCCATGTATGTGATATATCAATAGTCACACAAGAAAAATTAGATTCATAAAACATGTAATTAGACTCCAGGACAACGGAAAAATCTCAGCCTATATCTGGGAAAAAATTTAAATTGTATCTTACATGTATAGGTCTTTTATTCTGGATTAATTTTTTACTCAAAATACAGATGCTTTCAAATCAAAACCATACAGAAAACTTCATGAAAGGCATATACTGCACTGATTTCCATCTGATAAGAAAGCCTCCGAATCAAATAAACATTTAAACTAAGATAAATCTGGAACCTTCAGGAAGAAATATGCACAGTGAAGCAAAATCCTTGATGCAAATCATAATGTGAAAAATAACCATCAAAAGTCTATGTTTTAATTTAAAAGTGCCCCAAACCAATTACAGCTTTCCAGTTTCAGACAGTCCGAATTTAAACACATCTGGGGGTTTTATCTGCACAGGATGAACAAGTCCTACATATGTTTTGGAAGGGTTTCCTGTAAGACTTCCCCCCAAACTTTGGAAGACTTCCAGTCAGAAAGAAAGAAAGCATATGTTTGATTTAAAGAGAGAAACACCAGAGAAGCAATAGGTAGAAAGATGAGTTGAGAGGGAAAAGTGAGTTTCATTTTTTGCATAAAGACTGTTTTGAAACTTCATCTTCAGTTAAAAGTCTTGACATAATTCCAAGACTTAATTTATTTTGCCCGAGAGACCATCATTTTTAAGACAACTGTTGCAGTGTTGTAGAGAAACTCAGCCAAAAGGAAAAATAAATATTTTATATTAGTAAGACTAATTGCCAAGAACATAAAATAACAAGTAATATAATGATATAATGATCATGATTTGACTGATATAATGATCATGATTTGGAATGAACACAACCCCGTGTGACACAAGTTTACTTTTCAGTGTGTCCATAGAGTTTCAAGTAGGATTTTTCTTAGGGGTAAATAAAATATTACTAATGAACTCCATTTTTTTCAGTGCTTATAATCCTACAGAAAAGCCAAAATCATAAGGCATTTCAAATGCTTTGTTACATGACAGTGTTAGTTTATTTGTATTATTTCATGCCTTCACTCAAGGCATTTAAGAGGTATATAATCTACATAATTATGTGGATTGTTCATTGGGTTCTGTTCAGAATGACCTGGAACTAACTTGCATTATGAGTGCCATAAAATCATATGGCATCAGTTTTGTTATTGACGGTGTGAACCATGTGGTAACAACTCCTTCTTGTAGTTTTCTGAAATTAAAGAAGTCCACATATGAGAGACTAGACCTTTTTCTCTTGTTTGGAACACCAGCTTTGCAGTAAACAGTAAACCAAAAATAAATTTCAATAAAACCAAAACCTGATTTCCACTGCAACTGTGACTATGAGACTTATCTTTAAAGGAAAGCATTAGGTACCTAAAGATATGGCTTTTGGGCAGGACAGACTCTTCTGACAGATGATGATTTCCTTCCTCCAGTGTTGAACTGCTCTAAACTTTCGACAGGATGATTCTCCAGCTTGAACTTCCCTTTTAGCTACACCTATTTGCTTTGCACCGAGACGTTGACAGTTTTCAGCTCCAGCTCCAGGAATCCAGATGGTGCAATGAAAGTGAAAGATAATACCATATGACTTAGATTTTTTTTTCCTCTCCAGTACATAAAGGAACAGCTTAATGTCAGGTCAAATTTAAAATTAAAACAGAAAGGAGCAGTAAACAAGCATTATGCTTTTACTCTGATGGGGACAATAAACAGGAAGAGATCAGATGAGGTAAAATAAGGTACAAAGAGGCTGGAACATCTTTAAAATAAGTAACTTAAACCCCATTGTTTAAGTGAAAGGCCATTACTATGTACTGTGGCCCAATTTTAAATCTGGATGTTTTCTGATTTGTAAAAAGACAGTATAACCCACTATTCTCTCAGGGACTCAGAGGATAAAATCAGGCTCTTCACAGTAAAAATTAATCTTAATAAAAAATTGAACTACTTCAAGCATTCAGCAATGAAGGATTTAAAACAGTTATATATTCAGGTCTTTTTATTTTTCACAAGCTCTGTGTTAATTTACTGCTGGTATCTGCTGGGCAAACTTTACAGAGATTATTATGACTGGAGAGGTGGAATTAATTTCTTGCTACAAGAATTGCATTTTTGTAGCTTTCACTTTCATCAGAGGGTTCCTAGTCCTCCTCCTTTCACACAGAAGAAAGGCTGCACAGGACAGGATGATCATCTAGTGACAGGTCAGATATCTGGTCCAGGAATTCTGAATGGTTGAAGGATCTAGATTTAGCCTCAACAAACCAAGATTTATAGTAGTGACATTCAAGCAGAACACAAAAGATCTACCTAATCCCTTATTTGTCACATGACCTTGCCAGTTCTTTCTCTTCCTCTTTACATTGGACTACCTTAAACACAAGCATTTCAGAAGTGAACTACACTCCCTCTATGACAAAAAAGCTGTGCATCTTCAGCAGCCACCAAGAACACATTCTCTTAAGACATCACTCATTTCACTGATTTCAGAGAAACTGTAAAGCCAGATTGTTAGTTCACATGATGCTCCACATCAAATAAATGGCTCAAGGTATCTCAGTAGATTTTTTTTCTCTTTGCAATGGAACCTTTCCCCAGCAGCCACAATCTTGAGAAAGGAAAGAAAGAAAAAGAAATCATGCTCTCAGTCAGACAGCTTTGAACTCTTCACTATAGGACACGAGGATAAGCACACTTCTGCTTGCTTGCAGAAAAAAAACCCCCACACATAGATAACTTTCAGTGCACTTTCCCATATCTGCAAACAAAACCCGCAGAAGTAAAGAGGAAACAAAGTTATTTTTGAAATATAGAAATGTAAAACTCTTCAGAAAAAACAGTAGAATTTTAGCTCATCTAGCTATTCAGATTTATTTAATTTAAATTAGTAACACTTCAGAATATTGTACAGCATTTGACCTTGAAACATTATTTCAGAAATTAACACTACAAGCAATTAACATGATACACACACAACCTGTGCAGTTCTCAAGAAAGACCCAGAGATGGGCAGAGAATACTGAATTCTCTACTACTTATTCTGGAACAGTTCTTACAAAAATTAAAGTGCTTCCTTGAACAAAATCCTTCTGGCAATTTCACTTCAAACACATACAGCATTCCTTTATGGAGCTTTTATCCTTCTCTGCAACTGTAAATCTGTTTAAATACACTGCCCTCAGCAATGCTTACAAATTAGATGACACTTATCAACATTATTGCTGTTGTTTTGATTTAAGAGAGTTACTGTACTTGCTACATATTAATGCAAAACTAGAGAAAAGACAGCTACCAATTTTTTACATATCTATATCTGTATCTATGTATATATGTACATATATCTTCACATATATATACTTACTACATACTCACAACCGACACATACAATATAAATCTTTTGTTTTAGAGCAATACTCACTATCTCTGCATGTCCCCGGAGATAGAAACTTCTATAAAAATTGGGAAGCATTATTTCTCAGTGATGTTTATCTCCTAGATTTTGTGTTTTAAGATCATGAAATAAGCTTAAATCTGTATTAATTATATTTTATTGAGAATGTTTTACCTAGCTGGATTTTCTGTTTCATTTTTCTTCTCAGTTCCTGAAATATATCAACATTTGATTTGCTCTTTAATTTAAGCAATCAAACATTAGCTGATGTATAATCTTTGACGTATTATGGATCCCTCAAATGCCACCTGCTGAGGCAAATCTATGCTCTTATCTATTATAATATTCTTACATACTATTTTATATACTATCATAGATAATCACAGTCACTGGAAGGTTTGTGATGTTATATATGGGACATTTCCCACATATTTCATGACAGAGTCTTTAGATTGTAGAATCACTTCGGTTGGAAAAGATATTTAAGACCATTTAGACCATCCTTGTGACAGGACAAATTTATATTTTTTTCATATGGGTTTTCCTTCCTTTTTTATGCTGTAAGCATTGCTAATTTTTGCTTGCAAAAGGGGCAAAAAAAAAAATTCCAAAACTCCAAAGAGGCATTACAAACCATAAAATGCCATTTAATTTATTGAAAAGAACCATGCACTGAATGCAACAGTGGGCTCTGCTTAAAAAGTTCAATTGTACTACACTGTGGCTAAAACAAAAAATATGGTCACTAGGCCCACTTCTGGGACTGTGTTACTTGGAAAATCATCAAATATATCATCTGAGTAGTCTCATTTTTCCTTGTCATTCCCCATTATGTCTAATATTTCAAACATTTTTTAAAAAGGCCAAGAAAAAAAGCACATAGAACAAAATGTTTCTATAAAGTACAGACCTTATGCCACTCAACTGAACTGAAGATAAATAGCTGTATCTTGCAGTACAGATATTTGTCTATGACATGTACATGGTGCAAACTCTGTGGCTGAAAGAGTAAGGTTCATTCTTATGAACAAAGAGCCTGTATAAATATTAGTATGGATAGTAAGTTTCCTATTGGCCACCATTTTTCACTCAATTTGTCATTGTACCATACTGTTAGGAAAAAAATATTTAAACAGCTTAAGGAAGAAAAAGGATTCAGTACTCACTCTGCACAATGGAGTGAAATTCAAACTTCATTTCCAGTGAGAGTTTCTTAAAACATTTGGCCCAGAAAACACATTTGTAGCTTAAATTAAAATACTCCAGGGTGCCAACAAAGATCGGAGTGGAGTGGAGTCTGTTTAATAGACATAAGGACTAAAACTTTATTAGACATTGGTTTTGGCCTCTTCAATTGGCAACAGCTTGAAAAACAATCATAAGCATTTAAAAGAAACTAAATGTGTTTAATTTCTGTAAATTTCAAGTCTTTGTGCTGCATTTATAACAAAGCACTTTTGTTCTCAAGTTAAATGACATTTCAGCAGTAAAATATTTGTCACGCTGGGCAAACATCTGTATTTAAAGCAGGATTTGCATGCTAAGCTTCAGGGAAATGCTAAGATGTCATCAACTTCAGTGAGCTTGAATCAGCCTACAAGTCAGCTGAATCTGTGTTCAAGTCTGTGCTAGACAAAAAATAATGGCATAGCAAATAGCACTGAGGCATTCACTGCATTAACTGCAAATTGGTCCTGATGGAGTCTTCCTTCTTTGCCAATCTTTCTGTGAAGACTAAGAATTTTGGATAGCCCTTGTAGTCAAGGAAGGTGAAAACTATGCAAGAATCCCCCAAAGAAACAAGATGGAATCTTCTGCCTCTCTCCAAGACTTTCCTCCTGCATGGCCTTGTTCTCCACCTTCTGGATAAAAGTGATTGGCGTTAGCTGTCTTAGTTTGCTAGCTCTTTGCTTCCAGGCTCCCTTAATTTCTCAATATTCAAGAAAAATATCAGTTAAAAGTCATTTTGGCCTATCCTAGAAAACTAAAATTCATCTCCACATGTATTGGGTTACAGATTCTGAGCTGCAAAATTCTGGAGAAAATGCAGAAGAAATTAATTAACATGGACTTAGGAACTAAGTCTAACTTCTATTATCTAACAGTAAATGCTGATCCAGAGCATGTGACAAACTGTGAAGATTTGCTAATAGTTGAAAATATGCATAAATTGAGTTCTCACTCAATTTCTAAGTATAACACTAATGTCTAGGCAAATTGACCACAAATAATTTTTGCTCCCCTCCAGGTAGAGGTGATTGGGTCCTCAGTTTTGAAAGTCAAAAAAACAGCATTCCAGAAGAATTGAAAAGAGAAAGAAAGATGAGACTTTACAGTCACAGGTGCAGATTAACACAAATCTACCTATAAACACTGTATGGTAATTACAGTAAAGTAATCATCTAAATTTTCAGTACTGAGATTTTCTGAAGGGGGCTTGCAACCCAGCAAAGTTATCCTCAGCAGCTGTTAATGCTTAACACTCATTGCTCTTGAACTGTGGAATATATATACATTTTACATTTTAGAAACTGGCAAATAACTCCTAATCAGCAGCATGACTACCCTGTCTTGGAACCTGGCTATCTCTGTACTACTACAACTTTGAGGAAAGATCTGAATCTTAGTTACTGGTTTCTAATTCTTTACTTTTTTTCTCCTTGCATTCTAGAAGTTTTTGAATATTTAAAGCACTCAGAATATATAAGCAGGACTCTAATCACCTTTAAAGCAACTATGACTACAGGATCCTCAATATTTACCTGATATTCAAAAATTTTCAGATGATCAGAAGCTCTGGCACTGGTGTTTGGCTGACTCCCAAAGCAGAAGTAGAAATTACTAAGAGAATGCATTTTGATTTGAAAATCTTTAGTTTAGCTTTAATATGTATTCATATCTGATTACAACTCAGAGAATGAAATACAGCTATTATAATCGAATTTCTAAAGCCTAGTCTAATTTTTCAAGTCATTAGTAATTAATGAATTTTGATCAAATTTTCACTCTCTAGTAATTCTTTACAGCATATCTTTGAAAGTGAGCTGCATAAAAGGTTTAATGATTTGACAGATTCAACCAATTCAGTAGCTTTGTTTATAGGGCAGCTGCCAAGACGTGAGTCACCAAGTCAGCCTGTGACATGCCCGCTTGTATAACTTGTATTCTTTGGCAGCTTTTGAGGGCTTTGCATATCTCTTACTGCATACATAACTCCACTCACATATCAAAAAAATAAATAGAGTCATAAATTTGTATAAAATTAGTTTTAAAACTGTATACTCATTAAATCTAGTGGAGATCAGTGTATTTTTTTACATCCTGCACCACCCTCTAACTTGGCGGTCAAAGAAAAGGCAAGAACTTGAAGCTGGTAAAACAAACTTCTTGCCTTACACCAGACTTTTGATTAAAAGAACAGATTTAAAATCCATGAGGATAGTGTATCTTTTAGCAGAAGCTGGGAGGTATACCAAAAGAGCAAATTTAATCAATTTGTCACAAGAACCACCAACTTCAGCTTGCTGCATATCAATAACCACCCCTATGTGGAGAGAGAAATCACATTCTCTCTTTCTCTCCATCTACTTAATCGAATTAAGGAAAAGACAGTGCAAAGGGTAAAAATCTTCAAGCACATCTGTTTGCTCTTTAAACTTAAACTGGATACAATACCAAAATAATTGGTCTCCGCCATTTAGAGATCTGTTTTGCTACTTTCATGCAGCACTTATGCACAAAAAAACTGAGTTGTTTCCTAACTAAATGGCTCAAACAGTAAACACTTTGTGAGATGATTTGTTTTGCTTGCTCTAACATCTAGAAAATGGTTACGCTTTTTAAACTTTTTAGTCTGATATATCACATTTAACTCTGGATTGAAAAAGTTCCTGGTCACCAATTGTTGCTTTTTTGCTCCTAAACAAGGTTTATTTAGTGGAACAACCAACTCTCAACAACTCTGGCGTCCTGTTTAGGTGGTATTATACAACTGAGCTTTGTATCATTTTAAAGCTTGTCAGGACTTGCTTAGATATTCCTATTTATCTTTCTCTGGAAAAGAAAGGAAATGTTTTGTTTGTTTTCTCATATCATTTTGCCTTGGAGGATTCCATTAGGCCAGTTTGAAATCCAGAAAATTAATTACCTTATATACACCATTACGTCAACATGATCTGGAGGAAACATATTTTTCTGAGTTTCCTGTTCTAAATGATGTGGTTTCAGATAGAACATTTGATAGTTGAGAACTAGGGCCTCTCTACATGCAATAAGTTCTTCCTTATCAAGTAGAGTATTGTTTTTAATTTCATGTACTGTTAGTGCCAGGCTGAACTGAAATTACCACTATTTTTCATATTTGACCTTTCCACAACTAAAATTTCATCTTTTCACATGTTGAGGTAGAGTGTCTGATCAGGGTCAGGGTCAGGGATGAGAAAGTAAAGTAAAGGAATTCATCAAGGAGGACACTCTGTAGAGCCTGAGGTCACCATAGAGGACACAGAATCAGTGTGTTTTCCCTGCTCTTCAGAATCAGACTAGTATTGGGTAAGTTTCACTTGAATTCTGGTGAAGCACATTCATCAGATGTGTTCTTCTCTAAATAGAGAACAACTTGAAAAGAAATTTGTCACTTGCTGGCTGTAATTAGTCCACAGCCTGAGAGGCGAAGTGTCAAAATTCTAATGAGGGAACAAAATCCAGTACCAGTGAAAGGAATAAAGGATCAAGAGACAGGCAAGAATCTACACAAGCTGCAGGAAAGCCTTCTTAGGGGCATATCCTCAGGGACAAAGAGCTCTCTGATGTTCTAGAGTATTTGATAATCTCATCTATGCTCCATTTCCAATTAAAGGTTTGACCAGATGGTTTTGTCCCTTCCAATCTCTCCTGTTTTGTGGTTCTGCACGTTGCTTTTTTAATACCCTCTACATGGGCTATACTATGGTGCTTCTGGGACTACTCATCTTCAGATCACCATCACACCCCACAACCAGTCTGAACTCTAATCTGTCAACAAATATTTCATGTCAAATGGTGGCAAGCAATGGCATAAAGATCCACCATACAGTGACAGTGTATGGCTAGGAATTTCCTTCTTAACAGAAATCAAGTTTTATCCTTTTTTCTTTTCTTTTTTTGATTTCTCTTGGAATCACTGAGTGTGGCTGCCTAGTTCTACTTTCCATGATCAGATCCAGAGGTTTCGAAATTATACACAGAAGAATGGATTGCAGGACTTTATCTTGTAACGAGTAAGTGATAATAATGCTAAATGTAGTGTAACGGGAAGGAAAAAAATACACAGAAACCTGAAACCATTGGTTTCAGGTCAGGTTCAGGTCAGCTTCTGCCTGAAACTGCAGAGGTTCTAACTCCATGTGTACATCCTGATGAAAGATAGGAAATCTCTGTTTATGGTAGAAAAATCCCATTGCTGTTAGCAGCATGAGGGCACCACACACAGTGTTTTAATTTCTTCTGAGTTACCTTGGTCAACCAAAAGAACACATCTAGTCAAGTCTGAGAAAAGGAGGGGTTTGTCCTATACTGGCCTGGAAATGGTTGTGGAGAGGAGGGATCCAACATATCAGAGGCCTTCCTAGGACACAATATGCTGCTATCTAGAAACTCTAGACATGACAGACAGGGATGGAATAGAATAATCTCAATGCTTGTGTATCCCTTCAACATCAACTCTGCCCATAATGAAGTTTGGGGATTTTACTGTACCTGCCTTCCTCATCTCCTTTCTTGGCCTATGTACCAGCAGGAATTGCTCAGCTGATCAGGACTGTGAAGGAAATGCATCTCTAGGTGGTCCTAATTTTACAATTTGCAAATTGTATCCAAAAAACACATTTCCAAGCTTGGAAATCAGGAGGGCAAAATGGACTGAAAGTCTAAAGAAAGAATTTACACTCAGAGGACACTGATGCAGGATTTACAGATATACAGCACTTTTTGTCTTTGAAAAAGTAGAAAATTTTCAAAATGCAAGCCAAACTACAGAATCATAAAATCATTAAAGTTGGAAAAGTCTATTAAGATCACCAAGTCTAACTGTTAACTCAGCTACACCACCCTATTCACCATTAAACCATGTCCTCAGATGCCATGTCCAAGTGTATTTTGAACACTTCCAGAGATGGTGGCTCCTCCACATTCCTGGGCAGCCTGTTCCAGTGCTAAACAGTGGATAAATACTTTCAGTGAAGAAATTAAATGAGATTACTTTATTTAGGCAGGATTCATTACACTAAAACACCAAATTTTAAATTAGTTAAATATTTTCATACCTCTGATTTCCCTGTGATTTCTAAGAAAATACTGAATTTTGTGCTAGCATTATGTTCAAAAGGCTTTTAGCATTTTTTTAGCATTAAGGAGAAACCCAGAACCACTTAATATAAAAGTTTTATTGTCAGTGATAGACACAGTCCTGAATTTTTTTAATCTGTTTCAGACTAGGAGTATTAGATGAAATTACTAACATTATCTTCATTTGTAGGTAGGGAGCCCAGGCCAAAATACTTCTATTTCAATGGTAATATATGCTGTTTCACCATGGAAAGCATTCCTATCATTATTGGCCTGAACTCATATTTTTTCTCAAGAATCCATAACCTCTTTGGAGCTGAAACTCACTTTGACCCTGCGTAACTAAGTGCTGTGACTACCCTATTGTGCAGGGGTAGCAATTTTAACTTTTTTTTTTAACTAGTAACTGATAGTCAAATACAATTTCTATTTTTTCATGAACACTAGTTGTCCTACAGATATCATACTACATTGCAAACAGGTTTCAAATTATAATACATTTTAGAAGAAAAGAAACTGATTGGGCAAAGAGTTGAAAGACACTTTCTTTCCATTTATATTTAAAAACGTCTATGTAACAGCACGCCGTACCTTCCCTATGCTCTTGTAAATACTTGAAGTAGCCAGACAGGTTTTGAAGGTCACATTACATTACTATGAATGAAGCTTCATAAAAGGCTGGATTACCCTGTTTCTGCTATCATTTATGTCAATATGTAGTAATAAACCTGTGACCTGTAGCACCTGTGATTCCTAAGTTTTTTCAAAAAGAAACTTTACATAGAGCAATATGTGTGGATGTTTGTTTGGGGCTTTTTCCCACTCACAGATAATGACTTTTACTACATAGGCTCTGTGATAAAAAAAAATGAAACAAAATATACCACCTTCTGTTTCTTGTGTAAAACAAAGAAACTAAGCAACAAAAGTGGGCTTATTGAAAAGCCACAGCTTTGGAAGACATGCTTCAATACACAGGTAGTATTGAAATTTAGGACAGGTTAAAAGGGAAGAGACAGCAGAATCAAGGACCTGCCTATACCCACGCTGCCCCATCCTTCACTGCCAGATGCTTATCCCATTTTGGTCCTGTTAAAGGCTTCCTCAATGAGTTGTTCCACTAAACAAGCCAGCTGCTGGTGAAGTGCCACAGTAATCCAACAGTCCTTGTACCTCACAATGTGTGTGACAGCTTTCAGAAGGTTGAGCCAGTTCATCTCCCTAGGGAACACTGACATCAGCACTGGTGTGGATCGTGGAGGCACAAGGATGACTAGCAAACCCACATCCTGATCTTGCAGAAAGATGTTTATAAGTACATGACCAGGCTTGCATGTTCTGCTTTTCTTTCTTGGCCTGAGGAGAAAAGCCTATTGGATTAACTAAATATTTCATTTTCAAAGCATAGATGACATTTATGTCTGCTGAAATTTTGAGGGATTAAATTGTACATTTAAAATTTTTTCTCCTTAGCTTCAGGTTTTTTTCTCTGCCTTAGGCTGTCTCTTGCTAGTTTGTTATAAAAAAATTTCATTTCTCTGCACTTGAATGTTCTGCATCAGAGGATTCCATGTCTCAATAATTTCAAAAAAAATTTGCAATTTCTGGTACACTTTGAAACCATTTTTTAACAAATATGAATGTTCTCTCTCTCACTAGAAACCTTGCACCAGCCAATGCAACAGAAGAATATGAAAGATCTATGGACCAACTAAAAAGAAAATATGGAGAGAAACATTGCCAGTAAAATGCCTTGTGAATTCCTTACTTTCTGGGACATTTCCATGTGAAATTCATTCTCAGAAGAAACAGTACATTGCAAAACCAGCAGCCATAGTTTCAATAAAAAAAGTTTGCTTGAGAAAAATTGCATTCATTATAAATCTTGACTTCCTGTTATAAGATTGGCAGGAGCTACCTTCTTAGAGCATGTATGGAAAACCAGGGAAAACTGATGCAGTACTATGTGGTCTTTAGGCAGTGGCAGACTGTCCTCTCATTGTCTTCTACCAACAAGTTCTTCTCAGCCAAAGACAGAACTAGAACATGAAAAATGGTTTGTGTTTACAGGAACAGGCAACCTCTTTCCCTCTCCTATTTTTTTGCTACACCACACTCAAGAGCTTCTTTCATCAACTTGGAGCCTTTTACTCTGTCCTCGGTTCTATCAAACCACTGACATTGATCTTAAACTGCTTTCTCAAAATGCTTTTACTGAAGAAGAGGAACTTGCAGAAGTAAATACCAGCAGCTTCTGTCTAGGACTCGCAAAGGGACTTAAAAATCTAACTAGAAAACAGAGTGAAAATTGGAGGTCAAAATAAATAATACTGACATTCCAAATAACACCAGAAGTTACAATAGAAATATTAGACAAGGTTGTCTGGTTTCATCTCTTATTCAGCTCATGTTTTGACATAGCCCCTAAACCTTTACATGACTAATATGAAAACAAAACCAAATCTACTTCTCTTAACAAGAAAACACCAATAACCCCCTTTTCAGAAACACAGTTTTTTGCTGAATATGGGTTATGTAGGTAGCCTCTTCTAGGAAAAGCAGCCCACAGTTAGAGCCACTGAAGCCAACTTTCCATCCTTCTAATGCACACCAAACCACAGAATCATCTGAGTTGGAAGGAACCCAGAAAGATGACTGAGTCAAACTCTGAAGTGAATGGACCATATTAATTTTATTTTTTAATTCCACTGATTCGATTTAAACATTTTTCTTCACTTAGAGTTAAAAATTAACTGCCATCTTTTGTTTATATGCTGATCAACACAATTTCTAACCCCTAATAAAATTAAATATGCATTACTTAATTTGCTTGCGTGCTTTCCCCCAGAGTCTGTTGTATGGTTTCTGGAATGCTAATTACTTCATAATTTTTCTTTTTAATATGCATCATTTTGTTGGGGATCCAGACAAAGAGAAAAATTTAAGCAAAATTAAACACATTGGAGAAATCCCAGTCTTGTAATCACATTCTGCACTGCTATGTTCTGTTTTACTACAGTACCCATTCTCACATGAATGAAGCATACTCTTCAGTTTCTATGTTTGATTGTGCAGAAATGCATGACTACAATTTTCAGTGGAGCCCTTGAAACAGGAAGACATTAAAGATTAAGTCCCACCTTCAAGAAGTCTTTTACAATTTTCTTTAAAGGAGATTGTATTTTGCATGAACGAATTCATATGGGCACTTGGTGGCTTTGGAATGTTTTAAAAAAACTTCTGGGTAGCTCTTTAACCACTTTAACTGTCCTTTTTATACAAACCAGCGCTGCTCTTTGCACCTAGCAAGCATTTCATTCGTGGAGGAAAACTAAATAGCGCTTTATTTAGAAAACCATAAGAAATTAAACAACCTGCAAGATCACCACCACATCAACCCCTTATCCACCCAGACAGAAGATTATTTCACTCTAAATGTTGTGATTTCATACTCTAAGAACTTCAACTTGTAGATTGAATTTTGCAGGAAGAATTCCTGTAATGTGTAAACTGTTTATGTCACTAGAATTTCACTCCTGTTTGTTTTGGAAGATCCTTGTCTGCATCTAAAAGGAAGGCAATTGGTTTGCCCTCAGGGTTTAGTTATTAATTATTTCCAACAAACAGAGAAGTGGGAAATAATTAATTTAAAATGCAGAATAAATAGTAATGGAAAAATGTTTACAGATAAAATATTTTAAAAAAGAAAATCAGAAAAAATCAGTGAACAGCAGGAAATATGCAACTGGAAAATGAGATAGCCAGATAAACAATAAACTATATTTTTTTGCTGAACATGATGACAATTTTAATTTGCAATAATTAACTGAAAAATACAATTGAAAAATTCAGTTGAGTCAAAAACACAATGGAAAGGTTTGCAACTTAATTTTAGCATGAAAAAGTCCTCCTAAAGAACATATTTATAGAGAGATTAAAAAGCATGTGCATAATATACAAACTTGAATGTTAAAAAATGCTCATAAGAAAGCAGTGAGAGTACTGTTGGTTTTGCTGTAAATAAAAACTGGTAATTAACTATTAATTATAGCAAAAAAAAAGAGATAAACATAAAATGTGCATGTAGAGAGAAGATATACACCATTTGATCTGTACTAAAGAAGGTAATGTTCTGGAATTTTTTTTTTTATTTATTATCTCAGCAGGGTTAATTTGTTTCATATACATGGTGTTTGTCTGAGATTTTTAATCAATCCTGACAGTTCTCCAGTTAATTATTAAAATGCCTAAAGCTTCTGCATGTAGTCCTTGTTGACATAATGGAAACAGAATTGAAGAGTTTCTCTAAGCAATTTTGTGAACATACTGTTCAGAACATAGGAACAGGGACATCCTACCACATTATTTGACTCTTAAGAAGGGAAGTACTATTAAGAAGTTATGTTCTTTCATCACAGATACTAGTGGATTAGTGGTAACATCCTAAAAACAGTTAGAAGTTACAAGTTCATATACATGCACCTTCATCCTATTGCCTAGATATTTATATGACCCTTCAGTATCTCCCACGCACTATACCTGCAATCATCAGACTTTTTTATTTTGTTCCTATATTTAAAAAGGATCCAGGAGGAAAATTACTTCCTGCATTTATGGCCACAAGTCAGAATAGCCCTGAGCTGTGTTCGTAATGACATTCCTTATCTGTCGCAATCTTGGCTTCCTTTTGTTTCCTGGGATTTTTGGGAACACTCTGTATAGTAGTTATTCTAACCTTGTTCTTTTTCCTAAAACACTTCCACATTAAAAAAAAAAAAAGTCAAAAGTTAGTAACAATGTGATGCAGGATAATAAATTTATATTGAAACAAATCCAATAAACTTGGAAAATCTATCCATTTCAGTCACTGTAAACAGGTGCCAAAACTGACTACAGTTGGACAGAGCACATTAGTGGGAATATTCAGCAGCTCTTTTACAGTGTTTGTATTTTTTTTAAACAGAAAAACAGGGGTCAAAATTGTTATGAAATTGCTGAAATTGAGACAGAAAAGTTTTTGTGTTCCATCCTCCTACAGGGTGAGGAAAGAAAAAATTAGTAAAAAGCTACACATCTGAAATGCATGCAGTTTCTCCTGCATGTTTAATGAAACACTTTTCTGGCACACAGGCTTTTCATTTAGTCTCTTTGGATCTTTTCCTGTTAAAACTACAAGCAAAGCAGAGTGAAAGTATTTCCCTCTGATTTACGTAAACAGTGGATGTATGAGAGTACACAGGAATTGTCAAACTTCCATATCCTGTTTCTGATAGCAGTCACTATCACTGGCAGAAGAAAGCAGGCAACACTAACAAGATATCCCTATCAACATGGACAGCTGTTCCCACCCTCTGAAATTGGTTCATGTCTAGAAGATAACTAACATCAAAACAACTGTAAAAAAAAATAGTCTTGTTACCTCTACAATGCAGCAGCCTGTTCTTTAGTCCTTTGGCTTTGATGTTACCTTCTAGTGTATTTCCAAGAGAACATCTCATATCTCCATCACATCACAAGATCCCATCTCTTACTCAATTTTATTGCCTAATGATAGAAGACCGTTCTTTTTCCCAGGCAGAAGACACACTTCTAGTGCAGGATTGCCAGTGGCAGCATACAGAAACAAATTTTACCAGGTTCCTACTCAACAACTACTCTCAATATATAACAGTGATATGTTGAAATTATGCAATGTATTTGGCCATCATAAAAATTCAGAATTTATTAGATATTATTACACAACTTCCTATGGAAATGTACTAGCAATATCAAAGTAGATTCCCTCACACTATCTACTTTATTAGTGAAACTGGTGCGGCTTCCTAGCATCAGACAACAATTTGGAAGTCATGGAGACCTTCCAAAAATGCATATAATTTTTAAGACATGATGTGAAACCAACCAAAAGAACAATTTCAATTTTTTTCCACAGCCCTCGTACTCTGCTTACCTTAAAGAAGTCATGACTTCTTCAAAGTAATCTCAAATGTGATTTGAAAAAGAAAATTGGAAAAGGAGTTTTTTCAATGTGAATGTTGAGTATTTCCACTGGGAAAACTGAAAAGAATATTAAGCATTAAATAAGTTTACATAAGCTTTATAATAACAACATTGTTTGCAAACTCACATAAGTTTCTCAATCAAAAGTTTCAAAAATATTATTCATCTATATCTGATGTTATGTGAATATGACTTCTGGTGAAAAAATAATAGATTTCAAAAAGGGTTAGGAAAAATACAATGAAAAAGTGATCTTTTATTGAGTGAGAAATGAGCAACCTAGTAGAAGGATTTAGGTGAAACTTTGGAGAGAGTTTTAATTTAGTAGTTCACCTTAATACCAGTTTATGTTACTCTTGTTTCTGGGTATTTTCATATCAGATTATTAGAACAGCAATATAGGATTTCAAAGTTAACTTTTCTCCCTATCTTTTGCATCCAGTCCTTCCATGCCATTCCAAAAAAAAAAAAAACCCTTCTGGGTTAAATCATCCAGTATATCTCCACACAGACAGGACTTTCCAGACAAGATTGCTTTACAAAAATCTACCGTGTTGGGATTTCCACAATTCCAACCAAATGTCCCTTTCTCCATAGATTTCTCTCTCAAGAAGATTTCATATATTCAAATCTGAATTTTATTTTACAGACTCCATCCTGTTGTACTTGATTCCAGCTCTGTGGATTGTACTAAATAATTCCTCGTTGTTGCATCTGAACTAATAGTATCAGGACAGAGATGCAGGCCATGTTTCAGCTGAATGTCAAAAAAAAAGGGAGACAGAAAAGAGAGGCCATCAAGTGCTCTAAAAGTGAAGGAAAAATTCTCACAGTTAGTGTGAGATACCCTGGGAACCAGCACAGCAATGCAAACTTCCACAATAATTGACACTGCCAAGTCTTCTGTTTAATAAATAATTAGTAACTGACTAATGTACTTTAAATTTCCAAACTAACAGCACTGTGAAGACTTATTTCACAACAGAAGGAGGGAAAGTATCACGTTTACATCCTTTTCATGTGGCAATATCATTTTATGCAGAAATAGATGAATAAAAATAGACCATATAAAAAGAATTTGAGCAGCACTGTTCAGTCATACAGGATACTGGATATCTACATTATTTTCTCTGTAAGTATTTTGATTAATTCAGGATTCCCACAAAGGAGAGTCTTACTATGAATCACCTCAAGTCTGGCTTTCATAAGGCCACAGGAATGTTCCCACTCTGAAATGTACATTTAATTGGAAGACATTAGTCTACTATTTAGAATAGAAAAAAAAAAAAACCACAACAGACCCCATCTGCCTGAGAGCTCAATATTAAATTGTCTTGCAATTTTCTGATCCTTTCTCTACCTTACTAGGAATCTGATATATCTTCAGCATAAAGAAAACTGGATTCTCATTTCTCTCACTTCTTCTTCTTTCCCTTATTTCTCGTTCCATGTTCAACACTGTGAACTTTTTTGTATGTATAGATGTTTTTAATTATTGTCTGACAACTATTTATCTAGAAATCCTAAAATGGTTACAGTTTTTCCCATGAAATTATTCAAGATGCAACCTTTCCACCAAGGAAGGTTTCTACCCCTACACAGAAGTGTAGTGGTATCTGGCAAATCCCGTTATTTCCACAACATGAATGGATTAAACTTTAATTTGTTATGATGGAGGCCAGTAGTGCAGAGTCATCCCACAATGAAAAGAAACATCACATTGCAACACAAAGGTCTCTGAACACACTGTACAATCATCAGTGGATATCACGTCAATGCTAATTAAATAGAGTTATTTTGTAAGAAGGTATGGAGAAAGATGCCTCAACCTGGGAAAACTGCATAGCTTCCTTGAGTAACATAAAGTTTTAGGAAGTATCTGATTTAAATAACACTTACCAGTTCTAACTGGAAAAAAAAAAAAAGGAGTGTCCTGTGTGTGTATTCCAATCTAGAAGGGGAAGTTAATCTGCTTGAGTGCCACTGAAGTAACATGTAATAATTAGATAGTGTGAAATCAAAAATAAAGTACTTATACAAAGTAATTCATCTTCCAAGATAGAAGGATTCCTAGTGCCTGTGGTGGATAGAAATTCACTAATATTACATATTATTGCAACAATACAATTCTCTTTTCTGAAGAGTTGTTAGGACAAAACTATTGATTTCATAAAACGTGCAGCACAACAAAAAGGTAGTAATCAACTCCACTGATCACAAAAGTATTGTTTTACATTTCTTAAAAAAAAATTTACATGTTCATAATTCCATGTCTTACAGATAATTCCACTGTGTTGTCTTATGTGGTATTTATTCATATGCTGTCTGAATATTTTCTATACAAGCAGATTATTCATTTAAGCCAAGGAGTACCCACTTTTACATAGGTAAGAAGGGCAGATCAATAAACTCTTCAGGTGCAGCACAATACTCTCAAGTTCATTAGGACAGAAATAGAAAAGACCTTGACTCTGTGTAAGCACTGCTCAGCAATAATAAAAATAGTCCTGTGTTATCAACACTGTTTTGGTCACAAATACTAAGCATAGCACTATGCAAGCTACTGTGAAGAATATTAGAACATTAATGTAGAACATTAACTCTATCCCAGCCAAAATCAGTACTCATCAACAAAGAAGTGATCACAATATATAAAAATTTTGAACAAGATATAGGTCAAATATGCAACAGAGTTAGCTCAAATCCATTTATAAATAAGGTTGCTATAATCCATGAAAAGGGAAAAAAAATTTAAGAGGAGGGGTAGAGGCAGTAGAGGCAGTCTCTGAAATCACTATCTCTTCAACATTTTTCACTTAAAGAAAGTTAAAAACTCAAATTCTAAAGGCAGGCATGTACTTTACAGTAATTTTTAATTAATTTTTCATGTGAAAGCAGGTACATACAGACACAACCCAAACAGCTTTCTCAAGGTTTCAAGATAATCTTTTTTTTGAGAACTAATGAACATTTAACATTGCACGTGTTGAATTTGAGATATTTGAGCACTGAAAGAGATGACAAATTGCAAAATTATTTCTGTGTATTTTCACCTTTGTACAGGAGAATCCTGTTCAAGAAGACAAATAGGAATGCTGAGAAAAATGTTGGGCATTTTTGTGTGTGAATGGTAGTCTCAAAGGAAGTACAAGGTCATTGAGAAACAAATAATGCAGAAGAGGAACTGGAATGAAAATTACAGGGTTTTTTACCTCTTGATTAAAAAAAACAACAAAACTATAGCTTAAGACCATGTATTAAAGATTAATGTTACAGTCACCCAGCTGACAGGAGTGTATTTTTGTTAAGGAAAGGCCCTGTCATATCTTTTTTTGTGCAGTAGGTGTGGGCCAACTGAAATGCCTGATAAAAAAAAAAAAGAATAAATAATTTTCAAAAAATCAAGGATATTAACAAGCATGACCAGTAAAAGTATCATCAGTGTCTTCTATCCTGTTTCTGTTTTTGTAATAAAGTTATTAGTGGCCACCATGGTCTGAGGCACTGCACAGACAACAAAAGCAGCAGTTGTACATTCATTAAATATACCAGGAAAAGATGACAGTTCGTGACACATCAGACTAGCTCGCACTCTGAGCAACGTGTTGGGAGGAAGTAAATTCCCGAGGGCAGAAAGCTCTCTATCACACTGGATACCAACAGGAGTTTATCGCAATACTCTCAGCCTGACTCTGACCTGTGTCTTTCCTTTGACCAGAAAAAACAAGTCCCACATGCAGTGACTAGAAAACATAAAAGCTCTCTTGCAAGTGGCCACACCAGCAAGGAAGTCAAAGGCATTGCCTGACAGCTGTGAAAAGTAAGCATCACACCGTTTTTCACCTGAAGCAAGCGAGCTCTCCATGAGCTGGGAGCACACGGTCAAGTTCAGCATTTTGTTGTGAAGATGGCTTCGGGGCAGTAGGTTTAAGAGTGACTCTCACAAGGAAGTAGGGGGTTCAGAGTGACTGTTGCAGAAGGCAGAGTAGCATGAGGTCCCAATTAAAATGATTTGGCAGAGGTGCAAAGAGGAGGAACAAACACGTCCACTCGTGGAGAACAAATTCATTCTGCTGTCCAGTGAATCTACATCAGAGTGACTTTCATGTTATCTGAGTCATTTACCACTTTAAATACTATAAATTAGTGCAGCTGTTGTTGATATGCACTTAGCATTCAGAAATTCGAGGAAATACCGAACAAATCTCAAGTGAAAAAGAACAGCACTAAAGACTGTGAAAAAAAGGTGCCACAGTAGCAAAACCAGTAAGGGTTTTTGCTTTATCTTGACAGTAGAGAGTGCCAATATTTACAGCAGTGACAAATCAACACGCATAAGTCATTTATTATAAAACTGCTGCTAGTATGACATTCTCAGTTCCTCATGTTTCTTCCTCAGTATCTCCAGCAAGTGCTGGTACACTGCAAACAAAACTGAAAATGTCTATTAATGTTTATTAGCAGCTTCTCTTTATTTCAAGGGATGAATCATCTCTTGGCTCCCGAAACTCTGAGTTAATCTTAGCCACTCCTGCACTGACTCATACTCACTATTATTATTATTATTATTTTTATTGTTATTATTATTATGGGGAGTCCAGTGGGATACTCCACTCTATATTACTAGTGCCATAACATGTGTGATTCATCCCAAAGAGCATATTGCTAGTGAACACAGTATGATGCCAGGATGTATGGGAAAATGGAAAAGAAAAATACAAAATATTAAATTTATTTTTTAAAGGATTACCAACCAGACAAGATACTTGATAGCTCTCAACAATACATTGCTGTTGAGTGATTAAGATTGAATTAGAAAATAAGAGCCCTACAAAGTTCTAAGGAAACAGAGAAGGAAATCATTCACTTGCAAGCAGGACATCATCAGACAGGAGCTTTCTAATTTGTTCTTTCTTTAGGACAAATAAGGGGAAATGCACTGTGATCTTTAGAGATCATTTTCATCATTCTGTTTTCTCCAGAATCTTGAAGGACATATTGTAACTCTGTGCATACCTGGTAATAAAGGATGATGTTATGAGCCTACTCTACCATATATGAGAGGTGCTTATAATAAGATCCAGAGAAAGTCAGGATTGTAACACGAGTTGGATTGAGACAGGATTGAGACATGAGCCTTTAGAATTCCAGAACTACTTTACTAGAAACACGTAAAATAAAAGATGCTATTCCTTAGACTTAATAGTTCAACACCCCTTTGCTTAGGATTTCAGGAGTGACAGAGGCAAAAAAATTACAGTAGCATGATCCCTTAATGGACGATTTAGCTTCAGGTTACCAATCTCCTGCTGTGACTGCCATCAAAGTCAAGTATTCTCAACAGGTACAAAATATCTATGGCCTAGATAACACAGCAACAACTCCTACCCAGCTCTAATGATTACAGGGTCTACTGCCTCTGCTCTAAACTAACATCCCACTCCTGCTGGGCTGGTTTCTTGAGTTTGTCGATATTTTTTTCTTTGTTTTTGTTTTTTTAATTCAAGTGACATTTACATTTCCTGTTCCTCACACTAAATTTTGCCTCTAGGAAACTGAAAAGATAATAATATGTGGGTCCATCAATCCACAAGCTGGGGAGGTCATTTGATTTAAAACATACTCCTGAGCTTGCTTAGACTGCAATGCACAAACCCCTTGGAAGAGTTAATCTAATTTAAGAGACCTGAATATGAAAAATAAATGAAATAACATTTATTTATTCTATTGGATATGGAGTTGGAAAACATAAAAAAAAGTGAAGAAATAACTTATTCCTAATTCTTGAAAAAAATCAGATACTTTTCACTGCTTCTCATATATCCTTTAGTAGAAGAAAAGTCAAAAAATTGCTACTGAATTTAACATCAGGGTGTGATAACCAGACTTGATGGTTTGCCTGCATTATTACATTCAATATTCACAAACATAGCTATTGTAGAGGATAAACCTAATTGCTAGTAATTATCTCTCTTCCCTCTCACAATGAAAAGCAGACTTTATTTTATTCCAAGAAATTACCTTTATTAAATCAGATGTCTTGTTCTGCATAAGGACCCTGCATATTCTCTCATGCTCTCGATCATTCAATAATAATAGAATCATTTAGGTTGGAAAAGACAATTAAGAATATCTATTCCAATCCTTAGCCCAGTGCTTCCAAGTCCACCACTAAGCCACATGTACATCTCTTTTAAATACCTCTGGGGATGGTGATTCAACCATTTCCCTGGGCAGGCTGTTCCAATGCTTTTGGTGAGGAAATTTCTCCTCCTATCTAATCTAAACCTCCCCTGACACAACTTGAGGCCATTTCCTTTTGTACTATAGCTTGTTACCTGGGAGAAGAGACTGACCCCCACCTGGCTAAAACTTCCCTTCAGGTAATTGAAGAGAGTGATGTATTTTTCCTCTACCCTATATACTATGCACCCTTTTTGAAAAGGCTCTCTAAGCCTTCCTTATTATTTTGTTCCAGTGCCTACTTTTTTAGACTATTCTGATGGCTCTTCCTTCTAGTTAACAGTGTTTAAAAGTGGTTTGCATTTGCCCTTTGAAATTCATGTCATCAAAGCTCCTGGAGCTACTTGTCTGGGTTTTGTAATCCAATATTCCTTTCACAAGCTCTTGAGAATGAAAAGATTCTTTCCTTAGAGCACATAGCTTTCCCCTTCTAATTTTTTCTCTCTTCTGATGAAGCTTTTGTCATCTGAACAATTAAGAACATTTGAAGATGAATGAGGTAAATCTGGATTTACTCAACTTATTTACCTTACTAATCTTCCCATTTGAAAATAAAACACATTTCTTGTGTTTTGTTTATTTTTTCCACCTAACTGCACAAAGCCAATATAAATCTGTTTAGTCAAACTGAGCAAGAATTGAGGTGACCTTCACAATGGATCTCTAACAATTTTGTTACATAGATAACAATGGTTTTACTTGACAAGACATTTCCTTTATGTACAGTAATTCTCTGTAAGTGATAAAATACATCACTATCAGTGTTGGATGAGATATGAAAGGACAGCTTTAAGTCTGATTAAAATTCAGTGGCCTATTTTAGCACACATAACTATGCAGAACTTGGACTTGAATGCTCTGTGAAGTACTGCCACTGATGTGATGAAGGAGTGTGATCTGAAATAGAGAAAACTGAGAATCAAGCAGGCTGGCATTGAGCTTGCCAAGAAATTGGCACACTTTGTGACTCAGCTCCAGGACTAGGCCTCATTGACCCAATAAACTAAATAAGACAAATTGCTTGCAGGAAAAAAAGTCTTTTCTGAAGGCAATCAAAAAAAGTAATATCCCACACAAAGTTCATATCATCAAAATGCTGAGGAACAACTGAAAATCTCCTAATATTAAACATTAATTCTCTCATCCTGACTTTTATACACAAGACTGAAGCTCAACCCTTTCTGGGCCATTTCTCAATGTAAACAGTCTGCTCTGAATAATAAATAATCCTGTCTCCAACTTTTATATCATTTTTGAATATAAAAATCTTCTCCTTTTAAAGCTTTCATTGGAAAATGAAAGCTATCTCATTTTCCACCATATTCCTCTGGTCCTAATTCAAATTTAATTTTTCCTGTATTTAATTTATAAATGTGAATTATTTTCACTGGCTCACTAACGCTGGAATGCAAGGTATACGCTATCTGTCATGCTTGATGTGTCATGTTTGGTTTGGCTAACAATTCTCACCAAGTAAACTCAATGCAGGTTTGTTATCTCTACATATCTTTGACTGTAAATTCCTCAGGGCAGTGCCTGAGACCTCAACAAGGTACTGAAATCTATTAAACAAGCATCAGTAGTTAACCTGTACAGTAAATTTCCATGACTTCACTGACAAACATATTACTAAATACTTTTCAGTACAATAATTGTCAGTCAACCAGTGAAATTCCTGAACATCAGAAGCTGATATAAATGGAAGAAGCATATTGAAACTGTATGATAACCTAGGTAACATAACACAAATCCTACTGAGCACCAAAATAATAAACATTTTTGCACTAAATCATTCATTGTTGGAATAACTCAAACATATTCTAGATTTCATATGCTGTCAAGTTGTTCTTTTCATCTTCACTACAGTTGTGGAGACATATAATACACAAACCAGCTGTATTGCTAATCAGTAACATACCTGTGTAAACTAAAAAGCCTCAACACTGCCCTGGAACCCACACAGATTTGGTTGTGCCAGCCAGATAAGAAATAGGCCAAAAGGACAAAGATAAACTTGTTAAGCCTCCAAGACTGTAGCATAGATTTTGTGCACAGCTACAACATGGCAAGGTATTCAACAGAGATAAACACCATTACATTTTATATGGTGATGCAACATGGTTCCTATTTAGTGAAGAACCCCTCAATTTTTTTCCACTTCCCCATGGCTGTAATCAAATCAAGTTGTAGGAAAAGTCTTCATATTCTGAGTTTTCATTATTGCTACAGTCAACTTGGAGCAAACCAGCTTAACAGCATATTAATGGGATTTTAAAACACAATTGAGTTTGTTACACTGTCAGCTTGCATTGTGCAGCAGTCATCTGGTTTGAATCTGGTTTGAATTAAATACAGTCCTCAAAAAAAAAAAATCCAAGAAACTTTCTATCATTTCTACTTCAATGATAAATTTACAAACTGAAATCAAAAGAAATTGTACACTAGAGGTTAAATACACACTTAATGCGCTATTTGGACAAGGAACACTGACCGTGGTTTGACCTTTATTCTTTTCCAGCCTTTTCAAGTACTTGGGAAAACAGGTTGGGGGGAGCTTATTTTATTTAAATTCCAGAAAATTAAATAACTTACACTTTACAAATCAAATCACATAACAGCAAATGCTTAAGCACTGTGTAAAAAGCCAGCTGGAGCAGTTATGAGTGAAAAATTTTTATTATACTGAATAGAGAAAGATATCACCAAGTTAACTCCATGTATTTAGTAAAAAAAAAACCAAAAAACTCAAGAAACATGCAGGGAAGAGTTTCAAATCACAATTTCCATTATTTAAGAGCATCCTACCTTGCTTTTAAGCCCGTAACTTGGACAGCAGTTAATAACAAGTAGAGGACTGAATGCATTATAAGGTCCTTAAGAATTCACACATGCATAAATGAGTATCCAAGGAACAGACCACAGGTCTCTACACATAGAAATTCTGACCATACAATAATGCACAGAAGTCTGTTTTCAAACATTTGGTGAATCAAATTCAGACAAAAAGTAGCATTAGCTTTCAATATTTGACTTTATCAGATGTTTTCAAAATATAATATGCTCATTGCTTAGAGTGGTTATGTCTTCTAAACACAAAACAATTGGCAAGAAAACAGTTAAATATATTTTAAATAAATGGTACTAAAACCCAGCAGTAATGGAAGTTTACCATGGAAATTCTGTATCACCCACGATCTGATACACTAGTAATAACTATATTAATACAATATTTAGTAATTATTTTGTAGTCATAAATGGCTAACTTACCTCTAACCCTCTCTTGGTTTTATCAGAACTATTTATCTTAGCTCAGGAAAGTTAAAAAAAAAAATACACCTACACTGCCATCTTGTGGAAAATATCCATTTTCCATTGATTAACTTTCCTAGATGAAACACCCCCTCAAAAGGAAATTTCCTTTTCTTTTAGTATACAGCTCTTACCTATCTGACAGATAATTTTTTTTAATATGACAGTATAAGTTTAACTTCAACTATTTTTTTCTATATAACATAAAAGTGATGAGATAGTTTCTGAACCAAATTAGTACTTCAAAGATCAACTCAGATAAAACCAGCAACTCAGAGAGAAAAAAAATCATAGTACAGGGAATGCAGCTGTGACTAGTTGGAATGTTTTCATTTTCCAGAACCATATTTGTAAAATCCCCCTTTCAAACACATCCTCTCACCTACAATTTAAACAGCACCTGCTCAGCATCTCAAATAATGCCCCCAATAACACCTGTACGACATTTCTCACCCTTGGAGGAGCTGTCACTGAGCAGAATTCATGGTCAGAGTGGGAACAGCTACACTGCAAAGATGAAGGAAGCACTTCATCACCCTTTACAGGTTAAAATCCACTTAGATCCTACTGCAGGCTGTAAGAACCACAAGGTATGTATTTTTCACTCAGGGGTAGTAAATAAACATTTATCAATTCCAAATGGTGTTATATCAGATAGACTTGGCAAAAGAACAACAACTTCCTTAATTTTTATTTCCTTCATTTTTTTAATATTGAGATTTTAATATGATCTTGAAGGGACCACCCATAAAAGTTAAAAAGCAAAATACCATAACACGGGGTACAAAACTCTGCATGCAGCACAAACACTAACTGCAGCATAACTACAGCTGGGATCAAGTCTGAAGCTTTTAAAATGTGCTGTGATGCCTCTTTTTTGGGCTATGCATTTGATATATTTAAAAAATATGTATTCCAGTCTTCCACATTTTTATCTGAATCTTCTCCATTTTCAAGCCAATCTTCCTAAATATGCTCCCTTATCCCTGTCTACCACACTTCCACAGGGCACTATGAATATGTCTTGGTGGACATTATATTCCCCAAAGAGCCATAAAAAAATATATTTGCATTCTTGAGCTCATGAAGATTATATGGCATTTTATCAAGAGAGTGTTCCTCTAATGTCCTCAGCAGGAAGATTATTGAATTCTAAGATCCTGAATGCCACAAAAGAGACAATTTTTACAAACAAACCAACTTTTGTCCAGCATGTATGGGGCAGAGAAAATTTCTAACCAAAGTGGAGTGGGAGACATGGAAGATGTTTACTTGAGGGAAGATTGCAACAACGAATAAGACCCTCCTTAATTATGATGAACCATATGAGAGTCAATTAATAGGCCCACCCAGACCAGAGATAATATTTACTACTGGAAGAGCAAAGAGATCTTCTATGTTAGTAAGCAGAGAGTTCAAGTATGTAGCATAACAATTAGCTACTATTACATAGTATTTTATGATATTAACAGTGATAAAGAGATATCAACATCTTAATAAAATTCTGCCCACCTCAGTGTGGTGAGAATTTTTTTCAGAATGAGAAAAAAACCAATAAATTTTCTGACTGAAAGCTGTCAATGCTTTTACAGACCGAGTTGAATGTAAAATTAAACTTAGAATCATCCTTATGACAAATAGGAAGGAGGACTACATGCCTGGAGAGAGGTGAAATTCCCAATCATAAAAATCCAGCTGTTTTATATTTCAAACACACATTTAAAAACTAAAAACAAAATCCAAGAAACATCCAAGTAGTTCTCTAACCACAGTTGCTGATTCAATAGGGAACGTCAATGAATTAATATATTTTACAGCTGCTAAGCTGAGCTGGAGCTTGTATTAGCAACAAGCACAATTCTATCAAAAGTATGCTGGTTTCATCCTGCAAATATAAGATCATCTTCTGCATAACCTATTAAGTTGACCTGCCTGTAAAATTTGCATGTCTGTTAAAATGGAGAAGTTGATGTGCTTTGAAACCAAATGAAAAGGTAAAACTTCTGCTCCCAAAGATAGGTATTGCATTAAAGTTTTTAAAAATTGTAAACTGCTTAATTTTCTGATTATAAGAAATAACTCTAAATGGTTACTTATCTAAGGATGTAAATTATTCTGTACACATCCTGGACTTCTTTTCCCCTCCACTATCATTAGGCTCTTCTACAAGGGCAGCTGCAGCACCCCATTCTGGCCCAAGTCAGAAATCCTCATCCCCCCTGCAGCAGATCCAGTTGTGAGAAACAATAACAAAATCATAGGAGGGTTTTATGCAATAGGTTTATTTGTTTAAAGAAATACTATTCAATAAATAATATGTGAATATTGAATAGCATGAAGTTATTTTTCAGAGACACTTTGGGGAATGTAGTGTTGTCCAAGATAGCTCAATACCCAAAAGAGCCTGGGATTTTTGCCACAAGAAAGGAAAGGGAAGTAGAACTAGATTATGGGCAAGTTTCAAGTGAAGATAGAATAAATCCAGGTAGAAATGGAAGAAACCCTGAACCCACCTGTTTATCAAATTTAAATAAATGGTAACAGGTATGAAAATAATTAATAGAAACATCCAATCTCTTGAAACAATGTATATCTGTACATTTGGTCTAAGACCAAATATACTTTGTGTACCTTAACATGCCAGCTGTCTCTGTCTTTGTCTTGACCAATGTATAACATGAATTAATAGTGTACATAAAAAAATCTTCATCACATAATTTCCACTCCAAACTCAGGACTTGTCACTATATGAGTAAGTAAGAAACATATGTGTAGCATACCAGCATAGAAAATGGTAGGTCTGCAAATCTGCAGCATCCTCCTGATGGCCATTATTATTGTATAAGCCCAGTATTCATACATAAATATTTGAAGATCTATTTTTATTGCCTTAAAGCTGAACATCAGAAATCACTTTAATATTTTAGAGCTCTCAGCTCAGTGTGTTTGAAAGGACCACGTCTCCATGAGCTGTTCAATAAGGATTTGATGTTAGTTCACAATTTCTCTGTATTATTTAAACATCCACCTTTAGGGAATTTTGTGCCCCTTTCCCTCCAGAGTATAGTTGCATAATTTCTCACAGATTCTTGGGAACTCATAAAAGTTTTATATATGCATGTCAAGATAAAAACCATTTTCAGGTAAGTGAAAGTAGTGCCTGCTCTGAAAAGCTGTAGACAGTGAGAGCTAAGCATTTCTGGGCTGTTTTAAGGCCTTGATTTTGCATTTACTTATATATGTATCTCAGGAAAATTCCTATGTATTGCTTATGTTAATGGAAAAATTATACACTCAGTATCTTCAGTGCTATACTCTTGGACATTGAACAGTTTTTCAGAATGCAGAAATCAGAAACCTTCTTTAAAAGATTTACTTTTTAAGCATTCCTCCTAAAAGTTTACTTTTATTCTGATGAGGTTGATAAATATATCTTTAGCCTTCCAATACTCTTAAATATTAAGTTGCTGTGGTGACCTTTTAAAGAGAAACTGTACAGTTTATCCAGAGTCAATGATTAGTGAACAAGACAGTATTAGCACAGACTTCAGTGGTGCAGTGTCAGGACTTATAACAGCAGTCATTCCTGCCTTTTCTGTGACTTCTAAATTAAAATTATTTTATTGTCAGTTTTCTCACAAAAGTTTCATTTTTGCACATTAAAAAATGTTTAAAATGCTCAAAAAATTCATCAATAATATAATTAAGTATATCCCACAATGTTGATTTATTTAGACACCATTCAAAAGAAATAAGATCACTGTATTTTATGCTCATTAAATATTTAAAGTAACGAAGACAAAAGTTCTTAGACTGAAGTGGTTTTTTCTTCGAATATATTATTCTTTATTCTTTCCACATGTGCAAATGTATTTAACTGTTTTTCTCTCTTGTTTACAGTACAGCTTGAAAAAATACAGAGATCTATGAAAGAAAAGACAAGAAGAAACCACGCAGCAGTGATAATTCTAAATCACAATCTGATTTAATAAGCTTTTTCCTCGTGCCTCCCTCCCTTTTGAATATTGGTTAACATTTCTTGAGGTGTCCATAAAATGTGTCAACGTATTTATGTGTCCATATCCCTGAATGAAATTACAAATTTTCACTGTCTTGCTAATGGTCCTCTTTTGAGCCAAGGATATGCTCATGCAATAGTGATACATATCAGAAAAAAAAAATATTGCATAAAAAATATAAACTAGCTGAATTAAGGATTGTACAAGAGCTCTGAAACTTTAAAGAAAATTCAACAAGTAATTTTCTCAAATAACAAGACTTTTAATTAATATACCCTTACATACCATTCACTTCCTATGCAAGGAATGACCTGTCTTAGAGTTTTTTACACATAATAAAAGAAGGAGTTAAATCTGTGAGTATTGGTACTTAAACAACCCTATAAACTTGTGCAAGGCTGAGACAGCTATAAAGTCTGTTCATCACGAATAAATCATTCCCCTTCTTTATCTTAATAGCACCAGCATAAAACCAAATGATAACAGTTCCTGTCCAGATTTACAGTGATGTAACTGAGGTCAGCACTTGGATCCAGATGTTTTAGTGCATGCTTATTTCTATGCTTAAAACTATCAACCACATAGACCTGAAGAGGCTGCAAATAAAAGAGAATAAAGCTCCACTTATAATTTGTCTGTATGCCCAATACAAAGCATCTGTGAACAAACACACAGGTCTCTCTATAGCAGAGCTAGTTTCAACTTTATATTTAAAGGCATATACTGAGCAGGGAGAAAGGAAGAGCACAGTATAACACAAAATGACAAGCTGACCTTCACGGCTGTCCTGCTCTGCCTCTGAACAGGCAAGTGACACTAGACTGCACAACTAAGAGAGATGTGCGATTTCAAGAGGTCTGTGGAATAGAAAGCAGAAGACCCTGTAGCTCAGTTCTAGAAAGAAAATCAGAGTCATATTGAACACAGATAGATCAAATCAATAAACACCACAAAACACAAAACTCCTTTGAACATGCACCAGTCAATTGCAGAAATGCTATTATTTAATTTAGCTGGGGAAAAAAATCTATAACTTTTTGTTAGGAGCACTGCATTTCATTTCACATGGGATAATGGAAAGAGGAGAGAGAAAGGGAAGGAGACCAAAACTATTTTTCTCTGCACTCTCTGGCAGGGAACTGGGGATGTGTTCTCTGTGACACCAACAGAGATAGTCAGATCACACATCCTCTAAAAAGGTCTCTATAGCTTATTTCACACTCCAGCATTGTACTGCCAAGTACTACAGGACATGTAAGCAGAACTTAAATGAAATCAAATTGACAACCTTTAAAGTGTTCTGGTTTAACACAAGAGAATTATTCTGGTGTGGCACCAAGAAGGTCCTTCTTCCTTAAGTTTACTGTACAACCAGCAAATGTAGACAAAGCTCACAATGAAAAGTGCAACTGACTGTACTATTACATATCAGCTGTTAGATTCTAAGCTTGTTTTAATAGCCTCTACATTTTTTTTTTTAAATCCACAAAGAACATGAGACAACAAAGCCTAGTGTGGAATCTGAAAACACTCCTGAAAGGAAAGGAATGCACATGAAATTACAATTTCTGGAGTACTGAATTTTGCATACAAATAAAAGCTTCTCGGCATCTTGTTTAAAGACATCTTGCCCAAAACATTCATCACACATCTAGAAAACCTTCTGTAAACACATCTTTCACATGTGGATAGAGAACAGCAAACATTAATTGCTTTCAAAGACATTTTTGAAGAAAGAGAAATTTTGTTTTGCTCCCAAGTATACACATGGAACCATGGTATTTTCAATATGTCTACCATTTTTGTATGTCTACCATGACTAGGCCACAGACACAAAGTTCTGTATAAAATGTTGTCAAATGGCATTTCCATATTTCTACCCAACATTCATTTTGTTTATAAAGAAAAATAATCAAAATATCTCCTAGCCCTCCAATGGTCTCCTCACCAAGCTGACATGCACCCTTCCACAGCAGTTTCTCTAAAAGTGGAAGGATTCCAGAAAGTCCCCAAGGACAGACTTTAGAAGGAGGTCCTAGTTAAAATATTGGCAGCATATATATTTGTCTTTTTAATGGCAACCACTTTACATTGTTTAGCACATTTAGCAGAATTTAAAGATGAATTTAATATACTCACAAGCTTTCAGAAAGAGCCTGTGAGGTGGAGGGGGGAAAATGGTGAGAGATGAAACATATAGTCACTGCCAACAGGTCTTGAGCAAGCACTGCATGAGCAGGTGAAAAAAAATCTAGTGACTGTGAAGAGCTTGATGACAGCTCTGGGTCTGCTCCCCTTATTCAACTGTTTCCACTTATATTCACTTCTGCATCTGTTATATATTATGGGGTGTTTTTATTAGCAGCTTTGGATCCTCTAAAGCAGGTGAGCATGTGTTCAAAAGACAACTGAAAAAAAAATAAGACATTAGAAAGAAAACATGAAACAGTTCAGAGAAAAGCAGAACAAAGTGTGATCTTTGCAAATAAAGGCAATTTCATTTTAATTGTTTATGCCATTTGAATGGAGACAAAATTAGTAAAACACTTTAAACCAGGGAAAGTAGTTGATGCATATAATCTCTCTTGGCAAGGACTGCTCAAGAAGAAGAACAGCAAATATACACACCATGACCTGCAATTATCTATCATAAAATGATATTTCTTAAGTAATTTCCCCATTTTCCCATCCTTCTTATTTAAGCAATTATTTACAACTCACTTGCTAATCTTGCCTGTTTCCCTCTGTATTTGTGTGTTGACAGAGGTCCCAGGTCCAAAAAGCATTTGGGATCCAAGTGTGTGGTGGCAGGGAGAAGAATTCATTCCCTACAAAATGTCTTCCCTGAATATGAACTCTTTGGCCAAGAGTGATGAATTTATACTTTTGTTTTAAAACTGTTCTTGGAGGGAAAAAAAAGAAAAAAAGTAACCCACAGACTGCATTCAATGTACTTATCTCTTGGATTATACATAACTTGGGTTTTGTAGAGGTTGGTTGTTTGTTTGGAGGTTTTTATCTGTATTACCTATATTTTAATACCTTAATTGCTGGTTATGAAAATATGCAGTTTTGCATTTGGGACTATATGTAAACATATTAAATAAAAAGAGGAGTTTAGGAAAAAATCTGATAGGGACTGCGTAGCACTCTACAGTCCAATAAATGTAATTTCACATCTAAAAAGTTTAGAGGTGCTGCAGAACTACTTAAGCACTTGACCAGCTCCTCCCTCAAAGGAATACAAACAGCTGTATTAGAGTGTAGTTGCATGATTCATTGTCTTGTCTTCAGACAGTGAAGTCAGTTTAAGATGTTCCCATGCATTTCCCCCATGACCCCAGCCATTCCTTGTTTCCTTTAAGCTGCTCCCTGAAATAAACCAATAATACAAAATTCCTGCAAAAAAAAAAAAAACAATCTTTGGTGCTTAGGTGTTTTACCTCCAGTTAAGTGCCTCTCCGTATTTGTGATCACAGAAGAAAACACTAAGTTACAAGTATCTACTTACTACTGGAAGGAAGATATTTTTCTCTTTAAACACATGTGGTGATGACATCTATAAAGTAATCCAGAGGAAATTGTCTGGGGCACAATGACAAAAAAATCCATGAAATTCTGGTCTAGTCATCAGGAAACTCTCAGCGAGACAGTTTACATTCCATTTGCTTTTCCCAAGACTGCTTACCTTGTAGCTCTACATATAATGCAATAAGAAGTGAAAAGTTTTGTGAAGCAGGAAAAAAACCACCAAACCACATTTCTTATAAGAACTATTCTATAGACTGGCGGTTAAGACAATTGCTGAAAGTAGAGACACATATTTCCATTCCCACCACTGAGAAAACTACTACATGTCCTAAGCCTAAAAGGCAAGTAAGTGACAGAATCAGAATCATTTAAGCTGCAAACGACCTCCAGGATCACCAAGTTTAACCTTTCACCAATCACCACCTTGTCAACTAGACCTGAGCACTAAGTGCCACATTCAGTAACTTCTTGAACACTCACCACCACCCTGGTGGTGTTGTGTTCCAGCGCTTAATGACCTGATGTCGCTGTAGGACACGTGAAAGCACCACGCAAGTCACGGCTATTGCAAGGTAAAAGAAGCACGTTTATTTTCTGACTCCATCTTTTATACTTTTCCCAAGGTGGTAGAGGATTGGCCCGACACTGGGCCACCTCTCCAAAGATATTGGATATACTACCAATACATCAAATTCTCTCCACCCCCACGAAAGAATGTAAACAATACATTGTTTACAGAAACTGTGTGGGAAAATTCTCCCACAGAATGTAAACTCAGAAGGCTTTAGAAAAATCTTTTAAGAATCAGGGTGACAACCTTATCCATGAAGAAATTCCTTCTGATGCCTCACGTTAACCTCTGCATATGCCATTTGAGGTCATGTCCTTTTCTCCTGTCACTTTTTCCTTGGGAGAAGAGGGCAGCCCCCACCTGGCTACACCCTCCTTTCAGGGAGTTGTAGAGAGCAATAAGATCTCCCCCAAGCTTCTTTTCCTCTAGGCTAACCAACCCCAGCTCTCTCAGCCACTCCTTACAAGACTTGTCCTCCAGACCCTTCACAAGCTCCATTGCCCTTCTCTGGACATGCTCCAGACCCTCAATGTCCTTTGTGTTGTGAAGGGACAAGAAATGGACACAATCCATGAGGTGCAGCCTCACTAGTCCTCCCTATTACAGGGAGAAAATCTCTACCCTGGTCCTGCTGGCCACACTATTGCTGATACAGCCCAGGATGCCAATGGCCTTGTTGGCCACCTGGGCACAGGAGACTCATGTTCAGATGCTGTCAACCCACACTTCCAGATTCTTTTCTTCTAGGCAGCTTCCCAGCCAGTCTGCCCTAGCCTGTAGTGCTGCATGAGGTCATTGTGACCCAAGGGCAAAACCTGACAATTGGCCTTGAACTTCAGACAACTGGCCTTGGCCTATGTCCCAGGTCTGTTCAGATCCTGCTGAATAACCTGCCTGCCCCCAGCAGACCAATATTCCCTCAGAAATCAGAGCCACCCGATCCCCTCATCCAGATAAACAGGACAGGCCTCAGGGTGGACACCACTAGTGACTGAAAACTGGATGTAGCACCATTCACCACCATTCTCTGCTCCTGACCACCCAGCCAGTTTTTAACCCAGTGAGTTGTCCATCTGCCCAGTCTGTGGGATGGCAGCTTTTGCCCAGGAGAATGCTGTGAGAGACAGCATCAAAGGCTTTGCTGAAGTCCAGGTAGACAATATCCACAGCCTTTATCTCATAATCCTGCCACCAGTCTTGCTTGATCAGTGCAGCAAGTGGGCTTCAAGGACATCTATCAGATCAATCCCCAAGGAAATATGTGTAAATGAGATGGTTATTTTTGGAAAATGACCAGGTGAAAAGCTTCTCACCAGTGGTTAAAACTGGACAAAAGGAGACGTTCAAGTTTATCAACTCTAGATTATGTGAATTTATATTTTAATACTTCTTTTGAATTCTGGTGGCTCTTGAGAGAGCTTTGTGCTTAGGCATCCTTATTTAAGCTGATCATCATTTTGTTCAAACTACAGTCACAGTGCAAAACTAAAAGTACAAACAATGATAACATTATATGTATACTATCAAATTAATTTTGCACTATCTTCATGCTAGCCTCACAAGTGAAACTAGATTTGTTTTCAATTTTTGTCACTTATTTGGCAAATTTACAGACACCTCTGATTAAATTTAAATGGGTCAGTTTTAACAAGTTCACCAGCTGCTGGATGTGGGGGAGCTGAAACATTTGAACTACTGTCAGGTATTCAGTCTATTTGGACAAACTGGGTCTAACCCAAATCAGAGCATGGACTATACATCATCAGGTCACGTTGACTGCAAAGGAGTAAAACCTGTCTAGAGCACAAACTAGGATAGGGGCAAAAAGATTACAGGTTGAGGAGACAAGATAATGTATGAATGAGTCATGGGGATATAGGCAAGAAAAGAAAAGTGTATAATCTGTTTAGATAAGATTTGTCAACTTTTGTTTGGTCACTCTAATATCCGAAAAAATTTGTTTTTTTCCAGAACATATTTATTGAGGCAGACAAAAATAATGCATCACAGTACTGTCATAAAAAGAAATGAAAATTCAAATATATAATTTTTCATTTATTTTGTAGTAATTTTTAACAGGAAATTTTTTATCATTTTCAAGGAAGCTACAAAATCAACTTTTGCTGACTGTCAATAGAATTTGCTTGCCCCTTTTGTGTAACCATAATTCATCACCTTCATTTCGAGGTGCAAAACATTTCACACAGCTGCAGAAACACTAGAAACACTTGTTGCTTTCAAGTTCCAGAAGGTATTTTAAACAATCTCCTCTATTCTATCTTGAATAGAAGAGATTATCCCAAGACATATCTGTTTCTTATTCAGAAAGTAACCCATCTTGCTTAGTCAAAATATTCAAATACATGAATGAACACCTCAAAATGGTGCTGTGGTGATTAAATCTACATTCTGCTGCATAGAAAGACAAGCATTATATTCTTAACAGATGTAGTGTTGGAATGGTTTTATATTCTTGAGAGAAATTGCAAGGTATGATTTATAACCCTGACTCAAGTGAAATGATACTGAACGGAGTGGTGTCAGTGATGAACAACAATTCCAGCAGATTGAAATTTTCTAAAGAAAGTAAAAGATGGTATCATTTCACTATTTAACAGTTTGGAAAAGCAGGCTGGAGTGCTGAAACCTGCCAGAACTTCTATAACTCATGGCCTTCTACTATGTACTTTAAGCAAGGGAATTACACAGTGTAGATATTATGGGACTTGAGGCTGCACACTGTAATTTTCATCATCTCTGAGAAAGGATTTAAATATGTGTACAACATTATGCAGACACTATTTTTTAAATTATATAGCATTACTATACAGAAGCAGTCAAAGCTAGATGTTTTCAGATCCTTGCAACTTGAAATCTAGATTTCTTACATACTGGGTCTGACTCTCTCTGGCATAAGAAAAAGCTAACCAAAGGGTAATTTTCAATGATATATTTCAATTGAGAAATACATCCGTTTCAAAGTCTGTGACTGGTGTACTTAACCTGTCAGGCTTTAAAATATTCACATACTTATTCCAGTGAAATAACTTCTATGGGGACTTGAGGTCTTTACTTTTCATACCAGATCAGCAGCAAATAAATAAACAAACCTTGTTCACACTACTATAATGTCTCAGAAATATTTTAAAACTTGACTACTTCTTAACTAAAGGAGAATAAGTAATTTCCCAAGAACAAATATTTAAACTTATTCCCCTTCTGCTCTCCCTTTTTTTTTTTTTTGACATTTTACCATTAATATTTGAGGGGGTTAAGTTCTAGTCAGCATTGCATTAACTGTTGCTCTAACAAGTGTTAATGCAGTTCCTGCCTTTCCTCCAAAGAGCTATAAAAACACAGTACTTTCAAAATTTAGATAAAGACATAAATCTTGGCTCCAGGTGTTCCTGAATCACTCTATAATCTGAAATGAAACTAGTCTTAACTAACTCTGAATAAATTTTGAATGCAGTACAGATTTGTACCAAGCTGAACTTCGTGAAGAATGAGTATGTAAAACCAACCAAAACTTACTGACATATTTACTTTCTGGAAGGCATGTTAAATGAACTTTAATACCAGATTTGAAAATCCAGCTGTAAAACAGGTATGCAAACATGATTAATGAATGCTGAACACCATCCAGATCACATACTTACTTGAACAAACTACAGCAAGCAAGTAAAATTTCCACCCTTAAGTAACAATTGAATTTAAATTAGAGTTGCAGTTACTCTTCCACTTTAAGCCAGTAGCTATTTTACAGTTGCCATATATCAGAAAAACCTGCTTAGTGAGAGAATAAAACAGTTCAGTACAACAAACATAAGCAACAACCTTTTCAAATATCATTTCTGAGTCCAGCGTGCACAACTTCTTCACTGCCAAACCTAACACAAATCCTTCTGAGTCTGTACCCACTAATTATGTTCTGACTTTCAAGGAATTTCTGAATGTCTCCCCTACCCCCCAACCACCACCACCACTCACTAGAAAATCCTCCCTCATTATCTTGACTGATTGCTTCAATTAGTGAGCAACTCAGTCACTTACATTATGTTCTATGTTTCAATTCCAGGAAAATAAACCTTCACCGATATACTTCAGGTTTACTTAATTAGAAGGAAATTTAACTTAAATGTTCTACAGACACGGTGCTGGGTTAGACTGCCTGAATAATGCTGATAAACTGTTTGCCAAGACCTTCCTTGATCACAGATTGCTTTCTCTGGTTGACAAGAAGCTCAACATGAGCCAGACACGTGCACTTGCCGCCCAGAAACCGAGTGCACGCTGGGTTGCATCAAAAGAACTGTGGCCAGCAAGCTGAGGGAGGGGATTGTGCCCCTCTGCTCTGCTATGGTGACACCCCACCTAGAATGCTGCATCCAGCTCTGGGATCCCAAAATAAGGACATGGACCTGCTGGAGCAAGTAGAGTGGAGATTACAAGGCTGCTCAGTGAACTGGAGCACCTCTCCTATGGAGACATGCTGAGAGAGTCAGGGTTGGCCAGCCTGGAGAAGAGGAGGCTCTGAGGAGACCTTTAAGCAGCCTTCCAGTACCTCAAGGGGGCCTGCAAAAGAGAGGGAGAGGGACTTTTTGCAAGGGCATGTAGTGACAGGAAAAGGTGGGATAGCTTAAAATTCAAAAAGGGCAGATTTAGATTAGCTATTAGGAAGAAATTCTTCACTCTGAGGGTGGTGAGACACTGGCACAAGTTTCCCAGAGAAGCTGTGAATGCCCCATCCCTAGAAGGTCAAGCTGGATGGAGTTTGAGCATCCTGGTCTAGTGGAAGGTGCCCCTCTACATGGCAGATGGGCTGGATCTAGATCTTTAAGGTCCCTCAGGATTTGTATCTACATTGTTGAGAAATCAAGGATTCTCACTGTATACACTCTTTTCAAAAAAATATCCCGCCTTATGACATCACAAGAGATTTCATAAACTCCTTAAGCATTTGGCAATTTAAATTGTCCTCAAGAGCTTCTAGATAGTGCTTGAAGCAAAGAAACAGGGATCCCTATAAAAAGGCTACAAGAGAAAACACAGACTACAAGAGAAAATATAAGAAACCCATAAAATTCAAAATTGAATAATAAAATTAACAACAGTGTAAAACATCTTCAGGTTCAGCAATAGTTTTAACAATTAGGTTTTTAAAGCTTTTTAACAGTAGCATCATTTAATAGTAGAGAGAAAAAAAAACTGAGACAAAGATCATGTTTTCTGTGGGACTCTGACATTTTTATTTCCAAAGACAACTCCAAGATTCAGGTTACTATCAGTAGAATATCAGTAGTTATAAGGTGACATCCATCATGCTCTATAAACAACTGTTAATGGCCTTTCTTATGCTTTTTCCAGGTAAATGAACTATTATCCCATCTCAAGTCAAGAGCAGCAGTTAAATTCTCTGTTGAGGTGACAACAATTATCAACTGTTTTGTTAAAAACAGCCCTTATCCCCTTTTGCCCTATTTGGAAATGCAATGTGAAGTCTTATTTCTTAGCTCTCCGCTTTCAGAAAAACCTGAGCTTTAAAAAACTTCTAGAAGCATCTGAGAACCTAAAAAGGTGGGAATCTAAAGGAAATAAACCCATCCTATAACAAAAGATGCATTAACATGCACATTAAAGCAGAGGACGAAGTCATAGGTAATATCATGGATAAATAATGGAACATTGACCATTTTAGAAAACAAAGGAAGTGGGTTCCACTGGCTTGCTATAGTAAATATGCATGGAAAGGAGATTAGAAGGCTTCTACATACCTCAGAATTATAAAATACTTAATCGCTTTTCAAGTGAAAATTAGGACTTTAAATTTGACCAGTCTTAAAGAAAGGCACAATACACTCAGAGGCTGAAAATTTTTATAATGTGAAGATAAATAGCAAGGCCTAAAAAGAAGAGTTAATTAGACTGCATAAATTAAGTTGGACAGATTATTTCTATTGTCACAAATGTGGCCTACCAATATATCAAAGAAGTGCTGAAGCTTTGTCTAAGCAAAAGCAGTTTGGACCAGGTGTCCCTCATTATGGGTTTCTAGCTTAGCTGAGGGTTAGACCTCAAGTCTCTGCTGACAGATGTTTGAGTAATACTTTATTTGGTTGCTTTACAAGAAAGGGCTGAAATTATTGACTTTGCTGACAGGAATCTTAACATTAACTTGAATTTGCAGTGATACCTGTTTCTCACAGGTCATCTGATGCAATTTTAGCTATGTAAAGAGCTTTGAATCTTCCTCAATCTCATCAGACATTTCTGTGTAGCCCTAAGGTCTCAGGCAGACAAGTTGTTAAAGCTTAGTACCAGAAAGGGCCTCAGAAACCCAAAGAAATAAAAAAATTCATAAAGTCATTTATATGAAACAGACACTATGGTTAAGTGAGCTGAGCAGACAGTTTAAGGTGTTTATCTTTTTAATGGGATTCTAAATGTAAAATCATTACCTCCAAGTTAAAGTTGCTATTAAGTACTAAATAATAAGTTATGTTACACTACTGACAGTATGAAATTCAATTCCCTTTCAAGGATGCTGCACTCAAAGTTGCTCTGCAATTATGTAATAGCTATGCTCATTCCCTAGAATCCATCAATTTTTCCTGTGACAAATGTCTAATTTTCTTCAAGTCATATAAACAGTAGGTATATAATACCCTCAGAAGACTCAAAAGGAGAAGCAGAACCCTTCTTCAACATCTTCATTTGAATGGAATTTTTAAGTGAGAACTTCTTTTTAATATTATGCTTCCAATATTCTCCATTACAGGTCATATTTCATATAGACCTAACATGCAAAAAAAAACCCAATGTTTGACCTAAGGAAGGAAAAAAAAAAGAAAGGGAAAATATAAAATTGTTTTGCTTGGATAAATTGGGAGGAAAAAGTAAAGAAAGAGATATAGGTGGATATAGAAGCCTATAATTTCAAAGAGGTTCTAATAATTGTAGACATTCCTGAATTTGGGGAATTTTTCTTTCAGAAAATTCTCTGAAATTTCTAGAATAACATTTTGTTAAGAATCAGACAACAAAAAGCTGAAGAAAACTTAAAAGAGATCATTAGGACAAAGATTTAATGTGTACTGCTCCTACTGTTATAAAGTAGAAATATTAAATCCAATCATAAATGTCCTGGAAGGGGTGGTTATGTTGTAGTATGAACATTTTGGCTGATAAGATCAGAAATGCTGAAAAAATATTTACTGAAAATACTGAGTGAAAAAGCAACTTGCTGAAATAGTTCAATGCTGACAAACACTAAACAAGATATATGACAAATCAAAATATGCAATGGATTCCAAGTTGATTCTCCCTATGCAAAAATGAGACACTGGAGGTAGAGTATCATACTGCAGAGAAAAAACAGCCCCTTTAGAAAATATCAGAGACATTACATTTTACTTTGAAGAATACAGGTTTCAAACAGAAAACAGAAGACAAGAATGTATTTGTATGATTTATGCAGAATCTCAAGCAAATGTCTACCTATCCAAATAACATTGGAAATACTCAGGTTCGTTTCCTATTGACCTTTTCCTGTTCTGCAAACATTGTTTTCATACTTGATAGTTGCTGTTTATGTGCTTTTGCCTCCAGTCATGCTAATTATGCAAATGTAATCACAATCTTACTAGTATGCTTATCTACAGCTTCCATGGAATATTTCCCAGATTTACCTTTTCTAGACCACGACCTCTCTCATCATACACATTCTGCAAGAGTCTGCACAATGTCCCCTGAGGTCATTTTTGAAAAATAATCATAATTGATACAGAATCTCTAGCAATAGAATGGAATGAGGTAACAACACTTTTGCCTGGTACTTGACTGAACCTGTTAATTTCTTCCCTCCCTTGTTCCTAGATTCACTGGAACACAAAATCCATCACAACAATAGCTGTTTCTTTCTGAAATTGAAGGGATAAAAGAAAGCATTAGCAAGTAAAATAGTCACAGATTGACTTGACACTGTAATAAACACTATTAACAATTTCTTCTTTACTGAAGGAGACAAAAATTGCTTAAGGGTAATGCTATTCAAAAAATGTTAACACAAGGGCTTGGAGTAACAGGCATGTTAAAAGCCACATTACAATAATACAGCCAAAACAGTATTTCTGACATTTCTTAAAGTTCCTGCTCTGGGATATATTTTTTTTTTTTTTTCATTTACATAAACACAAAATTAATTCTGTTTATACTAGAGTATGGGCAGTGTTGATATTTTTCTTTTTCAACAAAAAACAAATGTATGAAGATAAAACTAGAAAGGAGAATCAGCTTTAGTACTGGTAGCAGAAGCAATGAGCTTGCTCTTCTATCTTTCCCCAGATATGTAATCCAGATATAAACTGAAAAAGCAGTTTCTGAAACAGAAAAGCAGAGCTTCAATTACTAAAGAAGGAAAACATGAGTAGGCCAGATACAAAGAAGGGAAATGAAAGAGGAGTGAAACTCCTTTTCAGCTACAAAACCAGTTCTAACTGAACATGCAGTAAGGACTAAACAGCATACATGCTAATAACAGCAAGAGAGCTGGAATCATGTGCAGTAATGCACTCCTCATTGATATCAAGAAAATCTTGGCTAACAAGGGAGGAGATACACATTTAGAGATGCAAGAAATATAACCCAGCAATTTCTATAGAGATTTTAAGACCATATTCTTGGATATCTTAGACATTGGAAAATTTTAAATTAGAGGGATTATATCTGCAACATAGACGCAATGTTACATATAAGGGCCCACATGAACAATAAAAATTATTACTCATGAATATTAAATTTAATTTCTCCTATAAACAACACATCATTTTGAAATATCCTCTCTATTGCAGGGAGCTCTATAAGTTTAAAGATTAAAAGCTCAAGATTTTCATATAAAAGTTTATAATTTAACATCTTTATCTGAAGTTCATTCGTATTTCTAAGTGTCTGAGAAACTTTATGTGGGTAAAAAAAGGCTGACTGTCAGATTATTGGGAAGTTTGGTGTTTAATCTTTTCTCAAACACAAGGATCTTGTTGCACCATTGCTCCATTATTCAAAGTTGTTCTTATCTTCTCCATGACTTATAGAACTGCAGCTAATCCATTTCCTGATAAGACAACATTGGCTACTGTTATCTGGAAAAAGCAGCAAATGTCAATCTTTTATGAAAAAAATGTCGCTTAGACTAAATTGTTTATATTAGAGTAGACAAGTCTGTCTACATTTTCCAGTAAAATACAGCAAAATAGAAAATACATATCCTAGTTCATATGCTTTATTTAGGGTCTCTTTGGTAAGAGTCCACTTTTAATTTTGTGCAACAACTTGCACTGGAGCAACAAAAAAGAATGACCCTTTACCAAATTGTCTGACTTAATGTTCAGATTTAAAAATATTTGACTTTTGGAAAAGGTCCTTCGAAGGCCCAGGATGATGATCCTTGTGGGCCCCTTCCCACTGAGGATATTCTGATTATTTTTGCTTGAATTACACATCTACTTTACATGAAAACAGGATATTATTTCTTAAATCACTCCAAATACTACTTCAATTCTTAACAGGAAAGCATTGAGCTAATTTAAAAATAGAAATCTTAGTTCAGGTTACCCTTACTTGATTTTACTATTTCTGTTAAAAACTAGTATTAATTATGCTTTGAATATTTTACTGATATTTATATACATATTCATCCCTGTAGTTCCCATAGAACTAAACCATATGCTTTTCCCATAGAAAAGCATACATACAATAGTCATGGTGGGATGCATGAGATAATCCAACTGCATAAGATGAACAGCATTTAACTTCAGATCTCACATTCAGGCCATGATGTATGTGCTGCTGTCCAAGATGTTAAGACTGGAGTCACCCAACTAGCCCGGTTATCAGCAAGAGCGCAGTTACTGCAACAGAGATTGGCATGTTCTGACTCACCAACTTCCTGGGTCCTGCAGCCTGGGCTGACCTCAACATTAGCCCCAGCAACAAGTCAGGACCTGAGCTCCTCAAGTTACTGATAACTTAGGAATGCTAGCACTGGCTACAGTTAATTTTATTTACATGGACTTAGAGTGATTACCTGAGCTACCGTATGCTTCCGAGTACAGCTGCGGTTTAAGTGTTCACATTAAACCTCACTCAGGTAGACAGAAAAAACCACACCAGTTATTCTTTGCTCCCCTCCCCTCCAGACATTAAATACATAAGCATAAAAGAAATAAATACTGTTAGCATGCCCGATGGGACTCAAATGGTGATAAAAATGTACTGTAAATGTACTGTGTATATAAATAAATGTGTGATACAAGAAAAAACCTACAGAAAATTTGAATCACTGATCTTAAATTGTTATGTCTCAACTTAAAATTGAACTTGATAAAGTATTCAGGCTAGTAATCTTCTACCATATCAGCACCTATTTTTTTGTAATTCACACAAAAGCACCGCTACTTTTACTGAAATTATCACAGCTGTCAACCACTTTTATAACTCAAGAAGCTGGACCCTAAGATACCACTAATACATAAGCTCAAATAAGTTCATGAACTTATCCTTAGTTCCTTCAATAGGTTCCAATGGGATGGTTTCAATTACAAGAAAAAAGCAGACTACATTTTTTTCCATTAGCTTTTTTCCTAATTATTAAAGTGGGCATAAACAATGAACCAAACCACATCATTTACTCAAGAGAAAAACACGGGGAACCTCTTAATTTTGCAGTTGGAGCAAGCAGGCAAAGAAATTACTATCAGTGTCTTATGCAACAATACAGGGACAAAGAGTATGCAATGCCAGACCATCAGTCAGTATGATAGCAAAGGTGTAGTGCTTTCATTGTACTTGAACATCGATGGAGCAAATGAACACACACTGCTAGAAATAAATGAGAAATCTTCCTGCATATTGAAACTTGCTTATATTGATAGCAACTAAATGCTTCAAAATCTATTAATTATATTGCCTAGGTTATCACTACAGTTAAACTAAGGTTGTAAGGAGAATATGTTTCTTATTTTTTATAATACAGTGATTGCCTATGTGAAATATTTCAAATGTGTTACATATTGATACATATTTATTCCACAATAGAAAAGATTAGGAAGAATGTTCCCCAAGGATTGGGTTTGTATTTGCCTGTATATTTTATGGTCATTTTACACAGCAAAGAATGGGTTGAGTTTTTCAGGTATTTTTGAACATATAAAAATATGCCTCTAAATCCAAGAAAACTCGCCAAGGGAAAAAAAATAACAAAACCCTGAAGCATATGTAATAAACAGAGCTATTTCAGCTCCTGAAAACTGACCCAATTCCAAATTATAAATTTCCTTCAATCCTATTTTCCATGTTTTTCTCAGACACATTTTTGCCCTTTCATTCAATCAATTCAAATATATACTAAACAAGCTTTCATGAATATGTGCACTGGGACTTTGCACAGGAACTTCTTCAATTCCAGCGCTCTGCAGACTCAGAGAAAGATATCTTTCAGCAGTAAAACACCAACTTGATCCATTATCTCTCCTCTTGCACAGTTACTTGTTGACAGTATAGCAGGTTACTCCAACTGAAAGTTCAGGCACAAACATTTGGATGCAATGTCATAAACTGATCAAGAGCTGACGTGAATGAGAAAAAAAAACCCAAAAAACAAGACCACCCAAAAATATACAACTAATACCCCTCACTATTTATTTTCAGAAGGGTATATTTAAGTCACATCAGTTACAAAACACAGTTGATAACACAGACAGATGGGAATGATCAGCACTGGGAGGAAATCCCTTAAGCTGCCAAAAACTTCAGCTTTGTGAAACTATTCTCAGCATTCATGGAAAGTATTCAAGGCTCTCCAACTCTTAATCCCAGTTCATATTTCAACATGCACTCAATGCAGTGAAGCAACACCAGGTAAGAGAACAGACACGCAAGTGTGAAAGTTTATGAAGATCTTGCAGTATGTTTTAGAAATAAAATTTCACCTTTGATTAAAATACCCTGAGGCATAATATTCTCTGACATTGCTTATACTAAAAATTTATAATTATAAACCTAACACTGGAAAAAATCTATTTCTGTTGATTTTGAGTCTATCATCAAGTGATTTTGCTATACAGCCTAAGTTTTCTTTAAAATAACTGCATAGGGAAAAGGGAGAGGAAAACCAACACAATGCTGCATTAGAAAATCAGTGTTCCACACTACTGCTAATTTTTGTGAACCTGTAACTAGAGCAGTTTGCTTCTAGAGAATAAAAAGCTTCACCAATCAAGCATCTGCTCTAGATTGTCTAAAGAGAATGAGTTTTGCAATAACTGATACAGCATTTTTCTACAGGTATGGTCACATTGCCTAAACAGAGATACTAACTTTACTACTCCTCATTAAAGCCATCAGAGGCTCCGGGGAAGGAATATCAGTTTTTGAACAACTTCTTTGCCCCATTTGGGTCACTCAAGTTAAAAATGTTTTAACCACTATCCTTCTATTGACTGCTCATCTTGCATAGGTGACAAGAGTGCATCATCCCCAGTATCCTACAACACAGATCTCTATCACACAGAAATCTTCCTACAGATCACAGAAGGAAAATACTATCATTAAATCACTTTTGCAGACATAATACTTTTCCTGAGGAAGCATAATTTGCTGTCTGAGGATTACAAGTTATTTTCACCACACAGAATTAAAAAAGAGCCTAAAAAAAAAAACCTGAACAGAAACTACATGTGGCAAAAAGTGTTTGCAAAGATAATGGTAAATAATTAGCAAATAAATAATTTTAAGGTAGAATATATTACAAGTGCAACTTGTTTGCAATGATGTATAACTTGTCAAAACAAGTAACTGATAGAAAAAGCTATTTCAAGCCCTGTCCACTAGTGATTAGTAAAGAATTTTAAGCATGTGTTATACAAAGTAATTAAATAATTTCCACAATTAGTAGCTTCTAATATATTTTATCATCTCACTTTCCCCTTTCTCCAGAAAAATTAACCTTTGCAAGACAATAATGCACTGCTCAAGCTTCAGTTTGTCCGTATCCTTGATTTTAGCTTTTCAGTATTATGTAAGTTGCTGGAAGAAGTAAATAACTGAACAACTTGGGATTTTTAATTCTATAGCACTAAATAGAGATGATACTGAATTGCACACACAGAGAAAGAGCTTTTTCTAACACTTGCTGCATTTCCCAGATACATTCCTTGATAAGTCTCTGTAACATGAATCAAGTATACTAAGACTTCTCATTTTTTGCTGTGACATCAATAAACAAGTCATTCCTCTCATTCCTGCCACAAACTTTATCAAATATCACAGAGAATAAAGATCTTACTGAACATAAAAGCATCTTTGACTTCAAGGCACAAAGGAAAAATAAGAGAGAGAATTCAAAATATTTGATCACAGAGACTTAAAGCAGACTGAAATACTAATTTTTACTTCTTTGATGACTTTATAAAGCTTTCCACAAGATGGTGCTGTAGTCCTATTTTAAGATGTTAATTGCTCTAACATTTAGAAAGAAACCTAATTTCATTTCATTGTTAGAATAATGAACAGTGATTTGCAAGGCCTATTTTCAATTAAGGAACAAAATATATTTCTACAATTCAATCTTTATAGGTCCTTTTATTTTTAAACAACTGAAAAAGTAAATCCAATCACAGAAGTCTAAAACACCCAGAACTAGTTTATGTAACATAACAAATCGCTGTAAGCTCTTGTGTTTGTGTAAAATAAAGTCCATTTATATTCCATATGGTTATAGGAAAAAATCATAATTATTGTTAAAACATAGAAATTACTTTTTACAGCATGTCAGACATGAAGGCATTTGCCTTCATGTGTAAACTCTGCCCCCCCAGAAAATTCCAACTGGTCTGTAATATTAAACTCCAAAAATCTTTTAAAGTGAAGTATTAAAACACAAAGGAACCTCGATATGATAGGCTACCAATTACAAAAAGCAATAAGCAATTAAATAAATCTAATCAAGCCTCACACATCTTTGGTTTGATCATATGTTTATGGAAGTCTTACATCTACTTATGTCTCTAAAAAGAAATCTTAATATGGCTTCAAATAATGAAAATGTTGTGTTTCTTTGTATACTGACTGGTCTCCATCTGTGCTGCTGGTCTTAAAATGTGTTGGGTAAGAGCACTAAAACACTCAACACATTTCTTGCAGTCAAAGTCTGTGGACTTACTCGCACATTTTTGTGTTTAGGATCAAACTGACCCTCACTTTGTCAGTGTTAATGGAAGCCATAAAGTGTTGGTGCTCTCCAGCTCAGCATGAAAACTTATATTTAAAAATAAAAATTAAGAAAAAAAAAAACCAGCAAAAAAGGTACATATTTGAAACTGGATGTAAGTTTTTTATTAAGACTTATTCAACAGTACAGATGGTAAGATGGTATGTAAGAATGCCTCTTGGGTGTAATATGCAAGTTCCAGCTGGAATGTTTCCAACAGGATGTAAACCACAGTCCTCAAGCCCACACTTTAAAAAACATATTACTTAGCACACTGCTAACAAATGTCAACACAAAAATACACTGCTGTAATGATTTCAATTTACAAAAGTGCAAGGAGAGGGGAAGAAGCTATTTGAACAGTCTTTAAAACCAAAAATTCTGGTCGTGGGGAGGGAAATCAATACACAGATGCATGAGTAAAATATTTATTCAAAGCAATAAAAGCACTGGTGATCATTACAAATTTGATATATTAAAAATTTAACGCCATACAAACATAGAGATTATTTCTGGTATCCATAAGTCTGCAGAGAACAGGTCTGAAGACCTGTGCTTGCAGGTATTCCCAGAGGTGGGCTTGGTGTTTTGAACAAGTTGAAGGTTTCTTCAATTCTGAAAATAAATTTTGTTTACATACACTTAATAAAATAAGGTACAAAATAACTGACTTGCTTTTGACTTCCTAATTATCCAAAATAGTAATAAGCAGAATGATCCCATAAGTTTTCTCTCATCCCACCCTTTTCCTCTCCAATTGGTCTCTATTTTAAATGCCTACCATATATCAATAAACCTCAAGTACACAAAAAAAGAAGTAACCCATGCAATAAAATTAAAATCAGAGAAAAGGCTAGAGCTTTTTATAGGCCACACACTTAAGAGAAATCTCTTCTTAGAGAAACATTGTAATGCAGCACATTTCTCTTCAAGCATAATAAAAATATAACAGAAAAATTTATTGTAGATCTCAGAATTAATATCAAATACATCTTAATACAGTTATTATAATGCTTAGGCTAAAATTAGTTTTACTTTTCCTTAAATAATAAAAAACAGCGAAGATAACAGGTATTTTTCAAGAAGAAAAATTGCAAGTACCAGGGAATTTCAATCAGGAAATAAATAATATTCCTATTTCTTATCAACCAAATTCTAAACACTCTTTAATCTCTAGTTAATATTATTAAGAGTGCTTTCTAGTGCTTTTTAGAAACCAAATCATGTGACTCATCCCACAAATACAAAACTGTAAGTGGATTTACTATCCAGTAGAGCCATAAGGAAATGCCACACCTGATGCACAGACCTTTGAGGTTTGGAACACATATGTACATTCTCTGTGTGCCTTAGTCCAGTACAACTCCCTCCTGGGAAATAAATTCCTGCTGCCCTTTCCTATTACTTACATTTTACTTATCTTTTCCATTCTTTGTCTTATTGTCTCCTACAATTTAAAAGCAACATAGTTAGTGAACTCTTCAAAGCTTACATTGTTCAGATGGACTTTCAAGTTAAATTCAGAGAAAATGTGACTTTAAGCACTGTTTACATATGAAAAGTATTTTTATGAGACAGACCTAGATGTCGTTTTGCATAGTTTTCTTATTTTTCTATCAGTACATACAACTAAAACCAATGCTTACTTGTTCTCTTGACCTCAAAGGAAATCAACTGAGCATTCACCAGCTTTACTTACCTTTGAAATGTCTGTCAGATCATGAGAATTAATGGTCATGTCTCTGGGAGATTGGTCTGTGGATAACAGTGAACTGCATCCAGACGACTGAAGATGACTCTCTGGCATCTCCTCATTCCTCTCTGTATCTATAGAGAAATGCTCAGTTTTATGTCACCTTTGCCTTTTTGCTCTCTTTTGCAAGGTCAGCTATCAAATAACTTGATTTACAGTAGGCAATAACAGAAGAGAATGCATTGTTTAGAGGGAAAAGAAAAAGCTACTATAAGAGTCCAAAATAGGTTTCTCATTTTTTTAAAACAAGTGCAATATGACACTATGTAGTCTATATATAATATACAAAAAAAAACCCCCAAAGATTACTAATAAGATTATTTTCTCCTGATTAGAGTAAAACCAAACCTCATGAACATTTGATTACAGTGCCAAGCATTTAATAGTAATTTCATATAGCTTACATTATTTTTATTGTAAATTGCCTGTTCAAAGATGTCTTAATTTGTGCTAAGTAAGCTGTCTTATAAGTAGGAGAATTTTTGTCTTTTTTTTTCCATTTGAAAGGCTGTGATATTCTTTGCAATTTTAGATTACTATTGTCAGGGAAGAGAATTTAGTATCTTGAAAAAAACACATGTTTCCATAGCCATTTTTTAGTACTGTCACCATGTATACATCATACCTTTGGAACATACTTAATTACATTATTTTGTATCTAAAAATCATATTAAACTGTTTTTAAATACCAAAAATTAAAAACTGTTTAATTGGTACAGCTATGATTTCTAACCAAAAAGAGCCTGAAAGGATGCCAAGTATTATACTCTTAGATAAGAGTTAAGACTGTCTCCATAACTTTTATGCCTAAAATTTCCCGAATTTTAAAAAAGCAGGAATAACAAATTCAGAAGAATTTGGGAAGTCTGAAAATATGAAAATTCTTTTTCAAAATCCGTCAGCCTGTTTACTTACTAGAAGGTCCCCAAGTACCAGTAATACACCACTAAACTTATCACAGGAAGTAAACATGTTGCCAGCTTTCTGCCAAGGTCCCATTTCTGCAACTCCACGATAAAAACAAGTTTTGACATAACCAAGAACTGCCTTCCTAATTTCCATGGAAACTGGATTACTGAGACTCCCTTTTAATTACAATTCAAAAGCCCAACACTGGACAAAAAAGCCTAATATGTGAAAATGGAAAATAGAATATCCTCGTCAGCACTGGTGGTTGGAATAACAGCTGCCACAAGGGAAACAGGCCAAGTGAAGGAAGAGAACAGAGGGAGCTAATAGAGTTAAGGGCTAAAGAGCTACCATTGAAGAAGACAGAAGAATTATTCATGGCCTGAGTAGTGCTTTTAACTTCTTTGCCACTCTAGTCTGCTTCATTTACTTCTTGTATATTATCAAAATTAAACAGAAGTTGGAAATGGAAGAAAAAGATTTCGACTTTCTCTTCAAAACAAGAAAGTTTATAAAAAATGCCAGTTGGATAGCTGCTAACTGCTTCAGAGATGAAATATAGAAAACATTTAGTAGTTGAAAACCAACAAAGATTATGAATCATGATTTGTCTGAGCCCCATTAAAAAAAAAACAGCAACCAAAAAGATACTAGTAGCAGCAAAAATAACTCCATTTGGGCTTGAGAACAGAGCATTTTTAAAGCATGATGATAACTGCTTTAAAGTCCAAATGACAGTACTATTTTTCACAGCTTTAGTAACAGAACCTTAATTAAATTTGCATCTTTGCTATTTTAAGTAGCTATTTTTAACTAGTACTTACTATGCTATAGCAATGAAATCATCTAAAAAGTAAGTTAGAAACATGAAATGATGAGGAGGTTAACTTCTCATCTGCAGTATGGTTTTAAATTCAGAGGTCACTAAACTGCAGTTACGTACTTAAAAACAGTTTTATTTTAGTCAAGGTCAGAAAGAAGTGTTTAGCATATTTACGTTAATTAAAAGGAAAATCATTAATACTCACCAAGAGAAACTGGAATGCTACTAGAAGTTCTTTTTTGATTTATATTGCTGACCTCTTTAGGCAAGTCTCTCTGAAATACAAGTTTACTTCATTTTAGCCACATACCCTGTTTAAATTCGACTGAACAAAACTATATTTAGGTACTAAGTATGTACGTATTTGCTTGCTACACCATCCAGATATATTGGCACTGTACAAACATCTTCACAGACTAAAAAAGTTCAAGATTTCCATAAATGCACTTCATCAAAACACTAGTCTATTTAATGGGTCTTTTTTTTTTTAATATCAATATTGCTGTTCATTAAGAGGTCGAAACCAGGCCAAAATACAGTGCATATAACACAGTTATGAGTAGAATGGACAATCAGAATGTTCTTAGCTGTACTAATCATTTCATCTCAACACTGGCTGCCATTAGCTTAAAGTAAGTGTGCCTTCTTCTACTGCTGGTTGATATTCAAAAATACAGTCCTCAGTCCTAAAAAAATAGCCTATAGATTAACTGAAATTCATTCCACCTAAATACTTAGAACCCAGAAGACTATTTTAAGCTGGTTTCCCAGGCTCCTAAATGAGAGAGAGCTCTTTCAAGAAACATTCTCAGTTCATCTTCATCTAAACTGTTAAAAGGTTGTTCATAAGCAAGGAAACAATAGCATTTTTAAGTTTAACTTTCTAATTTCAAAGTAAAAAAGGCAACACTCAACATTTAGACTTTTTTTTTACCAACGAGTTATCATTATGATTTGACATCTCAGCCTTTAAAATATGTCACTTTATATACTGGAGTAACTACATCAGCTAAGAGGGGAATACTACATCCAAATAAATGAAAGAAGGACAAATAGCAGGTATTGTGTGGGAAAATGCTGGAAAAAAACTGTAATAATGTCTGTCTCTTAAAAAATACAAAAATAGAATCTGCACAGAGTACATCTGTTCAATTCCTTCCATTGAAATGGATTTGGTAGCTTTCAGACTTTCCCAGAGCTTAAATGCACAGCTGCTGCTACTTTGGCAACAACAAAATACAGATCTTCAAGTGTTCTTGCTATGTTGGCTAGATGCCAAAAATTCCCTGTAAAGTGCAAGAGTAAGAGAGGAGTAATTCTGAATTGTTTCTGTATGTGTGAAGCACGACTTGGATGCAATTTCATAAAACAAAAAAACAGCAATTCCATGGCCCAAATGATTATTTCTTAGCAGTTTTCAAATGCCTATTGGCAAACAGCTAGCTTTGAAGACTATGTATACATAAACATATGTATATGTCTTATGCATCTGTATATACAATGCCACACAGAAACTGTAATTGAACGAGTTTCTGCAGGTGAATTCTTTCAGTAACATGCGGTACAGAAATATAATTATCTCTGGAAATTTCTAAGGGATATTTTTTAGAATATTTTCCAAATACTATTGCAACCATATGAACAACTGCAATAAACATGTTACTGAAGCAGTAATAAACCAAATTTACAAAAACAAAAGAACAAGTCTAGTCTGAAACATGAGCATTCCCATGTGCTACAGTAATTTCTTGAAAAGAATACATTTGAAACAGGAGAAAAACTGTCTATGGCTGTTCACCTGAAGGCCTCTTGAGACTGCTGCCAGAAAATAAAACCATAATCATTGGTGGTATTATTTGGACACATGTCTACTAATCCATAAGAATCTGATTTCAGATGGTAAAATCATATGAGCTACTACTGACCTAAAACTTTTTTTTTTTTAAGTGATTGAGACTATCCATCCTTACTAATTGAGCTACAGCTTTTAGAAATAACCTAGTGATCAGTCTGAACACCTGTCCATTTCAAGACTTTGCATAACCACCACACTTGCAAGGCACATAGTAAAACACATCTTGCATACAAGTATTAGCAGTATTTTCAAATTTGTGGGGTCAACAACATGCACAGAGCTCTTGGGTATGAATAAAATCAACAGTTTTACAGCTGCAAAAAAAAAAAAAATCAACTATTTTCCACAAGGATTTTCAACTTCTGAAAAGCATCTGACAGCATCTGAAGAATACACGAGATGCAGAGAGATTAAAAATTTTGGATCACATGATTAATTTCAAAGTGATGCTATGGTTCTCTCCAACTCAAAATATTTACATGTGTACATATATCAAATTGCATAATGTGCACACAAGGACCTTTCAACAGCATGAAAAACAACCCAGTCTTACTGCAACAAAAGGCTTTATTTGCTATGCCAAATGTAGCCACATCACAACTGTAGTGCCTTTACACATTCAAAAATACAACAATACAAAAATGATAAGATATAGGAAGTGAGGGAAGAGAGTGACAATAGGAGAAAAAACGCCACTTATTAGATTAGAAATTTCAAGGACCCATATATTACATATAGGACTAAAATAAGAAATAACTTTTTTATTAACCCTGTATTTTCCACTGTGCATGCCATCCATTTTTGTCACTATCTGTTGTAGAGAATGAAGACTCCATGTTCAAAAAGTTTCTTCTAAAACTTTAGTAGTAAATAAAATGACACTGAATCATTACTAAGGAGAACAGATGGAGAGCTTTGGTTCACAGAGAATAGAATTTAACAGTTAAGAAAAAAATACCATCAACTTTATGAACAGCACTTTCATTGAGATTGAACCTTTAAAACCAGTGGAAAAAAAATCAGGAGGCAGGAAGGGCAGAAACAGACCAAAAACATTGTGTTTGGGCAATTTTTGTTATAGAATTAAGAGAAGTTAACACACCTTTCTGGATTGTAACAACAGTTCTGTTTCAAGAAGCAAAACTCGATTCAATAAGTTATTCCAGTCCTTCTCATCTATGATCACCTTTCCTTGCAGTTTCTCTTCTAAAACTTGTAGTTTATCTTCCATCCAATCTAGTTTATGAAGCTTTTCCTGGAAATCCGCAAGCTGATTCTTTAAAAACTCAATTTGTGAATTTTCTTCTATGACCTGAAAATGTGGATAAGAACATGTCCTCTAATTTCAAAACAGAAACAATTCATCATTTGATCAAACTAAGAAAGTGCAATCTTCAAGTTCAGTAACCACATTCTGCTACATTAGAAAATTATTTTTCTTCCATAATTATCAAAATATGCCTACTCAGGGAACACAGCTGTTAAAAGAAGTTGTTGACAGAACTGTGTCGTGAAAGAGACAGTACAATTTAACTGACTTTTCCTTTTTCCAACTTTTTCAAAGTATTTATTAAATATCAGCTGCATGCTCCTCAACTATAACGTAAAAACCTTTATCCCTTTAGAAAAATACTATAAAAAAAATACAGCAGCTTATAAGAGAAGTTCTTACTTGTTCACATTTAACTTCCACAATACCATGATCTGGGCACAATTCTTCCTCAGTCCCTCCCTGTGCTGGAAGTGGCAGGAGATGAAGATCACCACTAACTTCATTTCCTGAGTGCCGTTCAACTAGAGGCTTCTTTTGAGTATGCTAAAAAAAAAACAAACAAACAAACCCAACAAACTGCTGGTCTTATTTGTTACAAGAATATTTCAATTCATTAGCTAAGTAATAACATGTAAGACCTATTATTTCAATATTTATTTAAATCTAACTATCTTATCCCAACTGTTTACAAAATACAGAAAGCAACAGCAAGCAGATTCATTTTTAAAAAGTCACGCAGAATTGAAGGAACTGTAAAACAAATATGGACACACTTTACCATATATACTATGTACCTTGTTTCCTTTCCATAAACAGCAATAAAGACATGAATGTCCTCCCTTAATTTAAAGGTTGATAGATTTCTAAGTGTGGACTGGAAAATCCATTATTACATACAGTGAAATTCATATGCATAGACAGCAAAACCATGACTAAAACATTAAGAACAGGTTTAACTAGGAAGATTAGAATTCTTCCTTTTTACTTGACAACTGTCAGCAAAATAGCCCTATGAGCTACACATTAGTTTCCTTTGAAGGCTTCTCTTAGAGAAAACTAAGAAATTTTGCAATTCTTTCTAGGTGGATTAAATCTTATGATACTATCACAAAACAAAATACTTAATGATTAAGAATGCACAATTACTAGTTCTATGCAATATCTTATCATATACAGATTCATCAATGTTTTTGTTAAGTTGAAACTCTCCTCTACTAGGAAATTCTTAAAACACACCTATCTATCCCATTCAGTGCTACTATTAAACAACTAGAAGAGACAAAGCAGCCATTCCAAATACTTTGTGAAGTTTTCATTGATAAAAGTAGTATTTTCCTTACAAGTAGAAACCACCAGCTATTAACAGACAGTCATAATCCTAAAAGTTTTCTACAATTTTATTTTGCACTCTTTTAGCAGAAAATATTAGGAAAGCAGCCCCCTTCACAGTTGGAGGTTGAAAACACATGCTAGGCCAAGCACACTTCACTCTTCAAACACAATACATCTTCTTTGTCCCGTTGTATCTTCTTCCATTGCTCTCCCTTACACTTGATATTATTGAAATATAGCACAAACAACAGCACTTAGGTCATCACCAGCAAGATTGAGATCAACTACTCAGTAAGTGAGGCAACATCCTCTGTATTTCAGCTATTATTTCAGCCAACTACACTTTAGGGAAAAACAAACAAACACCAGTCCACCTCAAAACTGGTTTGACTAAATATTAAAACCAAAATGAAAGCAAAAAATTTCAGCAAGACCCTGACTTGCTACAAACGAGATCAACCTTTAGACATAAAACATAAAAATTATTTTCATACCTGTTTAGAATTCAGAGCACTGCGACTTGGATCAGCAAGACCTTTACCACAATTTGACCATACTTCAAATTTAAAAGGGCTGATTTTTTTTCTTGTTTGGGATTTAACCTCCAAAGTGAACAGAAGAAAATAACACAGGAAAATTTTCAGGATTCCACACCCCCACTTTCTAACCACCATCACTGACAGTCAGGAATATTTCATGGTGCACACACACAAACAGACTTAAACCTCTGTAGTACAATAATGTCTAAAAAAACTTAAATATGACCCAAATTTATAGAGAACACAGATCCAGAGGTAAATGCCATACTTTTACTAATACCTATGCTAGGATGCATCAATAGATGGTTATAAATAGAAAAGACAATAGAAAAGAGTCAAAAGTAAAACACATACAAAAAAAAATGTAGTTATGTCTTCAAAACTGACAAATTAAGTATGCAGAAGTTCTCAAGACTTGTTAAAAACTCAAAGGAAACAAAATAAAATATAATGACTGGAAATCCCTTTCATTAAAGCAGAGACTCATACACAACACATACTGATAAAAAAATAACACCATTACAAGTACTGTTGATGAAAAGAATCATATTTGAGAAAAAAATACAAGTATAATTTTTAAATTGTTACAGAAACTCAACATAAGAGATGATTTTGTTTTGCCTTTAAATTTATCTGAGAAGTTTATTAATTCACATGTTCACTGTATCAAGAAGTGTAAAAGAAAATATATCACTTACTGTAAAAACAAGTAGATTTATCTCCATTCTATTTTTTTATACTACAAAGTATTGGCAGTTTCATGTCTTGAATGAAAGCATTCATGCATCTTACAATAAAACTTCATACTAACTTTCCATTATCTGGTCCATAAGTAATGCTGCATCTTCAAACAGAAACTGAAGACCAGCTTCAGTAGCATCAAACATATCAAAAATACTTATAATAAAGGTAACAATTTAATCAGTACCTTACTAGAGTTACTCAGCTCCTTATGTTTCTTCACCACACAGTTGATAATGTCACAAACAATTTGCATTTTTCTTTCTGCAAAGCCAACCTGAAGAAACTGCTCTTTTGTTAAAATTGGTTTATACTGAAATTGATCTCGAAGAAACTGCAACAAAATAAGAGTTTACTTCACTTTGAAATTCACCTCACAATTTCCTGTAGAAATGGCATGCCGATATTCTTATTTTACTACAATCTTGCCATTAATTCTTTCATTCTGCACTTCAGCAGCTAAGCCTTTTCTCATTTGATTATTTATATATATATTAATAAATATATATAACTGTTTCTTTTAACTAGGCCTTAAACATATCTCCTCTTTCATTCACATCACTCTTGTAAACATCAACTCACAGTCTTAAAACTCAAGAATTAACTGACTATAGAAATTAAGAAGAAAAAACTTAAAAACTAAGAGTTTTTAAACCTAACTTACAATAAGAAGTTATATTTATCTCAGCAAATACATCAGAGGGCTACATAAGGCTCCCACAGAAGCTTGTAAAGCAGTCTCTCAAATGGAAAACTAGTCTGAATAAGCCACTGTTTCTTAATTCATCAATCCACCTTTCATAAAAATGTGCTTTTGTATATTTTAAGAATAGTTCAAAGTTATTTTCAATTAATTAAGAATTTGATTCCGATTTATAAATGGTCAATACTCAACTTTATGTATTAAAATGGCATAGTGTTTAAAAATAGCTGTATTTTTAAACCGTGCTTACATTACAATTTTTGAGTTCCTTGTGATTTTTTTGATGGTTAAGATTTTTGCCAAGATCACTTCTATAAATCTTATTGTCCAATAAACATTTCTCTGTTCTTCAAAATTAACAGCTAATAATATTACTGTTTATGCAAATGTCTCAAAACTGAGATTTGGCTACCACCACCAATCCTTATTTTCATTAAAATCTAAAAATTTGCACACAGTGACTTACTACTCATCCTAAATCCTAACAGAACTAAAATTGATATTCATTGCCAAAAACTTTCACTTTCTAGTACAGCTCTTAGTAAATGTTTAATTTCTGTGAAGCTGTACTCAAACCAATGTTTCTCCAGCAAAGAACATGAAGAGATACCTTATAAACAGCTTCGATAAAACGCAAGTCACTCTTGGCTGTCAGTTCCACATCACACTTTACCAAAAGCTCTGCTATGCAAGTTGAAAAAGATGTAAAACAATAGTTGATGATAGGTAAAAATGCAGCAGGATCACCCTTCACTAACCTATAAAGAAACAAAAGTATTTTACACAGCAGAAGGTAAAAAAAAGCCTTTTATGACATGAACTCCAATATTTAACTTAAAAGAAATGTTCTAGCTCACAGCGTGTTCTATCCAAGTATCTTTCATCTCAACATTTTTGTCCAGGCATCTCTCATTCAGCTGTCTTTGTTGTTATTTTTAAAATGCTCAAAAAAATGTTTTTGTGATCTTCATATAATTTAAACATCAGCAAGACTAAAGCCCACCATCACTTCCAGCTCAACATTCAGACCTTTTTTTTTTTGTTTCTAATCTTTATGGGATGAAATTTCCTATAAGAAGCTTAGCAAGCACTTCCAAAGAAATCCAGAAGGTGAGATTAACCAAAACAAAGACAAGAACAGCAGAAGAAGAGCAAGACAGTAATATAGCTCAGGATTGTTCTAAGGATTGCTCAGAAGAGCAAAACTGAATACTTTTATATTCCAGTTCACATAGACCACACCCCAACTTCCCAGTTATGTTCTGCTTACTTATCACTGGGGGCAATGCTAATATTTATACATATCTTGTTTACACATCTTGCCGTCATCACGTATTAGCATAAGGTTCCACACTGCCACTTACACTGTATAATCCACATCTCTTGGGTAATTTAACAAGCGAAGTCCTTGTTCGATTTTTCTTAAACTTCCATTTAGGTCTCCTGTTGCCATTATTCCAAATGCTATTCTTCTTTCAGATTATGAAATAAAAGTAAAAAAGTACATCTGTTCAAAAAAAGTATGCACACAAAAACTACAAAATGCAATAATCAACTTAAATTCAACTGTGCTACAACCTGGGAGATAATTACCTGCCACTATCTTCACTAAATTTATTTTCTTAAAAGAAAACAAGTATTTTGAAGCCTACCAACCCAAGCAGTGAAGAAGCATGGTCACAGAGCCTATAAATGAAACAACAGTCTCAAGAAACAGATAAAGCTTCCATTTACAGTGGACTGGGTTTATTGTGGGTGTTTTTCTTCTTGTGTTTCTATAGTGTTTAATCAGCAGTCCTCAAGATTAAGCTCTTCCCATGTGTTCTGCCCTTGTTTAAAAGGATTTTCTTTCTACTTAATCATCAGGTTCCTTTAATTTAATCATTAGGTTCAGGGTAATTAGTTGCACTAAACAGAAGTACACAATACTTACTTTTCAGAGCTTGGAAGGATTTAACCAATTATTTGGAAATTGAAGCAGCTATTCTTTCTGCATTATGTTACAATGTGATCCATTCTGTGGTTTTGCAAGTTTAAATAGCTATTAAGACAAATCTCAAAGAATCTGACATAAAACTGAACCTCTAATCTGCAATGAAAATATTCATATAATGTATAAAATGTCACAGGATTTTGTCTAATACTATATAGGCTGTTTCCCAAAAATATCAACAATCCTTTCTTTTTACAGCAGACCTCTGGATGTAAAAACTGGTAACTACTGTCACTATAAAATAGCTGAAAAGATCACAAAAATAACAGTCAGGTTGGTAGCAAATCTTGGGAAATGAACCCAGTAAAATGGGAAATGAACCCAGTAAAATGGGA
>QUSF01000005.1:13154998-13315804 GCA_003676055.1 Chloebia gouldiae | reverse complement strand
TGGGAAATGAACCCAGTAAAATGGGAAATGAACCCAGTAAAATGGGATACATAGCTTTTGTCTGTAGAAATCTGTAGCAGAAGTTACAGAGCGCTAGCTATCAAGAATAAAATCGATTATAACAAAGTTTCAAGATACGATAATACAGCACTTCGAGAAAGCGGCTCAAAGAACAACTCTCAAAACTGTATATGCTATTCAAAGGATCAACGTAAAAAAACGAAACAAAAATACCAAAACAAACAAAGAAAAACTAAAAAAACTACCCCCTGCAGGTTACCAAGTATGCTAACACTGTGAACGCTGTCTTTGAAATGCCAAGAACTAGACGTTTGATTTCTCCCAAGTGAGTCTAGACTCCCCTGTTGCACGGGGCGGGGAGCTGGGGGAAATCGCACCATCACGCCGAGAAGCACAAACTTCACCGACACATACGGGACGTGGCCGCCGTGCCAGCTGCGACACCCTTCGCGCAGGGGCCGCTTGCACACCAGCGAAGGGCACAAGGGACTGCGCGTCCCCGGCTGGTTGCCCTGGGCACCAGCGGGCAGGAAGCGTGTCCCAGCCAGGGCACGGCAAGGCGGGCTGCGCTCCCGGAGCCAGCGCGCTGCGGCCAACTCGCCAGCGCGGCACCGGGGCCGGCTCTCCACCGCCCTTCTCGCTCTGCAGCAGCCGGAGACCGGGCGCTCCCCAGAGCCCGCCGCCTCCGAGGAGTGAAAGCCGCAGGCTAGGACAGACCCCGCCCCGAGAGCGCTGCTGCCGCTCACCCGCGCAGCGGGAGCGCCGTTCCCTGCCGTTCCCTGGCAGCGTGCCGGGAGCACCGCCGTTCCCTGGCGGCGCGCCGGGCCCCGCGGCCGCTCCCGGACGCGGCGGGCGCAGACCGAATCTGCCGCCGCCGAACCCGCCGGGCACTTCCTCTCCCCGCGCGTCCCGCCCCGCGGACGTCACTTCCAGCAACAACAGCAAACGTCAGAGCTGCCGGGGCTGGAGTCGGGGCGGCGGCGGCGGGCTCGGCCTCCCTGCCGAGGCTCCTTCCCTGGGCCTGTCCGCCTGTCCGCGCCGCCAGGCCCCGCAGCCCCCCCGCCCGGCGCGGCCCTCGCACGCAGGCGGGCCGGGCTCGTCGCGGCGGCGGTTGGGGCCGGGCTGGCACAGGTAGGGCCCGCGGGGCCCCTGCGCGGCGGGACGGGCGGGCGGCTCGGCCAATAGGCAGCCGGGGCTCCGCGAGCGGCCCAATGGGGCCGGGGGGCGGCACCGCCGGGCCGCCATCGCCGGGGCCCCGGAGCGAGGCGGCGGTGCCCCGGGAGCCGGGCGGCGGTGCCCCGGGAGCGGGGCGGCGGTGCCCCGGGAGCCGGGCGGCGGTGCCCCGGGAGCCGGGCGGCGGTGCCGCTCTCCGCCCCCGGCAGCGGAGCTCTCGGGACGCGGCGCGGCCTTGGGCGGCTTCGGCCGTCGGGTCCCTGGCGCGGCTCAGGACCTGCGGGACGGGCGGTGCCCCCACGATCCAGCCTGGTTGCCCGGAGCCGGGATTGAAGGGTTTTCACGTTACGGGGGGAGACCAGCACGCTTCGCTTGCTATGAACGAAGCTTCAGCTTCCAAAGGCTTGCATCCAAGGAAGGAACGTTTTCCTGTTGGGATAATCGTGGCTGCAAATCAGCAGCTGTAGGGTTCAGTTACTATAAAGTGGAGAGTGTTTATATCTAGAGTGCATGTTGGGTTTTATTTAATGAAGTAGATTGCAGTGCTAATGCAGCATTAATCTAGATTACTTTTAGCATCCTATCATGCTTGTCAACACTGCAGAAGAATTTATTATGCAGTAGCAAAGTAACATGAGGAAGACACAATTAGAATTTGAATCAGACTTTGATAGATAGCAGACAGAGCTAGAGAAGATCAGCGATTTATAAACAAGGCCGATGTTATTTTTACGGTGGGAGTTACTCCAGCCAAGCTATCAAGAGGTTTCAATTACTAGATAAAAGAACATTATTAGAGGTGTGAAAACATGCATTTGAATGGCATACTGAAGCTGAAGATTGGAAATATAGGTTCAAAGTAAATTAAAAATATAGGTTTTGATGCCATTACTGAAAAGGCTTTATAACAATGGGTTTGTTCATCTTATGTTATGATGGTTTCTGAAAGCATTCATCCTAGATTATTACAAGGCTGAAAGTAATTACGTGATTGAGAAAATTATATGTGTTCTAACAAAGGCATATAAGCTGCTGAATAGCTACACAAATAGCAGAGCTTGTGGATTTTCAGCAGCTGGTTCTAGACTGGTTTAAATTCTCTCATTTTCTTTCTTCTGTGAAATTTGTTCAGTCAGTCCTTAAAATAACAAATACATTTTTCATTTTTTTTACATTACCAAAAGGCTTTTTGTACTATTTCTGCAGTGGTATGCTCTATATAAGTATGTGAGTACCTTATTATCAAGACTTTATGTTATGCTACTAGGTAAGAAAGCTTCAAAAAGATACTTACTCTCTTGTTTCTGAGCACTCAGAATCCTTAGGGCATTGCCGCTGAAGTTGTTAAACTTTGTTTCAGTGTCAGTCACTATGCTACCCAATGCATTTTTGTTTCTCCGTATGTTTTATAGTACTTCATTGACTCTAAATAAGGTTTTTAAATTAAATTTTGAAGGAAGTCTGAAGATTCCAAATGTTCTGATGTTCTTAACTTGCATGGGATATAGATAATATTTGGTACTCTTTAAAGAAGCATATTTTTAATTTTGTAGCTTTTCAAGCATGGAGATTTTTGAAAAAAATCTACATTATTTTAATGGGTTTTATTTTCAGTATTGTTTCAGTTGCCCCATGAAGACTGATTACCTGCTCAACATAACTTTGCCAGAACTCACTTTCTACCTATTCAGATCGGTCCTTAAATTTTACTTATGTGCTGAATCTATCTTACAAATGTTTACAAATAGCCGTCAACATCTAATTTGGATTTTATGTCCAGCAGGCTCGCAGATGGGTCAGGGACTCTGGAGAATTGCTAGAAACCAGCAATTGCAGCAGCAAGGGTACAGTGGACAAGGCTATCTTACCAGAGAGCATGGTAGGAGGATACCTGCTAACAATGTTTCCAATACGAGCCATCGCAAACAAGCTCAAGGAGGCATTGACATCTACCACCTGCTGAAGACAAGAAAATCTAAAGAACAAGAAGGATTCATTAACCTGGAAATGTTGCCACCAGAGCTCAGTTTTACCATTTTGTCATACCTGAATGCAACTGATCTCTGTCTAGCATCATGTGTCTGGCAGGATCTTGCTAATGATGAGCTCCTCTGGCAAGGGTAAGCACGAAAAAAAGAAGTATCACCTGGGCATAGTAAGAAGTGTTAGATTTTAAATTTGCCTTAGTAAGTGCTTTTTATCTTTCTAACCTAGCAAAGGTTTCCCAAGTTAAATGAGATTTATATAGAGGAAACATACATAGTTTAAAAATGTGTTATTCCGGATTTCTAATTAGTATGGGGTATTACTGGAGATTACTACATACACAAGTGTGCTTGGCACAAGTATACATGTGTATTATTAAGCACCTGGTGTTTGAGTTAGCATGGGGTAAAAACAGACTTGTCTTCACTTTTGTGTTAGCTCAGAGCACGTCTCAGGGGTTTGTATCATTACTTCTCTAAACTTTGAACAGTTGTCTAGCAAACCTATTCAGCCAAACTTCCAAAGAAAGAGAAGTGAGAACTCATCTACTAGACTTGAAGCAAATTAGGTGTGTCTTTTTTGCAAGATGTTTATGGAGAGAGGAAAGGTCATTTTTTCTCAAGTGAAAATTCTTCAGCCTAACACTTGAAACACATATATGTATAACATATATAGAATTTGTATGTGTGGGAAATAAATAAAGGAACATTTTTAAGATAAAATAGTGTAATATCAAAATGGAATTAACATATTCTTTGGTACTTTGTTTTACACAACTAGGAAAGACTCATGAAATCATACTTATCTTTAGAGTAGATGGTCAGCAGAACTTATAACTTTTTTCACAACATTTTCTTCTCCCTTAACAACAGTATTACTACTGTATCAGTTGAGTTGCTGTTCAGGTTGTTTATTTACCTTTTATTATGCTCTACATCTCTTCGTTCCCTCAGTTGTTTCCTTGCCCTTCTATATTTGAATTAAGCAGCTTCCCTTCCTATCATGCTTTTGAACCTAGCAAAAGGATAATGCAGCATAACTTCTTAGTCACAATTGTTCTGCTGTTGGGGACTGTTCTATTGACAGGAAACAGGAATTCTAGTGAAGGATAGCAGTAAGCTTAAGTTTATCAATATGCATTGTACTGTGCTCAGTTCTTGGTATCAAACCTGACCTAAATACAAATAAATTCCCTTCACCAAATCTTGAAGATAGTAGAGATCCTTAATTACATGCAGTATATATTCTTAACATGTGGGGTGAAAAGACATCTTTTCCTTGAAGTTCAGTCTGGGAAACAGTTCAACCTTTTTTTGTGAAATCTTCCCAAATAAGATTCTCACATTCATACTACATTTCTTTTGGTAATGAAAGTGCATCCTAATTTAGCAATAAATAAAAATCTCAATTTGCATAATCTCTGTAAAAGTCTTCACTATTCCACATGTGTAAGGGCATGTTTAAGCTTTGGCAAGTACTGTGGTTGCAGTTCCAAACTCAGTCCCAGATTCCAGAATTGAAAACAGAATCTTTGCGATGTCTCCAGTCACTACCTGCTGGATCCTAGACATTGTTAGTAAGAAGTTACAGGGCAGGTGTATTGAAGCAGAACTACCAGTTAAATAAGAAATCTCGAGTGTGTAGAAAGGGAGGTGCAGATGGTATCATCAAAGAAACTGAGATGAGGGACAGAAACTGATGGAACTGGTATGGAGTCAGGGTGGAATAAAAAGGAAAGCAGCTCAAAAGTTATAGAAGATAGAGAGGGATGGGACTGGATCTAGTCATTAGGACTGGCCAATTAGGACAAGAGGAAGAGTTGGGTGATGAAGGACAAATGGGGAAAGTCTTGAATTAATGGTATAATTGTGTGCAGATACAGTGTTCAATTCACTGCAAAACTGGGGCACAGGAAAAGAAACAGAATGTTTTAATCTGTCACAGTACCCCAGGAGAACAACTTGTCACTGTTCTCCAGTGTTCAGGTTGTAGGAGTGCCAGAGGTCTCTGCTGTATGGTTGTCATTATGATGCCACCTGCTGGGATATGTTTTGATGTTGCACTCAAATACACCGAAACCTCTATGAGAAGAAAACATTAATTATATAATTGAAGATTCTAGGAAAACATGGCAAAAAGACTTAATAAGTGTTACAGCAACCTACTTCTAACTTTTCCTATGGTTTGAGTATTTATCTTTGCAGTGTTGATTACATTTTGCTTCTATAAAATCCATTAAATTCAGAAAGGAGTTTTTATAATAGATTAATTCTATTTTCATAGGTTGTGCAAATCCACTTGGGGTCACTGTTCTATATACAATAAGAATCCGCCTCTAGGATTTTCTTTTAGAAAATTATATATGCAGCTAGATGAGGGCAGTCTCACCTTTAATGCCAACCCTGATGAGGTAAGTGAACTGTTGCTGACAGTAATAAAAAGTTACAATAATTGTGATTGTTTTTTTATAATTATAGCCATATAAAAACAAAGTTTTAAGCAGTGTCTGTTTTACTGTAGAGATGGTTAATACTGAGCTGCAGGGGTATTCTGCTCTTTTTTTTGAGTATTGTACCTGTGTACATCATTTAGATGACTTGCCTGTTAAGTGCTCTGTACACTTCTGTGGAGGCCAGAAATTCATAACCACATATTAACTTAGGAACAAGGCAGATACCCTAACTGAAGAGACAGTGATGAATTGTAAGAGCATAACAATGAGCTTACATAAATAAAGCATAGTATGAGTTTGGTTCACTTTAGGCAAAGTAGAATGAGGTATAAAGATTACTTCCATCATAATCACATTTTCCTGTAAGGGATTTTCACCTATTTCCACTATCAAGGAGTAAATCTTGAAATATGAAAAAGATCTACTGCTGAACTATTCTGAAGATCAGATTGATTTAATTTCTGTAGCTGTTTGTTGTGCATAATCTTTTCTTAGAGAACAACATAAATTTATCTTCAAAATAAAAACATCCCTTGTCAGACTGAAAGGTTTCCATTTATAAATTCATGTAACTAACTGGAAAAGTCAGTTTCTGCTTTCAGTCTGTCACCTTTCAAAGAAGAAAACAGTTTGAGAGTAGACAGCTTTTGCCTGGGAGATAGACAGTTAATGCCCAAGTGACAGTGAGAGACTTTTGTGTATAAAACAAGACTCCTGCTTCATTTTCCCTAGGAAAAGAGTGTACACAGTACTGAACAAAAATGCTGTTAACTTCCTGCATATAGTTACACATATACATGGAAGTGGTAATTGAATAAATCTCAAGTAGAAAAAGGATTGAGATATGAAAAGAAACACTTCTAGAAGCAAATTTCACTCAGCTAAAGTGATACAGAAAGTGTGAACTTGTGACCATGGGGTAAAATAAATAAAGCAGTTCTATGAATCATTGCAATAATGTAATTTTGTTTTAAGTTCTTGCTTTATCTCATATTCTACTTGATTAAGAGACCATTACTTTTATCAGTCACAAATAGAATATTTTGTAATTTCTCTGCCTTGAACTCTGCCTTGAACTCTGATAGACAGCATCGAGACATCAGCACCTGGCCACTTGAGTGATTAGTATTGTTTTTCTGCAGAATTTTCACAAATTTAGTAATAAATGTGAAGGTTTTCAAACTAGATGCAATATATAGGTAACTTACATGTTTTCAGTAATATGTCAAGTATATTGCTAGCAACATTGTCCGTCCAAATTTTTCTTTGTATTTCAATTTTTTTAACACAATTTTTCACCCAACTATCTCAGTTTATAATGTACCATTCATTACGTTTCAACCTTATTTATAGTAATCTTCATATTTCTAAAGCATTTGGAGCCTCCAGAAAAGGTACTTAATAGAAGATTCATTATTTTTAAAGGCAATTAAGATCAGCAAATTAGAATTAACTTATGGCATACCTAAATTAGGTATTAACTTTATTATGCTACTCTTGCTTCTTCATTATGGTTATATTTTACAATAGAAGTATAAACACTCTGCTTCAATGAGAGACAAGAACCTCATAGGGTATCTCCTAAGGGCTCTGTTCCTCTCTCCCTGTGGAGCACCGTAGCCTGGTAGGAGTCATTCAGGGCCTGAGTTTCAGGAGAACTCACAAATACTGTTGCTTTTACTGTTTACAATTGCGATATTGGCAGAATTACTATTATAAGGACACTGTGACTGGAACGTATGATATGACATTCCACTATTACAAATTGTGTCTCCGAATTTCCTGCCAAACTCTGCTTTACATTTGATAACAGACCTGATCAAATTACTAAAAAAATAGGAATACTTACAGCCACAGGAGCAAGATTCTCCAAAGGACACCGCCCATGTCATGAAAATGGGTAACCAGGCTCCACAGCAACAGCTCCAGAGCTAGCGGTGGCTCACGGGGTAGGGAAGAGCATCTGCACACTTTGTGGTAGGATTCTCTGGTTAGCCATTGTTGTGTGCATGGTGTTGTGATATCTGCTGTAATTTAACGTGTTGATTGTGTGCATGAGCTTGCATAATTCATGGCAGGTACTCACATTCTGCTAAAAGGATGTGCCTAAACACATGACATGTAACCTGAAAAAAAAAAAATTCCAGTGCATGTTTGGGTTGGGGTTTTTGTTTTGGTTTTTTTTTTGTTGTTTTATTTTTTGGTTTATTGGGGGTTTTTTTGTTGGTTGGTTGGTTTTGTTGGCTTTTTTTTTCATATGGCACCACCATTGTAGATAAGATTTTGGAAACTAGTTTTTGTTGTTTCTTTGGAGAGAGGAAATATTAGTTTTAGTATTAACACTCGAAAATAAATATCATGTTGTTTAATCTGCCTACCTGGTTTCTGCTGTATTTTATTTTAAAGAGTGTATGACGTATGTGAGATGTTTCTCATGCAGGGCTCATTTCATCTTTTGTGCTTATGACTCAGAATTTGTAAGCAAACAGAAGTTATTTCCCATTGTTTTGTATCCATTTTCTAACTCCCTACAAAATATTTTTTCAAGTTTATTATATGGATCAATGCTATGTAGATAAAATTGAAACTGAAGGTACAAACAAGAATCTTCTGGTCAGGAAAGATCTTTTTGGGTTTTTTTCATTCTTAATGGTTCTAACTGATCTATTTAATAGCATTTATTTTTATGGACCTGGTGGAATCTGTACTCTACCAAAATTGTCTGTCTTTAGTAAGGTCAGGAGTTATTTTGTGTAGAATAATAATAAAATACAGTAAGACAGTGCTTATACTAAACCTGTCTTTCCACTCTTCTGATTGTCCCATTCTACAAGTTGCCCTTAGTTTTTGACGGGGAGGCCAGGTTTTTCTGACCCTTTCCTGGTTATAAATTGTTAACCACTTGTGTAAAGCTACCTTACCTGACTTTTAATTATAGATAGTGTGTAGATGATGGATTGTGCTGTATTTCTAAGCAAATTTTGAAATTTACCCTATTTCATAATGATCTACTAAGCAAACCAGTTTTGAGATGCCTTATCAGTCTGAAGAATATTATGTGTATGTTGTAGAGGAAAGAAATTATTTTCATTGATTTATCAAAAAAGTTGGAAAGGAACATTGAGCTGAAGCCTTTTGATAGTTCTACATTAAAATCTGAGTGGTTTAATCTTGTAAATTATTAGTTATGGATTCTGTGTAACATGAAAAATATTTCTCTATTCTATTTGGAATGTCTGCTGTCCTGTTTGAATCACTGAGACTGTATTTTGAGGGCATACAGTGAAAGAGACACTGAAATGTATGTTTCGTATTGTGTCCACATTTGTCACCAAATGACTTAATTCCTAACTTAGTAAAACAATAATGAAAATGTGTATTATACAATATCTCATCAATACTCTGCATTGTTCCAGAAGATGCACTATTGGATATATTAAGATAGTGTACTTCCCTAGAAAAGTGGGAACAATGATACCATGTGTGTCTAATTATTATTTACTAATAACGTTAGTGTTACCTAGAATCACCAACAGAAGTTGAAACCCCGCTATATTAGATACTGATTCCAAAATTTCTGTGCCATTAACTTAGGATATGTCTGGTTTGTTTTGTATGCATATCTAAACAGAGGTGTCAAAGGCAACTATGAAAGTTTTAATATTGACTGCTGTACTGAAGTGCTCTGAAAGTACTCTTAGCAAAGAAGATAGTCACTGCAGAACTGAAAAACTGAAAAATAAAAGTTTTCCATGTTAGCGATCCTGTATGGATATAAACAAATCCAAGGACTATTGGAAACAGGTAGAAAACAAGCAAGGAGTGTCAGTGCTGTAATAAAATAGGCTGACAAAATAAGCGTTGTGTGCTGGGAAAAAAACCAACTGTAAAAAATAACATACTGAAATACAACAAATGGCTTTTGTTCTTACGATTAGTCTATATTTAAATTTGTTGTTTGCATGTATAATTTAAATCAACACTTCCATACATTCCATACATTAATATTTTATCCAGAGCTGTCTGAAATTCAGAAATAACATGCTTGCCACAGAGGCAATATTTAAGGCATCTTTCCTAATTCTCTGATGCTAAGAACATTACATTGCTGTAATCAGAATTTTAAAAATACTGTATGTACTCATTCTGCAATGTTTCCCAAGTGTTAAAAAGGTCTCTTCAGAGCTGATAGATCATGGCACAGAACAGCCTACCTGACTTAAGTCAAATGTTTCTTTAGAGAATCACCAGCTGACTGATAAGTAATCTTAGCATAGGTTTTAAGTGTGTAGGGCTGCTTCAGCTAGTATATATGCCACAAGCAACCATTGTAGCTACCAAAAGTGATTTATTTGAAGCAAGGGTTCTGAGAGGTTTTCAAGGTAGCATTTATGGTGTTATGAAAAACAGATCCAATCTTGTAAATAAATGTCATTTGCTGTGAGACAAAATTTAAGGACTTAAAATAGAAATCAGGCTTCTACTGTTGCAAAGTATTTTTGATAACTTTGATAGCTTATGATTAAATGAAAAGCAACTAGAAGCAATGGCATGTGGTGAAGTGTATTTTATTTATACCCTGTTTACTTGTGAAGGAGATGAGAAAAATGCATTCAGAGGGAAAAAATATTGTCAAATATTTGTGTGGTAGGGGAGAAAGGAATTAGAGATAGAGAATAATATTGCAAAGACTTTGTAGCCTGTCAGAGGTCCCACATTGTGTTACAAGCTAGCCCATGAGAAAGAAACTGCAGAATTTACTGTCACAGAAACAAACCCACTATCTTAGAGAAAGTGTTACTTTCATCCTACCTCTGCTATGTCATGGTAGGTATTTTCTGGATGTGTTGCAGAAGTGTTTGTTAATTGGAGCAGGAATGCTATTCAGGACTTCCTTGCTCGGCTTCAGTTTGTATTACCTTAAGCAAATACTTCTTACTGAAGCAAACACATAAATCTCATTAACTCAGGATATATTTAAAGGAGATATTCTGCTGCTCATCTTACATAAATTGCCAAAATCCTTGTTATGTCCCATTTTAAATTTTTTATTTAGCTCTGGTTCAAGAAAGTACTTAACATGTTGTCCATCCATATTATGGACAGACTTAAATATGATCTAATTTGGACTGAAATACAAGATGATAGAGCAATACATGTTACATTGTCATCCTAAATATAGATTTTTCTTAAAATTGGGGCATAACACTGCTAGATTTTTTGTTTTACCTATCTAAAAACCTTTGTGTTTTTATTTTTTAAACCATTGTTTTAACAAAATAAATGTATCTTGATTAACTGCTATTTCCTATAAATTTATAAGCAAAAACTATGGACTCATAAAAATAGCTAGTTAATACTACACACGTTTCTTGGCTTTTCATTTATGTTTGTAAACATATATTCTAACTGTTTTCCTGCTTGATGCAGCTAAGACTTTGCTTTACTAAGGCACTTCACAAAATGTTCCAAAGCTGCAGTCAGTCTTGTATTTCTTTTTCACATAAAATTCAAGAGCACTGGGAAGTTTAGTTTATACACTGAATGACAGATTGCCCCTACATCTTTGTAGCTGTAATGTAAACTAAAAGGGCAGACTTACAAAATATTGTAAAGTTTGATATCAGAAGATTTATTAAAGAATATTTCAGAAGTATTTTAAAGGTGATTTAGGTTGTGGTCTTGGTACATTATTCTATGTAAAAGTGTACTGTCCTATTCACTTTATATTTCAACCTTATGCTGTAGTCAAGATCTGTTGTACATTTGTATTGCAATACTTCTTGGTAACAAATGCTGAGAACTACTCCCAGGCCCTGCCAAATTGAATCAGAAGAACTTGGTTAGTTATTCTCAGGTTTAGATTTTTGCTGTTGAAGAGTGAACATTTTTAAAATCCATTAGCTGGGTTTTGATTTTTGAGATTGTAAGGAAAATAGGTTTATGCTTTGGGATATTTCAATGGCCAGAAAGAATCCAGAATATCACTGAAGTACTTTAAATTTACCATGTTTATTGTATAAGAAATGTGTGTTTGATCAAAGTGTAAAATTCTGGAAATCATATTATGAGTATAAATTATATGAAATTCTGTATTTTTAAACTATTTTTATGTTAGGCACAGTGTTCTTATTTATGTGTATGCATATTTATATATGTTGATACTTACCTATGCTTTGAAATCAGCGTGCCTGTGTTTATTTACATTATTACACATTTAAACAAATGCATTTAATGCATCTATTTGAATGTGATACATTGTGTACATGTGAGAACATTACTGTTTTAATGAAAGATTTTCAAGACTAAACACACTATGGCTAAGATTTTCTTACTTGCAAAAGTTATTAAATTACCAGATACGGTCCCTGCAACATTTTAAATACTGTTACAAAAGTATGAAAAGCAAAATACTGATATACACTGTAAAGAAATTACTAAAGAACCATCATGCTCATTGTGAGGTTCATAATTTAAAATGTTCTACTATGACTGTATGTAAAATCTCAACCATAACACTAAATTGTTTCTTTGCATTTGATTTATAATTTTAGAGTGTATTCTGCATGTTGAAATGTGATTTAGAGGAGGAGGAATCATTCTGAAAAACAAACCAGTTAATTCATAGGATTACATTGCTACATTGTGAAGTACAGTACTTTTTCCTAAATACATTGTGAAGATTAAACATATTTATATGTACATATATTTTATCTCAGGGAGTGAACTACTTTATGTCCAAAGGCATACTAGATGATTCACCGAAAGAAATAGCTAAGTTTATCTTTTGCACAAGAACACTGAATTGGAAGAAGCTGAGAATCTACCTTGATGAAAGGTAATTCCAATTTCTCTTAAGGTATTTTCTATTAATTTTCAAGGTTCATCCCCATTTAACAATATTTTGGATGTAGAGATGCCACTTCAAGGATGTAAAAAGGCAAGAAAATGCAGCTAGGTAATGGTTCTTCTAAATCTGAGCAGTTACTCAGTTCAATTTATGTGACGGTAACACTTAATAAGAATCCTCAAAAATATCGCCTGTAAGTGATAAATCTCACATCCTCACAAAATCTTACATAGATATTTTGCTGCTTTTTTACTTGATGGGATTTTTTTCCCCTTTCTTGTGGGTTTTATTAAAAAAAAAAAAATTATCACTTTACTGGGGGATGATAGATTTTTAACTAATGTTGAATCATCTAACCAGTACTTGGTTGTCTGCTATTTCTTGATTGGAAATTGCACACACCTCCTGAGATGGAAGGGAGCATCCTCTTGGAGACCTCAGGAGCTGCAGAAAGGAATTCTGTGCTGTAGCATGCTGTTCTGTCTCCACAGTGCTTTCTCACACCATCAGGTTGGGGTAGGGCAATATCATGAAGAAGGAGAATAGTAACTGCACCTGAATAGGCAGAACAGAGAGGGCCAACACACTTCAACAGGAATCCTCTCCTGCTTCTCATCCTCTTCAGCCTGTACTACTAAAAGAACAAATGGAGTCTGTAATGTTATTACCACTGGCAATCCTGTGCAGTAAAACTTCAGATTTATAAATCTTTTAGACAATAATAAAGATACAAAACCATTTAATGCATGAGATTGCAAGTTAATGTTAGCGACTCTTACTGCCATTTATCTTCCCTTCATAAACAGAGTATGATCAGACACTAAAAATAAAAACTACTTTTTTAAATGTTGAAACTCACAAGCATGGTAAAAATCAGGTTAAACTTAGGAAATATTCTTAGGTTCACTTCAAATTTGCTTCCCAGTTTTTTTCTACTGTCTTTTGTACATCTGGTAATATAGGTGTGGTCTGAATCTTTTTATATGTGTCTGTGTTCAGTGCAAAACAGTTGAAAACATCATATTCTGATGGACTTCCATGAACAAGTTTTGCCTAGCTGAAGCCTGGTTTTAAGACAATCCTGTAACAGCTTCTATTTAGGCATCAAAATGTGTGGCATGCATCTATCTGTCCCCTTTACTGTCTTTTTTAATGGTTTTATCACAGATTAAAGGAATCAAAGCCTCTGTGTAGACCTTGATTGAATATGCATACAAACTTTGAGTTCTGATTCATGTATGTTTTTATAGTATTTGGCTACAAATAGGCAAAGAACATGTGTTTATATTATCTTTGTGCTGTTAGTGAGAATTGCCTTTTAGCAAAAACAAAAGCTCATACTATTCTAAAACTTTAATTTCTGTTTTTAACATCTACACATTTTAATATTTAAACAGTTAAAAGAAACTTTTCTAATGATATGGGTTTTTGTTCTGCCAGGAGAGATGTTTTGGATGACCTTGTGACGCTGCACAACTTCAGAAATCAGTTCTTGCCAAATGCACTGAGAGAGTTCTTCAGACACATTCACGCTCCTGAGGAGCGTGGAGAGTACCTTGAAACTCTCATAACAAAGTTCTCTCACAGATTCTGTGCTTGTAATCCTGATTTGATGAGAGAGCTTGGCCTTAGCCCTGGTAAGCAAAAATGAACAGTGGATCAGTCTTTATACTTGTGGATGATGCTACTGTTTCTGAGAGCTTTAAAATCAGCACCTGAACATATGTATCTGAAAGTACAAAACAGTTCAGTATAAAGTGATCATCCCACTTGGGTTGAAAATATAAAAAAAAACCATACAGATTCTTTTTTTAGCTGATTAGTTGGGTTTATTTCCATGCCATCTTTCCTTCATTTTTGTATGTACTTTGAGCTTTTTTCTTTTCTGAAGTTCCTCTTGCCACATTCAAGTTAACAAGCATTTCTAATTGGTTGGAGGAGGCAGTTTTCAGCATTGGAATTGCTTACATATTTAAAAGAAACTTTTTTAGGATGTTGGCTTTAGTTTACACAAACTTCAAGAATCTGTTTAAATGAAACTGTATAAAGCCCTTAGTGGCTTTTGTATTATGTAGAAATATTAAGAGATTTGTAAATTCTCATTTGACAGTGTGCTGACATTATTACTTTGAAAGTTGCTATATTAAATTTTATTTCTGTGGATACTCTTCTGAGTAGTTGTATGTATATATGTAAAATTATGAGCCTAGATGATAAAGACCATAAGGATCTTAGGGAAAAATACTTTTAATGATCACGGTTTCTTTTTTAAACTTTTTTTATTTATTATTCTCTCTTGTCTAGATGCAGTTTATGTACTGTGTTACTCTTTGATTCTACTTTCGATTGATCTAACAAGTCCTCACGTGAAGAACAAAATGTCAAAGAGGGAATTCATCCGAAATACACGACGAGCTGCACAGAATATTAGTGAAGATTTTGTAGGGCACCTTTATGACAACATCTACCTTATTGGCCACGTGGCTGCCTAAAAGCACAATTTGCTAGCACTTAAAATTTGTAATTTTCAAAAACTACATCAATTCAAGATATTAATTATTTTGTAGAGATGGGGGTTATTTTAGTGCTGGTCATTCTAACCTCTGTATGCAATCAAAGTTTGTGTGTGTAAGTGTGTGTATGTGTAAACTACCTTTTCTATCTATTTACTGTGGGAACAGAAGGATTTTTTTTCTTTTTTTTTTCTTTTTTTTTGCACAAAACAATGCCATTAGTCTGACATAGCCATTTATGAATGTTAAACTGACATTACAGTCTAAGCTGAAAAAGTGGTGAATTTGTGCATTAGAAACTGCTTGAAACTTTAATAAGTTCATTCTTTTTAGAATACTATGTAATGTGTATATATTTAACTAAAGAGATTTATAATCATAATTATTTTATTGTAAAGTATTTTAACTAAAATTTCTCCTTTTATCTCTTAAATTAGTGTTTGACTTTCGTTTGCATTTTTTTACAATGCTGACTACCTCAGATACTTAAGTTAGAGGAACATTGATCTACAATAAAGTTTATTCTAGGAGATGATAGAACACTTGTAAAATATCTAAGCTGGTGTTTTATACTATATTTATTAACTTGAATTAGCATGTTGCCAGTCTGCTATTCGCTCCATTTTAAAGATTACAGGCTCTATTTTAGGTGAACCCTGAAGCCATACAGGGTTAGCCAGGGGAAATCATGCAGTGTACAGAGAGGTTTATGTTATTTAGATATGTAACCTATTTTGCAGATACTGGTTTTTGGGAAACAGGGAAACTACAATCACTTGTTCAGCACAGTAAGCAAGAAAAAATCTGAACAGGGAAAGTGGTAGGAGTGAGTAACCTGTTGCTGCTTACAACTGATTCCCTCAGTCTAGAAGTGTCAATGATGGAAATGCCTTAGCAAATGTATACCAGATGACACGTTGCTAAAGCTGTTAAAAACTGACAGTGCAAGATTAGAGCAGTGACTGTGCAGGATTGGAGAGCCGTTTCAGTGTCAGATGCTGAATTACTAAGATGGTCATGTAGCTAGATTTTAAACAGCTCTAAGTTTATGGAAATACTTCAAAAATTACTTTGTCAGCTTGTGTCTTGACTTTTTCTGAAGTGTTGAAAATCTTAACAGTGAAACTGCTGTGCATGTGCAGGAATTGACTAAGGATTTGCCTAGTTTTTGTTCAAGATAACTCACGGAGCAGGTGACATAATGTGTAGTTGAAGTAAGAGCTGTTCCTGATTATATTTGTTTACATAATATTCAGCTATCAGTAGCATCTGGATACATCATGGTAACAAGTATATTTCTTCTTTTTCCCTACCATGCCATGAGGTGACGTGGGAAGGTATTTTTAATCTGTAAAGCAGAACTAATCTGAGTTATTACATAGAAAGCCTATTGCAGAGCCAAGAATTTAATTCAGGAATGATCCCTCACAGCCATGCCCTTTGCCTATGCTGCTGCTTTCTGTTTAGCACCTAGAGAGTGCTATGTTTGTTTTAAATGTGAGAAGGACAGTCCATACAAGGGCTATGTAAATGACAGGAAGAAAAAGTTGTAGCTCTTACTGCTATTTCAAGTGTTTATAGCTCTGCTCCACAAGCCAAAATGCATGCAAAAAAACCAACTTTTTTATTACATTACCTTTGATCAAGTGTAAATGCCATTGCATTTATGTAGCATACACAGCCAAAGCCAGGAGCCAGCAGTATTGCGGCCGCGTTCCAGACAGGTTTACAGAACCACCTGCCTTGCTCAGGATAACTACTCCTCACCCAGTGTTGTTTCATGTGTTGCAGAAAGTCCAAGGATGATGCGTTCTGCAGTGGTCAATTAATCTCAAACACAAATTAAGAATGTTTGGTACAGTGGGGAGCTTTGTTTAAGGCACAGGTGTCTGCTCCTGTATTACAGGAAAAAAATTGAAAGCTTTTCATGTAATTTGTAAAACCAGGTATAAAGGACAAGTGTCTCTGGGCTCTTTTAAATGATCTGAAGTGGAGACAGCAGAATATAGTTTTCTAAGAAACACTTCTCAAAGGTTACACATTTTAAAAGAAGAATTCAGTGAATTTTGAAATTAGAACTTTTCTTGGTAGGAAATATTTTCTTCTCAAACCACAAATGCAGAGCAAAGTTTAATTCTTGTCTGATATATGCTTAGGTTGACATAAGTGATACTGGTTTTGATTTTGCACTAATAAGAGAGTATGAATTGTTAGTCTGCATTTCTCCTAATATCAGTTACCCTGATACAATACAAAACCTTCAGGCAGACAGAGCATGTTTTTTCTGGAATAGATGAGTACATCTATTAGCAAGGTCTAGAAAACTTCTAGGCCAGTGTAGCAGCCAAGAAGATAAATTAGAAACAGGATGATATAATTCAAGTTTCCATAAGACAAGGCAAGCGCAAAAGAAAACAAAACCCTAATGACATGCAGATAACAGCATCTGATCTTCACAACAGGATTTAGAACAGTGTTAGAGGATTAGCACCCGACTCATGCTCTACATTATGTTATTAACTCAGAGTGGAACAGAAAACAGCAAACTCAACATGCCAAGTGTGAATTCCCTCAGAAGTAATCACAAAGCAACTAATTAATACAGACATTTCATCTGTCCTTTTTCCAGTTTGAGTCTAACTCTAAAGTGGCTAAGAAGTAATTTTTTGCATTTTAGCAATCTAGACTTTACGTGAAGTTAAACAGTTTTCTGTCTTAAAAGGAGAAAAAAAGTCTTAATCAGGTGTAATAGTACTCTTAAAAAGTGACAAAATTGTCTTGGTTGTCCTCCAAAAACTCTTACAAAAAACCAAAGTTTTGTGCAGTGTTTTCTTCAATGCACTTGGTGTCTCCATGCAGATTTTAAAATAATGATACTTTATTGATCCATATGTCACTAAATTATGTGATGTGGAAATAGCTACTTGATCAAGCACTTCAGAAGACTTAGGCAGAGGATCTCAAGCCAAATTACATGAGCATGACCATGCTTGAAACTGTGAAGTGATTCCCAAGCTATTGTGATTCCACCACTGCATGTCCTTTGAACTTTGGCCATGTGGTGTTGCCTTAATTCTTAATTATATGCACTGTACACAGCACTGAAGGAAGAAGTGATTCTGCAGCCCATCCCTCTGCAAACACTCTCTGTTCTGTCCTAAAAGACACTGGAATTGTTCTGGATGGCCATTTCTGAAAGTGGTAACTTCAGTATACACAGATGTGACAGAAGGAAAACTTTTCTGTTTATGTTGGAAAAATGAGTGTACCTGTGTTCATGTAAAGTGTCACACAAATGCAGCTCATGTTTGCTTTTATAAAGTCTGAGGCTCTGATTGCATTTATTGAAGGAATATGGTGTATATTAGATATTCACATGGCTTAGCATCTGATATTATCTGTTTTCTCAAACTTGCTTTCTGTCTAGAATACTTTCCGTTCAAACTCTAAACAACACATTTATACAGCTTTGACTTTATTAAAATAAATCAAAGCTGCTGTAACATACAGAAGCCCAAACAACTAGAAGTTTGAGACATGTTTGTCAATTTTGAAGCAAGTGAGAAATTTGCATTCACGGAAAAAAATCAATTTTTTCTCTTTAACCTTTCCCTTCCACCCTCCGCCCCCCCCCCCCAACACTGGAAAAAGAAAAAATGTAAACAAGTTTCAAAATACAGCTTTAAGAAAATAAACTGACTTGCTAGACAAATAAATGTTACTATTTCTTTTTCAGTATTCTGCAGTTTATTAATGTTCTTAACATAAGCAAGTTTATCAACAGGAATTGCTCTTTTTGAAGTGGTAATACTTTTGTTCTTTGCATAAGGATGTCATTGTGCTATCTGATATTGTTTATAGCTCTGTTTTAGAAAACAAGTATTATTTTTAGCACTTAAACAAAATTGAGGAATACCTCCTTGATCATGTTAAAATGTCTAAATTATAATAAGTATTTGGGAAAATCAGATTTATTTGCCCTCTATTGAATTAGGATTTTTTTTTCTTTTAAAATATTTTGTGGGTATATTAAAACTAATAAACATTAAGGCTGATGACTGATTCTCTGCCATTGTAAAATCTCCCACTCTAAGCTCAAAAGCACTATTAAAGTGGGCAAAGAGCAGATTCCTTTGTCTCACATCAGCATATTATGGTTTCATTTTGCCTTGAAAGAGAAACAACCTTTTATAATCTGCATGTAATAGTGATTTTAGTAAGATAAAATTTTATGTGATAATTTAATATTATTTATGAGATGTTTAAAGTTCAGACTTGCCATGTGTAATTAAATCATAGATAGCTAGGAGTAGTTACAGAAGTGTGTCTGTGAAAAACCTAAAGGAGATCACATTGCTCCTTCATCACCTCAGTGTTTTTACTAATATTAATGTTAGCAAATTTGCAGTTTTCCTTTCTTATTCATATAAATATGCTTAGAGAAAATATTTAAATTGAATACTTCCATTTCCTATGTGAAATTTACTTGCATTATAAACAAACTTGTACTTAAAAATATTAGAAAAGAAAAAAAAATCATTGAAAGAAAAAAGAGGCTCTTAATTTTCAGTTGTATGGTTCACTCATAGACCCTAATAGAGAAAATAAGCAAAAAGCACTATTCAGATTCCCAGCAATCAAAAAAATGCATTTTTTAAGCTTAAGAATACTGTATGTGTACCTAACAGAAATCAAGCATGTTTTTGTGAGAGCAATACGGTCAGGTTACCAGTTCTTTTCAGAGAGAGTATTCATTTGTAAAAGTTAGCTTTCTTCTTGGCAGTGTTGGAGTGGAATGTTGGATTTAATTTAAAATGATTAATGAGATTTTGTCAGACTCCCTGCCTTTACCACCACTGCAGTTTGTCAGCACAACAACCTGGGAAACCGGGACGCCACTCTGTCGCCCAAAACTGCTTTCCAGGAAAAAATAAACCCGAGTAACTAGTGCCAGGTACATGTCGATGGTATTGTCTTTCAGCTGTTGAAAGTTTAACTCTAAGCTGGGACATTTACACATTCAGAGGAAGTGAACCTCATTTGTTATTTCAATAGCCTGTTTTTGACAGTGGGTACCAGTGTAAACTTAAATTTGCAGAGCAAGCATAGCCATTTTTTTTTAACCTTTTAAACATTTTTTTTAACCTTTTTCCTTGTATAGGAAAATCCTATAATCCATGCAGAAGAAAAAGACTTTAAAAGGTAAAAATACATATCAAAGCTTATTTAGCTAAGATTTTCTGGAGAATGACCATCTAGTCAATCTATATACTGTATTCTGTTAAGAGGAACTAATCTTTTGAGCACTATGCATGCCAGTAGCTTGCTGAGTGGCAAGGAATCTTCTGTTGGACTTGAGACAGATGCATCTGTGTGTATGCCAAGAGCCAAAATCTGACAAGTTTGCAATACTTCTCATATATGACCATAATATAAGCAAATGAGTAATTCTTTTGAAATGTAAGGTTGATATTGAAAGTTATTTGCAGCTTGTCTTCTTTGCTTTCCTTGTGGAAGTTTGTTCTGTTGATCTACAGTTTGAGCATTGTTTTTTCTTATGCATGAGATACTCAGATTATTTCAAATTCAAAAGCAGCCTTCCCCTTCTGAGATAATATGCCTGCCTGTGCTGTGCATGTCCTGCAATCACATAATGCTGTATCAAAAAACTGACCTTGAATTCACTCCTTTGAACCCCTTTATACACCAGTTCTATCCATTAACTCAGCAGGTAAAAAATACTACAAGCTTTGCAGAGATGTAGGTGGTTAAAAAGAGTTTGTACCTGCCTGCTGCAGCAGGCAGGACATACTCCTTTGAGGGGCATGATGGCACATGCATTCTTTGTATTTCTTTTATCTTAGCTGCTTTTTCTATGTTAAAAAAATATGCAGTTGTTTAAAAATAAACAACTGCAGTTTCCCTGTCTTTGAGATCCAGAATTCAGGCTAAATGTCATAATTTCATGTAACACAAAAGAACTGAAATATATTTTTGTAACTGAGAACTTCTTGAGTTGACTTGCCTTCTGCAGCATTAATCACCTGCATGACAAAAGAAACAAGGAAATCACAGAACTTCTTTACAGGTTCTAAAGAAGGGCATCTCTCAGTGTGCTTCTTAGGTAACAAGATGCTGTATTTTTCCACATTAAATGTAACTTCTTGTTTCTATATCCCACTTAGGAATTTATATCAATAAAAGTATTTATTACTGTTCCACACTGTCTGAAATCTGACAGCACCATTTCTGATTTTTATCAGCAAAAGTTGACTTTTTTGGGTTTTTTTCCCATGGAAGAGCAGAAAAAATTAAATACTCAACATTCATCTATCACTGAAAAAATACAGTAAGAAATGCTTGAATCTTTTTTTCTATATAAATACGGTTTAGATATGGAATAAAATACAGAAATAAGACAGAAGCTGATTAGTAATTAGCTTTTGTTAAATTCTTTTTCAACTTTTTAAAAGTAAAATATGATCTCTCTTGGTATTAAATCTTCACAATGTGAGTAGTGCTGCATAACATATACTGAAAATCACAGCACTGAAAGGGCTAATTTGAAGAGCTCAATGGAATATAGACATTATTCTGGCTTCCTATGTAAGAGATTTTATTTTAAATCAAAGACTGAAATGTATTGAAAATTCTTTTCAATCAGTGATATTTAATAATATTAAGTTAAATTGTCAGTTATAAATCAAGATGTATAGCCTGACTCTAAAGACTCAAATGAGTAAAACAGAAAAAAGCAAAGGAAATTTTCTGTGATAAGACTTTATTAAAGCTAAAATCTTGTTGGTTTTAATGTAAATTGAGACAGAAGTTTTGAAGAGATGAGTGGTGGTCTCTGTTAGAGGATACCAGGTCCCAGGCATATTCATACCTCATACTCCCTCTTTCCTGCAGTAACATAACAGCTTTTCTGCCCTGCCCAACACATCTGCACCTTCCCACAGCTGTCCACAGGGAAACAGGGCACTCTTTCTTTGCAAACCACACCTCTTCCCCCAGATTAGTGTGTAATCTTGTTACTTTTAAAATATAAGGTGTTCTCTGTAATTTCTTCACAGTGGTTAAATAACAGAAACAAGAGAAATTAGCAGTTAAGAAGTACTCTCAGTATTTTCTAAGTACAGACAGTTCTGTTATAGAAAAGCAACAGAAAAGGAAGCCCATGTTGCAAAGTGTACAGTGTTATATGAATAACTTCTAGAGAAAATATTTAATTATGCTCTCTGAGCATCATTGCCCAGGTTTTCCTCAATCCATTTCCAAAACCATCCGCAGATTAATTTCATGCTAAGTAATGATCTTTAGTCTCCTTTTGAAGTTGTTCACCACAAATTTGAAGAAGAATTTTAGCCAGAAAATGAGATAATACTTGGAGAAGCTTATCTGTGTTTTCCTTGCCACACACCTAACAAGTTACACCCTAGTAAAGTTGTTGCCCTATCTCTGTCAAAAGCAAATTGGTAACTCAAGAGAGGAGATTCAGGATGTCATTGTATTGGAAGAAGTAAAGGTTTAGATGTATGTTTAGTGACTCACCTCCTAACAGAGCCATGGTCAACACACTAAGGTAATAGATGTCACTGTGTTATCAACTGGAACAAAGCAGTACTCTCACATCTTCCTGAATAATATATTCTCAATAAAGAAGAGGAACCAAAAGGAGACTAGAGGCTTTATGCTTACTCTAAGTAGTGCTAGCAATGCTGTTACTTCATACAAGTAGTGCCAAAAAGCATTTAACCTCAGAGCAAAGAGAAATAGTAAAATTCAATGACCATGATGCAAAGGAGAGCTGTAAAATAAATAGCAGAGTCCCACCTGTACAGGTGCAGCAGTATATTGGTGTCAATGAAAAGATGTCTCAATTTTAGTATGTAACTATACACATAAGATTATAATTTCTCTAGCAGTGATTAAAGCACCCATTTGGCTTCACCCCCTTTGTAGCCAGGCCTCAGTATACAGGTGTACCACATAATGGAGCACAGGAGAATTTGTGTGTTAGTAGGCTGATGAGGTAACCTCTCTGCTGTGGCAGGCACTTCTCACAAACAGCCTTTGGTGAATCAGAAGCATTGTAAAACCTTCTGCAAAGACACTTGTTACTTGCCATATTACAAAGTTTAGAAGGAATACTCAAAGGCAGAAGGAAGCCAGATTATGGGGTGGACAGGGTGGAATTGTTGATACCTTCAGTATGTATGGTATATTTCTATCCCCCTTTTTTCCCTTTTCACCTTCTTCACTATCAGAAAAGATTGTTTATATTAATCTTAAAAATCATATAGCCCAGGATACATAAAAAGCCCCAACAAAACAAACTGAATCTTTGAGGGTAAAAAAAGCATGTGAGCTTTCACAGTTTTTCCATAACATTAAAATAACATCAAAATTATTTATTTACAGAATCTTCAGATACTATTTTAATTGTTATTTATTTCATGTGCTATTTTAACTGGAAATTGTCAGTTAATACATTTATCACTCATTGCGTCAGTCTTGCATACCACAAATCAAGCAAGTTTCAGTGAAAGGACTCCATAATATATTGCTATGAAAAATAATACACTGGATCTTCAAGAATAAAGCTGTGACTGACAAAGCATTTGTTTATATGGTGATAGGCATAAAATGTTATATAAAAATGAAACTGCCTTTAAACAAGTAAGTGATCCAATCCATTTTAAACACAAGTCCTTAAAAGGAGAAGGTCTTAGATGTAAACCCAATCCCCATTCTGCTGACCACACACATCTTTGAATACATTAAGTTTCTGAGAAGGCAGTGACAAAATTTTCTTACTGTTTATGTCTCTAAAACACAATCAGCATGGAAGGTCATCACCAAAACCCACTCTCCTGGCATGAGTAGTTTTTGTCTTAGGCTCCTTGTCAGATTTGTTTTGACCACAGAGGGAAATGACCAAATATCAAGTTTATTCTTGATACAAAAACTTACACAAATGCAGTCATTAAAAAAAAAAAAAATTATTCCTGACAATAGCTGCATAGAAGCAATGTAGTCACAAGGTCTTTCCTGAGCAAAACCAACACCCTTGTCCTCAATTTTACAAGCTCATTTGGCAGGTTTTACCAGCTGGGCAAAGCTCCTCTTGATGCTTTCTCCTAGAGCACAGCTTCTGCTCTCTGTGCATCATTGCCCAGGCTTTCCTCAATGCTCACTATGCAGAAGAAGGAGCCACTGTTTTGGATCATAGCAGCATGAGAACAACACTCATTTTCTGCAGTACCAGCCAGTCATCTATTTCAGTGGAACTCCTAATTTTCACCAGCACAGAACATATCCTCCTCTTATAAGTGAAACCTTGGTTATCTTTCTCCTACCTGGATATGCAACTATTCTTTCTGCAATACTGGGGTGTTCAAACCTGTTGCACCCTTCGTTTTGTGGGTTCCTTGTTCACAGTGCCCTTTTGCAAGAAAAAGACTTGGTGTCAGAAAGAGAGAGCACAAACTTCATGCTGTGCAGAGCTCTTATAATCAAAAGATCATTAAAAAAAAACAGAACAAAACAACACAGTGCATTTGCAAGGACCTATCCCTAGATACAAAATATGTTTCAAATTAAGACTAGAAATGACTGCAACATAAAGAATACTTTGCTGACTAGAAAATCTGGTAAACTCATGTCTTTTACTGATATATCTATTGCATTATATTTTAAAGTGGCCAGGTTTCATGTTTTCAGCCACATATTCTTGAAATTGTCTCTCTGACTGTAAGCATAATATTTTATGGCTTTTATAAATCTTCGGCTTGCTTGGACATTTTTCTTTCTCTTTTCCAGTATTTCTCTTGCTGGTATTAAAACATACAATGTAACATAACTTGCTAACAATACCTTCTACTTTTCCACTGTGATTTCCTGACTTGTCAGAATTTTCTAGATATGGTTTCCCTTAGGCTTATAGAAAAAAAAAATTGTAACTACTCTAAAATTGACAGGGTTTATATATATATATTTATGCCTTGTATATATCCTAGGCTACTGGTCTGCTTGCTTGCCAGCATGATTGATTGACTGTGTCCTGAAAGTTGTTTATGAAAACCGGCAGGCCCCGTATTCGTAGAGATCTGCAAACGCCCGAAGAAAACCCAGCGCTGTTGGCTCTATTCCTGCAGCCTCAGATAGGAGTACTGTTACGGCGGTGCTTACAACTAATGCCACCGGCGAGCTGCCCTTCCTCCTCCTCCTCCTCCTCCTCGGGCTGCAGCTGAGCCCCCGCAGCCGGAGGGACTTGCCCGGTCGCCGCCGGCCGCGGAGGGCGGCGAAGCGGAGCGGCCCTCGGGGATTGCCGGGGCGACCCGGGGAAATCAATCAGCTTGTCCTTGCTTAGGCTCCGAAGAGGCGGGGGGGATGGCGAGCCTGTTTCAGGAGGGTCCCCTGTTCCCCCAGAGTGACAACCGGGTCATTTCACAGTCGCGTCATCTGGAGCAAAAATCAAAGGATGAAAAGTAAGTTGCCCGCGGATTGAGAAAGCTTCGTCCAATGCCTAATTTATGTTAGAGCCCCGCCCCGGCCGTCTCCACCTGCCAGGCCCAGGGCCGGGAGCATCCCTGCCCTACCCCCCCATCCGGGGGTCTTTTCCATGTGGATCCCATTATCATCATTTGCTCCTACTATAAGGGGGATTAAAGCGATTAGAATGAAAATAATTAAATGATTTTTTAATTCACTCCTTCATGCAAGGAGAAAGAGAGGGAGAGAGAGAAGGGAATCTATCCGGAGAAACAGAGATAGGGGCTGTGATTCCCTTTTGAAAGGGATAAATTTAAAGGAACGGAAGGAAAGGGGGGAGCTCTTGCAACTGACAAGTGTTTCCCAAACACCAGATTAATGCTGGCCAGACCTGTGTTGCAACGTGGCCCTACTGTTTTCAAATAGGTTTCCCAACATGTAATTGTTAAGTCCTAGCACTGAATAATGAAATCAAAATAAAACCAAAAAATTCTCGGACGCTTTGGTGTTTTGTTATTTTGGAGGTGAGAAGGTGAAAAAAATCTCTTGGGGATGAAGCAGTTTATTTCTTTGTTGTGTTGTTTGGTGTTTTTTTTTTTTTTGGTGTTCTGATTTTGTTTCTTTTTTCTTTTTTTCCTTGTTACAAGCAAAATTCCTATATTTCATCTTTTGAAATATAGCCATATTCCTGATGAAAGGATTTAAACATTTAAAAACAACAGACATTTTTTAAATTTAAAATTTTTTAAAGGGATAATCGTTCTGTCAGCTTCTCTTCTTCTTCAATGAAAGTGCTCTAATAAAACTGCTTATATCCATATGTACACAGTCACACTTTGTGTTCATTTATGTATCTTTATAAATTCGTACCTCAGTATTTACTGTTTTCGTTTGCACGGATAAAATTTAGAGATTAAGTCCGTGTCCAAGAAAAGGCAAAAATTCAAAGGTTAATTACTTATGAGTGCCTTTGCTTTCTTCTCTTTCTCTTCGCCCCTCTCCTCCCCCAAGGTAACCTTAAAATTCCAGAGCATATTAAAATACAGTTGTCCTCCTGGGGAAATTCGCGTGATATATTTTCAAAGACAAAAGGAGATTTTCCCAAGGACAGTGGAAGTTGCTCTGATGGTCGCGCCATCAGACTTTGCCAGCTGTGCCTCGGTGCATGCCAGCCCTGCCGCGGGGCTGGCCGAGAGGCAGGACAGGGCTGCCGGCAGCGCTGCCTCGCCACGAAACCCCCTCTGCCTTTGCCCGGAGAGGTGAAGTCACTGCAACCAGTCTATTAACTTCAAATGGGCACAGACGGCGACGTAACACATCCCTTCACAGCTTACAAAGAACTAAATAAAAATTTAACCCCCCTGAAAGGACCGCTGCTGATGGAGGAGGAGGAAGATACACAGAAAATGCGAAGTTTACAGCCCTAATGCCTCTGGTACCTGAAGGTGCAGTGCAGGAGTTTGTAATTCCTTTTACTAATTACTTGACAACAAGCAGATCAAAAAGAAAATCTTGTAGGAAGGACTTCAGGATCTGCAGGACAGAATAACATTCCTGTGCTCCTTGCATACCCGAAAATCCTAACGTAAATTTGCTCATAAGATGCTCTGCTCTCACCGGCTTTAAACGCGTCTGCCCACAGGCAACGCTGCGGTTTGCTTTTAAAGGTTCTTCTACATCTTGAAAATTGCCCTGAGGGGTGCTGTTAGTTTTAAAATAGTTGATCTTTTAGGGTGAAATTTAAGTATAGACGTTTCTTTGAATCAACGAGGGGGAGAAATCCCGCTTGTTGTCAGAAGCTAATTTTCAGCTATTAGAGACGTTTGTAACTTCAAATATTTTTCTTTCCTCTATAAACATTACTGGCCTGCTTTCATAGTTACTAAAAAATTTATCCTGGAGATCGAAGGCTGAAACCCGGCGTTTATTTGGCACTAACTCCTTTAGTAAATACTTGTTCCTACCGCGTAGCGCCCTTTGCCCGCTGTGTCTCTCCGCCAGCCGGGCAGTGTAACTCCTACCCGCCGAAGCGCTCATTAATGCCAAACCCGCGGCTGCGAGCCGCTTCTCAGTTACCAATAAAACCTTTACTGCGACTCGCCTCGAAGCGTCTTTAGAGAGCGCGCTTGTAGGCGCCCGGTGCCTGAGCGCTGTTCTGCCTAATGCCTCCCTTCCTGATCGCATTACCGGCCGCTCCCCCGGTACTTTTTATGAGCAATAAAAGCTCCCGCAGGCCCCGGGCTCTCCTCCGGTCAGGACGCAGAGCAGGTGACCGAACTCGCGGTTTTTCTTTTCCTCCGCTTCAATACCTCGACTTTCTTCCCCTTCATTTCTTCATGAAGTCACGCAAGGAGCTTCGGAGGGGACGCGGAGCGCCCGCGGTGGCCGGCAGCAAAGGGACCGCGGGGCCAGGCAGAGCCGAGCTGGAGGAGCACAGGAGGCGGAGGGGCCGCCGGCGAGGCGAGCAGCGCCGCGCTGTCCCCCCGCGGGGACACACAGCTGGCGGGGACAGGGCATTGGCGCTCCCCGGGATGCCTCCCCACGGCAGGTCCGTGCCGTTCAGAAAACGACGAGGAGGGGAAAAGAGAGAGAATTTTAATATACATATTTTTTAAAATCACAAACACACACACGCAGAAAAACTCCCACGACAAAACAAACCACCAGTCCAAACAAAAGGTTCCGAACAACAACACAGCCCCAACCGAAACCAAATCTCATTTACCTTTCCTGGCCGGCAAGGTTTCTATGGTCCTCCTTTCTGGCGGGATGGGGTCTCCTCGGAGATGCCCGTCTGGTCCGCTCCGTGTGTCCCCTGGAACGACACACAGCGCGCGTACCCCGCGGCGGCCCCGCGGACGCTCCCCGGGCTGGGGCTCGGCCTCGCAGCCGGGCCGGGCCCCCCGCCCCCGCCATATAAGGCGCTCCGGGAAAGCCCCGCAGGACCCGCCGGTGCCAAGCGCTGTCCTCGACACTTCGGGACACCCAACCCCGCCTCAGCTCCTTAAGCACGGGGAAACCCTCCTTCTCCAGCCCTGGTGGGTTTGGTGTGTTTTCTGTCATTGGGGATTTTGTTGGTGGCTTTTCCTCCTAAGGGCATGTACTGAGGCTGAGCCCCGCCAGCCCCTCCCCAGCCAGCTGGGGCTCCTCGCTCACCCCCAGGGCCGCAGGAGCCCCCGCACTGCCGAGGCGAGGGTCAGGCGCTCGGCCGGAGCGGCGGGCTGGCCGAGACGCGTCTGTCTGCTGCGAGTAGGAGTCAGGCTGGATGGAGTCCTCCCTTGCACGGACATTTGATTTAAATCTGCCTCCGGGCAAAGGAAAAAAATAACTTCATAGGGAGGAGGAGGTGGGGGGGAAATCAAAAGAACACCCAATCCCAAAGCTGACAGGGGCTACAGACACCAAATACGTGTAGGGATGGGAGAAAGAGTAAAAGTAAATAAATCTCGGTTACCTAATTGAAAGGCAGCAGCGAGCCCTTTGTGTACACAGGGCTTCAGGGAGAGGAAAGCCAGAGCCCGGGGAAGCGGGGGGAGGTCAGGGGCTCCCCTTGGTCCTGCCCGCGGGAGATTTCCCTTCGCCCAGCCGTCTTCCCCATCCAAAGAGAGACAGACAGAAAGAGGAAAACTGTGTTAGGAGAAGCTCAGTAACTGTGGCGAAAGGCTGAGCGGCGCGGAGAGCTGTCCCGCTGCGGGAAGGGAGCCAGACTCCGCCGTGCCGCTGGGGAGGAGCGGGAGCGGGACGCTCCTGCAGCACCCGTGGCAAACGGGCAACGAAACTGGAAAAGTACAAACAAACCTGGTGAAAAGAAATAGCATTTATGGAGTTTTTCTGTTAAAATGCGTTGCCTTGGCAAGTGTATTTGCACACGTTTCTCTGTATAGAAGCCAAAGGATCAAACGGGGCCTTTGTAATTCCAATCTAATACGATAATTGACTGAAAACAAAAAAAAAATCTGAAGTCTTTTTAGTGTCTTATGTACAACCACAAGTTTTCTCCCCGCATTGAAAATCAATGCCCAATAATTCCCCAAATGTAGAGGGTAATGAATATGACCAAACCCTTTCCTGGAACTGTGAATTTATTCACAGTGCATTTGTTTGAATAATTTAGCTCTTTAACTTCAGGGAGTGAATAATACCAAAAGTGCTCTGGGCACATGCTTTCATGTAAACACATGCAAATCAATCTTATCCCTTCTGTTAATCCTTCGTTCACCCACTGTAATAACAACTGTGATTGACTGTTCCAATTTTATATCTCTTAGTGTTCTCCACATAAAAATATACTGATAACCTGCAGTTTTCAGTTTTCAGTGTTACTATAACATGCAGAGCAACTCTCAAACATTTCTCAAACATGACCGATCCGGTACCCCTCTCCCTGGTATCAAGGGGAACCTTTCCCCACTAGTCCCAAACTTGTTTGCAACATAAGTCAGCCTCTTCCTGGACACTGCTTCCAGCATCTTCCATGAAAACATCAGGCTGGTAACTCCAAAGACAATACAACCTGTCCCCTTAATCTGTTTCAGTAAAGAAAAAAAAAGCAGTCTGCTAACGGATCCTGAAACTAAATGTACCAATATGCATATTTCGAACAAATATCAGTAGTTTTTCTGATACCTCCCTTGTACATTGTGGATGCAGTTTGAGGATGTACATTGTGGAAATGCCTTTCACAACTGGTGTGAAATATTCTTGATGTGCAGGTGCATATCTGGATTGAAAAGGGCCTGTTTAGTGTCCTCAGAGCTATCTAGGGCCATGCATATATGCAGATGGTGCAACTGTAAAAAAGCAATGGCCTCTCAGCTTACTCTAATCCAGTACAACTGTGACTGTAGAAAGTCTTCAAAAAATAACTATCACCTTCAGCTACTGTCATATTTTCCTACCATCTTAATTTTCCAGCTACCAGAAATAGTCTTTTGAAAACACAGTTTTCATATAGAAATGCTAAGCTGATGAGATAATAATTTTATAAGTTAATTTAGTTTTTAAAAAAATGTCCCCACTCTCTTGAAATGTGTAAACGAAAATATTTAAGGTGATTGTTTAAAAATTTTTTTAAATATTCGTCTTACTAAATTTCTCATATTCCCACTTTTAAAATTAAAGCATGGATTTAATTTTTAGTTAATTTATAATTTTAGTCATGGAAATGTTATCAGACTATTTGATGCACAAACATCTATAGCCTACAAGAGATCCCATCAGTGACTTCCAGTCCTCCTTAGGGAGCACAGCAGCAGTTTTTCAGTAGTTAGCAACATTAATCAGTAGCCTACATCCCACAGTTTAAAGCAGTGAATAGGTAAGGTAAACACATATAAATCCTCATGTCTAAGAGAGAAATCTTGCATTAGTCTGTCATATGAAAGGGCAAGAAAAAAAAAAGGTGAAGAAGGCGAAGAAGGCCTTTTGAGGCTCTATTATCAATATGGAAAGTTTCCACACTAGTGCTGGCACTAGGTGAGAGAGTGGCTGAAGCACTGGCTGCTGTGGGTGAAAATTAGCTCTTTGGGCAACAGAAAAGGACAAGGTCAACAGAACACTCAGCAGAAATTTTATGCCTGAGAAGTAGAGGGAGAAGTGGCTACTTAAAGAGAATTGTAGTGTCAGTCTGGCTATCCAGAATCCTTACATTTCCCTCCTATTTTTCTGGGAGGCCAATCAGATTGGCCTTGAGTCCCCATCAATGGCCCCGGGTGGTCCCGTACTACTCTGTGTGGTGCAATCTGGCACAGGACACTGCAGGTTTCCTGAAAAGTCAGGAGTGGGTTTTACTGCTGATTTCTCAAAGTAATCTGATCTGGTGCTTCACCTTCTAAGTTGATACCATTTGATTTCCCTTCTTGCATCTGCACTACTGAATATACAGGGAAAAGGGGTAATTTTGAGAATTATCATGAAAGCCATTTTAATGGCTGGACACTAATTTTTCTCATCTTCCTGAAGTTAGAAAACCTCTTAATTTGATACAGTACATACTACCTAGATTCTGGAGAGATGATTCCTAAAATAGTTACATAGGAATTTGCAAAATAAAAAGACCCAGCCCTGCCTTCCATGTTTACACTGGCCAGAGGGTTGTGTTTTATCTCTGGACACTTGCTTTCTACTCTGAGGGGCAGGCACTGACATTTCTTAGCCAAAGTGAGACCCCAGCTCATTGCTTGATGTTATGTTGCTGAGAAACCCAAGGGCAGCTACTTCATGTTGCAGCATGCAAATTGGAAAAGGCAGAGCAAAAGTGAGTCTGTGTGTGCCAGAGAAGGAGTGAGGTGCTCTGTGAGTGTGGAGCTGTGTGAAAGCTTGGGCAGCACCAACAGCAGCTGGACAAGTAATTGTGGCCTGACTTCTGGAAAGAGAAGGCAGAGTACCAGACGGCAGTCAACCAGAAGAACTGAGATCTAAACAAAAATCTTAAACAAAACAAGAAAACAAAACCATATATAGGCAAGATGCCTTTTGGAGTAACATAGATTTCATTAAGAGGTATTTAAAAAAAAAAAGAAGTTGCCTGTGGTGTCTCTTGCTTTTCCAAAGGGCACATTTTACCAGATACCTGCAACAAAAATACCATAAAACATTACCTAGGTTATTCAGAAGGCCACTAAGGGGGGAAAAAAAAAGCTTTCTTCAAGGGGAGTTTGATGTGCTGTTTAGCCTGCTCTGTCATTTTTCTTGTCTCTCTTCATAATCTCTATGCAACCCAGAAACAGCCAGTAAAAAAGAGAGACCCTCTGCTTGTTTAATTACTTCCTGAAAATTTGACAACTACTGCTTCGGTCTCATTGGATAATCTACTTTTAAATTACCTAGTCTTTCAAAGACAGCATAATTTGAGTACATTTACTTCCCTAGCTATACATCATGCCTATCAAAATTAAATGCTTCCAACATACCAATGCAGGGTTTTAACATTTTACTTCTGTAATACCTTTAACAGTAAATTTAACTTTTGAACTGATTTTCATACTTTAGCAGTAATGTATATCTAGAAGTGGATTTTTTTTTCTAATGACAAAGTAAAATTATGTTAAAAATTTTATATAATTTTAAAGCAGTTTATAAAATGCAAAACTTGGCATCAAATTTTGTGGTTATTAAAAGGTTTTTCTTTATTCCTTCTTAAGACAAAACCTGTTAGTACAACTAAATTCTGAACTAAATTTTCTGCATATAATCAAAATTATAAATGTTATCTCAAAAGAATTCATACAATTTTCCTCTGATTTTTTTAAACTAAACTGCTCAATGTTCTCCTTTAGCAGACTATTCAACTGCCATTTTAGCTAGTGAATATGTAATTTTTTAGAAATTCTGTTTTTCTGTGATTATTTCTACTTCTTTATTAAAAAACCAAAAATGTTCTTAACAACACGTATTGATTATCACCAAATATGCAATAAGCACGTATTCAGGGTGTGGTCTCTGCAGGGTGTGTGTGTTTTTCAAAGCTGAAAGACTACCCCACACAGTACTAGGATTCCTCCTGTAGAGAAACGGGAAGTGAAAAGCAGTCACAAAACCAGACCTCTCCCCCAGATATTAGCTTCACTTTTGAGCATTCTTCTCTCAGGAAACACTGAATTTGAGGTTATTTTTTTATTTTCTTTTGTTTGTCTGTAGTGACACGTGTCAATAAGCCCTATTTTTAAACGAGAGCAGTTTTAATTGCCGGAGTGCATGCAGATCTTGTGGTGGATCCTCTTGGCATAGGCACCACATGTGTGTGTATGCATGCAAGCCAGAACTGTCTACAGCACATGTGCAGGTCAATCCAACATGAGCAAAACCAAAAGCAAAGGAGGTAAAGAAACAGCATGTAGAAAAAAGGAAAAAGAAAGAACCCCCCCCTTGCTTCTAAATGATCACAAAGACTGCAATATCCTGTTATCTGTTGTAGTAAATTCATATACAAAAATAAAGAAACAAATGTTGCCCTTCTGTGAAGGGAGATAATAAAAGATTGATTCTTCAAAAAGGAAAAAAAATCCAGACAGAAGACAGAAGAAATACATTGTTTTAAGCTATACTCAAGAAAAGCACAGGCTGACTGACATAACATTTAAGCAGCCCAAACCTCTTGATATTATCTGTTGAAGTTGTCTTATGGAGTAAACATTATAGACATGACATGAAAGGCAAGTAAAAGCCACTGTATATCTGGTTGCCACTAACCTGTTTCTAAACCATGCCACTGACCGAGTGAACATAAGATTCCTACACTGATCCTTATTTATTTTTTCCTACTACAGAGCTGAAAGGAACTAAAAAAATACCAAATTAGTATACTTTTTTGTGGAGTCCGTAACAAATGCATTTTATCTTAAAGAAAGATTACTGGTCACTAAGGATTAGTCTTGATTTAAAATATCTATACTAAATGCCTCCTTAATTCTGTTATTATGGTTACATAATTGTAATTAGATAGATATAAGAAAGACAAAAGTGTCAAGTTATAACATTAAATGATGATAAAACAGCGACACCACTTCAGACCCCAATATTTTTTCATTTAATGGGAAGGAATTAAAATCAGTTACCTACCTGTTTCTACAATTCTGGTTTCTGACTTAATTGATTCACCAGCTGGAGTTCCCTCCTCTCTCATACCCTAAACACATTTACATGTTCAGGAAATATTAAAAAATTACAAATCTTATTAAGACTCATGAAACTTTCACTAAAATACCATATAAAATAAGAAATAGTATGCACAAATAAATCTTCCTCCTTTCTCTATTCCAGGATCACAGCAAAATGTGCAAAGTGAAAACTGATACACAAGAAAATTTTTAGGCACTATTTACAGAACTCACAAGAAGATTTCTGGGAAACAGGAATATTTGGAAAGAATGACCGTGAATAGATTAAGAAATTTTAAAAGTTAAGGCTGCTGAACAAAATGCCTGTGGTTGAACTCTTAGGATCTTATTTAGCCCCCTATTGAATTCTGGCCAACAGCTCTCAGCAATGTTAGTGGAAAGTGCCCTGCACATTTGAAACTACAATACTCATTGAGCTGCCTAGCTAAGGTGCTTGGTTAGGCAGAGGGCACACTGAAGGCAGGGAGTAGCCCTGCATGTCCTAAAATTTGCACACATCATTTCAGTGTACTTGGTCCAGTCCTGTGCATAGTTGATGCTTTTTATCCCTGTGGGTAGCACAGTAACAGTTTTTACTCTTATATGTTATTCAATGGCACACACAGATTGGCTCTGCTTCCAACCATTTTATTATTTTTGTTTTATTTTAATGTGTTGATCAACCTAAGCTGATACATTAAAAGCCACAAACCAAAATGTGATTGTTTATTTGAATGTAGTGGATTTTGATTGTAGTTTGTTGATTTTGCATAACCACTGTCAAACTTAGAAAATAATCTTCAAATTTCTGTGAAAATATAAATTATGCAATTTATTTATTTAGAAAAGTATTTTACTTACTATCCCAAGTTGCATAATATTTAAGGTCAGAACAGTCACAATAGAATTAAATCACTCTTCTGAATGAAGCCATGCTCATCCAATGATTTATAAAAATGGATTAGATCTTAAAAATCAATCATTATAAATGAAAGAATTCCAGGCAACATCCCACCTGGAATTAATATCTAATTAAGTCCTACAGTCTCTAAAGGAAAAAATGAAACTTCTTAGTGACTTATGCACTGTACCTGGCATTTTCAACTTTTCTTATATAGAAGCTCTTCTATGGTAGCTGTCACTCAAGAGCTATACTTTTGCTTCAGCATCAACTTTCAAATTCATGTTACACTGGGTATTCCTTTAAAATAATAACTAGCCATTCCTAAACTTCTGATTCATCTTAAGATGCTTGTACTAAAATTGATTTTCCTGTAGAAGTTTGATCCAGAATTTCTTAAAAATACCTGAAAAGATAAGTTGTTCTGATAGTGATTAACAGTATAAATAAATAAAAGTATAAGAAGTGGACAATTCCTGTCTTGCTTTTTTGTATGATCTTGATTTTTTTCTTGTTGTGTGAGAATGCTATTTGCTATCCTCTCTTAAACCACATTTCTCCAGCGGGCATTGCAGGGCTGCTGCACAACAGCCGTGTCCCCAGCATAAAAACAATTTTGTCCATTTGAAATCTCTCCTTGTTTAGTGCACACTCCTCGGGGCAAGGCCCAGGTGTGAACCTTGCTTTAGTGAAATACATTTCCCAATGATCATGACAGAGTCAGCATTTTGTAAAGTACATTTGTAAGAGATATAAAGTTCCTCTAGATGTAGAGTGCCATGAAAGTAGAAACAACTCAGTTACTTTAGTCAGGCAAGCGTTTCTTTGTCCTTAGAAAAATAAAATAACTTTAAAAGTAAATGTAATAATCTCTGTCCAATATTGGGTGATTTTTTGACAATCTGCAATAAAAAACCCATCGGGCGAGTTTCCTCTTCCCCTTAAGGAATTTCTTTTCACTTATTTATTTTTGACTTTGACAAAGGATAAGAATTATTTTTTTAAACAACTGGCTGCAGATTAAAATTAACACTGTACATTTCAATTATTATCAATTCATCGGGGAGCCAAAAGAATTGGTATCTTTTTAATTAAAATATTTTTATCAGATAACCTAAGCCTCTAAGGCCATATATTTGATTTTAATTAAAAAAAATTCTGCTTGTGATCATTGTTCAGAATTAATATACCAAATAAAATATGGGAAGAAAGGAGGTAAAGGGAGGTTATATAGTGTTACCTGATAAAAGGAGACAGTAATATTTAAAATGAGGTAAGTGTTGCACCGATTTATGATGTATTTTATCTTCTAGAGAAACCCTAGTTTATCGTAGTGTCGTTCAGTTCGAAACGTCAGCTGTATATCTTTCTGCTTTTGAATGTAACTCTAGGTTGAAAGGAAAAGGTTTGCAGTGATCCGATGTATAAGCAGATCAAAAGCTTGGCATTTTTTTCTGGGATAATTCGCTTTGATATTGAAACATTTTTGTTGTCATAAATACATAAATATTATAAATATCGTATAAATATCTCAAAAGAATATTAATTAATAACACTTAACACGCCTCTCATCTTCATGGTGTTGTACAAACACCTATTAATCAGAAAGGATGAAAATGTTCCTTTTGTTTTAGTCCCCACTCAAATGATCCTGTAAACATCCTCATCGCTAACCCAGTAAGCACCAGAATTTGTGTTTTTTAATTTGTTTCAAAACCAAAACAAAATGTCTTCATTCATACTCTGCTTTCTTTTGTATCCATAACATATCTGTAACAGGAGTCTTGCCAGTAAAAAACAACAACAAAAAAAAAATCTAGCTTTTAAGATAATAGGGCCAAGCAAATCAGCCTCTAAATCCCACACGTAATCTAATCACTGAAAAGCGAGGTAGCAGCCCAGCAGCAGGCTAAGCTGGGTGTTACAGCTGGGGAACACAGTGGGAAAAGCAGAGGTGGCACTTGGCATCACCTCCATGCTGTGTACAAGATGAAAATCCTTTGGCTTTTAAGGGCACTAGTGAATGTTGAACTACTAAATTTTTTAAATTAAAATTATGTGCTAACAAGGATTCAAGAGCTGCTGTGACTGAAGAAGGAAAGATGTCACCAACCTGCAGATGAGCAGGCTTTAGCTTTTTTCAATGTAGCAGTTCCTGCCTTCCACTGGCTTCCAAATACCCAAGAAGCAAAGAGATGTCACTTGGTAAATGCTCTATTGGTTCTCATCTCCCAGGAGTACACCAGTTAATCATTTACCATTCAAAATCACAAAAATCATTGATTTCTGGTCCTAATGCTTGAAGGCATTTATCCATCCCACTTCTCTGTACATACCCATATACCCAATGGAGACTACATTTCATTTTTTTGTAGATTTAGTAGTATACACACACTTCGAAGAAATTAACTGAAGGAAAAATGATCTTCACTTGTACTGTCAATGAATTATTTTGCTTTTTGTAAGCTCAGCCAGTCCCCCTGAGGACCATTGTTTATTTCCATTTACAGAAATTTGTAGGAGTATGTATAGTGTAGCCTAAAGGTTATAGCAGCCTGACATAATTGTCAGCACAATTTATTAAAAAGTGCCAGCCTGAAGTCTCATGATCTTCCACTTTTGATCTTTAAAAAACAACTTTTGTTCTTGTTTAGAGTATATTTATTCAATATACTGTTAATTTTTTTAGCTTTCATAGCCTGTTCCCAGAGCAAATGAGATAATAGCTATTTTAATCTATAAGCCATTAACATATTTGCCTCATGATACTCCAGGGTCTGGGCTGTACATTTTAGTGTTAACATCTCAGATGTAACTACAAGAAAATAAATCATTGTTAAACCAGAAGGATTTGGTTTATTTTGACTCTTAAAAAAAAAAAAAAAAAAAAACAAAATCAACCAAACAAAAAAGTCAAACAAAAATAATCCACAAAAACACCACCACAAAAAAAAAATTCCCACAACAATTTTTTCCAACTAAGGAAAAGAAGAAACTTGCATAAATCTGCCAAGGACTCAGATCACAATTTAAGCTCATCCTGGTGGATAAGGAATTAATAAATAACTGTTGATCACTCATATACATTCTGGGGATTTAAATTAACATAATTTTGACAGCAGGGTTTTATTTATGCATATGCAATCCCTTAGCTTCTCATTACATCAACTTCTTGGATCCATTGGGCCCATTCCAAACCAGTCAAATACAAAAGGAGGATGTCCTATCAGATTAGGGTGTTCTGGGTTTGGCCTGTTGAAGAAAGCTGGTCTTGAAGACATTTTCAGACTTTCTCTTGGACAGACTCAGATACCTTGGGAGTTTGGAACAAATTTATAGACACCACTTTAGGCTTTAATTTTTGTCTGCTAGTCTTCCACTGAATGGCTTTCAGGTTATCATCTGAATCACTTATACACACACCCAGGCAATTGCACATACATAGATGCACACAAACATGTAGTGTGTGAAGACTTGTGTAGAAAATTAAACATTTGCTTTTCTTATTCCATATCATGGTTCTGAAAAGGAAAAAGCTTTGAAAGCTTTCTTTCAAAGCTTCCCAGGACAAAAAAGATTCTTGAAAGATCCAAATCAGAGCAGTGACCAAGTTCATTACTGATCTGACAATGAAACAGAAGGCGTCCCTTGAGTGTCCCTTCAGTGGGTCTGTTAGAGAAGCATCTCTTTGTCTTCTGTTCTCTAAGTTTCTATCAAGCTAAAAATATATATAGAAATTGGCAATACTGAATGTTTCACTGGCAACAATTTACAGTTTATTAAAAATATTTAAAAACAAAGAAACAATAAAATATGTGTTTGTACAGGTGTCAAATTACTGTATCTTTCCCTTTCTTTTCCCCTTTCAGAAAAAAACATTATGCTTTTCTGAAACACTGTGCTACCCTGATGAAAAAAAGAGAACAAATACCTTAACAGGATCTCCCTTTTCCCTTGTTCACTGTCTTAGCAAACTGACCCTGGAGTTTGGCAGCTGAGGTATATGGAAAGGAAGTTTGCAGACAAACCCCTCTTTTGCCAACAGGAGTTGGAGGGAAGACAAATTTGCAGGCCAAATTGGTCCTTCATAATTGACCGGGGTGTACAAATTATAAGGGACTCCAACATGCACATCAAAAGACACCATGAATCACCAGGGACAAGGATAATTTACCCCTGTACAATTCTGAAAGGAGAGTTTTGACTGACTTTTACATTTTACCATAATACACTCTTTCCCTTGTGTTTTTTACTATTCATTTATTCATAGCACCCTCCAAACCAAGAAACCCCACAAGCCACAGACATTCAGCACTACAGTAGCTGTCGTCAGCCCCAACACTTTATCACCTGTGCTTTACAGAAGGTGAACTTGGAGCACGGAGTCTGCCATTTGCCACACTCAAACGAGCAAGTAAGAGACTTAAAAATAAAGCTTCCTCTCAAACCTCCTATAGCCAGCTGCCAGGGCTCTAGGTGCAGATCTATATTTTTCCAGTCACAAAGTGTGCCCTTAGAATCAGAGGGCAGCAAAGAGCCTTTCTCATTTAAATCCATTGCGATTCCAAGAAAGAGAATCTTTGACTTGTTTGCTATGCTTCCCTTGACATACTGCCTCCAGGGCAATGTTCAAAATGACCTTACATAACAGTTTACATTCATAATCCATCACTGCAGAGGGAAATCAAAACAACAGACTCTTTCCTGCTTCATTATGAAGGGCTGCTCTTGTTCTATGTTGTGTCCTTGGGAAAGAACCAGTGATGAAGTCAAATTGGAACTACTAAAAACACAGAACACCTCCATCCCCAAAAAATAACTCTTGTACAATGTGCATTTGCAAAGTAGTTGCAAAAATCAAGTGTCTAAAAAATTAATAAAGTAACTTTTCTTTAAAACTTAAAGGCCTCTTAATACTTACCAGGTGACAAATCTTACTGAAATACCTCAAGTATCACTTTTAGAAGATTCTAAATCATAATGTATGCACACATTATGCTGTTTTTGCATGTAAAAATTACACTTTTTAACAAAGACAGCATTTAATACAGATTTATTTTCCCTTTAAAATTCTTTCTTCACCTCTCAATATAATATTTCAGAATCTTGCAAAACAATGTTGTTACTTACCAGAACAGAAGAAATCTCACCAGCTCTTAACTTGAGGCTGACAATGAAAGCCCCCTACATTTTACTTGGCAGTCCAATTAAAATAAAAACATTCTTACCTCAAAAAGTGAGTGAATAAACAAACATGACACAGCAAGTTTGGAGATAAGAACTCAATGAATTGATAAAAACCTTGAATTCTGTAGTATTTTTACTATCACCAGATCTAAAACAGTTTTGCTAAACAGCTCCCCTTCTTTGGTAAGGGAAACAAGGATGGAAGCAGTACAATAACCTTCAGTGCTTCTTGATAAATAGCAAAATAGCTCAGTGGAAATATTCAACTTCTCTATGATTAAAAAACAAACCTTTAATGTAGTTTTTGTTTACTGTGTCATAAGTGCAGCGTTGGAAGTTGTTGCCAAAGAGTCATTGGAACAGGCATCACTAAGGCAGTGTCAGCCAGCCAGCTCTTTGAAAATGATTCAGTTCCCCTAGTCTTATGACTAAAATAATATGCAGTGGCTCCAGCCCGAAGCCTGGTTAATACATCTGTCCAGAACACATAATTACTTGGTCATAACATTCCCCCGGCCACCAGCCAACAAACCAATCAGCATTTCTTCTTAACTCACTAGAATTTTTGCTGTGTCAAACTGTTTGATCTCTAGGTAGTAAAAATGCAAAAAATGGAAGGACACTGCACTGGAAGGTTTTAATTTAACATAGTTTCTCATGGAAATTAAATCTGAAGAGAAACATGTTTTTGTTGACATTGCTAGAGTTGAAATTTTTTTACTCTGCTTTAGGAATGATATTGACATATTTATCTTGCAGCTTTTTTCTTATCTCTTCACCAGCTAAGTTTCTGAAATGTAATCTCCTTTTCATTAGTTTCTTTCACAAAAAAACTTCATGTTTATGAGAAACTTAGATGATACTAGCAAATTTAACAGCCCACTATGTGTGCAACTATCAAGTTATCAACTGTGCTCGATTGTGTACACTGTGCATAGAAATGAAACTGAAAGAGGTGAAGAAGTCTATATTTACACAGATACTGCTATCCACAATTCTCTAAACTCTATTTGTAAGTATGTATGTTTAATTTTCTGAAGTTTGATTTTGTAAACTCTGATTATTTTGTAAACTCCTGAGGCACTTTGTACCTATAAAAGCTTTATATTTACTGCACCAGGACACAGGATCAGAACAGTAGTGTTATAGTTGCTTCCTATATCATGTGCCAAAACCACACTCAGGAAAGCACTCTATGCACATTTCACAGTAATTCAATCTTTTCTCTACACAGATATGGTATTTCTAAAGCAAGAAAATAAATTACTATATTTCCTACTGTGAACAACTTAGGCATCACACTCAAACATGCAACCTTAAAGAAACTGCATAATTTCCAAGTTCATACTATATTTATTGGCTTAAGTGCTGTAGCTTCACACAATATCCTTTTTCTATCAGTGTCTCCAGACAAAGAAATATCTTTACCTCGTGGCCAATACTGAGACTTAAAGGCACTACAAGAATACAAATAAAGAACTTAATACATTTCTGTAATAGGTTTTCTCTCCCTAGGTCACAGAAGGAGGAAGGACTGGGAGAATCCCTCTTTCAAAAGGAAGTAGGGTGGGGTTGGAGTTGATTTTCAGAGAAACTTGGTTACTTTCCTGCCAGCTTTGCTGTTTATTTCCTATTAGTGTCAAATCTCAGATTCAGTACCTTGTCTGTGTAAAAGGGGAATTTAAAACAGCCAAACAGCATATTCTGGATTCTTGGCATAGTACAATACAGGGATAGTTAAATATTTCAAGGGTCTATACATATGTTCTGTGAGTGTTAATAATAGTATAATGCATTTCAAAATTAATAAAGATTGTATGTATTTAGATGAAGAGAAACTGTGACAGAACTGAAAAATATTTAATTGCAACCAAAGGATGCCAAGAAATGGTGGGGTTCTTACTATGTGTATCAGCTTCTACTTGAAATCACCCTTACTTTTCTGAGTCTAAACTTCCAAACTATTGTGGGTAAGAACAAAAATAACTCTTCACAACGTTTTGAGAAAATTGAGAAAATATTTTATAACTTTCATGCTCCATAGGATCCTTAGAAAATACTAAGGCTGGTGTCTTAAGTTTAGAAATGCCACAATAACTTTGCCTAAATTCATGTGATCTACCCACATCAGTTGCCTTTTCATGCAAGTGCACTTTTATCTAGTTTTAATTCTGTGATCCTGCATTAGATTTTCAAGAGGAGTTCTGTGCTATTTGGTGAAATCATGATACTGCATTTTTTATGTCTTCTGCATTTATTGTATCTTTAACCATTACACAGAGGCATGCTATTCAGCCTTGCTTTAAATACGAAGCTATGAACTCCACCCACTTCCACCTTCCTCCCTCACACCCAGATTAACAGAGTACTTTGCAGATTTATTTTCATGCTACCTTACTATTAAGAACCAAGAAATGACTGGGTATTTTTATCCACACAGAGAAACAAAAAATCCATCAGGAGAAGTCATAAATTTGTAAGACAATCTTCATATACATAGTAGTGTGAAAAGTTTGACTATGTACATAGGTTCTCCATGTCAGCTCTGAACAGTTTCAGCAGTAGTACTGAAGGTTCAATACCCATGGAAAACTGGCCACAGGTCTTTAATATTAGTTAAAATAAGAAATTATGAAAATAAAGTAAATATCTGAATGAGAATACTAGCATTTGTATGCTTTAATGTTTCCCTCATCTACAGAAGTGAAAACAAAATTCTTGTGTCTCCCCTAAATATGTCTTGGGTACATTTATACGGAAAATGTCTAGATACAATTTTTTTCCTGAATGTTTTTTGCTGTTCACAGTGTCATAAAATTTCAATAAATCCCACTCTGACAAAACACCAACTAACCACAGGCACTGAGATATCCATTACCTTCTCCACTAGCAGTGAGGAGAGGCACCTGGAATACAAATCCCCCTCTGGAGATGCCTTTCAGTTGTGGAGTTCAAAGCTAACATAACTGAGGTAAAGTGAAGGTAACAGTGTCTCACCTATGGTTACTTCAAATGATAGAGTTAATTTCCATCCTTATGGGGTGGTGGGGTCCATGCAGACCATCGTACAGGATGCTTTTCTGAAGCATGGCTACCACAGTAATCTCTCTCTCTTTCCTCTCCTGCCACTCTGCAAAGGCAATATTTATCCTTCTACTCAGAAACGAAAATGAAATCTGGTGTGTGACAAAATGTACAGTATGATGCAAAACATTTCATGTCATAGCAAAACCAGCTTAAAGCCAGCATGCCAGTGATGATATCGTTCATAGACAACAGTTAATTTGGAAAGTGGAAGGGAGAAGCCAATATCTCTAGTGTGATGTGATTTTGTACTGAAAAGCCCTCACATAATGCACACGTGCACAGGAATGGAATTGAAAGCACTTAGTTTGGGGACTGACCACTAGAAAATGTACAGCTGGGAACCACTTTCCATTGGTTGATAGATGAGATAATTGGCTTTATACTTTGTTATTGAACATCTAACAACATTTCCTGATTTTTGCAGTCTTAAGTAGCAAGCTCGATAATAAGAGTGCTTCTTATCCTCATAGAATATGCATATTTTCCAAAACATTTATCATAGTTTGCTCTGGTTAAAAAGAAAAATCTTAAATTACTATTGAATACACCTTTGACTGAATCCAGGCTACAATGTAATAAGTAACAATGTATTCTGGATGAACTCTAAAGGGCTTCTTAAAGTTATATATTCTTCCCTTCATCAAGACAGTCCACTGTACTTCAGGCAGTATACATATATTGCAGTCTGTGTATATAGATGCTGTATATATTACTGCTTCCTTAAAATAACAAGCAGAGTCATGAGAAAATATAAAGAATAAAGATGAAAGACATAACTGCTTAGTTTGGAAATTAAACATAAATTAAGGTGGAAGAAATTCTCATTATTTACTTAGGGCCTGATCCAAAGCTCTTGAAAGTCAGTGGAAAGAACATCAACTGCACAAGGATTTAAAATGTGACACTGCAGTTGAATCCTTTGAAAAAATGTCTGGGAAAGCAGCACCAAAAAAAAAAGCCTAGCTAGAAGTGGGGAGGGAAAGGGCTTCCTGGATTATTTTACACCATTTTTACCTGTGGGACAGTCTTGATCTCAGCTTACAAGGACATGCATTTCTTTATTCCATCTGTACGAGTATGAAGCATGCTAGAACTTCATGGCACTGGCTCAAGTGTAAGAAAGGGATAGAGCAGGAAATAAAATACCTTGGGTAATTGTCACATGAGCACTGCAACTAGGGCAGCACACCTCAAAGCAGCTATGTCTGTGACCTCTAGTGAGGTAGAAGCACAGTTTTCTGCAGCTCAGGGCAGTAATCCGTGCACCACAGGTTTGGGAGCACCACTGGCACACTGCATGTGTCAGGAGCCCCATGCTGCTGAAACCAGTGGCGATCAGAGGAATTTGCAACCAAAGAAAAGGCACTGCTTCTCAGGATTTCCAGCATCCCCTCCATTACTATCTAACATTTCCACTGACACTAAACAGTGTATCCAAAGTACAGGATGAGACTTTTGAGTTTGGTTTTTCCTTCCAATGAAATTTGGTTTTCCAGCTCTTTTATTTTTCTGTCTTATTGCTCATATGTTTGTCCTTTGAGAATTTTAACTAAAGGGTGAGTTGTCTCCACTAACCAATCCATCCATTATTGTGACTGGATATTAAGTTATCATTAAATTTAGCACACCACACAACTGATGTTTAGATATTATTTTTTGAGCACAGACACCATGGAGGACCCACACAGAACACTCCTACAGACATTTTAATGTCTTAGAAAGCATAGAGCATTCTATTTGTGTTTCAGGACAGAGAAAATCTGCCTTGAATATATGGAACACACTTGAAAGTAATGCACAAAATTACAGGATGGGGACAGATTTTCACATCTACATGCGTGATTCCACACCCACAAGAGTGTGAAAGTCAGTGCTCAATAGCCCTTAAAAAATTCCCTCAAAGCTTTCTTCTTATTCACTATTATATTATTTGCTCCACGACTCTTGCAGTCCATAGCAATCAAATGAATATAACTTACAGTTCAGCGAGACCTTGTATAGTACGTAGCCTTGGTCCTATAATTCCATCAACAGAAAGTATGATAAAATTAGTAGTAGAGAGACCATTGATTGAAAAAGTCTGGTTCTGGATAATTGTCAGAGAATCACAGAATTAAATAATTAATAACATTTACTTTATTTTATAAAATTCTGATACTAAACTTCTCCTGCTCTGTTTTGGTTGTAAGTCATCCAAGGAAAGAATAAAGAAGGAATTTAGTGTTTGCTTGTAAAATCACTGGAAACAGAAACCTGAGCCAACTGAAGTCTAACAGTAAAGAAATTTACTCACCACCACACTGCTACTGTTTAATTGTTTATTACTTTGAAAATGTACTCCCAATAGCAACATTAAAATCTGGTTCTAGGCCAACCCAGGCACATAAGGTAGAGCTGGAAAAGATCCAGTTAGCTTACAGCATCACATTTTGCAGTGTCAAAGCAGCAAAAATTTCCTTTAGATTCAAGAACATCATAATACCTTGTTTAAATTAAATGCTGAAAATATAAACAGTCTTGGATTTTTTTTGTCTTTTCTTTTATGTTTAGACTCATCATAGTGGAAACAGCTTCCAATATATGGATAAAACTAAACAGACACAGAGATATTATTCTGGGAAAACAAACTCACCTTCAAGATCCTGTGCCCACCCTGCTGAGTCAGTTGAGAAGTTCAGCTGATTAAACTTCGGCAAACAAATTTAAAGAAAAACTTCCAAAAAAATGTTAGCAATGCAAAACAGGTGTGGGGAAACCAACATTCACATAAAGAGCAATTTTCACAGGAAATGTAGGCTGTTTGACTGCCAATTCTATTTATGGCATCTTCAGGTTTCTCCCTGTTCCACTCATACTAGAGTACCAAGATTAGTGTTTGGTTGCCCAAATCAACTCCATGCCTTTTTGGAATGTTGTAAAGCAGTCTCCTAGGAGACAGCTGTGACATTTCCCTCAGCCCTTCATCTCATAATTCTAGTTACAAACAGAGACTAAGATGATGTTCCTTGATTCTGGTAACAATTTCTTCCCCAAAATGCTAGTATTAGCACCCAAAGCATGGTGGCTTGTACACCCTACCCGCTCTCCGTGTCCCTTGACGTGGTATTACACAGCCTTATCCTAAGCAGTGAGACCGTTCCTGTTCTGGGGTTTAAATTGGATACTGCACTCCTCTGTTTGTTAGCCTGTGTCCTGGTGTGCAGAAGTCTGTGAGGAGAAAGAAACTGCATTCTTTTGTGGAGCACTTTTTAGTAATAATTGCTAAAGTACAAGACAATGTTATATTTACTTTTAAGCTATATTATATTTTGTGAAAGACGGCATTACTACACACATGGCAGTACATGAATGGAATGTAAATATATGCAATTATTTTACCCATTTTTTTAAACCATAATATTCTGAATGATCTCAAATTGCTTTCCCAACTGATCTATGGATAACATGGCTTAGCTGCTAAAACCACAGAAGAAACTCCTCTACCACAGAATGGATTAGCACAGCTTTCTTTTCCTGGTAAAGTGTGTTTGTTCTGTACTATCAACAAAATACTGTATTTCAAAATATCACACTCTTAAGATTACATTAGCAAAGACACAATCTCTGTCTTCCAGCCAAAAAGCCCTTTAAGCCATTTAGAAAGTAGCATTGTATTTTCCCTTGGTTAATACAGTATTTAGGGAGAATATTATTCAAAAGGTATCAGGCAGAAACAAATGTCTCTGTCTTCAAGTCCCAGGAGATCGTGATGCCATTAAGAGAAATTTAACATTTCAAACTGTTCCATTAAAATCAATTCCTATAAAAATGTACTCAGGATTATAAGTATGGAGAAACTCTTCAGAACAGAACACAGAAAAAGAATGACAGAAGGAGTCTTCACAACATCTACTGACTTTACAGAAAACCAAGCTGAAGACTCAGGAATAAAAAAGGGCAAAAGAATCACAGTATATGGTGGAATATCAAACATTGCAATACTTGCTGTGTGCTGGGTGTTGTCACTTTAAAGCAAAAATTATTTTGATTTCACTGGATAAAGCAACTACCTTTGCAGAGTTGTACCCTCATTTTTTATTCATGCTTCAAACACACAGATTAAAGATCGCAGTCATACTGTTCATGCACAGAGTTTGGTAAAACTTCCCTAGAAGATTACACAGACTGATGAACAAACAAATCCCACAGCTGCCTTTGGCTGTCCCAAATGGCTTCTGTCCTGCTGCAAATGAAGATGTTTAAATCTGTGCTATAAGGGGCCAAGGAGTCACTCAGTGCTGATGTGGAGTCCTAAAATTCTTGTTTTCTTTCCTACCTTGCATAGACATAGAGGTCAGAGGCTGAATTGATCTGCACACAGGGTTTTAGGGCTTTCTTCTAGCACACCATCAAATAATTCAGAATAAAAAAAAAGGCACAATTTCAGCTGCTCTTATAATAATCTCATTTTCTGGTTGACAGGTACTGAAAAAAAATCCCCAAAAATCAGATTCCTTACTACCGCTATCTCAGGAAGAATGGTCCATACCAGAATACAATCCTGTAAAGAGCAAAGATCAAAAATAGCAACTTTCTTTGGATTCAGTGTGGAAAGCCACCATACTTTATAGATCCCAAAAAAAAGCAAAATGTTGAAACAGATTGCCTACCTACAAGCATGTAATGTTACAGGTCTGGTGACATGCTCAAAGGTCAGTGCATGCTTGTGCACTTGTGTCAGCCTTTGAGTTTGCTATGCATATGATAACTGGCACAAAATAGACTTCAAAATTGTGATGAATTTTATTTTTATTTATATATGATCCCCATATTTTCCTGTTGCTTTTATTTAGGAGATACACCTCTGTTGCTTCTGTGTGTGTAGCATAAATCTAAGATGCGGAATGGAGGCTGAAATGACACAACTGAGTGTTGAGACATGAAAAATGCATTTTAATATTTAGTCCTGTAAGATTTTGTTCCATCCAGTTTCATCCACAAAGCAACCAATGTCATGAGTTTAGGAAGCAACTGAAGTTACACATGAGCCCAGGGCAATTGTGGTCTAAGGGGAAACTGAATTTTCTGACACCACATCCCTTGTGTAGAAGTCACATTTATCATCTGCTTTCCCCTTGAGATGCACTGTGTCTTTGAAAACAGAGGCAAGTAAATTTATTATTGTTGCTGTAAATAACCTCAGCCATTCTCTTTGCTGTTCCTTAGCAATGAATCCTATTTTGGTACTAAATTGAAGCAAATTCTTTAAAGGAAAAAGAGCAGACTGCAGCAGAAAAGATAGAAAGTGCCAAGTTGGAGGAAAACAATTTGAAATTATCTTTCTAGCTTAACTCAGAAAATCCGAAACATAGTTTAAATCTGAATTTTCTTAACAGTATTAAGCAAAGATAAAGAATTACAAACAAAACCACAGAATATTAGATACAGACTTTCTAAGATGCTTCCAAAGAAGCATTTGCTAACCTCATACACACACTTCTTGCCTAAAAGCTCTCATGTTTACACAGATCATGACAGTGCATACTCCACACATAACAGGGGCTAATTTTTCATTTTAATCATCCAACACACAAGACAGAACTCCAAAATGACAAGTTCATGTGAGGTTTTCAGTTAGTTTTTTTTTGTTTGTTTGTTTTTGGGTTGGTATTTTTTGGTTGTTTTCTCTGTTGTTTTATTTTGGGTGCTCTTTGTTGTTGTTGTTCTTGTTTTGGGTTTTTGTTTTAAGTTTTTTGTAAGAAAAGAAGGCATTTAATTTAACCAAGTATTTCTCACATGCAGAAAAGAAGACCATAAGAAAAAGCTGGCCAGGGATGTAAATAAGGCTTTTTCAGCCTCATTAAAGTCAGGTGCAGTTCATCCAAGATCTTAATGCCAAAGTGGTGTTCTAGAATAAACATGATGCACAGGACAACAGACAAACATGATTTCAAGTATGTAAATAGAAATTAAATCCTGAATATGCTATTTTATGAAAGAGCTCATCATGTTATTTAAAAGTTCTGTTCATAAATTGATTTTAGTATCAGAATTTACTATGGGAATTAGAATTATGATTGAAGAGATTTGAAGGAAATACATTGTAATTCTATGAGGAAACAGACATAATATTTACTTCATCTTCTTGCTTGCATTGGGGGTCTCAGGTATTTTTCAGTAAATATACAGTTTGGCCAGTTGATCAAATAATTCTTTTTTATTGTAAACAGAAACATCTCTAGTTAAGACAGTCTCTCCCTTTTTTTTTTTTTTTTTGTCCTCCTTTAAATTCTTTTTTTAGACCCCAAAGATTGGGACTGGTTTCAGTCTAATCTTCTGAGAATCCTTTCATGTTACTCATATTTGTATGCAGTAATTACATAAAGATTTTCTTAACCCTTACCCACTGATACCTAAGAAGAATTAAGAGCAGCTTTTCCATGAAGGAGTCCAGTCAGCTGTTCCTGCAGACCACTTTCTAATGTTTTTTAACCTTGTGTCATTCAGACTTCCCTCTCCAAACAGATTCATTTCAGTAAGTGGCTCATTAGCATCACACAGGAGAAGAATCCTTACTTTTTTTCCTTTTAAAACCACCATATCCTTAGCTATCTATCTCTGGTGTTTGTACTGATATTACAGCCACTTCAGTAAATTGAAGCTCTTCCACAGATCTCGACTCCAAATCAGCGCCAGCCTCAATTCTTTGGCTGAGGCAAATGCCAGACATTGTTTATACAGTGGTAATCAACATGGTAAATTTAGAATATACCAGAATAAATTATGATAAATTTGCTGCCTCAGGATAAAGATAACATACGGGTAGAGTCAGTGGTTATCTCTTAAAAAAAGGGAAATTGATGAACAGACATTTTTTTTCCTTCCAGGCTATCAGAATAAATGGGTTTTTTTCTCCTCTGGGATTTATAGAAAAAGAAGATGGGACATGTGGATCTCATGAACTCTGATGCTAAATACAGCTACAACTTTTGAAAGACTCTCTTCCCTATATTTCAAGTTGAACTCCATGTTCGTTCCTTAGCATTAAGAGTTGCTTTCTTCCTTTCTTTTTTTATCTCTGTCATCTCTCCAGAGGTCAGGAAATGAACTGTGTGTCATCAGAGAGCAAAGCAGTACAGAACCCAGGGGACCTGATAGCAATGGTGCTTTTCCTCCCCACCTCAGCAGCTTGACTTGCTGTTCCCAGAGCTGGTTTCAGAATCATCAACTAGTGAAAATTCAGTGGTGGTGTTGGTTTTTGGGGATTTTTGCTGAGAGGTATTTTTTTACCTCAGAAAATATAATTTTAAAAAATTCATAACAGATTACTTCACTGACTGTGGGATTTCACTTTCCTTCTAAAACTTAGTCCTTGAGAGCTTTTTTTAGCAAAGTTTGTTTACCTGGAGGTGAGTTTCCAGAAAATATATATTCCAAATGCAAACTATCTTCAGAATAGACCGACATTTCTCCCTCTCTGTCAAATATATGTAGGGGGCCCAAAATTTGTAGAAGCAAAACCACATTCTTAAGCCTACCATCTAACTTTGGCAAATCATCTGGGTACTGAAGGCAATTAGGATCTAACTAAATCCTAATCTACTTGAAAAGCATGGCAATCCTCTTACAGATATTAGCTGGCTGTATCAGGACATTTGTGTAAGTAAAATACTGCATCTAGAATGAGTGTACAGTCAGTCTTTTGTTAAACCAGCAGGCAGAGTTGCATTTCTTCAGTTTCATTTTCCACTTCTTGCCTTTCAGCTCCACCTCTGCCTTTCAGCTTCACCAAACTTTAAGTATGTGTTTAAGTCCAACAGGTTTAATAGGATTTAAAGACATGCTTTGCCTCACTAAGGAGGAAAGGGGTTACTCACCTGCCTACTCACTTTATGCACTTTGCTGGATGGAGACTTCATGTCCTTTCACACCAACACTGCGAGAAGGTGTGATGGTGGAGGCCTGAAGTCTGATAATAATTTTTCGTCCATTCTCTGGCTCATAGTGAGGACAATGAGCAGATCTCAAGATGGTGAGGCAGCAGATCTTCCTCTTCCTCTTGATATATCTTTTGAGCAGGGGCTACCCCAGGTAGAGCCCAAATGAACTGCAGAAAGACTGTGCTCCCCAGAGCTACATAGGAGATAAACTACACACTGCCCTTTGGTAGCACAGGCATCTTAGAAGTTACTGTAGTATCAATTTGAGCTTCCAAAATGATAGAAGAGAAGCAAAATTTCATCATCATGTCTATTTTTGTTAAGTATAATAGTCTTTCCCATTTTCTAGAATATCCTAAGCCATTAAGAAAATATTTGCAGGGCACAACATGGTATGATTACTATAGAAGGAGTGTCTGGTGAGGACCTGCAGAGGACCCAGTCACGTTATTGTGCAGAGAGGCACAACTCCTAAACTTGCCTGAGCTCACCCCAGAGGGATGTGGTGCTGAGTATCTATACCCATTGCAACCCAGAGACTCACAAAAACCCATCATCAATCACTGAGCCTGTTGGAGAGCAACTACAAGCACTTCTCAGTATCTCAGACTTTTCAGTCTTTTCCCACATACCTCATTCTCCTTTTTGCTCACTCGCTGCAGATGCACAAAACATCCTAATGTTTCAGAGAGATATTTACAATCTCAGGCGTCCAAGTGACCAGCATTTCCCTGTGACCTTCTCACCCCATCAGAGAGCTGTCGAGCTTTTCTAGGTTATGTCCTTACAGAAATTTTTCTTCTGTGGCTTAAACAGAGCCATTCCAATGCTCTACATGGAAAGTTTACATTTGTCTGGAGTGTGACTGCTCTGTGGGAGCAGGATACCAGTTACCTGGCACAAGTGCCTAACCCTGTAAAGCACAGTTTAATCTGGCAGCACAGAGCACTTGGGAAACAGAACACATGACTGAGCTGTAACAATAACTTCATATTTCCATTGATTTCTGTCTTTAACCAGGGAAATTTTTCAGTTGGCTGCCACCACTCCTAAAACTAAGGTATTTTTACTTTTCACTATACTGAAGTACAACAGATGAGTTTAAAGGCTTGAAAAAAGCTTTATTCTTGTGTTAATTGAGAAAAAATACCCTAGCGTTTGGAACCTATGTTTCCCATTAAAAAAAATCAGAAACCCTCCCCAAAAAACAGTCAAGCAACCAAAGAACCCCAGAGTTTACATTTACTCAGAAAAATAACTGAAATATGATACAAACAAATCACTTAGAGTGTGCTTCAAAGATGGTTATTGCATTAGCATAAGCAGGATATTCAGGAGAAAAAATGTTGCTAGACAATTAAAAAAAAAGGGAGCAACATGGAAAAATCTCATATTAAATGTATTTTCTTACTAAATAATATTGGAGTGCTGAACTTTAAAGCACTTGAAGAAATAATGCAAGAGAATGCTGAAAATTTTCCCTGTGAACCAGGAATTTTGAAAACTGAATTCCTGATTCAAATGTTTATGTAAATACACATATATCTAGGTAGATAGATCAATTTTATTGGAGTAAGAAACTTGGAATTGCAATCCACTGATGGCTCTTACTGGCTTTACTTTCCCTCAGGAATTGCTGGAGATGCTACTGTTCCTGGGGACATCAGCTTAGCTCCTGTCCAGCAGCTGCCAAGCAAGCATGGGTGCAGGATTGGCAGATAGCCCTGGAATACTCCCTAAAGTGTCCTGTCTCTTCCATCAGCTGTGTTAATTTTTTTGGGGTAGAATTGTTGCAATTGCTCACTCTGCGTTTAGAAGTTTCAGTGTGAATAAGCCACACTCCGTTTGAAGAATGACCACTCACATGGGTTTCCTGTTCTATTTTACTGCTTGAAACGTGGCAGTGACTCAAAGTCTAAACCCAGCACGGGGCCTCCTCAACTTAGCTGAGGTAGATCCTCTTGGGGGAGGACAGGCTGAACCTCCAAGAAGTTTCAGTCTTTCAGAGGGATTTGCAGAGACAAAAGCCAGGTAAGTGCTTTGCTCTTCCTAAATACCCTCCACAAACAAGCACATGACAGGGAATACAGGTGCCACCGTGCAGCAGGCTATTTTATAGGAGGGCAACTGAGGCAGAAGAGAATTGTAAAAGTACCTCTTAAAGTGCTTTAAAGGTGTTGAAAATCTGAGCCTAAGTGAACTGGTCAAGGTTGCAGAGGAAGGCTGTGCCTGAGTGTGAAAATTAATGGGTGTCTCCAAGTTCTATGTCAGGCTCCTAGCAGTCCTGTTCCCAGCCAATTTGTGCATTAAAAATATTCAGAAAAGCTTCCATTTGCAGGAAGTCAAAGTTTGAGATGGGCAGTTCTTGTGACTGAAAGACATACCAAGTCCAGGGGAATGAATCATTCATCTGAAAAGAGAGAGTTAGCTGCATATTCATGGAGTAAAAATAGAATAAATAATATACATCAAAGCCTTCACACTTTTTTCCATTCTGCAGTTTGCTCCATACTTTTAAAATGTGTTTAAACTGAGTGACCACGTATGCAAAGGAAAACTTTACAAGCAGATAAGTCTTCTAGAGCTGAGTGTCTGCCAAGGCAAAAGTGTGTGGTTTATTTTAAAAGGAGGAGTGGTTATCACTCAGAGCACACTATTTCTGTTGAAGCAGTGAAGGCAAAAATTAATCCCTACAATTTTTATTTGTCATTAAAATAGAATTTCAACAAGTAAAATCATATTTTTTTAGTCTATACTGAAATAAAAAAAATTGCAGATTTTTATGGAGGAAAGTTTTTAATACAAGAGGAAGTATATTTTGAAAAACTGTTTCATGGAGAAGTGAAACTCTGATACAAGGAGCTCTTACATACAGGTGTTATGTATTATAATCTACATTACAGTACTGTACTATCCACATGAGACTAGGTACAATGAAAAGCTTCTGGACTTTATTCAGGTTTGTGGGTTTCAATCTAATTTAATTTACAGTAAGTCTTACCTCTATAGACATGAGTACCTCCACTGGCTTCAGGGAAACCACAGACTTTATGGTGGCATAAGTATGAGGTATTAAGACTCTTACTCATTTCCATTTTAACTCTCAGATGTCAGCATGCAGGGGTGAAAGCCCATAAATTTTATTTTTTTTTTGAATTATCAACAAAAAGTAAAGAAAACTGAAGACTTTATGTTTTTTACAGTTTCTCTCAACATACCCTGTCACGACCAACATGGGGTTCTATTTCTTTATAGAAGAGTAGGTTTTGCTCCAGAGATAAAAATGTATCAATTCAACAGAAATCAGCGAGGCTTTCAGGAGACTAAAACTCAGTCAAGACAGGATCAAATCAAATCTATATAATCTGTTTCAAACAACAGCAACAACAAAAAGCACATTTGTATAAACTTCTCTTTTTCAAAGCAGTGTTCATTACTGAGTTACTGTATGGTTCTTAATTCATGTCAGCTGGGGGATATCTTAGTTACTCAAAGAATTTTTCCTTTTTTTCTTTTTTTTTGTCCATATAACGAGGAAATTTAAATTCATATTTTTCTTGTTATGTCTAAAAAAATGTAAAGAATTGCACCTCTCTCTCTCCTGCCAGTTAACAAAAGCTTTTGCCCCGAGAGCTGAGAAGCTTTCGGGAGCCCGAGCTCCGGGCAGGGGAAGGGCGTGGGAGCCACTAGGTGGCAATAGAAACCCCTCAAATAAACTACTCACAGTGTTTGTGCTATCCAAGTTCTATTAAATGCAGCTAAGAAAGCGTTGAATCGAAAGGAAGCAAACAAAATTTCACACTGGTATTAAACCCCCTACTATTTCAGTACAATTTTCTGTGGGATTAGTAGGAAAAAATTTATTTCTTCCTTTATTATTTGAATTTCTCCTACTTGTCTTCATATTTTCTCCAAAGATCATTATTTACCATGTCTTGCAGTAAAATAAATATTTAAAATTATAACTTCAGCATTATTGAAAAGCTTGTGATAATTTTATTTGTGCTTAATAAATTTTTCACTCTCCCACCACTGTGGAAGTCAGATGGCTGAAGTTATTATTTTCTCAGTTTGAAACGCATTAACAGGATTAAACTACTATTGGCTTAGCTTCCGATTGTATCACACACCTTTTTTTTCTCAAGTTTTAAAATTTTTGTGATCCTTACAAGGGAATTAAAAAGAAAACTATTCTTCAAATTCGTTCTGAAGTTACATTTCAAAAAGTATCTTAAGATATAATTGTATCAAATTCAGCACAAGTGTTTCTGTGATGGAAAGTTCCTTGTTTGTATATCTGGACCTCACTACTATGCTAAAGATTTCACACTAGTAATTTTCAAAACTTGTGAGTTAGCAAAACTAAAAGCCACATCTTAATGCTCATGCACATTATAACAGAATTAGGGTTGAGGAGCTCAGATTGCAAAAAAATTTAAGTCCATGAATTTGGTGTTTCCATTTTCAAAGCCTAGATTTTTCAATTTTAGCATATCTTCAAGGTTGCTCTTGTATAGAATTTTCAAGATTTGTTTCTGTTTGGAAAAACAAAACCTCCTGCAGCAAACTCCTCCTTGCCATTATCACGGTGGTTCAAGGGAGCACTGATACCCCCAAGTGCCAGGGCTGCAGGGGCAGGACCAGCGCTGCTTTCTGTTCGGTGTTGGCCACCGGTGCTCTTGATTCAGCCTACTTTCTTTCCTCCCTGTTTCAAAGAGGAGGAGGGGGAATCTGTACATGTAGTGCCACAAGACATAAGAAGGAATTTAGAGGGGGCTGATTCGATTTCTGTCCCTCCCAGCCCCTTTGTTCCCCAGCTCTCACTCTTTCCCCTCTGCTGTGTCGCTTCGCAGCGGTGGGACCTTGGGTTATGTTACTTGTTAACATCCCCGGATGCCAGCATTTCTCCAGGGGATTGCCATACAGGGGAGGGAAAGGGTAATAAAACTAAAATTCAACTTGAATTAAATTCTAAAAGAAAAGAGCTGAAAAGTAACTGAAAAGAGCTGAAAAGGTACTCTGCTGCTGGAGGGTTTTCTTAAATGAGTCCTAACAGACACAACAAATTATCTCCAAAAAAATAAATGCACTGTGGAAAAACTCAGATAGCCTGCCAGGAAACATTCTTTTAATTTCTTACAGAACAAGTTCATCAGAGCACAAATCCAAACACCACAGTCAGGGAAAATGATGTGACAAACTCAGGTGTCAATTGTGCCAAAGTTTCACACACTAAATTAAATTCTAAAGTGGATAAAGGAAAATGAATTTTCAACTATTGAAAAAATGGAATCCAAATCTGGATTTTGAAAGCTCAGCCTGTTTTCTGTTTATAATGCCATTTATTTAATATAAAATTACATATTTTTCATTAATATTTTTGCCTACAGCTTTGGAATACTGAGAAGCAAAATTAAACTCTTACCAAAATAGAAATTTATTCACAGATCTGCACACGAATACTGTCTGACATCTGCAGACTTTCCCTTAAAAATATGACTAAAAATACATTTGAACAAAATCTGGTTTCAAATTTGAAACCATAATTTTCCTGCCTTCAAGTGGTGCAGTCATACACTTTTTATTCTTTACCAGAACAGTTAATTCTAGGGAGGATCTGAAGGTGATGTAATTGAGTGAGTCATACATTACTTACTTAACAAAAATAGGTTAAAGGATGAAGTAAACATAGGTATATAATTTTGTTTCCAAATATTTAAATGAAAGCCTGAAATTTTCAGGGTGTAACTAATTTTTCTTGTAATTCTCTACATTTAGGATTAATAAACAGAAAGCAAGAAGATATTTTACATATCCTTCCTGCCACATTAACTTTTGTTTAATCCCCCTGGTTGCTCAGGTCTTGTGGTTATGGAAATATACAGCATTTAGGGTTGCTGGTACTAACCAAGGCAAAAAATTATTCATCAAAGTTACTGTACAAGTGATGAATATAATAATAAATTGAATGCTAGAAATGTTGCTTTACTGATAGGTTATCAAGACAAAGAATAGCAAAACCCCATGAAACCAGTATTTTCTCAGATTTGCATAAATCAGCTTAAAAATAGACATATCTGACAAGTGGATGACAAGACATACAAGGAGCTCTTGTAGACAAGAACTCATTGAAGTCTTCAAGCAGGCTTGTAAATTCACTTGGAGTGTCACCTATAAACAGCCTTTGTTCAGCCCATGATCCTCTCCTCTCTCTGGGACCACAAAGTAACTGACCCTAAGGAAAGAAAACTTCTGTTTTTAAACTGAGATCAGCTAACATATTCTTAAAAATGTCTTATGATTATGCCCAATTCAGAACTCAAAGTTAGAAAAAAAAAGGAGCAAGATACTGCTGACCTTTTATAGTAGCATCTCTTTTCAAAATGCTTCAAAATGTAGAGCCTATTATCTCATTTGCTTCATTCTCTTTGTTCTCTACCAGAGCTCTTGGAAAAACTGGGGTAGTGGGAAATAAATTCAAGTACATCTTCATTGTTTTATATTTAATCACTGTCCCACTAGGAATTCATTCTTTCTCAGACCTGGCAGGAAAAAAGCAATGGCAGGAAGCAGCAAGAAACAGAGAAGCAGAAGGAGCAGCTGTTCTCCAACCATCATGCAAAGATGTTCCATCTCTGTGACAATTGCAGTGATCTCAGGTGAAGAAGTACCTTCCTTCCACAGGTAGGGATGGTGAATGGGCTCTTGAATAGTTCCTCATAAACCAAAGGTTTTGTCATAATGTTTGCAGATGCGGCACATCTTCCAGCATCTGATGTTTTCAATTTTTACCCAGGTTATGGCATTTTCTTCTCGCCTAAACAGTGAGGAGCTTTCTAATTTGTGAGAGATTTCTGTATATGTTTTCTTGCTGATAAAGAAAAGTTAACAAAACCTTTTGCTAAGGTGAACTAGCTCAAGGGAGATAGGCTAGAGAACGATATTGAAATCTGAGCTCTGAGCAGCTCAGTAGAGCAAGATCCCCAATCTATAGGTTTTGATACCACAAGCTGAGGCAGTTTCAGAGGTGACTGCCTCACCTACTCACCTGTGTCTCTGCTTGGAAGCAAACCTTCCTCAGCAGAGCCCACCTTCCCCACTGCTGCAACTCACAGCAACTCACATGTCACCTAAAGCTAAGATCAAGCTGGTGGCCAGCTCCAGCACACACCTCTGGAGTTTGGCTGACAGCACTATGGATTTCATCGGACCCCCTGGTGAGCCCCTCTCTTTCTGACAGAAAAATTTAAATTTAGGGACCTCTTTGCTGCTAAGAGGGTTTTAAAAGTTTTGGTTTCTTTCCATTAGAGTCTGAAAGTTATCATAAAAGGGAGATGTGTTCTGGAAGGAGGGGGGTACAGGTGATTTTCACCCAGCTCCTGCAGAGCATTTTGCTTAATGCCCTCCAACCCTGCTTTTGCATCTCTTGAAGTTATTCTTGGAATAACATCCTGGCTGCTCTTAAAAGGGTTTGTTATCTTCTTCTTTGCACTCAGTATAAAACAAAATGCACTTAACATTTTATTCTATTTTAAAGTTTATTAATTTATTAATTTCTCACCCAGAAAACATTCAGAACATTTCTCCAGATATCTGTTCAATCTTTCATTCTGTTCTTCATGGCTGGCCCAAATAAAGCACATGTCTTTTCTTGCATGATATGACCTTTAGTTCCCACTTCTTCTCAAACACATTTCTTTTTTGCATTGATTTATGTAAAAAGTAATGGAATGACAGTTTCAAAAAAAAAATTATCCAAAACCTATTGTAAATAAAGATTATTTTCAGCTATAGAGCTTGAGTGCATTCTTTACATTGTCATTCCTATCTAATACAGTTCTTTAAATAGAATGGCTCAGTTGCAATACAAGAACAAATAAAACATATTTTTGCTTTTCTGTTTATTTTGGAGGGAGCAAGACTTGGGAATTTATGGAAGTTCAGATATGACAAAAAGCTTGTTTACCTGTGAAGAAAAAGAGATATTTAGAAATAGTTCATCATCAGTTTTAGGTAATTACTTTAGCTATTCTGGAAAAGCTAAAATCCCACATATATAGCATTCTTACAATTTACTTTTGATGATATTAAGAATGGTTTTACATGGTGGTAGACTGTATTTCCTGAAAAATACTTTTGGAGAAAATTCTGCAGGGCAGAAAATGTTAAAGTACACCCTTGTCTAATACAGATGCTTTCCTTTGACCAGCATTTCATAGTCCTTCTGACTGGTTTTGGCCTGATATCCCTTCACATATTAGTCTTGCATATTGCATCCTCACAGTCTTTGGTTCAGTCATGCTTGATTTACATCACTTGAGACCAAAGGTGGATACCTGGGTAAAATCCAGGCCATGTGGAAGCCAGCAGCAAAGCTTCCACTGACTCTGACGGGACTAAAATTTCATCCTTTTCTGTTTAAACAAAGGCTGTCCCCTGCTCCAGCTACCCCTCATACATTCTGGAGAAGCTTTAGCACCAGATCATCAGTTTCACAACAGTTTCATAAACTGAAATAGTCTGAAATATTTTTAAAAGTGTAGAGACGGAAGGTAAATTATTTAAAGATATAGCAAGTAAGTATGGGCTGAACTTTAGAAAGGTAACATTTATAGGCTGGCTGTATGGAAAAATATCTTGACTATACATTAATCAAGTCTCAATGAAACAAGGCCAACACTTTCAGGCTCAGATGCCTAAAGTTCAAGTCTAAAAGCACAATTAGGAATTTGGGTTTAAGACTACCTGGCTTGAAAACTGTGGTTCTAATATGAATTTATGTCTTCATGTTTTCCAGTGTACTTCACAAGCTAAAGAAAATTACTGATTTGACTAAATTCCTACTGTACTATTTCGAAATAAATGCTGCAAGGGAATACAAATTATTTAACAGAACTTTCTCAGAAAATTGAATTACAACTGATTCTCCAAACAATAGGCATGCATCAGACTTAGGAACGTAGATCACTGCTGGAAAAATACTGCAGGGAAGCGGGAATAAAGGAGAAATATATTATCATTAAAGTTTAACTTTTAATCTTAGCTATATAAAGAAACACAGAACTTGAAAGCATTGTGGTACTTCTCTGGAATTATGTGCCCTGATTCTTGAGAATAAATACTATTTTATATCTCCTTTTAAAAATATATATTAAACATATTGTCATAATACACTATATTAAAGACATTTTCCTTTTTAATAATAAAAATAACTCATATTAGTTTGAAAGTTGCAAGATGTTAACATCAGATGGGAAGCAGTTTAAAAGACAAGTGCTAAAAATAACCTTTAAAATACTGTGTACATTGATGTTTCAAAGATGAGTGTAAGTTACACTTGGCAAGGGTGTTGGATCCTTTCATACACTGGATATGTTTAGCTTTGGTATTTTCTTAACAAATGGTTAGTATTGGGCCCTATGTCCCTGGAGGAAAGACATCACCCTACAGTGACATGTTTCTATACAAACATACTCAAACCAAGGTCATCACTCACCTTCCTAAACCCTCAGTAACATAGGCCAACAACTTAATTTACAGAGAGAAGCTGTATGAAGTGTGGGACTAGCGGATCCCAGGGTCCCATCAAGGTCTGCCACTGAATTAAGGGAACAGATGGAGTGGCTCAAGCTAGAAGAGAATTTTTTTTTCCTGCTTCACCCATATATTTTCACATGCATCCCTAACTCATGCTTAACCCTTTCTCATCTAGGTAGGTACATAAGTTGAAAGACAGCAACATCAATTCACTTTGCTTCCACACAAGCCCTGACATTGTCTCTAATTTGGTGGCCAGATACAACAATGAATCCAAGCAACTTCATGACAGTTTGAGACTCCGACCTCCCCATTATAATTTGCAGAATAGCTTCCTATAAGCAAACCTGCCTGCTCAGAGTCTCTTAATCAGATCTTAAAAAGAGCGAGATCCAAACCAGATACAGTTTAGCCATGATTTAGATTCCTCCTCTTTTCTTATTTGTATCTGTCAGGTATATATTTGAGTTTCCAAATGATGTGATACTGCATGTTGACATACGTTGGTCAATACTTGAAAGTGAAACCACCAATATGAATTCTTTTAAGTTTACCAATTTTTCAAAATTATAGCTACTGACAAAACAGTACTGGAAATAACATAAAGTACTAGAACCATATTTCCTATGTTCAACTGTAACTAACACAAGTGTCTCTTCCCACAAGAAAGAAATGAAATTACTCAGCAATTAAAAATACAGAAAACTGAAGTGCTTTGTCCTTCTCAATTTGAGTTTTACTTTTACTTTTAATACTAGATTAAACTGAAAATCAAAGTTCAATTTTCCTGTTCAATAAGGATCAGTTATCGAGTTTTATACCCTAACACTGAACACAGTAATCTCAGCAGTACCACTAGATACAGCAGGAATAAATTCAGATTTACACTTTGGGTTTTTTGCTTGATGTTGGCATTCAGCATGCCGTAGTTTCTCTGAAGAGTATGATATTATTTGCTCAGTAAATATCGGTGATATATAAAATCTCCTTTTGTCTTCCAGCAAGAGGCTGCAGTCTTTCACAATATGAAAGAGAATTCTGAAAAACAGAATTCTGTAAATAAGCAGGTAAATATGGGAGAGTTGCTACCTTCTTGCACGTGTGCCCTTTCACAGGAAAGCCTGGTGGTACAGACTTACAGTGTCTGATTGCACAGGAAAGGAGGGGTTGCCATGTCTTTTATTCCTGTAACATCTGCTACCTGTCGTTGTTACAGGCATGGGCTTAGATCTAATTCAAAATGGCTATTCCTATGTCCTATAATTACCGTCATAAATGAAAGCCATAGCCTTTCCCTTGTCATTGATGTTAATTATGGACACCATTTAGAATTTTTATATAACATAGCATATAGTTATCTGAGAACTATAACGTACTGGTGAACATGGTTGCAAATTAATTTTGGAATATTTAGTTGGTCTGATGCGCTTTACAAAGGGACATCAAATTACTAATTGTCTCAAATTACTTTGTAGAATTACTCAGTTGTGAATGTTTGTTGAGAAATCAGAATCCTGTCTATCTAGTATACATTATTAAAGATTACTAGTAATTTGCATTGGCAATTGTCAGACAATCCCCTCTTAATTTAGTCAATACAGCCACTAGTAAGGAGTTATTTACCTCTCAGGAACTGCACTTCTTTGAAATGTGTTATGCACATGTAGTCCATTCTTGGACTGTACGTGCTCCCTGTGCCTGAGCTAGCCATGAACACACACACAATAAAAAAGGACTCCATGTGGACAACTACTCAGTGAAGAGAAAAAGCTATTTAGGTAGTAAAGTCAAGGAGCAAAAAATTAGGAAATGCCAAATTTACTGTTGTCTGTGCAGTGGTGACCTCGGTGGAGAAACGCATTATTTACTGTCACAGTGCAAGAAGTTCAATTCCCTTTCCCAAGTAAAGGAACAACCTCTATCTCCTAAACATCTTCTTGCCAAGTGCTGAAAATACATGTGGCTCATTCAGTGCCAGGAGTAGCATTTTGAAATTACTATTGCAAACTCAAAGGAAATAGCTTGTATCCTGTGGGGGCAGGGGATAAAACCCCTGGAGTAACTTTCACTCCCTCTCTGTAATTTATGTTGCCTTGATTTGCATTCTGTTGTTTTTCAAATGCATAAGATTCATTTTATATGTCTTTTCCTTCCTTGCATCCTGCTCACTAGCTTGATGATCTGGTGCATTCTCATCCACTGAAAAATAGGTTCTCTGGCAGGATAGGAACGGGCCTCTCTTTATTCAATATAATATTGAGTGAAGTCTTTTTCTAGATAGGAGGTAGTTTTTCCACACATGGTGTGTTTTCTTCTGCTCCATGTTGCTAGGATTTTCCCCTCTTAATCTTTAATCCTTTTTTTTGCCAAAAATTTACCCAGTTTTTACTGAATTAATATCCCCATCCCCTTTGCTTAGCTGATTCCCTCTACAGCTTGCTATCTGAAATTTAATCTAGTTGTCTTTCCTTCTCCCTTTATTCCCATGCCTGGCTTCTTGGAAGTCTAATATTCTTTATGACAGCACTGACATAAAGAAGCTAGGGTACATTTCTCATTTACTCCCTGTTCACCATGTGATAAACACAGTGTGGAAACAAGTCAGTGGTAAAATCTGCCTTGCTACACTGGGTTTCCAGTTTTTTGGCAAACTTCCTCATCTTCAATTATCTTTATTATAAAATAGAACATTCATATATATATAAAAATATATATAAAAAGACAGAAATAACAATCAGACTTATTTTAGAGTAGAATATTCTGAATTTGGTCATAAGGATATCAGGAACAAACATTCATTTTCTGTCTTGATTATTTAAAGAGAGAACAATGCTTAAGGCAAACTTTTGATTGATCATAAAAATGTAAATAATTTGAACTTTTGTTTTTTGTAATTTATTTTCTTGTCTTGAGAAAAGTGTCCAAACAAATAGATAGGAATTATTGTCATTCTGAGTAGGCACAACAGTCCCAATCCCTTGCATGTGTTCTCTTTGTGTAACTGGTGACATCCACTGGCACAGAAATTCACATGCACAGGCCTATGATTCATGTTCAGTTAAAGCAGAGGCTTGAAAATGCCATGCAATGCCACCAAGTGTACTTGAACTAAGGGCATGTAAGAAAAGCTTCAGCTCAAGATGAGATGTTAGCTCATCCTGTCCAGCTGTATCACTCTTATTTTGGAAGGCACTTCATTTCACTCAGCTTCTTCTGACTGGAGTGCAATTTGAATTAAAGCAGCTAATGCTTTTAATTAGGATACAGCCCCCCAAAAAGTTGACTGGTTTTGGCTTAAGCACAGCAAGAAAATAAGCAAGTGCAGAAGGTACTATTTCATTTGACAGATTTTTCTACTGGTCCTGCTTAGAAGCTTGGTATCATTTTTAATTTGAGTTTGTCTCATTTTTGCTTAAACTTTCTTAAATTAATTTTGCATTTCTCTAATATGTGAAGTATTAAAAACACTGTTTTCTCCCTGTGAAGGAGCTAGTATAATACAATCACTTTGCCTGCCAATCTTTTTGTTGGGTTTATTTAAATAATACAGATGGAACATTATAATTTTTTCATTGTGAGACATATTCTTTGTAATACTTTTATATTTTTATTTTCAATAAATATATATATTTTAAGTGGAGATTAGGAGGGACTCATTTCAGTGTTTCATGAACAATATTGTCTCTGCACATGTAAAAATTGAGTAATTCATGTCATCACAATGTTTTTCTCAGAATATTCTTTTGTGTACTCATTTTGACTCCCAAATCTTTTTGGGAACCACTGCTTTTCAGTACATAATGTCCTGTTCTGGAAATATGGCTACTTGCTAGACTTTTCTTTTAAATTTTGCATATTCCAGTGCATATGTACTGTGCAAGAAAAACAGCTTATAGAGAGGTGCTTAGCAACCATACAAAAATATCTCCAGCATGGATCAAGAGAAGGGATTCTTTCCCCCTGTAATTTAGGGTCTTCACTTAATTATTTAACAACTATCTGGCCATCAACTTTTAACTGGGTAATAAAAGGCCTTTGTTGTCACCTTGTGAGACTGTCACTGGATGAAATAGGGTTTTTAACTCTGAGATTAAAAAAAAAAAGAAAGAAGAAAGCAGACCTACACAATCTTATACTACCTCCTGTGACTATCAGTTTTCATGGAAAATTCACCAGAATACATGAGATAACAGACACTGGATTTTTCCAAAATTGTCATATTGCCTGAGTGCCCTTGGGGACAGCCAAACAACCAAAGGGTCCAGTCCTGGGGCAATGTGAGTTCTCAGCTAGTACTGGAATCCAACTAACGAAGGGAGCGATGTTTTTTCCTAGTTATGGCTTTAAAGTACATTTATCATGCAGCTTATACTCTGGCAGAGAACCCATTCCTAATCTGTTTTAAAACAAATAGATTGTGTACAGCTGTCCCTATATCCAAGGCAAAATGATGATTTAATGTTGATTAAGAGAGAAGGCCTTTGAAGTGAGTGAGGCAGGAGCCCGTAGTATGTCTCTAGTGATCATTATCAGTCTTTCCCTGAAGGGTGACTTGGTGCCAAAAGCGCTTTCCCCAAACTGACTGAGGTGGATTCAGGAGCAAATGCTTTGTAAATTTAAAAAGACCTTCTCATTTGCAGGCCTCTGGTGTCTTATTCCTTTAGCTGTATTAATGCCTGAGAATAAGCAGATGCAGTCTTTTTCACCAGTTAACTACAAAAAGGGGCAAGGTCCACTGTTCCACGGCACTGGGCATCACCAGAGGAGCAGCCGAGTATGCATCCTGAAGTTAAATCAAAGAAAAGTTGCTGGGTTTGTCTCTTTCTCTTTTTAAATTTTTTTCCATATGAACTGCTGCTTTAGCAAAATAAAAAAAAAAAAATTTGGATTTAGCTTTTTACAGCTAAATGTTTTTGTGAATAATTGTAAAAAACATACAAAAAGCACTCAGGTTCTCTCTCTCTCACACTTTTTTTGTCTCACATTACTGGCCAAACAGCAGTCACAACACGTGTGAGTACATGGGCCTACACACATTGTACATTATATAGACATACACACACAGGCTTCCCTTGACACCTGAAATGAAACCACTGGCAGGTCATTCATACTTGCATCATATTCATCTATCCATCTGTCTGTAATTTGGCTAAAATATTTACAGCACCAGGGACAGATAAGAGCAATCCTGTGTTGTTTCATTCTAACAGCTGTAAAAAATGTAATTCTCAGATAGCTGAAGGGATGACGGCAAGAAAAAAGAGACAAGAGAGAAACTGTTTCCTTGACTGACAATTACAATTTTCAGTCATTTAGAAAAATGCTGATTTTTTTCTCATCCAAAAAAAAAAAAAGGGAAAAAAGGATTAATAATGAACTCCAAGTCATGAGAGTCTACAGTTTTACAAAACCAGAAAGCCATAGTCACATGTTTATTTCTTAGCATTCCATAAATAATCATCATGTATGTTCTGCCTGAACTGTACTTACCATCAAAGACTTCTTAGCTACTATTTATAGCATCTCCATTACTAACATACTTTCTCAAATCTCATGGTATTAGGTAAAAACAAAAATATGATTTCAAGCATACAATGCTCTTTTGTAAGTATAACCAAGGCACTTTTTCCTACTGCCTAGAAAGGACATTTTGCTATTGACTTCAGGGGAAGGGCGGGAAAGGAAACCATTCCTTTGATGGAGAAGGGTTTTATATAATTGTCTGTAATTTAAAAATTATGTAAATGTTTTACTGTGACAGCTGCCAGATTGACAATTCTGGGAATTTAAGTTGAGGGCTATAACATGGTTTTCTCAGCATTGCTCCATTAGTGTGTTGCAAATCATGCCAGGAGGGAGATATGTCTTAAATATACATAACCAAGTGCAGAAGAGCACTTCTAGACTTGTATTGTAAAGTCTTAATTCTTCCTCAACCTCCTCCCTCCCAAATAACTAAAGCCAGACAAGTTTTTGGCTGAAATACTTTGTTTAGGGGCATTTTCTTGACAAGTTAAAATGATAAGCCATAGAAAACTGTTTTATATGAAATTTTCAGCTACCCATAGTCTATTCAAAACTTTTCTATAAAATCTATAGAAATTAAATTTTAACTTGTTTTATCTTTTCTCTTTTTAATCTGACTGATTTTTCTGCTTTAGTTGCTAATCTGTAGGAAAAAACATCAAAATATGGAAAAACTTGCACTCTAATATTATTTTCACATTGCCTTTCAAAGCAGCTACTTTGTTAATGTCTGACCATTTCATGGCTGGGTAAATTGAGACATGGATAATACCACATAAAAATCTGTTTTGTGACAATCTCCTGTAAAACCTACAATTGTGAATCTGACAGCTAAAAATTTCAGTGGAAGCAGAATTGCAATGAAAGGCCAGATCATTCTGCAAGCCTGCTTAATCCTTGACCTTGCTCAAACTGATGAAGGTGGCAATTAATCCCAATTATTGAGTTTAGTTTTGTGCAGTGTACAATATAAAATTTATTTAATGAAGTTTGTCTGATAAATTAGGCCTTGATTTAGTTGCTGCCTGATTAGCCAGTGTCTCTAGCAAGGTGCCATTATTAGATTTAGTAAAGGGAATTATCTAGTTTATATACATATCCATCTGGTTACAGAATGAGAGTCTGTAAATAGGAAAGTCAAAAGTGAGGGTTTTTTCCTGAATTTTTCTCACCAAAATATCAGGACTTCTTTAACAATTCAGTGAGAATGTTGGTTTTGACATTTTCCATTGCTTGCATGTTTCTGTTTTGTTCCAGAGGGCAATAAAAATGAATGACCTGCAGGTTTGAGGTTTGTTTCTTCTCAAAAAAAAGTGACACTCTGCAAAACATCCACAATTTTGGAAAAAATAATTTTAAAATACGTAAGAACTCCATAACAACTTAGCTTTTCTACTTTACAGATTTTTAGTAATTAAAGACATTTAGAAAATCTGTGAAGTTACTGTTTCACCATCAAACATAGTAAAGTATCTTATGTAGGCCTAAGGTATAACTGGCAAAACTTAACAGAAAGACCTCAAACAAAAATGTTTAAAAACATAAAAATAGGAAACCTGCAGTAGGAAATCTGTGCAGTTCTGCTAAAAGACCTGACTCTGCAAAAACTGCTTTTGCTATTTACTGCCTTGATCAGTTCTCCAGCAGTTGTAGGACTACTTATCATAGTAGTATACACAATTCTTAAATGTTTAGTGGAATGGACCTTAGTGTCCAGATGTTTTTCTAAACCTATGTTCAGACTCCCTTTGTAACTCTTATGTATAATTAATTGATTTTAGTCTATTATTTTGTTTTCAAGTTTATGGCTGAGGAGCTTCTCATTCTCAAATTTCACATTTCTCAGCTTGCTTAAAAAATATATTTTTTAAAGTGTCACAATTATTTAGTATTTTAATTCTCTAATTGAGTTTTGGGCTAAAAATTGGTCCCATATTAAGCCTATATGGTATGCAAATTCAAAATACTTATTTGCAGAGTAGATCCTCACAACAGTAAGGACAGCATAATCACACAGAGTAAAAACCCATTTATCTTATTTAAATACAGCTTAAAAAGATTTGTTCATGCTTGAACTAAGAGTTGGCAACTTTGGTCTCTAAGAAAAATACCTGAACAGATCATCGTAAATGGCATGAACAACAGCTCTGTGCTTTAAGCCTTCTGTTACTGCACTGTCCCCTCTGATGCTAAACTGAGTTGACCTAATTTTTGCAATCCAAAAAATATGATAGTGTTTTTCCATGCACAACTGAAAGAGAAGATCACTTTTCTAAATAGTATAAAGATCTCAGTAACCAACATTTGAAGGAATAAAATTAATTAGATCTACTTATGGAAAAAAATACATGATCCATTCTTTAGTAAATCATTGGCCATCATAATGAGGCTTATGACAGGGTCCCTCATAACCAGAGAATCAACTAATAGTGAATTAATTAAGAATTAGTTGAGCATGGAAAACTCTGTGACCTTCACCAGAGACTCCAGTTTCTTTCAGGGAAGAATGACACTGAGGGTATCAGGCATGAATGTAAACAACACAAACAGAAAGAGTTATGAATTCTAAATAATTAGAATGACTATGGAACCACCATCAACAAAAAACCCAAAAGCTTACATGACTTACTCTGACTTGCAGAAACTACATAAAGCAATCACAAATTAAAGGCTAGATGATTGTGTGACTCTCCAGAGAAAGGTGGTGTGTAGAATTTCATGCAGAATGGTCCTTGTCCCATTCTCTAAGTGATTTTTATCTCCATTTTCACTTTTTCTCCCTTTTGTTATTTATAGTGTCCTGATGATATATCTTATTAACAGAATTTTAGCAATAACTTTGATGAAGACCACCTAAAATATCTTGAGACATTATTATATTAACTTCTTTCACTGTATCTGTGGTATTCAGAATGCTACTAATAAATCTGGAAAAATAGGCTGAAGTACATTGGTTACGAACCAGTTAAAAAAAATGAGCCAAAAATAACATCTGCACCAGCAAATCTGCACTGCTTAGCATACGGTTTTAATTTTAAAATATTTACTCCTAAATTTTGAGAGCTGTGAGAGCTTTTAGATGTGTGCTTCTCATTAAAAAGATGCTGGCAGATAGTATAGGCCAAATATTGGCTTCAGAGGAAGAAAGGTTTAGAGGAGACCTAATATTAGACCACATTTAGCCATGGATGTTTTTAGGCAGAAGTCTTAAGTGAGTCCTATGAGAATTCACTTCAAGAAATTTATGTTAATAACTGAAGTTCGCTCTTGAATTTTTGTAGATAAATGTTTAACTATGGTATTAGCTGGTATTTGAATATCATGTGGTAATTAACTAGAGCTAGACCAGTTTAGGATCTAGTTTAATCTGTTGTTAGATGTTAAAAAAAAACTCCTCTAAATGCAGCAGTATGTATTTGAGTTTTTAGTTACTAATGCTGACAAATGAGACTGGCTGTTAATTTCCTTGACTGTGCCCAGCTTTTCTAGAGAGGTAGTTAATTCTAGAGGTCCCAGATGTAAGAAGCAGCACAGTTCACTGTGAAGTGAAGGGGAACAGAGCAGAGACAGTGTGTCCACACCAGGGGTAGGCAGGGGCATCGTGTGTGAATGTGCAACTGCACAGCTATTTGCAACTCTCAGTCCAAAGCCAAAACCAGGACCCTTTCTGGTAGATCACAAAAACCAACTTTGAAGGTTTCACTCATGCCATCGCTGTCTTGACAAGGATACATCTCTTTGCTGTCTGTTGCACTTCTTTCAACATCAGAGATTTTGGGGCCTTATTCATATGTGTATTTTCACAGTGGCCTCAGTCCCTTCATGACAGTAATGAAAGTTATACAGGACACTCCTTAATCTTCCATGAGTTTCAGCCAAACAGGCAATCCTGAAATATTTCCTATTATATTTTGCCCTTAAGTTACATGGCTACATTAGAGGCACGTTTACATTAAAAATTCCTTTGAAATACCTAACATTTGTGTGCTGGGTTGCTGCCTGCCTGAATCACTATCCTATTATTTTAAAACATCTTTCTCATTGAAACAAAATGCAAGAGAAGTAAAAACAAATTGACAACACTATAAAAAGATTTTATGTGATTGGCTAAATTTAAATATTTCTGCAATTAAAAATTCCAAGATTTTGGTGATTTTGTTTCCTTTTTGTTATATCTAGTTTTTCTACAAACTGCATAAAAAATTTTTTTTAATTGTCCAGTGAAAAAGTCGCCCAGCAACAGAAAATATTACATCTGCTTCAACGGCAGACATATGAAACCTGTGTGACAAACATAATCATTAAAAAAATCTGATTTTCTTGGGAGGGTTTAATGCTGTTGGGTGTAGTATTAAAATGTAGAATTTGATAGTGTGTCTTAAAATTTTAATGATGTGTTCATGAATATAAAACATACTTCCATCAGTGACTTTATGACTTCTCCTCTGCATAATTAGTGGTATCTGTTTTATGAGCTTACTGTTGTTGCCTTGATCCCATGAAAATGTGAAACCACTGTAATAATTTACACCATTCCAGTACTTTAAAGATACAAGCTGGAATTTCTTCCTCTTTTCTCCTTGCATATACCCTTGTGTTTATCAAAACAGAATTTTAAATGACCTTCTTGAAAGCTGGGCAAGGAAAAAAAATTCAAGGACAACAATTAATTTTAAACATTTGTCATAACAGTGTATTTGTTGCCTCACTTAAATCTGTGTTGTTATCTTCTGTTAGAGAGTAAGACAAGCTTCTTATTGCAAAGTATTGCTAATTAATTTAGATTAATTCAAACATTGAGGAATGTGAAAAATAAAATGTGACTACCAGTAGGGAAAAAAACCTATTCAGATGATAATTATTCTATTATAATCAGCTAACTTCTGAACTATCATTTATTGTGCAGTCTCTCCATTCTTACTCCTCCAGACTTCAGCAAGCACTGGACCCATGTAAATAAAGTGTCTTTGATTTGTGAAAAGGAACACAGCATTATGTTTAGACACTTAGACCAAATATCAGGCAAGAAAGGCAGCAGTTTCTTCTTTGGTTTCACATCTGTAAATCAAGGCTGATGCTGGTTAAAACAATGATGGGTTATTGTAGCATTTAACAGGGATGACTAATTCATCTTCCTCTACTCAAAGAAGGTAGTGAGGTTGTGAGCCATATTTGCAGACACATATTCTAAATGAGCACACATGCTCCTGGAGGTTACTGAGAACCAGAAACTTGGTCATTGTCAATGTTTTGTGCAAGGACCATCCACAATCTTATTCTGAAATATTTCCCTTCAAAAAAAAAAAATATATATATATAAAACATTGACCACCAGAATTTCAACTTTCAGTCCAAAAGGTGAAATATCTAGGGAGTTTTGTAGATATCATTCACAAAAACAAGCAAACAAATAAAGAGGTAAAAATGAATGCTGAAAATAGACAAAGCCCCTAACGATGCTTTGGTAAGAGTATTGAATATAGCCCTGGGAGCTAGCTGAGTCTCTCATCATTTAAATAGCATCAGTTTGCTATTTATCTAGGGAGGTGAAACACAGATAAGAAAATGTACTCAGTGGAAATCAGCCTTTCAGTGAAAATTGTGTAAAGAACAAAAAAATATTTTTATTCTCTGCTAAATGATTTTCCTTGTAAACAAAACTGATTGGGTCGCTTGAATCAGGAGAAGTTACCATCTTTCTCTGGAGATTATAACTAGACATGTGTCATTGTCATAGGTGCTCTCACAGGGGTAGTACTTCTTGTTACACCTTCTAATATTCTCTAGCCTCTTTAATATAAATACAGTTCATCAGGGTTTGAAAAGAAAAGTCATCCCACCGGAAAACCTGGACATGAGAAGAATTTGGGCACAACGCATATGGGTTACTGCTCAAGAGGCAATGTAGACTGATAGCAAATGGAGTGAAAATGATTCACTCTTTAAAAATCGTTTGTTAGGAATTTTTCATTAAAAAAAAAAGAAAAAAACCCAAAAAAATGACAAAACATGATGTTCAAATTTTCATTATGATCTGGGATGGAAAAAAATAGCAGTGTATCAGAATACCTCAAGGGACCAAAGCTTCACTGCTCACTCAGTTCTAATGCAAACAAGGATTCAAGTCCTGTTTATCTCAGCTCTTCCCTTCTGACAAACATCAAGGAGTCCTAGCTGAAAGATCCTTGCTTCTCACTGCCTTTCAAAGTGTCTGCCACAGAAGGGCTTATCTCTCCCTGCTTTTGCTCCCTACAGAATAGCTGGGGAGGTGGAACTCTGATTTAAATCAGCCCCTTTGCTAGAGGACTAACTAGTTAAAGAGTTAAATTAATCTCAGTATTATAATTCTTTAAACCAGTTCCAGTTTTGCGCTCCCTATTTGAATTTTACTGGACTTTCTTCTGAAGAACATTTCTTCGTATCTTACTTCAGTGGGAGGTTATCTCTTTCCTTTGAAGGTTATATTGTGATTGGCAGAGGGTCAGGAAACTTCAGTCACATTGGCCTGTTACGGAAATACTTTGAAAAATAAATGTGAAAGACAAATGTTAAGTAAAGAGACTCCTTAATCAGCAACAGGTCCCTAAGACTTCAGACCCAGTGAGGTAGCCACAAAAGTTTTGTTTACACAGTTTATTAATACAGATATTTGGGAGCAACAGGAGGTTCTCTGTTGACTTTGATAATGGAGCTTGAGATATACACAAGGTTCATGCTTTGTTGGCAGGATGTTCACAAAGTAACAGGCTGAAACACAAACACACTATTTGGCCGCTGTCAAGATTTCATCTACATTAGAAGACTTTTGTTATTAGACAGCGCTGTAGGATTCTCCTAAGCATTTTCTTGCCTCCGCTAAGCTTGCTAAAAGTAACATTCTATCACTTTATTATAGAATCAGCAAGATCAGCACAGTACTGATTGAAATATGCTTTCACAATGCAGAAGGATTAGGATTTCTGATATTCTATTACATTTAAAAATTTTACAGTTTCTAATTTTACTCTCAATATTTGTTTATACATACTAAAAGGAACTGAGACAGAACTGTAAGAACAAATTCAGTATGCATTATATGATATACCATCCACGAACATATAATTTTGTTTTGAAATATCCGAGTGGACTTTGTACTTTTAATGTATAACTCCAAATGCACTTATAAGTGGATAACAATATTAGAAATATTACAAATAATATCAAAGCTGGCTAGGAGCCTATTGTTTTGGATAAGTCCATTTTATTCTCACCGGTAGCAAAGGGAGCTGTGTGTAATCAGCAGACGGGCACATATCCCTCGGATTTAAAGCTTGAGCTGTCATTATTTGATTCAGTTGACCTTAATAGTCATGTTTGCAGGGAGTCCAATTAGCAGCTGGTTGTAACATACTGTGCCATATGTGCTGGATCTCTAAGGCTCAAGTAGGAGCTTAAAGATGGAGGGTCAGGCCTAGCTGTCATTTTAATAAAAATTAATTTCCTCTAGGCATTTTAAAAGAAAAAATAGTAGCAAACACATTAGAATTGTTCTGCCTTTATGCAAAATGTTCATTTAAGCAGCAGACCATTTGTCTCATTTTCAGTAGGTCAAAATGTTGTATGGCACTTCATAGATTTTTTTCATTGTATTCTGCACTGTCCCCCACTGCTATAGGGTACAAGTGCAATTACCAGGGTATCTTCCCTAGCATTGGTTCTTTGAAATCTGCATAAATCTAGATCAGGAAGTTAAGCCCGTGTAAAGCACAGATTTGGACTCATTTAATTTATTCAACAGCAAAATGTGAAAAAGTTGTTCGTGTTCTTCCTGGTTCCATTTACTTACTCTCTCAACCTCAGTTCCAATTTATTGTCTGCCCAGCTGTGCCACTCTGTTCATATAGCTCTGCTCTATGTCATATCAGTGCACTGGTATAAAATTATATGAAGGACCTAAAAAAAAAAAAAGGTAAAAAAGCAACCACTTTAACTGATTTCCACTTTTTTTTTTTTAATATTATCAGGATTGAGACCAACATTTCTAGATCTTTCTATCTACTATGGGTAAACCTGACTGCAGCACTTCAAACTGTGTTTAGCATGCTACCTTCTGGTAGTCATATTGATAAAGTTTTTAATTTTCCTGTTTCCCAAATAGTCTCAAGTGATTTTGTTTTCTTCATCTTTATTTTCTCCTCCTTTAAAGCAGCTATCAATTCAGCAGTTATTCACAGAATAAACTCCTTTGAACAATCATATTGGAAAATTATTCCTTTTGAATTACTTCCTTTTCTTGTAGCTACGTTTCCATTTCACATTTTTAGTTAGTGCTATGCTTTATTTTTCTCGTTGCACTCCACTATTTGGGGATTCTAATGAGAGGAATAACACATGGGTGAAATTTCAGCACTATCTTTGTGCAAAGTCACCAAAGTTTGTTTGCTTTAGATGTATTTTTAGGCACAGACAATTTAGAAAGACTTCCTGACCCAGAGCTTCCATTCAAACAGCTGAGATCTCACCCTGAGGCAGGCTAGAGAGCAAATTTGTTGTCGCCAGGCCAGTTGTCTGCCCAGCTCTAGCATCTGAGTGCTCAGCAACACTTAGATTTAATCCTAAATTTAGCAGAGAAACATCCTATTTACAGGACAGACTTTCATCTTTTTCAGAAGGAATGAATGTAATTTATTTACACCAGACAAGGTTTTATAGCTTCCAAAAAGAAAAGTTTAGTACTAGGATAGGGATAACATTTTAATGGTTAAAACCACTGATGGACTCATTCTGGTTGTAGCTCCCTTATCCTTTCTCCCTACCATCTCAGCAGGTCATTAAGGTTCATAAATGCACATCATGTAGCAACAGGGGTCTGATGGAGTGAATGTAACTCCACACCTACATGGTTCTTAGCCTGGCTGTGATCTGCCCCAAATGCCTGCATGGTGGATGAGGGAAAGAAATGCAGCTTCTCATCCAAAACTTACTAAATTGGATATATTTGTAAATAGTTATACTGGCAAAATGAGCTTTTCAGCACATACTCAGGCCTTTCAGAAGTGGGTGAGGAAATCAAAGATTCTGGTGGCTCATGGAAGTTAAGGCATGAAGGAGTCATATCGCAGCACAAACCTTAAAAGGAGTTCTGGACAGCCTGAAAAAAAGCCTGGTCTGCTAGCTGAAGATTTGCCCTGTGTCTGAAGGCAGGAGACATGGGAAGAAAGCAAATAAAACTTTCAATCAAAATATGTGATCAGTTGCCTTAAAAAATGGAATTGTCTTCTAGAAGAGCTTCTATTGGGCAAAAGAAGTACCATAATTTAGAAATCCATCCCTGTGTAAAATCAGAACAATGAGGAGGAGATGTATCCCGGCATTCTACAGTTTCTTCCTGAACGATAGGCTGATTCCAGATTGTGAGCAGGAGTATGTAAGAAGAGGAAAGCAGATGGATTTTGGTTGTAGTGGAACTGTCTGAGAAAAACATGGTACACATATATGTTCTTCCTCTGTCTGATGCTTTATGAATAAATAGGGATAACGGGGCCTTGACCAATTCCTAAAAACAGCTGAGAGACAAGTCTCACTGTAGAACTTTTTCCCTTCTGATAATGCTTTTGGGGATTTTTTTATCATCGCTGCTAGGTTTCATGAAGCAAGAAATACCTCGACAAATGATTGAAAATAATTTGACTCCAGATTAATCAAGAGAGATTTAGAGTCATTTGTGATATTATGGCACAAAACAACTGTCTATACACTGTCTATACTGTCTGTTCTGTCTCTTAATAAAGGGTTTGAATAACCAAGTAATTTGAATTCTGTGAAGCTCAGACATAAATATCTGCTGATTTACATGCTGTAAAGAGAAACTGAGGCAGAGGGCAAGACTTACTCCTGTTACAATGCTTTTAATCCTATTTTTTTTAATAATTGCTAATAAAGAAGGCATTAATAGCAGCATTTATAGTCGTTATCAGAATCTGTGAGTCCTTTACAAACTTAAAAACATTTGTTTCTGTGTAGCAAAAAAAAAAAACAAACTCAATATTATCAGGATTGAAACCAACATTTCTAGATCTTCATATCTAGTACTTCATATGGGTAAACCTGACTGCAGCACTTCAAACTGTGGTTAGCATGCTACCTTCCAGTAGTCATATTGATAGAGTTTTTAATTCTCCTGTTTCCCAAATAGTCTCAAGTGATTTTGTTTTCTTCATCTTTATTTTCTCCTCCTTTAAAGCAGCTATCAATTCAGCAGTTATTCACAGAATAAACTCCTTTGAACAAGTGGTGACAAAGCCAGTCTGGAGATAAAGGGGAAGATGAGAAACACTGGCAGCCAAGTAACATTGTATTCAAGTAAGTTTTGGTTTTACGTACATTTAATTTGTAGTTGCAGCACAAACTCTGTGGTGTTTGCAAGGTGGCCAATGCTGGCTTTGCAGACCTAAATTCCAAGATGTCAGTACAAAACAGAGATCTAATTTTAAACACTATTTAAAACCATAGAGAAACCACCAGTGCCAAAATATATGTTAAAACATGTGATTCACAACACAAGACAATTGACAATCTCTATTGCTACCCTGACTTTAGCATGTGTGGATATCGCATTCATGATCAATCAGGCATTAAGGTCTTTCAATGTCAGAACATTCAGACCTTCCCAATAACCAAGTAGCTGACATTTGTCTCAGGCATCCTTTAAAAACTTTCACAACAACCTAAGCTCATCTCATTGTTGTAAGAAACCAGGTGAGTTTCCTCACTTGCAGTCAAGGAGAAAATACAGTCACTGCCTGAACTCTTACAATTTCCAGATGTCTATTGACATACTACCCAATCTTTTTCTTGACATTTAATCTCTGTGCCTGAAAAAGCTAGGAAAAACAATGTAGCATATAGCAAAATCTAAGACTGTATTTTGTTGTTTGTTCAAACAGTGTAATGTATATCCATTATATAATACTATATACACATATGTAATAATACATATATACACTATACTTGCATATATACAAACAATCGTATATATACATCACTTTCATGGGAGTGACTGTTAACTAAAGCAGACTGTACTTCTCTGCTTTATTCTAGTTTTTTTCACATCAATAAAATAAGCAGTTTAAATCATTGTCACTAATATTTTTAAACAAAATGTTGTGGATAAGATTATGAGGAATGACCCCAGCACTTACTGATGAACATTAAATATCAACACCTTCTATGTTTCACAGTATGGCTAGAAAATATGTGGAGAAAATAATTTATCTGTTTCTCAGCTTTCTAAGTGTCTGATGCTCAGAAGACAAATTGTTGTAGGACTTCACAAAGCTCAAAAAACTTTACAAAACTCCTCTATTTTTTCATTCATATGAATAGTTAAAGTGGACTAACTTTTCGTCACTTGCACAGAAAGAAATAGTAATAGTTTCTTAAATCTGATTTAAGAAACAACTGTACTTAGCTATCCTAACATTATGGGGCAAATTCTCCATCAGTTATATACACATGCAACTTTTATCAGTTTCTGAGGAAGCATATGGCTCTAAGCACTGCTCTCATATTTTAATTCCTGCCAAACACACATGCGCACGCACACACAGGCACAGTCCTGTCCCTTCCCCTTAGTTCAAAGCTAGGAAGGAGATTGTTTTAAGATTTCAAACACTTTCCTTGCCTGACTCAGAGCAAGAAGTTGAAATCTCATAAATTTTCTTCAATGTGCATTTAAAACAAAAGCGTGGCTTGAGTTAATGAAAGTACTAATTTAGTAGGATTTTTTTTATTTCTAGATACTGATATTTGTCCTAAAATGGGACAGGAGTTAAAAAAAAACAAAGAGAAAAATGGCATTTAGAACTTTCCTGGATGTTTTGATTGTTTGTTTGTTACGTAAGACACAAATTAAAACAGATAATTTATGTGGTTTTTATTTTAATATCTTAGCACTTTCTTCTAAATGAGCTTAGTAGAAAATCCTCTGGTCAGCAGTTACTCCTATATTACATCAAAACTCAGAACTGTCATTCTTTGCATGGCAAGGATTAAAGCTGGTTTCTCTGCCGACGATGGGGCGATGGAGACAGCAGGGAAGGGGTGTGATGTGACTGGAGGGGGGAAGGCTGTAGTCTCTGTTCTCTTCCATATCCTGCTGCCAACTGGATGCACAATCCTCAGCAGATTGTGTGGGTGCCATGCCTAAAGGATAGTTTTGGATGGTACCAGTATTTTGCTGAAAAAAGGACTCCTATGGTCCTTTGCCAGCGTAATGTAGGGTCCTTCACAGTTCAGGAGTGTACTTCCCATGGGTTATACCTTTCTGTCGCCTGAAAAAAGTTTCCTGGGCAGAAATTTGTACTGCAGGTGGAAATTTCCTGTCTTTTCAAGCACAACAGGAATGAGAACTCGGAAAAGCATTTGCACGCTGTGGTATCTGTGCTCCTGCACAATTACTGGCATGTTTCTCAGCAGCAGCTCAGAACGGATGGCTGACTTCCTAAAGTGACAGCCATCGCCACTTGTCGACTGTGATGAGAGAAGTGGCTAAGCAGTTCTTGGGGAAACCAGGCTGCTCAGATGTGCTGCTTAAGAGACAATAATATACAGCAGCTTGGCTACCTTGGGTTTGCATGCACCTCTCTGATAAAATCCTGGCAGACTGAAGGTGAAGACTTCTCAGCCAGGGAAAGGCTCCCTGGTTTTTTGTCATGCTAATAAGACCTTTGGATCAGTTACACTTGTTTTATATTGTTGTGCTGGTTCTTAATTTTTTCAGGAAACATAGGCTTGAGCAAAAGAATCTGGCTCTTCCACACCTCTTAAAATATAGCATTTAGAAAACTTTCCAATAAAGGAATGACTGTTGTCAGCTAGTTAGCACAAGTCATTGGAAAAATCCCTCAACTCTGTATAGGCAGAATAATTACACACAAATGCATTCGGAAATCCTATGGAAAATGTAGTCCAGTGACCTGGCATGGTTACAGCACAATTTAGCAAGTATGTTAGAACAAATTACTCCTTTTTAACCATAAGCCATTCTGTTTCACGCTTTTAATGAAGGCCTGTGCCACACACTAGAATACTTCTCACCTCATTACTACCCATAAAAAGCAATGATCCATTCAAAGGCTCCTCATATCTCCCAAATGAGATGTAAAAGAGCCCACTCTTTCTCAATCTGGCACAAAAGAGAACGGCTTCTAACTTCAGCCTTTGATGTTGATCATTAGGATGTTTACTAGATAAAAGAACTAAAAAATTTATCTGTGTAACTTCACTGATGTTGTGGGTTAGCGTCCTGCCTGCTGGCCCCTGGCTCCCTATTTTTAAACGTAAATCCCTTGTTGCTGTTTAGGAAAGGAAAAGGGTTTCAAGATTTCTCCAGAGCAATTATTTTTCTCTCTCTGTATATGTATGTGTGTATTTATGTATAAAAATATACAACAAAAGGGAAGAAAAGGGTCGAGGGAGAAATATCCAGTAAATTTGAAGAATATAATGAGGCAGTAAAACAGAAACTATGAACTGAATAAAAATTAAATGTGACATGCTGTCTGATAAGCAAGTTTCAAAAAATTTATCATGTGTAAATTTAAGCTAGTTATTGCCCAAACACATGCATACATACCACACACGCACTGCATGTACTTGTGTGTATTTTAAAATGTAAACCATTTTGCTGCCAAAAAGATGTAAAATTTAAAAAAATAACTAAAAATACATAGTGCTATAAATAGCATTTTCTCAAAGACGAATGTTCTTATTTCTTAGTAAGCCCATATATATTGGGCTTACTAAAATGGATGGGACATGGTTAGAGGAGAGTGGAGAGTTGAGCTATACCAGTATGATACTTGGGTGTTATTCTTGATCTGTCAGTGGGGATGACCCCATCCCAAGTCTGTCATCAGAATTGTTCATTTAAATACTTTCTGATTCTGTCAAAGCAACTTGGCTGGCTTGGCAAGTTTTTAGCTAGTAAGGCTTTTCTCATTGGAATTGTGTCAACTGAACCAAATCAGAACCACAAGTTTTTAAATTTCATTAAAAAATATGAAAAATTGAAATACCTAAGGGCTTGGCAGGGTGGGACATGCCTTAGCCATGTGGTGTAGCCATAGAAAGAGGGGTTGTGCATCAGTAAGATGTATATAGAAGCTAAGGGTTCATCTCCACTAGGCAGTGAGAAGGATCTAGAAACACAAAAGAGTAAGACCTGCCATCCTTGTTGAGGCCAGCAGATTGTTTAAACTAGTATCTTATTGCAGCCAACACAGTGTGTGATATTTCAAAGTAACATGCAAACTACCCCACAACCACCAAAAGTAACACCCTAAGTAATAACCAGCTTGTAGGAAAAAAAGTTTCCCTTTTAATCTCAATCAGCTAGTTATGCCAGGAGGCTTGAGTATTTTAAATCCCTTCTATCTTATCCTAGGTAAGTATGAATGTTTTATTATCTGTATAAATGTCTAATCATATTTAAGTTCTGGAAAGCCTATCTTTAAAGTGTTGTAGCAGCATTAACTGGTCATCCCTTAAAAGGGGAGATGGGTAAGTATACTCTTGCCATCTCTCCCTTTTCTTAAATATACAAAAACTGAAGTATGGAGTGCCTCAACTCTGTGTTCAAGCCAAACAATGACTGAATATAAAAGCTGGAGTAGTTCATGATTCATAGCACTTATGCATGCAATAGGTTTCAAAGTTCACATGCATATTGCTCACATTTATCTAGGAAATTTGAAGGCAATATTTTCTTGATTATTTTCTGCTTATCAACAGATTTATAGTAACTTATTAAAAACATCATTTGGTAACAGTCAGACTATTGCATTTTGGCGTCTTTTTTTTGAAGTAGCCTAGATAGATTCAATTAAATCTGTGATGACTCTTCACAGTTTTGGGGCAGAGAGCATAAAAAAAAAAAAGGCAAGAAATCATTGCAAGGTGCATTGAATTAGTACTGCGTTTTGCTGAGTATCTCTCCAGTTACTGTCACAACAGCACTTCTGTGAGCTCAGAAACTCTGTAAATTAAAATAATAGAAAAGTAAGCATGAAAAATAAAAAGCACACATCTACATTTTTAACAGGTATGCTTAACTCCTATTTCTTCAATGCTTTTTCTGAATACAGTTTTCAATCACCTATAGCAAAATCACAGGTAATGATATCAAACACCAAGAAACACTTAAGTTATACCTCTTCTAAATTAAATTCAGAATCATGAATTTAGCTTTAAATATTTTGAACCTTGTTTAACTGCATTAAAGAAATTACAGTGCTCAAGGAAGGTCAGAAACTTAAAAAGAAAAGTACTTTTACAAGTCTGTGGCCTTTGGATAACAAATGTAGTGCTCTGTTTTATTTGGAAGCTTAAATCAAAATTACTCATATACCTGGTTAGAGATTTATCTATCTTGAATGCAGAATCCTACCAGTAAGTAATAAGTGGGAGGAGGAAGACTCTAGGCATGGTGACAGTCCTATTGAAACTTCTCTGTATCTTCCTGCGTGTATAAATTTGACAGTTGTTTATAAATACCTTTCAGAAATAGTTCACAGTTCTTGTTAACCTGTAGATTGTAAAATTTATCCAAAAGCATAGGAGAACAATTTGACATGCCATAAATTCTTCTTGATGACAAACACTTATGGCATTTACATCTGCACTTGAAAATTTACATTTATTTCATAATCTGGTGGTAAGAATGAAAAAGAGCACCAGCATGAAGCATTTTCAATCACAATTGTCATTCACTCATAAAATTTTTAAAATCCTCCAAAGCCAGTACAAATAATTGCCAGTGCTCCTCTCTCATTTTGCTATCAGAGTGCAATAAATTCTTAGATCAAGGTAGGCTGATGAAAAATGTTTAGGGGGAAAAAAACAAATAAATTCCTTTTGTACTTTATCGTGGTTTAGTGGTATATGTTCCTAAAAACCAAGAACTTTTCATACTTGTTTCAAAACAGTACATTTAGGTCTCAGCCTATCTTTTTTACAGCTGACGTGTGTATTATTTTGTAACAAAGAGACCTGTCAGCTGTATTGGACTGTTTATTACTTTGACAACTTGATTTTGACTTTTTCTACATGATTTGCCAAGATTAGCTTTTATTTACAGGGGCTTATGTTCTAAGATGAGGTGAAAGTAAGAACACCAAATATATCTTTTTCCCTGACATCTCCAATAATTTTACCTGGTCAAATGTTTGGATACATAGAGCTGCAGTAAAAATGCATGATTAGTACACTCCCCTGTGGATTATGAACAGAAAGCATGTGTTGGGCTTACACAGAGACAGTGATTTACTCACAGTCACATATGAAGGTATTTGCTCTGTCTCTCCCATGTCTTTAGTGTCCTTTTCTCATTAAAGAAGACAGATACCAACAGATAATGAAATGAGTCTGTTCTGCAAAATACAGGTCTGGCTTTTGAAAAAAACATACTGACCGTGCTAGAAGACAATTTTCAAAGATGATCCCACAAGAGAAAAATATGCTCTTTATTTGTGACCATTGATGCATGAAATATCACAATGATGGATTTTGTAGTATCAGATGAAAGTATTAGCAGGAATAATTCTGTAATCTATTTTCAGATAATGGTTTTGAAGTCCCATGCATGAAACGATAATAGCTGTATAACTATCGGCATGAAGTAGATTTTAACAAAGGCTATATAGAAACTCTGATTCCATAAAAATAAACCATTTAAATTCAGAGTTAACAACCAAAATAACTACATGATAACTATTCAATTAATCCTCTCCTTTAACAGCCAGTTTTCATGATGGATTTGATTATTTTAAAAAACACGTGCCAAAATGATCTCTTGCATCACATCCCTGTTCATCATAAAGCTGCTCACTCTCACTTAGGACACAGCAAATGGAATAACATAATAATTTGAACAAATGCAGCTCTTTCTGAAATGTCTTTTAATGAGTTTCATCAAATGCATGGATTTGCTTTGGTCTTACGAGCTTTCCAGTTTGGCACACAGCTGAGAGGCTTCCACGGAAAGCCTGTGGGATGCAGGAGGGGATGTGAGTGCCTCAGTAGATGGCACCCTTCTCTCTGTCTCAGAGAAGGAACCTGCACTCAGCCTATCTGCTGCAGCCCATCAGCTCCCACAAGGAAAAAAAAAAGCCAGAAAGCCACATAAACAAGACTATTATGACTTTTTAGCAAAAAGGATTGTTCCTGGGGCTGGTGCTGAAGGCATGCCCTGCAGCCCAGTGAGAAATCCAAACAAAGCCAGTGAGGAATCAGTGGAAATCAATCAGTGTGGCTGCTCGCAGCATGGGAAGTTAATCACAAGGATCAGCCGTTGTTAGAGGCATCTTGGGGGCAGAATTTGGTCTAATTATGGCTATAAAGCCTGCAGCACATAGCTTACATTGAAACCAGGATTTAGTCCTTATTCAGTGATACCTCTCTGCTCTGTAAAGCCTACTCAGCACCGCAGACTGGAGATAGCAATACAGCAGTTGTTTGTTGCCTCTCACTAAATTATTGAGACTAAGATTTACTAATGTTCAAAGAAAGTCTTCTACCAATCACTGGATTACTGAACGTTTGAAATTGGAATCTCTTTAAGCTAAGACATATTAAGAAATGAAATAAATGTGCGATTTGTTATCATTCGTTTCTGTTAGTTTTATTGCAATCTTCATGCACCAGTCACAGGTTTTTTATCTGAGGCACTATATAGCTAATGCCTTCCTGACAGAGGTATATAAAATAATCGATAGTTTGTGATCATCTGGTTTCAGTAATAAGTGCCACAACCATTTATATGTAAGGCAAGCATATTTTCAAGCTAAAAAAGAAGCACTTTTGGGGCAGTATTTTCTACAGTCATGAAATGTCTCAAGTGCTCTGTATTCTGGCTTCTTTCTTTGATCTGTCTGCCTGGGTCAGAAAAGCTTCAACTGGAGCAGATCAAAGAAAGCCTGAGCAATGCCTCTTCCTCCTGAACTTCTCCCTCCTTTATTTCTCTCTGCTCTATGGTACTGGAAATCACATTAAAAAAAAGGGGGGAGCAATATAAAGTATCCTTCTCCCGCAGGCCTCATCTCCTCCAACCTCAAGCATAGAATTTTATGTCTTTGTCAGGCAGGATCATCAGACCACCGGGCTCATTCCCACTGCAGGGCTGGCACTCAACAGATTGTGCTGGGCTTTGGCCACTGAGTGCCCAAGAGCACACACTCACCTGCCCAAGAGCATGCACTCACAATTCTGCATCATCAGCAGGGCAAAGGAATTGAGTCAGGGAAGACCGCTCACAGGCAGAAAATTAGCTATATGCAGTGGTCAGTGTGAAACAGAAATATAGCAAATGTATAACGCCTGTTCAAAGTTCCTGCTGACCGATGGTGTCAGTAAGAAAAACAACCCACAAAGCAAAATACATTAGGTGAATGAAAATGGGAAAGTTGACATTTTAAGCAATTGAAAGAATGTAAATATGAGAGCAACTTAAAAACTCAGCTCTGTAACTATGAAATGGATTGTGATATCTGGTTATTTTAGGAAAAAGAAAAAAAGAATATAAAATATTCCATTTTTTTCCAATGAAAAAGCCATTGTAACAATTAAGGTTTTCTCATGTAAACCTTCTAGCAAAAATCAAACAGATATATCTTGGAAAGGATAAGGGAATACAAAAATCTTTAGGCAAAAGAAATTATATTTAAATTATTATTACAAATATAAGGGATAGAAGATACTAGACTTGCTGAAAAATTTACTTTCTAGAAAATAATATTTTCAAATATAAAAATAAAAGTCATGCTGGTATATTTTTATATTTTCTATTCTTAGTGCTAATTAAAATAGAAGCCTATTTAAATGAAAAAAAAATGCAGTACTGTCAGAGTGCTTCAGATCTGTGAAAATCACAGAAAATTTTTGTAATATAACTTTAAAATGGCTTTGCTCCAGTCAGTCTGATAGCTTGACTGATGGTGATAGATACCAGGTATCTCTTGTTGGCAATTCCCCAGCTTCAAGGGAGCTCCAATGTGATATGGCAACACAGGGCAGATGTGACTGCTGGGCCAGCAGTGAAGCAGTTAACCATGAAAGGGGAATTGCCTGCAGGAATGGGAACTGTTAAAAGGTTTCCCACTACTTTACAGAGGAAACTGCAAAGGAACTGAGGTTTCTTTAGCCCTGCCAGTTTTGAAGACAGGCTTTCTTTACATTGGCAAGTGGTTTCATTTCTGTGCATTGTTTTCAAAGCATCCTTCAGTAGCAGTGTAAAGAAAATTCATAAGAAATATTTCATCTGTATAAATAATGCCAAAAAAAATTAAAATTACTGTTTCTTTTACATTAAATTTCAGAATACATACATATTTTAGGAATCCTCCCAATGTTATGCCTGTGTGAAACCACTGGGTCAAACTTTGCTTCTTTTCATACTGGTGTGAATACTGGGAAGTTCCATCATAGTCAAAACTACAATTTGGTACATTCTATCTCAGTCATTTGCTCTAAACAGATATCGTGAGATTATACCTCATTAAGCCTGTAGCTTTGAAATGACTGTCAGGAAGACACAAATTGCAAGTATAGGAATGAAATTGCATGTTCTGTAGTGATATAAAAGCCATTGCCTGGGAAGCTTAGACTTATTTGGATGTCAACAGACCAGATGGGTGGTACTTGGGCTGCTATTGTTAATTTTTGATAAGCTGACAATTATCCTCATCTTTTACTAAACAGATTTATGCTGGTTCCAACTTCCCTTTGTCTGCAAGGGATTGGAGGAGGTTGAGTGCTTCCATGCCTGATCTGAAATATATTGAAAAGCAAATTCTATGCTCAAGTCTATCTAAAAGATGAGGTAGGTGAAATACTTGAAAATTCTGAGATTGTATCTACATAAGGGAACCCAGGCTTACTTCTATTGTACAAATAGCTGTTTGAAAGTAGCTTTTTTTCTCTAAGAGTTGTTCCTTCTCTCTAGAAGTTATTTCAAAGGACATAACATACAGTGTTTCTTTGAATAAATTTAATTAACAACATTGTGACATCTATGGAAAGTGTGCCACTGATGTGAAATTTTATTTCCATGTAAGAAATAATATTTAAATTATGATATGATTGATTTATTTTGACTCTGAGTAAAATCTAGTAAGAGAGAGAGAAAAAGAATGTTCTTTAATGATCACCTAAAAAAAATCCACTGAAATAATTTTGTTACAAGTCTCATTTTCGCTTATTTCAAATCCTGAAAACAAAGCATACTGCTCCACTTGATCCTTAAATAATTTTTTTTTCTGTTCTGATGATACCATTTAAAGGCCCCAAGAAGATTTTTCTTACCATCAGCATTAATGGCCTTTACCTAAGCATGACAGAGTGATAGCAGATGTCTGAACTCCCTTATACTGGATATACAAACCTAATAGTAGGGAATATTCCTTACATTCCTTCCATTTACTGAATTCAAATTTCTTTGCAACCAATTGGAAATTGAGACATTGGTCATGATTTGTTTTTATCCCAGGTCTTTAAAATTCCACAAATTTCTGTTACAGAAACACTGTGCTTATTGCACCAAGCTGCCAGCACATAAAATGCTTGAACATTACAGAGAATAAGAATATGATCCAGAACACCTCATCCTGGTCCATGGCAGGGCTCCTTCTTGCTCTTGTTTGATTTCTTCAGTTCTGCAATTCTAGGTCTCTGGTGGTTATAGCTCACCTGGAAATTATCAGACAGCTCTGCAGACAAATGAGATGGGGGCTTGAATCTTCTCAGGTCTGAGATGGATGGCAATCCAGTTCTGCCCCTCTGTAAGTGCTCTAACCCCTCAGCTGAAGCTAACAAGGGGGTTTGGGTACTTTCCTCTGGCTTAGGGTGGTTCTGTTTTCTAAACTTAAACAATTGACAAGTAAGACATTAAATAACTTCCTGAAGCTGAATTGCAAGCCACATTTTGGGGCTGTTGCATTGTCTGGCTCCAGCACTGCTTTAGCTGAACACTTCGAGCCACTATGACTATAAAGAGAGCCTTTCATGAATTTGGAATAAGGAACCTGCTTCTCACACTTCTGAGCAGCTCGAGTTTTATATACAGCATGGTGACACTGCTCCCTCAGAAGTGGAATCATGAGCTCTTTCCCAGATACAGACCAGCTAAAGCTGCAGGGGACATCTGTGCCACTTCAGGGAACGAGTCCTTAAATGAGGATCTGAGAATGCACTTTTGAAGTCTGCATTTGTTTTCTGAGAAGGAAACCTCAGAGATGATTTTTGCAGTTTCTCTGGGCTGGTGACTAGTGTGTCACCAGGCAATTAAAGCCTTTTATTCTCACATGTTAAAGTAATTGATACCGTTCAACCGTACCACAACAATTCAGACACTTAGATCCCAGTATGCAGAGTCTGAGAAGCCTCAGCTCAGGCTGTTTCACTTTGGGCTTCATGTTCAGCTGACTGGTGGAAAGAGGCAAGCAAGACCTTGCACCCTTTCCAGCCCTAACTACTTGTGAATGCAGAGAGAACCTTTGATTCCCAGCGTGGGTCTACTGCTGCCATTGTGTATTATACAATAAACTGTTTACATAACAGCTTTTTGTTACAGGTTTTAAATCTCAGGCTGCCAGTGAGAGGCAGAGGCTGCCAGCTGGCAGACACAGAGGTGCTTGTGCTCCAACTGTTGGAGGTAATTAACAGCCCAAACTGTCAGAAGGTGACAGCCGGCAGAAAGTTCCTGCCCTGGGGTCACAGCTGTATTCCGGCAACTTGCTTCTTGATTTACCAGTAAAACTAATAACCTAAATAATATTGGTATTAAATTATCAAACAAGGAGAACTGAGCCCAAGTTCTATTTTCTATCCTCAAATTAACTGACAAAGATAATTAGCATCAATATCTGGAAGCAAGTAAGTAAGATAAATTACTTTGAGGGGGAAAAAAATAGAAAAACTAATCCACTGAAATTTGATGACTATAAATACTAGGATGGTTGCAGGTTAAAATGCTGTTGGGTTCACATTTTCCTGAAATTGCATAAAATTAATATTTAGTATTAGTAATCTGGGCAATGATTATCAGCCACAAACTTTTAATCAGTGTGTCTTTTGTTTTTATTATATCCTACAGATACCTTCATCTACTGTAAGGTGGTATAAATTGGCTATTGGGAAACTATAATGGTTGATGCTAGCTTGGTGAAGATGTTAATTTGTAAATACAAGAAATACAAGTTCTTGATCAGTAAATTGGCTGTTACAGTGGTTTCTTTTGTGATCCAAAGAATTTTTAAGACATTATCCTGTATCCTTGAATGACAGCCAGCAAAGTAACACAGTGATATTTTCCTACAGTACCTTCACACAGACCCACACATTTGAGAACTAAGTTCCTATTGTGCTATTGCTTTCTACCCAAACTTTGATGTGTGATTAGCAATGAATTAGGCTCTTCCTGTTTATAAAGTTCTTTGATATGCAAGAAAAATAAGTAATACCAATAAGAAAAGTTTTCAAAATCATAATCATTCTAAGTAGTTAGAGTAAATCAGAAACAAGTGGAAACTTCAGAAGCAAATAAAAGTGCTTGAAGACAATGCCCATTAGAATAGGCAAGAAAAGAAGTTGAAGATAAAGCTCTGCTTTAGTCTGTCATTTATATGTCTGTCTAAAGTGTGTGCCTCTCACACTTTGGAGCCTTGCCTCCTTCACTGGAAGGCACAAGAGTTGTTCCCTCTTTCCTGGTGGGGGTGTCTTGAAGAGTCTGAAGTTCAGGCCATTGCCAGTGCTTACATCTCAGTCCAGGGATGGGGATGGGCATCCAGACCCCATCATTCAAGGCATCTCTAGAAATCTCATGAACATGTGCTGCCATCTACAAAGCACATCTGCTCCATGGACAGGTATCCATCCTGAAAGCAAAAGTGTGCTGAGAAAAATTCCACACTTCTCTTAATTTTCAGGAGGATGGGAAATGGGAAGGGATTTTGCCACATTTCCTGAAAATAATATAAGCAATCTAAATAGCTGACATTTCTCACATTTGTGTTGTTCACCTTCATCCTTCCTTTTCCCTCCATTCTCATGCACCCTTTGGTAATGTCGCACAACTCTATAGGCAGAAGATTTCACCAAATCCCATAAAACTTCATAGAATTGAATTCACTGATATTACCCATATCCTAAATTTGCTGCTGTTATATGCTGCAGCCATGATTCCTTTCCATCACTGCCCTGGGCCTTGGACAGATGATTTCAGAACTGGCCCTCACTGATGGATGTTGCCCAGAGGCTCTGAACAGGTGGATCCTCTCCCCAAAAATAAATTTTCTAAGCAATAAATTATCCTTGCAGTCAACAGGGATGAAAAGTCAGCAGTACCTTTAACGGTGCTAGATAATGCCAAGATGGACAAAATTTTTAGTACTCTTTTGATTAAAAAAAAATTATCTGAGATTACAGATTGTGTGATTGTCATCAAAATCAAAAAGTTAAGCTTCAGTGTTCAGTGAGTTACATAGGACTTCAGAAAGATATCTAGAGGGGAGCCAAACTTAGAAGCATTAGAATCATTAGAAGTGAGAGAATCTGCAGAGATCAAGGTTCTGGAGCACCAAGAAAAAAAAAAGATAAATCTACTTCTTATTTCTAAATGTGGGGAAAAGCAGAACCAAGGAACCATGTCATGACTTCAGACAGTTGAAAAACCAACAAAGCATCTATTTCTAAGTACTTAAAAATTAACTGCTGACAAGTAACAGCCAAAAATAATGTACTGCATCTTTACTTATTAAACAGTCTATGCTGCTTTGCATAAATATTAACTTCATTGGAAACAAAACCCCAACCAAACAGGAAAATAACTTCTTTCCTTACACCTCTGTAACAAGGGTGCAGAAGAGACTGGAAAGAATATGTTGAAAGGCAGTATCAACAAGAGTTCTACTGAAATCTGTCTGGAGTCTGGTACTGTGCAGTCATTTCATTAATGCTCTGGGCAGTACAACAGGCAGTAAGTTTATTAAATTCTTATATGATAGCCAGCTGGGAGGAGTGTAAGCATTTTTGAGGACAAGGTTAGAATTCAAAATAAGGAAGACAAATGGAGAAAGAAGCTATAATAAATAGAAAGCAATTCAATCAAGGCAAATAAAATATTTAAGTAGGAACAATCAGCCTCACAAATACTCTCTGAGAAATGTCTTGCCCAGATAGCAGTCCTACAGAAAAGGATCTGGATGTTATAGTGCATCACATGAGTCACAGGTGTCTTAACACTGCAAAAAAGAAAGCACCACGATGGGAAATATCAACACAAGAGCTGTAAGTACAGCACCAAGTTATGTAATTGTGCTGTCAAAACTGGACAAGGCTCAGCACAGAACAAAACAGATGATCAGACATCAAGGAAATGTGAATTTCAAGTAACAAGAGCTAAAAATTAGTAATTTTAGAGGAAAAAAAAAGACTAAGAAGAAATAAGACATAATTATGTAGAAGATTACTACAAAGAATAAATTTTTCCCCATGTCTACTATAGAAAGGAAAATAATTGGATTAATTAGCAAGAGTATTTAGTTTGGAACTTTCCTGCTATTGTATGTCTGAAAGAGTACTTGAGTAGATAATGGAATAGATTACATGAGGCGTTCATGGGATCTCTGTTTCCAGACTTTTTAAAGAATAGACTAGGTCACTTCTATGAACACTTCAGGAATGTTTTAGTTCTAGTTTATTTTTAGAAATACTTTGGAGACCAGACTACATGACTTCTAAGCATCTCTCCTAGATTCACTTTTTATGAAAATGTGTCCATTAAGTAAGGAGTTCAATATATGTAGTAAATATGGGAGATGCACAATTTACTATGCATATTTCCAATCAAAACAAGCAGTCGTGAATTCCCACTGGAATTGCAAGAAACGTGTAAGAGTAAATTATCTTCAGTCCTGGATTATGAAAAGGGGTTGTTCATCCAAAGACCTTGAATTCTGTACAATGTGAAAAAGGCAGCCAGATCAAATTTATAGGGCCAAATTGTAATCCCATAATAGTCAGCAGCAAAGCTGTCATTGATTTCAGAGGGACCAAGACTTGGACAGCCTTTTTTTTTTTTAAGATCTGGCATTACATAATACCTCATTGTTATTGAATTGATATATGTATGCGCAAATGTTTCATATTGATATTTTGTTGTCAGATTGTCGTTTGGTGGAATTCAGCACAGTCAGTTTAACAAACCAAAATGCTACTCATCAAGTAAATCTATCTGCAAGAAATATGCAGATGAAGAAGCCTGAATCTGAATTCCCTATTGCCTTTATGTCTTTACAAAGTCTTATAAATGAGGAAATAGCACCAAAGATCTATTAGTAATAGTTATTTCCTAATTGCAGTGGGAAGCATCCTGCATGTTTAAATAAATATTGTTAACTCTGACCTCTTGGTTTGCCAGGACTGATAAGACAATTGTTTGACCTATATGAAGCACATACAGTATGCATGGGCTGAAAGCAGCAGGAAAACAGGAAACAATAAATCAGAAATTAGAGCACTGATTGTTATGGCTAATTACATCAGACTTCTGCTTAATTTCTCACTCTGTCATTCTAACCTGATTTTCTTGCCAACAGACTTTGCAAATTGCTGGTGTCACGTACATACAACATATAATAAACTTTAGTTACTGTGATTGACAAATGAATGAGAAGAAGAATATAGTTTATTATGGAAGAATGAGCAGTGACACACACCAGATACCTGCTCAGATGCTTTTTTAATTCACTTACCTAGATATGCTGCATGATACACTTCGCCAGGACCACAGGTTTGGCATCACAACATCATAATTGAATTTGTGTCATAGTTTGATAATGCTGGACAAAGAAGGAAAAATAAAGCTATAAAAGGAGAAAAATGGCATAGATTGATCTCCACAGCAAGAGAGATAACGTGGTAACCAGAAAAGTTAAATCAATTCTGAAAAATAATATGCTTAGAATAAGGCATATTAATCAGTATGTTTATTCTTGATGTTATTTTCCTCATATTGGACATCAGATAACAGGGTGTCCTTATTATTGTGTCTTTCTACATTACTCTACTTTCAAACTATAATATCTTTCTTTGCCCTTTTTCATCCCTGCCATCAGGATCTTGAGATGTCTTAAATTAGCATTGACATTTTTACTGTAGCTAGAAATATTTGGTAGAACATAAACAATTAATTTGTAGATATCTAAATTACAATTTTTCCCTTCTGATCGGAGTTAAAAGTCATTAGCACGCTTGCCAATGCACTGTTTTCTGTGAGATGCTTTCCTTTGGACCATCAGCTTGTTGACATTGTTTTGAGAGGTCAGGCCACACTTCGTCACACATAGTTTTTGATGGAGAGAGATGCAACTTTCACTGTCTTCAATGTCTCTTAGACTTCCATCAGCGTGAACTCAAGGTGAGTAGAGTCAAACAGACACACTGGAGAAGCACCAGAAGGATTAATATTGTATCATCATTGCCTTTAACAGTCTGTGCCTAGTCTATTATGTATTCTGAAAATACCCACATGATTTAGCAAAGCAACATCTGGTAAAAAAAAAAAGGAAAGAACTCCAGGCCAATGTAATATTTTATTCATGTGGTGTACCCATAGATCATAATCCTTAATGTTATTTTGAGTATTACAAATTATTTTCTCCACAACTGTTGTCATGTCTACTTCATCCTATTCCTTTGGGATTTCTATTTGTAGCTTTGTAAGGGTCAAGGCCTAGAAATCAAGCAAAAAAACCAACATACTGATGTTTATAGCTGTACATCTGCAGAGCTCTTCCATTCTCTTCCCAGAGGGCCATCACATCACCTGAACTGACTGCTATGGTGCAAGTAGTCAATATTGGTCTGCAGTGCTTGTAAAGTTTTGGGACTTTTTAAGTGTTCTCTTCTCCCCTGACCAGGAATCATGAAACTGTCCTTCCACACAGATTTCCTATACACCAGCAATGGCATCGTGGTCCTTTAGTCCTCTCCTTAGGAGTCAGTTTTTGGACAAATATACATTCATAAATCATTATGTGTTTTTCTATGTTATTTAAATATTCAAATTGGGGTTTGGTTTTTATTAAGTTATAATATTTTACAATCCACACATATTTATACTTCCAAAGCATAACACATTTTTTTAGCCATTTTTGCCTATCCTCCAGATTGACAATGGAGATTACTGTTTTTTAGAACTGCTCTGTCCCTTTGCCTAGTTTCTACTTTTTGTACTGGTAGATTGATGGGCTTATTCAAAACTAAAAACAAAAAGCAAATCTTATGAGTAATCTTAATTACTCATAGACAAATATGTTTTCCAATGTCAGAGTAAATATAACATTTAATAGGCATTAAAACCTTCTGGAAAGGCTTTTGCTTTACCTATGATGATAAGGCAACGGGCTTCCTACAGCAACAAGACTGTGGCTTTTTCACTACAGATAAATCAATAATACTACATGACAAAACAGCTTTCTTTTAGTTGTGGTGGGCCACATTAAAACATTTTATATTGTTGGGGGAGCCACCTGAGCCAGGGATATCCCCTGGTCTTTCAGCAATGTAAGCACCAAGCCAGGAAGCTGCTCCAGCTAGCAGTACAAAAACCTTAGGAGATATTAACAGTGTAGAAGAAGCCCTGTAAAAATTCCAGTTACTTTCTGATTTACCTCATGTTATCTTGTTGAATTCCTGGCCTTGTTTCAGAGAAAGCCAGTTCATCCATCTCCATATAGAAGACAAGCTTTGCAGCATTGTTATCAAAGAGTAATGCATGGATAAAGCAAACAAACAAACCCTAATCCAAAGCTATTTTTACTGCAGCATTAGAGCTAGGAAACCTGCTGGTTACCTCTTGTTATGCATGACAGCTAATGGGATTAATGATATATTTGAAGCATATTCTTAAAAATATGTGATACAGCCAAACTTCTTTTTGCAAATAAGTGGATCCATATCCCCTCTCCACTGGTTCTGTTGTGACCTAGTTGAAAAAGATTTAAGTACAACAAAATCCTCCTCCATATTTTGACATGAAGGGAAGATAGAGAGCATGCAAACTTTGAGAAAAGAGAAAAATTTCCTGTAATGAAGTGTCTGCATAGAGTAGCCCAAGAAATAAACAAGGAAAAAGCCTTTAAAGTTATTCCACAGTAATACAACCATCACACGTGTTCCATTACCTTTCTCTAGAATAAAACAATCCTGAAGCATACAGCAGGAATGCAGTTTGCTATTTTGCGCATAACCAACAAATATAGTTTTCTCTAGGAACTTGATTAACTAGCATCTCAGCTGCTTTTCAAAACAACAAAAAAAAAAATAAAACTGAGGAAATCATATATCTGCTGTATTTTTCAGTTTGTTCTGTGGTAACTCCCACCTGTTTGCCTCTTGCTATAGATTTTGACCTCTAACACACAAAAATCTGCAATGTGCCCCTCTGCATCAGACTCTGTACAGAAGTCCTATGAGTAGACCACCCTTTCACAGGTAAGGAAAGCCATTAAACCCTGTGAATTTTCACAGTGGATAAACCTAGATTAATTTGACCCAGGTGTTTGTCTATTATGGTGCAGGGGAACACTTGCAGTGTCCCCTAGCTCTTTCTCCTGTGGTGGTCCAGCCTCAGTACTCTGGACTCTAATCTAAACCATGTAAGAGTCCCAGCTGGCGCAGGACTTTGTAGACAGACTCTTGTTATGCTGTTTATGTCACTTTGATGTATTCTTTTGCTTTACATATGAATACTTGTAGAAGTAGGAGGAAAACATGAAGAGAAATGTACTGGAGTTAAGTTACAAATGTCAATCCCTTATTCAGCTTTACAAAAATGAGTCCTTGACTTTATGCTGCACATGTTATTATGAGAAATGCAAAAATTTAGAGGTAAATCTGTCCTCATTTGCACCTCTGCAATCCCTGCTGAAGTGAGGCTGAGCAGAAGTAAGAGAGATGAGAATCTCTCCCATTAGTATTTATTTGCATGTAAGACATTTAATTTAATTCATATTTTATTTTAACACCAAACAATTAAATGAGCATTAATGGCTAAGTAATTGGATGTTAAGTCAATATGTGTATGGATGTGAGAAGGCCAAGATGCCCATAAATATGAAACTAGGCACATTATTGTAAAAATTCCATTCTTTTTACTCACCTTAATAGACAGAAATAGGGGGAAGAATAACTTTTGCAGTTATTTAATGGGTAAAAATGTGAATTGCCCCACATACCCCAAACCTGTGCAACTGAAAATATTTCTAAAATTAAACATGGCTAAAATACAGTACATGAGTAAAAAGTGTCCTCACATGCCTGGCCCACAGGAGACACAATTATATATTGGCAAGATTGAAAATAATGTGCATAGCAAAATTTCTCATAAGGGTAAGATGAATCTACAAGGTCTGATTATTCTCTCACAGCACTACAGATTGGCAGCTAATAGAATTAGGCTTGTTTTAAACATGTATAACTGAATTGGGCCCTGGATAATCAGAAAGTTGGCATATCACAGACCAATTTTTTAGTTATGAATAACCCTGTGGAAATCCAGGGATACATCTGGAAACCCACATTGTAAGTGAAATGAAAATCAGGACATGACTAAAATTGTAATTAGACAGAAACGAAATGACAATATTTTGAGTTGACTGAGCCTGCTACATCTGTCAGACGCATAGAGAAAAGACTGCTTTTATCCCTCAGCACAGCAATGTATAATAACTCTGTAGTCACACTTGTCTTAAGACTGTTTATGAAGATGTAATGCATACATCAAGACTCACATTTTGAGCTAAGTTTGAGACCAAGCTAGCATTAATATGAATGGTACAGAACAGAATTACTCAAAACCACAAAGAGAACTATTTCAGTTATCACAAACTCAACGCAAGACTGTTGGAACGGTAAAACTTAACCACTAACAGTTTAACACAAGCTAGTAATCAAGCAGTGAGTAGCATTTCACCTAGACCAATTAATGATGAAATCTGCAAATGACTCTAGACTGCTACATCGTTAGTCATCAAATTCGAATGTATAAAATTGTTTATAAACAATGGAGATGTTGAATGCAAACGGATTTCAGGTACTGCACAGATCAGCCTCTGACTGCAAAGGTTGGTTTAGTTCCATTTTGAAGCAGTTCTGATGAGCCATTTTTCCAGGAAATGTTTAAGGAAATTAATGGTTTTATTTATATATCCTTGATTTTCTTATAATTCAATCTATTGCAAAAGAAAAAGCAATTTTTTCTACCCCATCTGAAATGCTAGTACCTGAAGAGATTTGTATTCCAAATTTATACCATCCCTTAAGTGAGATGCCTCATTCTGCCTTGAAGATAAGATTCCAGGCATTGCTCAGATACTTGGGTATAATTTATTGTAGCCACACAAAAGTCAGATCTAAATCCTTTTGGATCATGATGCCACAAAACAGCAGTTCAAAGTTCAAAGAGGGAGGCCGACAGATGCAATTAAGTTATCACTGCTGGGATAACTGTAACCCTTCCTGTGCTTTTAGAGCTTCTGGGATCCTGAAGACTGTGAAATTTAAGAAAAAAAATTTTAAAAGAGCATTCTCCTCAGCACTACCTATATTTTCATTGCATAAATCATAGCAGTTGGAATAAAATACATCCAGTGAATTACTTCCTGCCACTGAGGAAAAAAAAATCAAAAATCTTGCTTCCTGATGACTACAAACTTCTCTTGACAAACCTCCAGTGCCAAATGTGGTTTCCATTTACTGTTTTGGGATTTATTTGTCTATGCCAAAGTTCAGGTGTGCCAGCTCTTTGTAATAAGCCATTTGGATGAAAGCTTGGCTAGCTCAAAGGATTCTGATGTATTTTATTGCTGCCTTTTAAGATTATTGTTCAGAAATACCAACTCTAATTTTGAAATCAATTAGCCATGCAGTCTGATGAGGTGTTGGCCCAGCTCAGGTTCACACCCGCTGTCCACAGATTATTGTTAAGTTGAGTCAGGTCCTTAGAGCTGCTCTGTGTTGCCGGCATCTGGTGTACACATGTTTGATGTCCTCACAAAACGACGCTGATGGCTTAAATGGCAAGGCTCTAATGAAGAAAGCCTAGCAAGTTTGCTGCTGTTTGCCAGCAAAACATGACTTTTACAGGGCAGAGTAAAAGTCTTTTTTCCCCCTTGTTTAACTCTTCAGTGTCAGAAGAATATGTATCTTCCTTGGAAAGTGGAGATTCAGCAAAGGTGACAAGAATGGGACTGAGGGTCCATTATAGGCATGCAGAAGGAAAAAGCCTCTGGGATCTTGTACCTTCCTGGCACCTGCATGGCCTGTACAGTCATGCTATGAAGTGCTACTTCCAGAGGGAAGGGTGTCTGCCTGTGCTGGCCAATGAGTTCCATGGAGGGAAAAATGCAACACAGTCAAAAAGAGAGGCACGCAAACATATCTACGGAAAGGGAAGTGAATCATAGAATATTAAAATGTCTTGGGTTGGAATAGACCTTAAAGATTATCTAGGCCCATCCCTTCTGTCATGGGCAGGGGTGACTTGCACTAGTCCAGGTGGCTGAAATCATCCAAACTGGTTTACATTGGTTGTGCATGACAAAATATCTCATGATAATCCAAGCAAAGGATGGGTATATAAGCTTATTTTCCAATACAACTTTGGAGCCTAGGAAGTTTTTCTGTAGTTTCTCCAGTTTCATGCGCAAGGTCTAAGCATACAACCTCAGAGGCAGAGGAAGAATACAAACTAAAAACACCTAACAAAAATAAAATCCATCCAATTGTTTTCTTTGATGCATATAAGAGAATAAAGAACTTATTCCCTGAGATTTACTTCATCAAATTCACCTGTAGGAGCTGAACAACAGCAGTATGAACCAGTGTACAAAGTGTGTACCAGTGTGATGAGTTATTTGTGATCATTATTATGCTAGTCTATCTTGAATGATAGATGCTAAACTGCCAGTCTAATAATCTCAGAGGAATTTACAAGTATTACATCATAGCTTCAGAGCTGGAATCATTTATTAAAATCAGACTTCTGTTACATTAAGTACAAGACTTTTTTACATTAAGTAAAGGCAGAATGTTATCTGCCTTTCTTTGTTTTTCAAAACCAAAAGCATTTTGGTTTTTGCTTACATTAACTGTCATGATCATGTGGTTATTTAGAACTATTATCCTCTATGCTAAATAGAACCAAAAGATGCATACAAACAATTAATCTATCTCAGAACAATCAGATATGAGAAATCTAGCTCTTAGCTGGTCAACTAAATGGACATGGCAGCAATATAATCATGCTCAATTGTTATGCTGAAGTAAAAATTACTGTCTCTGGAGATCAGGCGTGGCTGTACAGAATATCAATATTCAATATATGAATTAGGTTCTTTCTATCTGCAATGTCCTCCTAATAAGAATGCTTAAAGGAGTGCATGTGACAAGAAGTATATGGAGAAAAGGAAGGAAGCCCAGAAGAATAAGAAGGAGAGCTGGTCTGGAGAACAGTTCAAGGAAATGAGATAATAACTAAAGAAAATTTTCCTTTCCTTAAATCCTTGAAAATGAAATCTGGCAAAAGTGTCATGGACACAATGGTTTGTTTAGCCCAGTACTCCACTCCCAACAGTGGTCATGTAGGGAAATAAAAACCAAGTACAGAACAACTTGATAAAGTCTCTCCACTTTTAGCAGTCATTGAGCAGTTTCCTACATATTTAAGAGTCACTGATGGATCCATCTTCCAGGAATTAGTTTAGTACTGTTTGATTCCAAACACTTTTGTATTTTACTTTCTATTAACACCCTGCGGCTAACAATTGTGTTCCACAGTACTCCATGACCACCATTTAATTATGTAGGGAGAAAAAAAGGCCTTCTCTTGACACTGTTTTCATGTGCTGAGTTCCTGTGTGAAGAAAAAGTAAATGAAGATTTTATATTCACCTCTTCCACATACTTCTTCATTTTGTAATACCTCCTCTATATAGACCACTATCCTTTTGGTCACGGTTCTTGCAGTCATTGTTCCATACTTTTAATCCACTCTTATCAGTCTTTTTATCTGGTTCTGTTTTATAATTGTGGGAATGCAATGAACAGACTCTGTACACCAGATTCCTTTTTAACATGGATCTCAACATTCTGGAAACCAGAGCCTGCAGATCAAAAGCTTGAAAAATCTTGCCTCCAGACTAGCCAGATCTGGCATCGCTCCGTATACCGTAAACAAATAGCATTTCTTTAACATCCTGGAAGGTATATTAAGGGAAGTTCTGTTACCTAAAATCTCATAAATTAATAGATGACTGAAGGGAAATGTGAAGTTCTGCCAAAATGCCACTTTGTTTAAATAATTAAATAACTTTCATTTTCATAGAGGCCAAAAAGAAAGGTGTATAAAAGGAAGCAGTTCAGTTGCTCCTGAATCAACAGAATAATTTAGGCAGTCTAATCAGTTTCTGTTGGGTCTATCAAAAGTAGGACTTTTAAATTAAGTTTACTAAGATTCTTTGATATTTGATTATGAATATATCTTATTTGAGAGTAAATCCATTTATCTCGCTGTTAGCCAGGCATGTCATAGGTAACACCTATCTGCCTATAACTGGAAGACTATTGATGCTTTGCAATAATATTAATGCCAGCAGTGCAGGTCAAATTGCTCTGGTCGAAGCTGTTCAACATAATAGGTATTAACCAAATACATAAGGCTTGAGTCTAAATGCTGGTAAAATTAAAGAAGCCCATTATGATATCTCCTTAGAAGCATTTTTATACAGTCTGAAAACAATACTTAGTCTCAAACACATACCAGGGATATGACCACCTGACTGCCTATGTCATGAGTTATTGTTTGGATCAATAGTGTTTGGAGCTTGGATGAGCTTTAAAATACACGATACACTGGGCAGATACTGGTCTATAATAATTTTGGTAGTAAATGTTTATGTGTTTCAATACATTTCACTGAGGAAAAAATAAAATTCTTGTCATAGGAAGATTCCTTTTATTAATTAAAATAGTTCCTTTATAGTGAGTGACTAAGTTTACTGGCTGCACATAGCAGCACCACATAGCAGCACTGGTCATGCCATTAAGACAGAAGCTGTGAGCCTTGCCTATCTCTTGGCTGTTATTTGAATGGAAATACACTGTGGACATGAAAGACAATCTCTTAAATTGTTCATCCTACACTTAGTGCTAGTCCAGTTTCTGGATTGCCTGCAAGGTAAATATTACAAAGTAAATAAGAAGACTCTTTCACCAGACCCTTGTTAATTCCGCTAGTCTGTAAAATGGAGTCTGCTATTTAGGCCGGGTCTCCTGGCCTAAAGTAGGGAAATCCTACTCTTTGCCATATAATTCTTCTATTGTTCAAGGGTTTTTTTCTTCTGAGAATTCTGCTACAATGAGCTGGTTGTTTGTTCCTTTGTTTTTACCTGATTTTTTTTTTTTTGTCTACCTTCTTATTCATTCCTTACCTTTATAGGGCATGTCTCAGGCACTACCTACCCAGGTTTGATTTCTCACCGTGTTCCATCACCACCAATTTTTTTCATGAGAAAAATTATATTTTCCATCAGAATATGATTTTATTGATTTAAGACTTGGTTTGGGTTTTTTGGATTTGTTTTGTCTTCAGTTGGTTGGTTGGTTTTTGGGGGTTCCTTTTTGAAACACTGAATAAGCTGAGCTACACAGACGTCGTCAGCATGAATCATGAAGTCTTCCTTAAATCTTATTGCTCTCTCTCTCATAGCAGCTATTGCCACTGCCATTACTGGACTCTCAATGAGTAACATGGTAGAGGACAGTAAATGGTTTAATCTGCAAACCATTACCTTTCTTGAATTTTAGAGCTGCTGTTTAAAGAACTGATTGGACTCCAGTGAAATTCTACCTGACTTTGGTTAGTTTGTGCAACTCTTCAAGACTTGTGTGGCCCAAGAGACAGGTTACTTCTGGCTGAATAGAATAATAAGATAAATACCAGGCAGTAAGCATTAAAAGGAGAAAAGCGTGTGAAAAATTAAAATGAAAATTTATTTAAGGCACACCTTATATAAGCTTGACCTTGTTCACATTGTAATAATTTCCAATCCTTCAATGACGTCAACCTATACAAAGCTGAGCCTCATAAAAATAGAAAACGTGAAGGTTATGTGGCAGTACACTGACAAGTTTTAATGCCACCTCTTTCATAGCAAATGGCCAGCATAGGTGCAGAACTGCCTGCTCGTGGTGTGTACTTACAGAATTGAGGGAAAGAAAAAGCAAAACTCAACAAGTATAGAACATAGGTCATGACACACACATTGAGAAGTCATGACCTTCAATATTAAGGCAACAATTCTGTCCTTAACTCTCTATATGTTATGAACAGCAGCTAGACTAAAGGACACTGTCACCATAAATTGAGAAGTCAGAATTTTGTTGCTTTGCTCCAACCATAATGTTACGCAAATGCTGTTTTGTTGTGCCTTTAATACAATAAAGGACTAATTCCTCAGAAATCAAGGGTATAAGTCAGGTAAATGAAAACTTGTAAATTATGTCAGTAATCCATAACTCATACAACTGATTTGGAAACCAGAGCCTTATGGTTCAGAAAGAAGTAATTGCTTTATTAACTCCCATTTATCAGTATAAAACTGGCTAATTTAACTGACTGACTGATTTATATATTGATACTTTAAATTTAGCTCAACATTCTAATTTAATAAGGAGATCACATATGGATATTTAAGAATATATTACTTTCTTGTTGGTTGATACTTTAAGCATGCCCTTATTAAGACAGATTATCTCCTTTCCCTTGTTCTTTTAAGAAAAGGACAAAACAAATTATATATGTCATTTATTCTACCTGACAGAAAGGCCATGTTTCCATATAACCCCCTCTCTAGTAATATATTGAATGCGTGACTAACCACATCATTCATTCTCTTTTTAACATCCATGATGTCATAATCTTTTGCAACAGTAAGGGCATATTCCTGCCTGCAGACCCTTAGAAATCACCACAGGGAGTCAGACTACCGAAGCACAGTCAAGTAATAAATCTACCAGGTACACTTGAAACAAAAGTTGGATAGAAAAATGAATATGTGTATATATACACCTCTGATTCTCCAATAAGTAAGGTCTTGTGTACATTTAGCTGATCCTAAATTATATGTTAAGATCTCAAGGGTTCTCAGTAACTACCTTTAAATCATAAAATCGAGGCAGGGCTATATTACTTACTTTAAGTAAAATTATTGATATTGCCAACTATGATAATACGCTTTTCAGGGAGAGACACGAGTTAGGAGCCTAATGAGCAAAGCTTTTAGGTATTGGTATTAAATAACTTGCAGCTGTACCACTCATAAGTTATAATCCTACTAAGCAAGGTTACAGACAGTATATAATGTACAGCCCTGACTATAGTCCATGTGCCAGAAGTAGAAGTGTGAGCATTCTGTGTGTTTAACTTTCAACATTAACACACCTATGAAATGTGGCACTATTAGGATAAGGCTGTGTGTGGATCAAGGTAGTTAGCTCTGAGCCAGCTTTCATTCAGATAATTTGTTCAGATTGCTATTTGATAGCAAGTCAGAGAGCTGCCCAGCCAAATGCACATTTCATTATTAATATGTAGTCTGAAAACTTCAGTACCATGTGGGATTTTGATCACAGAATCAGCCAAACTCCAAACAATACGGTCTAAAATCAGATAACAAGTTGTGTTAAATTATGGCTTGAAAGGGCCACTTTATATCTAATTCTATCATCCAACAAGCATTTTATTTTTCAGAACACATTTTAAAAATTGTGATATTGGTTAGGGAATCGAAACATTTTTATTTCAGCTCTTCACTCAGCTCTTCATAGTGATTTGAGCTAATGACTGGACTTCAAATCTCAATAGCAGATGATTAGAGCAATGTGAAAATTCACTTCCTGAAGTCCAGCCAAGTTCTAAAAGGAATGTTTAAGTTTATCTTAGGGCCAACATTTTTTTTTAGCATAAGCCAGAGTACATGGTCTTGCTACTTAGAAACTACCAGAATGCTGTTTTGAAATACAGAAAATGTACCCCAATGCCTATGCATCACAGGCCTGTCTCCATGGTGATTCCAGTTCCACATACTTGGACTTAGTGTGCTTTACCTCTCCTGAAACTGCAGTACATTTCTATACAAGAATTAAGCCTTCCTTCTTTGTTGTTTCATGACTACAGAAACATCTGATCAAGAGAGGGCAAAATAAATTTTAGTTTAGGATACTGGAAGTGAAAACTGCTGGGGTTTGAAGTCCATGTGTGCTCCTTCATCTTTGCAGCATAGCAACCTCACAATGCTAAAATCATATAATGTAGCTGAATTCATTATCTATTATATTACATTACTCTTTCCTTTCACTCTCCCCATTTTATACAGCATTTATTATTCTTAGCCATATGGTACACACACAGCTCCCTTAACATATGCTGAGCAACCTTGTTTGGGGAATGTGAAAAATAAGTGTCTGATTAGAACCAGAAAGCCACTAATGAAACAAAATGGTCATTATTCCATAGAAAATAATCACTGAAATGATGTCCCTAATATGTTTCTTGAAGGCCATTTCCTCAGCAGCAATAGGCTGATTGCTGAGATATATGGGTAATTGAGAAAGATGAAAAATGCTCAAAAGACTTAATGGTCAAGAAAAATGATGACATTTTGAGTTTGCTCTGAAGACAACAGGAAGTGTTTGAGAAAAGGCTGTAGTTTACCAGAAACACATTTTATTTCTGTTTGTAGCAATTTTTGTTGTCTCTGTGAACAGATGTACAGTGAAAGTAGAGTGCCATCCAACCAGAGGTAAGTCTGCAACAGTACTGGCTTCAGATGATACTGGAGGCTTACAAGGAAAATAATAGTTCTGTCTGATCCCATCTCATCAGCAAATGTCTTGCTCACATTCAAGTGTTTTTCAATTCAAAGCTGGCTCTTCAGTCTCACAGCACTCAACTCCACACTATTGCACTCACAGTGCAATGGACTCATCTTGTATTTATCAGAAGTGAACTGCTGCCAGCAGCTGAAAGGTTTGTGGTTTTAGTGAGTTCACTTCCATGTAGCCCATCATGTATTCACTCTCTGGAGTGATGAACATTTTCTTCCCTTCTCTAGAAAAATTGTTTAAGGTCAAAACAAAAACAATTTGTGTCAAATCTGATTTCCTGTATTACAGTTTGCAGTGAATAAATTTTGAAAAAACATATATTTTAAATTTAAATCCCCAAAGATTGTGATGAAGTTGAACTGGAAGCTATAATTTTTCTTTTTACTTAAAAATTCTTTTTCAAAAACAACACATTTTAACAGATTAGGAAAATAAGGGAATAGCCATCTCTGAAAGGTGGGCTTTAAAAAAAATAAACAGTCCTGTTAATAATAACAACACATTGACAAATTGTGGCATTTTTTCATGCCTCTATTTCTTTAAAACACAAGGGGTTTTTCTCCATTTTTTGTTCTAAAATCTGTCCAGAAATTGACCCATGAAAACTTTCTAATTGTTGAATCATTCTGTTTAATTAAGAGGGCACAGTGTTGCTACTGTTAGTAGCAAATCTGTCCAGGAGACTTCCAAATGTTTTCAACTGCCTGTGTTCAGCAGAATTTTCAGTTTGCTGTAGCTTTCTTAAAGTGGAAAACAATTCTTAAAAATTTATGTGATAACATTTGGAAGAACCTGGACAAACTTGAGGACCACAAAATATTCTGAGTTGGAAGGGACTCACATGAATCACTGAGTCCAGCTCTTGAGTGTCACTTATAGAGATCAAACCCACAACCTTGGCATTATTAGCACCATGCTCCAGTCAATTGAGCTCATCACAGAGAGTAGCTCAATACAAGGTTCAACAAAGTGAAGTTCAAGTGCACCTGGGTCGGGGCAACCCCTGGTATCAGCACAAGCTGGGGGATGAAGGGATTGAGGGCAGCCCTGACTAGAAGGACTTGGGGCTGCTGCTGGATGAGAGACTGGACATGACCTGGCCATGTGCACTCACAGCCCAGAAACACAACTCTGCCCTGGGCTACACCCAAAGCAGGACACCCTGGACAGCAGGGTGAAGGAGGAGATTCTGCCCCTCTCATGAGACCCCACCTGAATTATGCATCCAGCTCTCCTGGATCCAGCATTAGAAAAATGTGGACCTATTGAAGCAAATCCAGAGGTCACAAATGTAATCAAAGGATCACCTCTACTCTGCAGGGAGAGTAAGGGAATAAGGCCTTCCTAGCCTGGAGAACAGGAGTCTCCAGGGAGACGTTATTACAACTTCTCAGTAAAAAACCTTAAAAAAAACCTTTTAGCAAGGTCTGTTGAAATAGGATAGGGGATAATGGTTTTAATTTAAAAGAGGGTAGATTCAGACAAAAAAAAAATGGAACTGATTTTTGCAAGTGAGAGTGATTAAACACTGGAACAGGTTTCCAGAGAGATTGTCCATCTCTCTGGACAACAGAGATGTTCCATCCCTGCAAACATTCAAGGTCAGGTTGGATTGAGCTCTGAGCAGCCTGATCTGGTGGAAAATGTCCCTTATTGCAGGAGGATTGGATTAGAAGATCTCTAAATGTGTCTTTCAACCCACATTATCCTATGATTCCACAAATAACAGCTCTTGGACAAATGAAAACATTGATATGTTAAGCAACACCCAGGCTGTTATTTTAATTTGATTTACAATATTTTTGTAGATTAATATATTCTTCTAAATCAATTTCAAATAGAGATATTTATTTTCTCTTCGGTTTCGCTGAATTCAAAATAGAAGGAAATTTGGTGAAAAAATCTCTTTTCTCAGAGAATATATCTGTATGCTGAAGTTTTGTTCAGACAGGTACTGCTTCAGATTATAGTGCACACTTCAAAAAGTGTGAAACAGCCATTTCTGTTACGATCATGATCCCATATGATCACATTATTTCTACCATCAAATAACATCCTATATTTTCAAGGATGCCTGCATTAATTCTCAGTGCAGAAGCAGGACCACATTTTCTCTTTCAATCCACATCCTGATTCATATTCCATTGAAATTAAACAAAGATGTCATTGGCTTCAGTGAGCTTTGGACGAGTCTTCAAAGGCATTTTAAACATAGGAATACTATATATACCAATTGGTTTACTGCATGAAAAACTGTACCTACTTAACTTGCAGAACTAAAGACACACATATGTTGTAGAAAACAGCCCAGGAGAAAAGAAAATCAGAATTTTACAATGTTTGCTGAAGAAACATCAAGCACATGCAGAGAAGAAATATGATCTATTTGTTTAGGGTTTGCCTTAGGACTTAGAAGACAAAAATTCAAGACTTTGCAATACTGGAGTCTTCCTATGTGATCATATACTACTTTATCTGCTTCTGGTTTTCTGTAGGAAAGAACAGTACCTCTGTGCATATAAACCAAATAGATAAGTATTTTTAAAAACTGTAGTGTGTTCTAATGTTGTGCAACAAGAAGCACTTAGGGCGAGACCCAAACATAGGCAAAGAAGGTCTCTACTTACATCAGTCATCTGGTACCTACTTACATCTTCTTCTGACACCAAAACAATCACAGTCCCACAATCTACTTTGCCAATGCCAAAGCTCTGAAAGCCTTGTGTGGTTCTAGCTTTGGGGATCAGAAAACAATTGTGGAGAGAAGAAAGGGATCTTGCCATCTCTTCTGAGGAGCAATAGTGCTGGCATCTGTTGTAAAACCTAACACCAGGTCACTTATCTGTCCCTGGTCTTGGTCCTGAACATTTGCTGCTGGTCTGAGACAAGAGAATCACTGAGTTTCCTTAGCCAGGACAGGCCCTCTTCTAGGGGTGATAAACTGAACGTCGCACAAGTTTAGGGAGAAATTAAATGTAGAAAAATACTCTACCCACAAGGCAGAAATAAAAAAAACATACACCAACACCATAACCATATATGCCAGCACTATATCTACCTTGAAAGAAATTCGCTGTGGCTGAATGCAGTATAACTGGGGTGATCTAAATACATTCAAAAGACACCTACCTCATCAGACTCCTCAGAGAATTCAGTCACAGGCACATTTGGGCTGCCCATAAATAGTTCACAAAAAGCTATAGGCATGAAATGAGAGACAAGCTTCACACTTCAGATAACAGAGGGGCAAATCCTACCACAATCCTATGTGCCCAAGCAGCATCACTCCAGAAAACTTGAGGATTCTCTACTCCACTGTGGCTGGAGAGTCTGAAAACTTTACTTTGTATTCTGTTTAGTGAATAGTCAGAGTTAATTTTGTTTTATAACTTAGGTTTTCATTCCACTCTCAGTGAACATAAGTTGTTCAAACAAATATATCCTTGTAATATCCTTACAGTGAATTTTTGTGCTAAAATATTTTATGATAATTTTATAGGAGTATTCATACATTGTGTTATATATGTTAATTCTGGATTCTTAATATACAATCTAGAATTCACCATTTTTATTTTTGCATATGCTGATAGCATACTGATTACAGGAGCCTTGCCTGATGAGATTTTCACAAATGCACATGGAGTGGTAATCAGCATTTACCAGAAAACAATGACTCACTAAAGGAAAGAATTAGCCAAGTGTACAGCATTTCCAGACAGTAAAGATTGCCCAAGTTGTTTTCTTTCAGTGCCAGCATAATCAAAATTGGTTTATTTTTCATTTAGTCAGTATCAAGATAATTTATTAGCCTTGAAATTCACTAGCAAAGAACTAACTCATTCTCTAGAGAGACAGTGGACAAGAAATGCAACAAAAAAGTGAATGTCTAAGGAAAATTATTATAAATAATTGGAGAAAGATCTCAAGCTCAATCTTATTTTTCCCATGTTGTCTTTTTTCTGTTTTATGGCAACTCTGACATATATGTAGGTTGGCATTTTTTCTTTCCATTTAAAGAGCTCATTATCTTTTACACATGAGTCAACATTTCCAGTAATGGAACTGTCGTTGATGTGCATGCTGATGGCCAAACTTCTGTGTTTAAAATTCATCAAGTCTGACTCCATTATTCCATGAAGACCCAGTAGCCCTGGTGGAAGTCTGCTGTGCTGTTGATGCTCCCCCTGCTGACAGCATTCAATCAGGAAAAATGCATTGTAAGGGTTTCGGGGAACAATGGGAAGAGCAAACCCCTTGGATGGAGTTAATAAAAGAAACAGAAACAGCAGAGGAAATCACAGAGAGAAGGAGATGGACAAAATCAGACACAAAGGAAACGGGTAAAATCTTTGAGCAAAAGATACAAAATCACCAAATCACCTACATGCTTCAAGCAATCTGCAACCAAGACATGATCTTTCTAAGCAGAAGAGTGGGAAGGCTGCAAAAGCTGTGATGAGTTTGAAAGAATTTACAAGAGCAAGAATTTCTTTTCAGCAGACAAACTCATATGGGATATGGGATATCAGGATTACAGGCCAGGTATGCATCAAGCAGATAAGGGACTGAAACTGAGGACCCAAGTTTCGGTCCCTTATTTGCCTGATGCATACTTAAGTACCAATTTAGTGACCATTTCCATGACTATTATATTTTCTTCCTTTTTATTTTTTAATTTTTAAATTGAAATAAAAACCCCTCCGATTTTTGTTCTCTGCTGAAAAACGTTGTATCAAAATCATACTCCCCTCCTCTCTTCATTCCCCTCCCATCTCCCAACAAACTTTCACTCTAAGACTAGATGAGTACTTGAACTTTAAAATTATTTTACTTTCTACCAAAACCTATGAAAATTAAAACTTTAAGAAGCCTTCTTTAGTGATTCACCAACAGGATGACATGTCCCCTTCAACTGCTATCATTAGTTCAAAGGATGAAGGACTGTGGTATATCATTAAAGTCTAGTAGTATTGGTGAATTTCTAAAGTATCAGGCTTTCATTCTCCATGATCTTTTAAAAGCTTAAGAAATTATACAACATTACCTCTTCTCCTACAACATTCCACCCACACCAAAGAACCACTGCCTTTGACCTCCATGGCTACATTTGTCATGGCACAGTCCTCAATTGCATGGGCGTTTTGTACTCCTGTCTCAAACACCGAGTAATTCATTTGCCTCTCAACAGAGAGCTGCATCTGTATGACAGATAAAGCCTGGTGTTGTTGTAATAAAATTGTCAACAGAGAGTGCAACACAATGTTTACTTCAATTAAGCAAATCTACCCTGGAGATTTGGGTCTTATTCCCATCTTTGACATGAAGGACCGTGGGCAAGTTAGCACCCCAAATTGTTCACAGATGATCACTGTTCTTTTCTTATTTGACAGGAAAAATCAAAGGCAGGATTTGTCAATTAATTAATATTTATTCTGGGGGGTAAATGACACCCTATTTCTCTCCACTGACAGTAAAGTAAATATAAACACTCTTAATTCAGACGCAGACATTCAATTCTGTTGTGCTTTTAGCAGGGATCTGAATTTCAGAGGTGAACACTCTCAAACAGTGAAGCCACTCAAACACAACCAAATCCAATGCCTCTATATTGCCCAGGCATAAAGCAGCAGCATTCCATTAGCCCAAGGATTCAGAGGGCAAATGTAATTACCATAAAAGTACAAGTGCAGCAAAACCTCAACTTAGTTGACAGTGTGGGTATTGGTAATTCTCTAATAAATGCTAAGGATAAACAGAATTGTTGCTGCCTATAAAACCAACATATTGTACTTTGCATGTGGTGTACTGGTACATTTTCATCTACAGCATGCCTGTGCTCTGCAAGTAGTGGGACACCAAATGACAGCATAACAAATGAATCCCTTTCAACAAAGTTAGCTAGCTTCATTTTGCTTTTTCATAACTACTGATAGCCTTGTTGCCTTTCTTTTCTTTTTTTTTTTTTTTTTCATTTATATCTGGCTGTATTAGCTATGACGGAAAACTTTACCGAAGGAAATATTTGCAGTGAAAGTTAATGTACATCATGAGAAGAGGCCAGTTTTTAATGACCTTCTTTAAAAACAGTCAAAATACAAGAGCTCCACCACCAAACCAGTGCTGGTCCAGCCAAAAGAGTAGTCAGTTCAGATCTAGAAAATCCTTTTTCAGTGCCTTGCTCTGAAACAGGGCAGGACAGAACAGTAATTTGAACCTGAGCCTTACACATTCCAGCTAAATGCCCAAAAATTTCCTGCCAGCTCTAATCTATGTGGAAATAGACTTAGAGAGAGCAAATTAACTATGTGTGGTTGCAATGAACAGTTTTATATACGGCAGTAAAACTGTGAGAGTCTTAGCTTAGGCATACTTGACACAAATAGTCAAGTTTTGCAAAATATGACTTCAAGAAAAGGGAGAAAATATGGAGCTGTGCTCTTTTTACAGACCATTCCACAAATTTAGCCTTAAAAACCTTTGGTGAGAAAGGTAAAATCTGTCTTTTGCTGTCACAATACTCTGCTACCATCAATGAATTTTGTTTAGAATAATATGGCCTTAATGCCCCCATCTCCTGTAGAATTGCTCAGACTGGTAGTTGATTAGAGTGGAGAGAGGTGCCAGTATTATCTGTGTTAGTGCTCCAGAGGTCATCCTACACTAACAAGACCGCCCCAGTCAGGGGTGACAGAATCCAGCTGTTGCGCCTTCAGCTGAATGAGAAGAATCCACTTAATGCCAGGGATGCATCTCAAAAGATTAACTATTCTAACTAGTTACTTTCCACCTCTGAAAAAGTGTCTGACTCATCATTATTGTCCTCTTTTTAGCAGAGGCCTATAGTATACATGAAACCATTTACCTTTTTAACCTCCTGAACTGTAAGGCACCAAATACACATTATTTTAAATGGATAAAACAAAGTTCTAACTTCACTGATATCTGCTTAGAGGTGAGCTCATGTAACAGAGGGTATCACTCTATTTCAAAGAAATATGCATATGCACATTTTAGATGCACATTTTAGATGTGCATATGGGGCAGTGTACTAGATGTGCCGTGCTCCCTCTGTTTAGCAGCACTGAGCCCTGATGTGTAAGACAAGAGGAACACAACACAAGCATGCTTGCAGTCATTACATAGCACTGCTACAATATACTCTTAACAAATCTAACAAATATCCTTAACTAGAAAACTAATATTTTTAAAATATTTTGATAAAAAACCTAGTGTTAAATATCTTAGATCCCTTTTTTATAGCCCTCTTTTGGTAGCCTGAAACTTTTTCCTGACTAACACTTTCTCACATTTTGCTCCAGGGGTTGTTTTGCTCTTTAAGAAGATTCAAGTCAGGGTGGCTCTTGCTTCCAAGCTGCTCACGTGCTTGCATGTCAGCATCTGTGGGAATGTCATCTTGGCTCCGGGGCTACAGATTTATTGCTTGGCCAGCAGAGGGTACCAGAGTTTTCTAATGACTCCACAGACCCGAAGGAAAAAACAATCCTGAGGTCAAAGCATGCCTATTGTTTCCTTCCATTTCCCACCGAAGCTGATTGCTGTGGGTTGTGTTTTTTGATAAGGCGGTGGAAGTTTTTGGTTCTTGAATCTTACATTAGACAGGACTGATCTTTAGTTTTCTTTCATTCAAGTGATCCTACCTAACAGAAAAGACATTTTAAATTAATTTTATAGTTGAGTGTGGTTTAACATGCAGAGGTTTTCTTGACATTAGAGTTCTTTCAAAAGTTTCGACACACTTGGACTCCTTTAAATACTTGGCTTCCAGAGTGTTGAAAACGAGAAGATATTTTCTACACTCAAAAATAAAATCATGAATTCCATTATAACTGAACGTGAGAATAAGAGAAAGGTCTCTGTTTTTCAGTAGGCACTATCATTTGTAGATTCATAGAAGTCCTATTCAAGAAATAGACTCTATTTCTTTTTATCAGAACTTTAATTTTGCTGATAATGCTGATGCTTAATATACCAACCCAGCATAAATCCCCTGATTTATTTCCTAGTGACAAGAGCATTAGAGAGAATGCAAAAACATAGACATGCATTCCCTTCAGCTCAATCCTGAATGTAATAAACCCATTAAAGATGGTAGAAATTTCACAGGAAGGTTTTCCCAAAGTTTTGAGGGTTTTCCTTGTTTGTTGCATTAAAAATACAAATCTTGCCTACATTGTTTACCCCAGAGCTTGCTTCAGCGGCTGGAGATTGAGTGAAATTATGACAACTCAAGAATCCAGGAAGTGAAATTTGAGCAAATCAGATGTGATTTCATCTTCAGTTATTCAGAGATTTTAGTGACATAAGGGATCATGCCATCATGTAGTCTGACTTCTTACATAACAGAAACCATGGAATTTCACCCTGTAGTTCCTGTACTGTGTCCAATAAAAATATGGTTGAATTACAGCATAGTGTTTAGAAAGGCATCTGGTCTTGATTTTAGAAGTCCGGGTAAAATGTTTGCTCCTAATGCTCAGGTCATTCTAAAATGGGATGGTCACCTAATTCACTTAGACTTTTAATATTTTAGTTCTCTCTTTGAAAAATGTCTGCAATGATTGGTATGGAGCCATACCGAAAAACAACTAACTTATTGCCTAATGTTGCTTACAATGATTTTTGTAGAGAGGAAAAACAATGTGGACCTATTGAAGACCTTACTGTTTCTTTAGTTTTGTAAGGATCTTCACCTTTCATTCATCCTTTCCAAATGCAATTTTATTATAAGAAATTAATAATAATTTCTTGCAGTGTAATAAGTAAAATAAAAGAAGTCTGAGTCAGAGAAAGAATTAAATAGATCTTTAACATTTATATATTAAAAATAATGATAAAAAGCTAGATTAATAGAAGGCTCTAAACTTTGTCTCTGTAGTACTGGTACTTTGGAAAACCTGAGTACCAAAGCTTTTCAGCTGCGTACCAGGCCAGGCAATTTTGAGAACAGTATCTATATCCTCAACAAGAAATTAATGTGCCATGATTTCTCTTTCTTTACGTAGTTTCTAATGAAGCTTCTGCAGCCTCTGGTCAAAATTCTCAAAGCACTTTCCAGAGCTGTAGTTGACCATGAATTTGTGGTCAACAAACAATATCTATGAAAACAGTATCTGAAAATTAAGGCTGGGAAAGGACAAAGTGATACATGGAATGATCTAACACCATTTCTTTATCTGCATCATCCAGCTGGAGGATTTCATGTTGAGAAGCATGAGTGCTAAACAGTAATCCTTAAATTCTACTCAGGTAGGGGAAACCTATCCTTCATCTTACCATCCAGTTGGGCAGTCATCAAGGTACTGCCATTATCAAGTGCCTCTTATCTGTAGGTACAAAGAACAGGACAGAAGATGAGAGACACTGACATCAGCTTTACTTTTTTCCATTCCTGTTGTAGCTGATGTTAAGTAGAAGTCACTACCGTGACTTTTGTTTGTGGGCTGACAAAAGCACAGTGGGAGGAATGGCAACTGCTTGCAGGGATATCAGCTGGGGTGTGCTGCCACATATTGCCTGCACCTAAGCCTCACCTTCCAGATATTATCTCAAGGTATCACTGAAAACTTTGAACTAAAAGAGGTCAAATGTGACCTTTCTAGTGGAGCACGAGGTTGTCACAGAGGATAGCAGCATACACCTGTGAAGAGTGAGGAAGGTAGCAATGCCCAAAACACTGTCAGATTATGTTTGCGGTGTCAGACCCCTCAACCAGTTTATGTTTTAATTCTCTTAAATTGCCCATATCTAGGACATTCAGTCATGAGAATAACCACGTCAAAGAGGGAGAGATCCTTACAGCAAGCAGTAATAAGAGACTTTAATTTCTTATTCAGTTAGAAAGTGGCATGAAAAGAAATTTTAAAATGGTTGTAGATGAAAGATGCAGAGGAGACACAAATGAGATTGAAATAAAAATTTTCAATATGTAAAATAAGTTACTAAAATATTTATATCCACAAACAAATATATTGTATCTGTCCTAACTCTGCTTCAAAGTGAGATAAGAACTGAACTTCTGTTTTTCATTGATGGTTTTGAGGATTTAGCCAGTTATTTTCATGGAGAATTGCTATGTCACCATTTAATCAGAAGAAATAATAGGTCACAGAACAGGCAACGTTTGTTGTTTATTTCCTTAAGACTGGTAAGAATGCAACATGATAAATTGGAAAATTAGACAGCTCAAAATGTTAGATCAACAAAAGACATCACATATTGTTTATGGATTTCAGTGAGGTTATGCAATTATTTTTTTAATTGTTCCTGAATTACTTGTGGGCATGTGACATAATTTATGCTGTTATGTTGTCAGGCTTCTGATCATGGGAAGGGCCATTTGTTTAGACTGTGTAGCTCTTCACTTTAATTCACTCTGGCTCCAGTGTGACATGTTAAAACTACTATCAATGGAAAATCCAGATTTCCCAGAAAGACTTAAAAGAGCACCCTCAGTGAACTGAAATTATCTCCTCTTAAAGCTAATTACCTTAGTATACTTAAGCAAGTAGCACTATAGGAAATCTGTTTCTTTAGACTTTCTTCTATTTCTTTAAATGCCTCAGGTCAGCATGAATAATTATTGTTTGCTTTTATTGCACTTTCTTTCATTATTCATCTACATGCCTCTGAAAGGACATATAACTAAAATAATCCAACAAATTAAGAGTAATTTTTTGAGACACATATTCATAATTAAAAAACAAACAGAAAATATTTTCACCTTTCAGTTTATTTTATTAGAAAGAAAGTACTGTGAGGTTGCTATTTAATAGGAAGCTTTAAAGCATTAATGAGTCTCACAGGGCAGTTATTGCAAGTAAATATGGAATGTGTCCAAAATTAAGTACATTCTACAATTATCTGTTACCTAAGGGCTGGATGTAGGAAAAAAATGCACCAAACGTTGCTCGCTGATGAAAGCAACACATGATTCTACATTCTGTGTCTTCTTTCAAGACAGTCCACCTGCCATGAGCAGTGTGGCAATTTTCCCAGTCCACAAGTAGTGGGTTTGGAGAGTTTCTTTATTTTGACTGATGCAAACATAACTTTGGCAATGGTTTTAAAGCACCACATCCCAAGGATTTTAAGACCTCACAGGAGCTGCCTTGTATAAGGGCCAGCCTGGGAGACAAATCAGGAAGCTCTCATACTCCAAAGCCTTCAGCGTGTACTGGAACAAATGCGCTGGCTTAGATGCTACCAAGGTAGGCTAAGAGTAGGTTTTGTGAGGAGAGATTTCAACACAGCTCACTATCACCAATATCCCATTTCCATTTATTTTTCTATAAATCAGGCACTGCTTTCCCAGACTTGTTATTAAGAGAGTTCTTTCCCTATTAGTGCTGTATGATTCAGCTCATCCTTTGTGCAACTCAGGCATGAACACATGGATTCCCCTACACCCATTCAGAGTGGAGCTGTGCTCACCCCTCTCTCGATATGTATTATTGAGACACTGCCAAATGCACTTTGCCACAAACACCTTGTACTGATTTTGTTTTAGCAGTTAAATGTAAAAAACAGTTGAGACATGAAATAAGAAATTATAGAAAAAAGTTAATTTATTTGAAATGAATGAACAATAGGCCAGTATTTCTATACCTTTTCTAATCCTGGGTTATCCACATGGAAAATAACCACTACTCTCTTTCATTGCCTATTTAGGACAAGTTAAGGAAAAACAATGAAAAAATTTTAAAGCAAGTTTTTAGATACCATCTTCTTTTTTTTTTTATTGTCATGAAAATAAAGAAAAACACTGCCACAGCAAATAAAAAAATCAAGGCACATTCTGCAAGCAACCATAATTGCTCACATATCTGCTTGTCTATTCATCACCCCAGTATCATTTCTCAAGCTCTTTGGACAAAGATTAATTTTTGGCCCAAAAAGCAGCAAAATGAAAGCTCTAAATATCATGATAATTTTAGTAATCCTCCCAGTAATATTACTTCTTATCCTAGACTTTGCTTATGTAGTCTTCCCTTTCTCTATACAAAGCTATTGATCATATTGTAAGGAGCTTGTCATGTTGAACCTTTCTCCCCTAGATTAGCTAGTTTAGAAATACTTTCCTTTTAAAGGTCAGTATTCATGTTTGGAAGAAAGAGGAAAAAATTTTGACATAAAAGTCCTGCTGCAGAATAAGACATCTAGAAGAAAAGGGATTTTAAAATCAATGTTATTTTCAGAAGTGAGCTAAAGATCAGCAGTCAAAGAGCTGCAAATCTCTTGTTATTTTAGCCCTAACTACACAGGATGTTTTCTATGGCCAAAATTCTCGTAGGAAAAAAAAACCTCTTTGTGAACTCCTGGCTACAAAGTCATCTTGCAGAAGGGAATAACACTGCTAATTGCATAGGAAAATAATTTCCCTTATCAGAATCCCCTTTTGGTTCTATTCTTGTTTTTTTGGTTTAGGGATGAGAATGACACTGCCTAATAAGCTGCATTTAGTATGCTTCTCAGTTACATGATAATGGAGAAATGGATCGATTTGCTGTGCCTTCCATAACTAAATCTACCTAGTTTTTATCATTATATAATAATGATAATGTTAATAATTTGCTTTAAACCCTTGTGACAATCCCTCTTTTATCCAAAACCATATAATGATGAGCTTACCAGTTTATGAAATATTTTCTTTTCAGATGGATAATAGTCATTCTTCTGAACAGAATCAGAAAAGCAACTTACTTGGATAAGAATCAAAACTACTTGAACCATAACAAAAGTTTAAAAAACAAGAAAATGTAGATGGTTTCTTCAAAGGCATAGTCCAGAAGTAAGATGCACAAGCTAAAATGCTCCCTGCTGCAGACAAGCCTAAAATCTTGTGTGTAACGAATGCACATTAATGTTTCCAGGAACCAGTTTGGGGTTCTTGGATTTTGGTTTGGGTTGCTTAGGGTTTTTGATATTTTGCATTAATTAGCTGAATTCTGTAACAAATCATTTTTAAATCCTGAAGCAAAAGCAGATTTCTTACCATTAAAAAAAAAAGCAACTGAAGAGAAATAGATTAGGGTAGACTAGGGAGCAGGGTAAGTTTTTTATTTGAATACAGTTTGGGTTTAGCAGTTTAATTTTTTTTTTAATTTGTGGGTACACACACAAGCATTCTACATGTACATATTTGAGCAACATAGCATGTGTTCAAGTGATCAACATAAAGGTAAGCTTAATATGTAATATTGTAAAAATTAACTACTATAAGTTATTAGAAATTAGGATCCAGTGGAGTTCTGTATATTAGTGTTGAGGTTAAAGACATGAGGAATCAAATCTATACAACAGGACTCTGAAAGTTTATTCATTTTTTCTTTCTTTTTAAACAAAATCTGAAGTATCCCGCATACATTCTTGGGTCTTTTGAAAATGCTTTCCCAAGTATTTAGACACCAGGGTGGGAAGGATTTTTCAACCAGAAAAGAGCAAAGAGCTAAGAGCAGAGGGAACTTCAAACCTGAAGTAAAGCAGCAGCAAGAGATAGCTGGTGACATCTGAAAGTGACAGGACTGCTGATTGTCATCAAGCAAGTTGCCTAAATTTTAAAGAGAATAGAAAACCTGTTAATTTCTTCATTTTGGGGGATTTGTGACTTATTAAAATTTTTTGCATGATTTGCAGCTTGGATATGCCTGGGCTAAAGACCTTAGCAACTTTGGGAAAGACACACAATTCTATCAGGGCTAGCTCACAAAAATGTTGGTGTCTTGCTTTGAGGTAATGAATTCATGTCTGACTTTGTGATTCTAAAGATCCTTAGATGGAGTGAAAAATAACAGAGACATTCTGGAGTAATCTTAAGTTAGTCTTTGACTGACCTCTTGGAGAATGGCTGAATTTCTACTGAATTTCTATTGTGTGGACATCTGTGGTTGGAGCTGAAGGAGGGGTAGGTTTCCAGAAATGGAAAAGTCTGAGAACAACTGGAATATGGTTCCTCAGATGCTGTGACAGTATCCAGAAATATCTGTGGTATGACAGAAACAGTGGAGGACTCATGAGATTGTATTATGCACAATTATTACAGTTCTTTTTTTATGTACCTCACCTTAATTTATTGATGAAACAGAGCCTGGGGATCCGTTGTTTTACAGTATTTCAAAAAGTAAAATACAGGATTAAGCCTCAAGTTTACCATTAAGAAACCTCTGAAAAAAGATCTTGCAGAGAACAGGAAACATTTTAAAATATAAACTTTGTAAGTCCTATTTAAAATAACTTTAATTAAAACATTCAGGAGACTAGATTTACTAGTATACATTCTTCTAAATGTACTGATATTCAATTATTTACATTTAAATGCATATTTGAGCACAACAAATACATTCCCATATGTTTAATTGACATCGTCCTGTCCAGCCAGTTCAGGTTTCTCATTCTCCGGCCTCATGGGTAATCACAGCATTCATCATCTGGTTTCCTCCAAGCTTGGAAAAAACCCAGTTTCTGAGTCCTTTACAAATTTTTCTGATCCCATTTGACGAGGAAGTGCCGAGTCCAGCACAGCCAGCAGTATTTCAGCCCGTGTGCCAATAGCTGTGTCAGTGCCCAGTGAGACCAGACCTTTGTGCCCCAGCAGTATCGCTGCTATCAGTGCTACAAGATGCTGCTTTAAGCCTTGCTCAGCAGAGGCTTCTGCTACAATGGTAGGTGAGAAAGGCCAGCTGATAGCTCTGTCCACCTATATTTGTAACATGCTGTCCTTACTATAATTAACTCACGTGCCCAAACTACTGAGATATTTCCTGCTGGGCAAATGTCCTTTGCTGAAGTCTACAATAACCTTTCTCACTGTGTTCAGCAACTGTTCTATCCAACTTGCCTGGGCTTCTCAGCCAGCTTAGGCTACCCTGTCCTGCCCTGCTGCAGTATAGAAACTTGTAATTTCTAGTCTACATCTGAAATTCTCATTCTCTGCTTTTTCTTTCTCTGAGTTGAACAAATTCAAGATAAAGCCTGTGTATTACATGATCAATATCAGTTCATTAGCCTTACCTTCTCCTCAGTATTTACTGCTTTTTCATTATCTCACTTAAGCTGATTAAACAACTGTTAGATTTTCTCAGAAGCTGTGTCAACAATCATTGAAATCTTCACTGTTCATGAAAGAAGAGACCAATCTTTCAGTCTGTTCAGGCTATTCAGTCAGATTTGGAGGTCTCTGCTATAATGGAGAAGCTTTACTTTTTGCTGGCTCCTTCATCTAGGCTTCTGTCAAATTTATATTTGATCTTTGACACTGGGATTTTATTCTGAAGTTATTAAGTTATTTCTAATATCTATAAAAATCTAATGATTTACAGAACTTTTGTTCTATTAGTGAAAAAAAGGAATTAATTACCCATTCAAAGAAAAAAAAGGTGTGCTGCTGAAGTGTGTAAATGCCACAGCTTGATGGAAATTTACTTTGGTAGGTGTTATACAAACCTCCCAACAAGTCAATTGTGTTGCTATAAGACACTGCCTAAGTTCTCATTAAAAGATTTGGCCTTGGTCTCTAAGGTCAGGTCCCAAGAGGCTATTTGATTCCAGATGCAGATGTAGTCTAACCTGCATCTACTCACTACTTATACCCCTTTCCAGGAAAAGAAATCGTATTTCAGAATTTTCAACACCTAAAAAGAATGCATCCATGAATACAGCAAAGAGGGGGATGAGTGTGATGCACACTATTAGGAGCAGTGCCTTTGTTAATGAGACAGCTTTAGACCTTAACAACCCTTATGTCTGTTGACACTGTTGCCCAAACTTGAGTCACATGTTATCATACACCTGACCAACACAAGCTTTTGGAAAAGTCTCTAGCACAGAAGTGAGCTGAGAGGTAGCGTGGTGCTGAAACACAAGGAAATGGTTGGAAATGGTTTGGAAGAGGCAGCTGTACTGTGTAGGCTTTGAACACGAACATGAGATTAATGCCCAAGTAAAAGAGATTAAAGACAACATATAAACAACCAGCTTGGACCAGGGGAATGATTTTAATTATATTTTCCAGCAGAACCTAGTGTCCTTCTACTGCAGATTCTGCAAACTTACACTTCTGGCTCATTTTTTCCTGCTCACTAGGTTATACAACTATGCTTGTGGAACTATTCCTGGTTAATCCTATATTATGGTACAGCCACTCCTTGCTGTCTGGAAATGAAGGAAAATTTCCATGAGTTGCAGATGCCAAAACAACAGGCAGGAAAGGGTTACTTTAAGCATGGATGAGTGCACTCTGGGCTTAGATTAGACCTAATAGAAGTGGGCAGAGGATTTTCCTAAATCCCCTAGACACCTCTTATCCCAGCCCATTTACCCTCTGAAGATACCTTGATAAAAGTCCAGGCCTGCCCTTCTAAAAGCAGTACTGGTTCGGTCTTCTAAGACTGAACTCTGTAATGCACAACTCACAAAAGCATAAAGGTCTTGGGCAGGGTGAGAAGGAGAAGGACTATGAGTCAGGCTGGGTAGCCAGAGGAATCTGTTGCATTTTTCATTGGAAAAAAATTAATAAATCCTGCCTGCACTGAAGCAAGAAGTACAGCACTGCTGCTCTTTCTTGTGAACATAAGTGTCCTTCTATTCCACACTCAGATGCTGGTGGTCAGCTGGGCCATGTCCTGTTCTCAAAATTTGGCCAAGTATAAATATTTACTGGAATTTTTGTTATTGTTTTAAGACAAAGGTCAGCATAAGAGAACAGACTACGTATCAGCCCTTTTCCTTCAGCATTAAAGCTCCTTTGTTAGTTTGCTAGAACCTGACTGCATACAATTTACTTTCCCTATCTTCAAAGCATGGCCATTTGGCACATAGGAATGGCTCTGTGAGTTCTCCAGCTGACTAATCTCAAAGAAACTCTGCTAACTTACTCAAGGCCTGCGTCTGACCAAACCACAACAAACTGTGCCCCACATACCTTCTGAAAAAGATGCTGTAAGAAAGGAGAGGAAATGATATTTTTTTCATCTGTAAGCATCAACAGAAGCCTCTTCATTGATACTAGAGGTTTCAGACAGCCTTATATCAGCAGCTGGAATTAACTCCACTCAGAATGCTGATCTCAAATTGCAGCTGCATCGTAGCAAACACTACAAATCAGGAAGAGGCTGTTAGGGAAATGACCTCCCCTTACCTGCCAGCTGTAGAAGAGCACATGTTGTACCTGCACCATCTGTGGATACAGCTTCACTGTAATTTAAAGTGTAAAAGCCATCATATTTTTCTGTCAGGATTCAGGACTCCCTAGTGTACACTAATATGTAAAACACTTTGTTGGTATAAGGTCCAATTGCATGTGCACATATGTCAGCCTTTACTGAGGCTCACTAAGTCATTGTCAGGCAGATGTTGTTTTGCCAGGTGTGCTTTTGTAGAACTTAAATCTGGATAACTTTCCCAGAGAGGATTTTTAAATTGGAGATGGGCAAAGTCAAAAAGTTTAGGGGTTCAATTAAATAAGCATCTAAAAATCTGGATGATTATCTGAACCAAATCAAGATCCCCAAAATAAGAGTACAGGACTTATAGAATACACAAAAATTATACTGTTTCCCTGCCAAGATGACTTTTTAAATTTGCAGGTTACTTTAAGTCAGATTTTTGCAAACTACAAAGTTTTATTTAAGTCTTGCATAAGGCTTCAGGTCAGTTTTATTTTAGCCTAATCATTTTCTTAGACCCTAGTTTAAAACATTGTGAACCATATTGCAATCCATTTAATGTAGGTGGAAAATTTCCCATTATTTTGAATAAAAAAGGAAGCTTTGCACTATGCATCTTACAAAGTATATCTAATGCAAAAAGCAGAAACTCTGTATAGAAATAAGGCTTTAACTTGCATATATTTTTTAATGGGAGAAATAGGATATTGCTACCAATACTGGTGGTTCAAAAGTCACTTTTTTGTTTCATTGTGAGAGAGCATTATATTAGTAATTTGAGGGAGTTTAATAAAATGCCTCACTTTTCTGCTGTAGAAAGCTAACTACCCTAAAATGCAAAGCAACTAAATATTTGATATACTTGGGCAATTTGGAAGGTTGGATGCTGTTTGCTGCAGAATTCTTTTGGGGTTGTTTTTTTCCCTCAACAAAAGAAACATAATTCTTCCTCTTCACATGTTAAACATTTTAAAGCTCTTGACAGATAAAAATAAAAGTTGGACCTGATGGCTGGATTTGAGGAAATAATTAGTAATGGAAAATTCATTAGAGAGGTATGGCTTATTTCCTCACCTAGAAATATTCCTCCAGAGTAAACAAAAATTGGCGATGGAATTTTCTGTTGAGGTTAATAGAAAAATTCTTTTCCAGTCAATGAAATTACTTAAAATAATTCTCTCTACTTATTGATTATTTATAATTCTGAGGTGATAATATCTCTTAATATTGCTTCATCATTAGTCATTCAGTAACTTCTTTTAAAAATCCAGCATTTTTTATGTGAAATATTTTTCTTGTATGAAGAAACATTTGTCTGATGGAAGATATATTTTTTAAAAATATGTGAGAATTTCACAGAAAAACATTCTAATTCACAGAATTACTTATTGTGATATGCTACCAAATATTTCCAGAACATTTTTGTAAAATTGAAGCAATTAAACTGCAACCATTGCCAATGAATCAATTGGTTTGATTGGGATATGAAAAAATACTGATTTCTACTGATATAAAGTCATTAGAAGAAAAAAATCTGTAAACAACATAAATGTGCAAAGAAGAATTGCACAATTCTTTGTACTTTTGAGTACATTTGTACCTTTACAGTAGGGCATAAACACACATTGTTGGAGAATCTTTATTTTGCTGTGCAAGTTCTCAAAGTTCTCAATGTTACCACCTTTCAGACTGTGTATAGATGAACAAGAACTCTGTAGACACTTTTCACTTGACAGGTTTACTATATTATACATCTCATTATTCAGTATATTAATGATGAAAACCGTGTGAAATATGATGGAATCACAGAATCACATAGGTTGGAAAAGACATCCAAGATCGTTGTGTCCAACCTCTGATCACCTCCACCCTGTTAACTAGACCATGGCACTAAGTGCAATTTTCAGCCACTTCTTGAACTCTTCCAAGGGATGGTGCCTCTACCACCTCCCTGGAAAGTTTGTTGCAATGTTTAACAACCCTTTCCATGAAGAAATTCTACTTGATGTCCAACCTGAACCTCCTCTGGTGCAGCTTGAGGCTATATCCTCTCATCCTGCCACTTATTGCATGGGAGAAGGATCCAGCTCCCACCTGGCTACAGCGTCCTTTCAGTGGTGGGTGATAGGGCTCCTCTGAGCCTCCCTTTCTCCAGGCTAAACAACCCCAGCTACCTCAGCTTCTTCTCAGAAGGTCCTTCACCAGCTTCATTGCCGTTCTCTGGATGCACTCCAGCACCTTGATGTTTTTCTTTCAGTGAGGGGCTCGGAGCTGGACACAGGACTCGAGGTGTGCCCTCCCCAGTGGCACGCACTGGCTCACATTCAGTTAATCAGCACCCCCAAGTCCCCTTGCACTGGGAAGCTTTCCAGCTACTCTCCCCTAGTCTGCAGTGCTGCATGGGGTTGTTGTGACTGAATATATGAGGTTAAATCAGAAAAGACTGAAGGGCTGTTAGAATAGACATTAAAATCCCAAGAACCACCTTGCTTTCAGATGAGGATATATTTAAAAAGCAAGTAAGGTATCACGTTGTCTTGAGATACATCAGACATGAGTCCTATTGGTGAGTCTTCATCTAGCAAGGTGTTTCTAGGGGTTCTGTTTGTATGTTAATTGGCTTGTATTTGTTCATGTATTGTTTATGCTAAAAGCAGACTTTGGTTATGCAGCCTAGGTAGATTTTCTCAAGCTTTTTAAAGGAGATTACAATTAATGCCTCTTGCACAAGATTAACAAAAATACCTTTTCCTCTCCTGGTCACTCTGCCAGGACTCCAATTCCTCTCTTGCAGAAGTTCTGTGAAACGAAGAGCAGCAGGAGGTGAAGAGGAGGTTTCAGCAATTAGTACACAGAAACAGCTAAGAACAGCTCTGCAGCCAATAAATACTGTAAAAAAATTTAAAAAAATTTTATAAGATTTTTTTAATATAGTAAACTAAATTGTTTTAAGATAGATTAATTACAATAAGCCTATGATAAAAAATTTGTAAACATGTATTTAACTTTTCAGTTGACTAGGTGTGTATTTCAAATTTATGATAAATTACAAACCATGAAAGTATCAAAGTGTCTCAAACTGGCTATTTCAGCCAATACTTTGTGCTACTGTAGTAATCCCTGATTAGTCAGGATGTGAGGCTTGGGATTATGTTTAATAGTGAAAAAGAAATAATTTTTTTAAGATATTATATTTATATATATATATATATAAAACCATAGTTGTTATGATAGGTGCAGAACTGACAGTTGTAGAAAAAACATGCTTGTAATCTACTGAAAAAAATGCACCAATTGTATTTGCTTCCTTTACAAAATAAAATATTGTTTGTTCTTTTCAGAGCTGGCCTTATTTTTACATGAAAAGTTAATTTTAAGATAAGGCTGTTTTTTTCAAACATAAAAGGATTTTCTTTATCTCATTTCCTGACACTCTGCTTTAGCTGCTTTTTCTTTAAAATAATCATTTGACCTTTTAAATTACTAGAATGAGAGACAAAACATCACAGAGCCTTTGGAGATGACAGACAACTGATCAAATAATTTTCAGTTCCTCTATCTGTACCTTAAAGCAGTAGGTTGCAAAATCCAGCCACATTTGAACAGCATGAATCTGGCTTTCTGTCATTTATGTACAGATGGGTTTTTTATGGTCACAGAAATCCATGGTAAAACTCACCTGTAAAATAGTATCTTTTTCCAGATTGTTATGAGAAAAAAACAAACAAAACATGGGAACATATCTCATTATGTTGGAAATTAGCTCAACCATAAATCAGTGTGCACCTGCTAAAATAATTGTCTCTTTCTGGTATTTTCCATATAATACTCCTTCACTGTGTAATGCAGTGTAAGTAAATCAGCTATCTTTTAAGGAGACCTGTTGGCAATTAAGCTTGATTAATAGCTGCTGTGATTCCAAGGTATTAGTCTTTTCTTCTTTCAACCTTGCTATTAATATGAATTTTCAACCCAAACATAATTTTGTGAAATGTTATAGAATCTGAAGACAGACAGAAGATGTTTAAGAAGACAAAATGAGATTATAGGTCATAGATATCCTTTTAAAAAGTTGAATAAAAATTAATTGAGGTCCAGGAAGATCGGACAGAAGAGCTCCATCTCCTCTTTTACCAGACCTGGGGCTGAGTCTGTGTCATGCAGTGATAAATTTGATTAGATATGCTGGCAGTGTGGCCAAGATGATTCAGGTCTTCTTGTGACAGATTCCTATGATTCATGTTATGTGCAAAATTTTGGTCCAGATAAACTTAATCAAAAACCACAGCCCTACAACTTAATCATGCCAGATATGTGCAATGTGTGCTAAAAAGAACTGCAAAAAAGAGCATGGACCACTAGAGGTCTGAGCATGAAGTCAGATGTGTGTTATTGTCTATCCACACAACCTCCAAAGAAGTTTAAAGGAAACACCTTGAGACTTGTGTGGATTTTTATTAACCCTGTACTGTGAATTGATGGGGTGCTGGGGAAAAACAAACATAGGCAGAGAAAACATGAGGCCTGCCCTGCACAAGAGCTCTTTATTGACAGTTTATGACATAGGCTTGGAGTGGCCCAATATTGTTCCTATGACCTTTGCCTCCCAAAACTTACAGGCATTTTCAGACTTTGTTCACCCGTGAGAGCCTGCTGGCCTTGTCACTGCAACTTTCTTCTCAGTGTTGTTCTGAGCATTAATCGTGACCACTGGAGACAATTACAAGTGCTTCTTGCTATCCCTTTACCTAAATTTCTGCTGGCTTCATTTTCCTAATATACACACAGACCTAGTTCAGGATTGTGACAAAATATACAGGATAATTAGTAATGGTTAAAAGTTTGAGCTTGCAACCAAATTCCAAGCCCATGTTGGTACAAATTCAAAATGGGTTGCAAGAGAAGAAAGGACACACAGCTTTTTTGGTTTTTTTTTTTTGTCTTCCCCAGGTGTAAGGAAAAGCATTGCAAGAAATAAAGCTGTCTTGAGCTCATTTGGTTTTTTGTTCTACGTTAGCTTGCTATTAAAAAACTAAATTAAAAAGGGCTAATCAGTTGAAAGCCTATAGATACATATCTTTTAGCAAAGAAAAAATTAGTACAGTTAGTTTTGTAACCTATATGAGTATTAAATTTGATAGGTTAGGAAAGGTATCTCCCTTAATCTCAGTATATATTTCTGTATTATGCTCTGTTAAATTTTTTTTTGCAGTAGCTTTCTTCTTAATTTTCTCCATTTCTTAAAAAAAAAAAAAAAAAAAAACTGTTGAGAAAGTGGACACAAAAGAAACATTTTGGCTAAATATTCTAAGGCCAAGAGCAGGCAAAATGTAAAAGATCAAGATGAAAATTAAACTTGCTTCAAAAGAAATTCTACATTGCTACATTGCTACCAGACTTCATGTTATCTAACACGGACTCATTAAAACAAAATTGAACAAAGCAGTAAAAGAGATAATAAGTACACACTAAGTTCTAGGGCCAATTTTTCTGAGTGATTGAGTTCTTCGAGAGCCTGCAGAGATTAAAAGGCTGCAATCTATTTTCCTTACCACTGTTGTGTCTTGCCAAATCTGTCTTGAGAACTAGAACAGGAAATACCCTCCCAGCAGCTGTATCTGTAGATTTCTCAACTTGGGCTTTTACTCACAAACAGTATTCTGCATTTCTGGGGCATGATCACATTTTTGCTTCTATTTGTAAAGTTCTCAAATACATCACTTTGGCAATGGATGGTAAATATCTGTCATTCAAAAGAGCCAATAAAATGGAAAATTTCAAACAGGCTGTTAAAATATGACAGCCAAGAAAGGACAGCCAGTAGAAAACAAGATCCTTTGAAGCATCAATTCAAGAATAATAATAAATCTATATAAACTGTAGTGCTCTTGTTCCTCACTTTTTTCTTGCCTTCAGCTTCCACATTACAATATTTGCAATACAATATTTTTTTTTAATTGGTAAGTAGATATAGGGTTGTTAGAACAAGTAAAAATCACCTGTCAGAAAATTCTGTGAAGTGAGCAATTACAAGAAAATAGTACTATGTACACTATTTATAGCCCGTATAGGACACCTGGTCTCCAAGAGTGTAACACCTTAAAATCCTCTGAAAATAAGAAGATAAATTCAGAATCTGCTATTTTTTTTAATTTAGGGATTAGCTAAGAAATTATTTCGATATGTATAGTCACACCAAATCGTTGTTTCATTAATATGTCAAACTTCCCCACAAACCACAAACTTTTTTAGCATTTGTCACATTCTTTGGTAAAGAGTTCTCAGCTGATATATCCATCTGCACTGAGAACCTCTTCTCTGTTTGCTTTGATGATCCTTAGTTACAATACTCAGAGAAATAACAGAAAATAATGTCTTTTTAACTTTTCTGTGTTAGTCTCAAGTTTATTGGTCTTTTTCATGTTCTGCCTCCCCCATTCCATTTCTCTCCCAAAATGCCTTTTTTTTTTTAAAAAAGCAGGTCTTTCTTTGCTCTGATACAATCTTGTCCCCCCTCTCTGAATATTTTCCAGATCTACTTTATTTGGTTTTGAGATTCAAGGTGTCAGCTGCATTTAAACTGTTGTATAATGAAGTAGAAGTTGATATGATCTGTGCAGAACCTGAAATATGGGAAAACCATACTACAAAGCCAAGATATTTCAAAGAACTACAAGTAGTGATGTTGAAAACCAAATGTTAAGTCCAGGTTTTCACTATGGGCTTTGTTGCTGAGGTTTTTTAAACCTTTATTTGCATGGTTCTTTCCTTTGGAGGTCCCAAGTACCAAATTTAAACTAAGAACTCCAAAACACCAGTAAGTGACTATGAACCATTCTGATTTGGAGTTTGAGTAAAACTGCGTATTTTAATGAAAATTATACAGCATTCAAGAAACCTCTACAAAAGCAGTGGAGCAGTCCATAACAGTTAATTTTTTTCCTCTCTCTCTCTCTCTGATCCTGCCATTAGCTTCTGAGTGGCATGGTAAAGCAAAATCCAACACAAGCCCCATCTGCTCTTTTTATAAGATGACAGTCAGGGAGTGGTTAAGCTGATAAGGGCCAAAGTGTTCCAGAAACCCATAGACACAGATGCTTTGATTTTCATGCAATTTAAAACACAAGAAAAATCTTGCTTGGGGAACAGCCATACTCTTCCGACTGTTTAATTCTACTATTGCTACTTTCTACTGCCTGCATACCTCAAAGGCAGCAGATTAATCTTATGTGTGAGCAGATAATGGCTGAGAGTCTACCAAAAAAACAAAAGGAGCTTTTCAGAGCAGCCTGTGGGAAGAAGCAAAAGCTTCAATACAGGAAGACAGAAACAGCAGGCAACAAAGCAACAGCGGATGTGGGGTAAAGAGGAAGCAATGAAAAAATGGATTTGGAAACATGGAAAAAACGCAAGAGCCCAGAGAACAGAGCAGGAAGACTCAATGGAAAACAAGAAAAAATTTATAAGAAAAGGGAACCAGAGTCAAGATACCAGAAGAATGATTAACTTGGCCACCAGAATAAAAATATGGGTGAGTTGAACATCCAACTTCTGTACAAGATGAAAACTGAGGTGTCATTGATCTGCAGGATTCTTGGCATACATGCAGGAGCTACTGAAAGGAGGAGATGGTGAAGGGCACACACCGGGTACACAGATGTGAACTCTGATGAATGGCAGAGAACTGGGACAAGGTTGGCTTCAAAGGCTGCAGAATAAGTGCACAGTTCCTGTGCCATCACTCTCTCATGAAGTACTGAAAGGTTCTCCTAATCCCTACAGAGTTAACTGTGTTGGGAGGGATGGAAGGTGACACAGAGTGCAGTGATCTCCATGCTGAGATGTCCTTCACTGTTCTGTGTCATATCTTCTTGACATTAAGAACAGTTGGAAATTATACAATCAATAAGGTGATTTTATAGTAGATACTTCAACTTGTTAAATAAGTTTGTGGGGGAGAAGGAAAAGCACTCCCACACAACATACAAATTTGTGTTCGTTGTCAGCAGCTGTGGGAGGATGACTTAGGAAGGCTGAACCTCTGCCAGTCTGTGTATGAAGAGTAGATGCCTAATTTTGCAGCAGCACCCAACTTCTCAATACTTACTGTAAAATGAGACACCAAAGACCACAGAAGATGCTGACAGCAACAGCACCACATTCCATGTTCCACATGCAGCAGAGCTGATAACTTCACATGCTAATGAACAATTGTGTGATTGAGAAATGAATTAGATTGCCTCACCACAGAAGTTGCACTCAAGATGGTACCTTGTCCACAACATTGTTTGTCTTTGGCCAAGCTGATCTTTATCCAATCACCTGCATGTGATACCATTTATTTCCTGAAGCTTCTGAGATGGAAAGGGCCAGACACTTGTCTTCTGCTTCACACTAAAAGAATTACCCAATATTTTGTGTCTGGAAGTTATTGAAAAATAAAGGAACCAAAAATCCCTACCAATATGAAAGCACTACCTTCACATTACATAGTTGATTTTTTGCTTTTCAAATCTTCAAGAAGTTGTATCTTGAGTTCAAGCAACCTACTGAACTTCAAGGCAAAAAATGTTCTTTGTGACTCAGAAGTATTGTGGAAATGCAACTGAAAAATTTAGACATTGCAGTTCCAAGTAGCTGGACATCTTGGGCAGCTGGACAGTACTTATGCACTGCCAAATGTCTTTACTGAGTCACAAGATATAATTTTAGGAATGATTATCACATAAGCTGTTAAACAAAGTTGGTTATGGACAGCCCAGTTTTCCAAGCATTGCTTTTAGTGACCTAAAAATGAATGTTTATGGCCTATCATCAGATGCATACATTATGTTGGCTTATAAAAGTTCTGGAAGAGTCTACTAAAGCCAAGCAGAATTTAATCACTAGGAAAGTATTTCCAGTCATTAACAGGAGCATATGTGTTTTGGAAAACTTGATATGTAGAATTTTAGTGGAGGGAGGGGGAGAAACAACAATATTTTACTCATTAAATAACTTCTCTGATGTAGTATTTTAAACTGTGCATGGATACACAGCAGTTCACAGAAAGCATATTTGCATCAGATTCCAGGAATTGGATTCTTTTTTGTATTCTTTGATGGAAAATAAACGCTTGGCTGCTTACCAGATTATTTGCTCTATGATAAATGTAAAAGTTTTACAAGCTCTGAAGGATTGTGGACAATCATTCCTGAGAAATTTGATCATCACTGAGGCTGTTGCAAAAGCTGAAGATATGCTACCAGCTCAGTAAATCCTGTAATTGAGATATGGATGTAGAAGTTGCATGAGAAGACTAATGTGAAGGACATTTATTAATAGTGAATGAGAAATTCAGTTACATACCTCCACAGCAAACAAAGTCTCTTGGAAATAGCAAGACTGTGGCACACTTTTAGGAGATCAGTTATCTTCAAGCTGAGTTACCAGATGCCTCGCTTAAAGTCCACTAAATTGATAGAATCTCTACAGTCAACACTATTTCCAAACTATTATTTGCACCTCTCTTTCTGTCTCTGATATCCTAATCTTTTGCAGCAAGCTTAAATACCTTCTTTTGACATTAAAATAGAGAGGGGATGTTATTTTAGCATCACTAGTTTCAGATTTAAGATTTTACAGAATGGTGTCAGTGTTTACAGATTTCTGCAATGTTACATAAATTTGGGCAGTTCATTGCAATATCAGAATTATGTAATTCTTCTTTTATGCTGATTTCTTTTAATATGCTCTCTCATATTCACAAAACAGCAGACTTTGGAAATTATGCACAGTGCTAAAAGTACAGTTCTATATGTGTCGCAGAATCTTCATAACAATATTTTCATAAATGGATATTCTGAAGGTTCATGCTGAATTTATTTTTTTTATCAGTGGGACTGATAAAAGACTTTGTTTCCCTATGCAGCTACAGTTTTTGACAAAACTGGGGGGGTATTTTCATCTTTTATCCCTCTAAAAAATTTTGGCTGAAATGGAAGTTATTGAAGAAGTAAGAGGGAATGACAGGTTTTTTCTGACAGAGATATAGAGCAAAAGTTAATAAAGCAAAAGTTAATAAGACATTTCCTTAGGAAAATTCCAGCTCCTTTATCTCTCACTGAGTGAGTCACTTTTACCCAAGAATGTTTGTGTTTTCTCTGTAAGCATTTAGGCTCTGTTATCCTCGTATCTCTCCTGTAAAGATTTACTGTCACAGTGGAAATTCATGGAGGAAATAGGAACCCTAGAAGAGAGAGTTTTTCAGTGGAGACTCTGTGACTTCAGAGGAATGGTTTGCAACGTGTTGGTTGAGCCTATAAATACACAGAGTGACCAATTCCTCTGCTGAGTCATGATAAGAATGCATGCTAGAGCCCTGCATAGAGAAGGCAGCAACATGGGGTTCCAGTGAGATTGCTGAGGGTTTCTTTTAAGTAAACTTAATAGATAGATCCTAGGTCCAACCAGAATTCAGGTGGGTTTGACATGCTTCAGTCTGGGTCTTACAGAAAATAAAAAAAAAAAATAGACTAGTTGAATCAAAGGAGCAATTATATACTGACAGTTATTTTAGAATTATTGAAATGTATGTGTTTCATTTTTCTCACCACACCTGCAATGAATTCTAGCTACCCCCAGTGTTTCTGACACAGTTTCAATCTAGCCAAAGAAGGTAATAGTATGCCTGGCATCCATGCAACTTGGATTATCATCTTATGGCAGCATAGCTGACATAACTAAATTAATTTGACTTAAGAAATCAGAGAAGTCTTGAACTGTTGTCTTGTAGATGACAAACTAGTGCCTTATCAGCTGAGCTACTCAGATCCAGTCTGCAGTACTCTTAAGTGTGATTTCATCTAAGTAATGTGTTGCTGAGTCTAGTGTCAAAAGGATCTATCACATTACAACCTTTTCTAATTAAAGGAAAGAAGATTAAATGTATATGATCAGTCAATTAAAAGTCTGTAGTAGATTAACTGCCAGCATTTTTCTGACAACTTCAAAGTGATTTTATCATTATTCCTTTGAGTAGAAACTAATATCTTTTATTAATTTTTTGCAAATTATATGAAGATAGGGCAGACTCTACTACATTTTATTTTTGCATTTTCTTACAAAAATAAACTATAAGTCTATCAATTAATTTCACTGGTTTTATTGGAGAATTAATGTTCAAATTGCACCAATTTAATCCCCCATAAAATCTTAGCATTTTCCATTGGCTGGCCACAAGCCAAATTATACAGAATTTAGACTATTGAAGGTTTTGAATGTGGGTGAGTAACCCATACCAAGAATATTTCAGTATTTCTTAGAAATAGGCTCTATTTTTCTTCAAGTATATTTGTACAAGAAAAATAAGACTCATCTGAAAAATTTCACAGGAAGCCATATCTTTTGGTTTTTTCCCTTTTCGAATTTGCAATGGCCTGTATCACTTGATGGTGCCAACAACTGTGCTTTTAAGAAAGAGTGACAGGCAAATGCAGTACATCTCCTGAACTGCTGATTTTTGGTCATCTAGACAAAGTCAGTGCCAAGATACTATGGGTCAGACGGTCATTCAGCATCAGCATTAAAGATTTCCATGACCTAAAAGTACTTGTTAAAACTATATACAATCTACTCTTTGAGGAGTGTTACTCTTTCCTATGGCAAGCCCTTAATTCATCTTTCTGATCTAAATCCTTTTCCCAGGAGGATCTGGGCGCTGGGAATCATACTTCCCACTACAACTTATTTGGTTTATGCTACCCTGTCACCCCTGACAATGTAAATGTTCCCAAATCACTTGAGCATCAGGTATGAGAAGGCAATTCTTCAAGCACTATGGAGGTCTTAGCTGTGGGTCTGAGTCCCATACCAGACTAAGATGGGTCTTAGTCTCACAGCACTTCAATTTGTAATAAATATAACAAGTATTAAGGCATCTGTGCAAGGAAAATAACCTACCATATTCTAATTTTTAAAGGAAAAATTGAAGAATATTAACAGAAGTCCCTCATTCAAGACTAAAACTGGGGCACAGATTAACAACAGACTTAAGAAATGGAATTACAAAAAAAAAATTATTTTATCATTCTATTCATCACATCGTAAAGAAAATTATGATATTTTTTGAGGCTAGTCCATATGCTTTCAAAAACAGAAGGCTAGTCAGTATATTTTCCAATTTGCTAGATAATTTCCAATTTACAGTGGTAATCTTTGTGGATTCCAAAAGCCAAAGCAGAAATAGTGGAATTTATCCCATCTCGGATGGACATTGTAAATTATTTTTCACTGTACCTCTTGAAAACTGTCTTTTCCTAAGGTAACAAGAATACCTCAAGCCTTATATTTTTTTAACAAAAGAGAAATTTAGACCTAAAAAAAGGATGATTTTTTATTTGCATGTACAAGTGAGAAATATATTCACATGCCACACAGATATTTAATTCATTGGTTTCTGCAAATGTGTAATTAATTTCATTTCTTAGCATACTTTATTTTTTCATTTTTAAATTCTTCTCCATATTTGCATTTCCTCACAGAGAAAGGGTATCTTTATGTTTTGCTGAACTGATTACATTTTTCTTTGGAACTCAGGACATCTTTATGTACTACCAGATCTTCAAGTATTTTCGGAAGATTCCCGTTAGAAAAATCGTCAGCCATTTCTATCCTCTTCCTCCAAAGGAAACTTTGAGCAGACACTCTCACCCAGTAGTAACATTGACACATTAACTTTCCTCAGCCACCTCACTCAGACTACTTAGTCTGGCTCCACCAGGGCTGGGAGCCTTAATCAGATATCATACTGGGGAAAGCTATGTCAGTAATGATGTCAGATGAATGGTGGTCACATGGCAACAGCCTCATTTGAAGCAAACAGTGCCACACTTGTTTTTAGCCTACTTTATGACTTGGCTGAAAAATGACTTTGTTCACAACAAAACACCACTAATGTATGAGCTGTTACCATAGGATTTTAGCACGTCTACTGTTTTCTCAACATTCTCTTAATATACCTAACTGGACAAACAGTGTAAATATCATTAAACTACACATATTATCAAAGTCATCAATCAGCATGTAAGCTGACCAGATGAAACACTGGCAATCCCTTCTGGCATTTTGAATCCTCAAAGAAATGGTATTATGGAAAACACATAAAGAAGAAAATATTTTAATTTTGCATTTTGATTTGGCTTATACCAGGTTCAGACATAGAGGAGAATAAGGAGACACAGTCAACTCTCCTTCTAGGTCCCAGAAGAGTGTTTTTCCCTTCTCTGCTCTTGATGTCAGTGGGCTGGTGGGATATACAGAGGGCAGAATAATGAGACTGAGCAGGAGGGAAGAATTTGCCCTCTGGCACCACTCACACTGCAACAAAACAGAAGCCCCAAAGTCTCCTGTCACTTAAACTCCCTTTCCTTCCCTGGCTTCGGAGGTAAAAATGCCCCTTTCTATTTCTCATATGCACTTCAGTTAGTGCTCTTACTCCCAGCAGGGGATTACCAGCAAGCAAGAATTTTTCATTGGGAAGAACTGGAAAGCCCACTGACTTCTCAGGAATTCTGACCATGCTTGGAAACAAGCCCCACCAACACAGCAGTACAGCTTGGTCAAAAATTAAAGTTTAAATGACTGGTCGTAGACACTTGCCCAGAGAAGATAAATACCAAATCCAGTTACAGTAATGTCAGAAATTACTGCAATGGAGAAAAATTGCAAGTAGCCACATCCTAAAGCAGGCAGCTACATTTTCCTGTAGTGTTACTCAGCCCACAGCCTCACTGCCACTGCGGAGAGCAGGGAGAGCTGCAGTGTCTCTCATGGGCATCCTGGGCTCATGTGGTTTAAATTCCCCCTGAAGCTGTGGTACTGGCTTGCAGTGAAATCCTGAAGTCCAGAAAAGAGTCACAGATCTCTCTGTCTGGTCTGCAGTGCTTATTCCATTTAAACTACTGATCAGGAAGGAAAAAATTTGTGTTTAACCAACCATGGAGCAGGAATAACAGCAAAGACAATAAAGAGAAGGTAACAAAGCCCTGAATTTGGGAGAATGAGTGGTCAGGAAAATTTGAAAAAATATTTCAGTAAAACTCTATCATGGATGACTGTGTGGAAATCAAGAATCCTCAAACAGAAAGCAAGAAAAAATATTCTGATATTTTCAGAGAGTAACTAAATTATTCCTACCTTCTAGTATGAGAACAGGGACTACAAATGCTCATAAGGGAGAATTTGAATTTTAATTAATGACCCTGGAGCCTTGTTGGCATAGACTTTGGATTAACAGAAATTCTCAGAAGTCTGTCTTTTAGACCCTGATGTTCCAACAAACTATAATAGATTCTGGGCACAAACTGTATATCATTCATACAGCTAAGCCCTTAGCACTGCTACTATTTTCTGTTGGCTTCTGGCACCACTTGTAAGTTCCAAATGAATGAATTCTCTATCTACTGATATATAGTGGGGGGAGAAAAATACAGACTCTCTGCACTGAAAAATAACATGCATGATTCTTTTACCTTCCCCTCTCAGCTCCTCTGCAGCATAAATAGCCCTGAGAAACATACACTGGTTTCACATTGCCAAAAAAAAAAAAATTGTTTCATTTCTATGGGGCATTTTATTTTCAATCACTTTTTTATTTTTTACAGAACATAACAAATTTTTTGAAGCCAGAAAGTATCAGCTTTTCCCACTAGGCCAGCACAAATCCTACTCCAACTAGACACGTTGGACCTCCTGGGTTGCATGAAGCCCCAAGAGGCAAGCTGAGCATGCACTGACTGAGGAAAGTACTGTGAAAATCAGGAAAGAAAATATGCAAACTAGAAGAGCAATAGCAACTTATACCTCACTTAGAAGAGTTTAAAGAAAGCATAAGATGAGATAAAGTAAGTGTCATCCAAAAACTGCCCAGAAGAGGTGAGGTCTCACTAACATAGTCAAAATATTATTGTGAATCCATATGAACTTTGAAAGGCTGTGATCCAGTTCTGAGACAAGGAAGACCCCCTTACAGCTCCAATAAAATTTGTTTGAGTATTCTCATGGAGGACTACAAGGGAGAGCTGCAGTGGATTTTTTTTTTTTGCCCTTTTTTTTTTTTTAAAGCTAAACCCTCAGCATCTTCTGTTAAAATACTTCTGTCATCCATTTTTGGTCCTATATTTGGTTCTATCCAGCAGTTAGTGGAAGTAGTTGCTTTGGAATAAAACAAAACAACAACCATTAAAAAAAAACCCAAACACCCCCCCCCCAAAAAAAAAAAAAGGGCAGGAATAAGCACATGAGCAGCAAGGATAACCACGTCAGGGCATACCAGAGATTTACACTAGCACAGGTTACTGTCTTTGACAGCAGACAATGGCAGATGCTGAGTAAAGGAGATAAGAAGAGGCATGCACACAATGATGTCCCCCTAGAATAATTTCCCACCTTCCATTAAAAAGATTTGCACATGTGGTAGATACAGGATGGCAAAACTTCACTGAGCTGATGCAGATGGCAGAGGAAGAGGGTACCGTAAATCCATCTTGCATTCATTGCTCTAGACATACTTTATATATCCTACTTGAACTTGCCTAAATTGCACAGATAGTGAAGGCTGCAGGAATTATATGCTGTCTACACAGAAACTTTTCTTCCTTTTTTAATCTGAGAACCATATAACAGGTTTGAGACTAGGTTTATGCTTACACAATTAATACAGTTCTGTTAAAAATACACAGAATATTACTGATTAACAGGACCACTATTAAACATACATTTTACGGGATCACAGGTTGTTCTCCTTGACCAGTACACCATATAAAAATTGTCTTTTAATGGAAGAATACTGTACAGAGACCAAAATAGAAACTGCTAAAACAAACAAGATAATTATCTAAATTTTATAATATCACTCATAAAACGTCTGCCTTTTCCCTTTATGAGCTTGATAGATTAAATTTAGGGCAGATGTTTCATATAATTTACTCAGAAAACAGGAAAATTATTTAAAAAAGAACTCATAAAACCTACAAAAACACAAATGAAACTAATCTAAAACATATGAGTCTACAGATTTAAAGGAAAAGCTTCAGTTATCCTGAAGCTATGGATAAGGATGCTTAAGAGATAAAACCATCTCTCCCACACACTTTATATTATTATATATTCTGAACTGCTTTGGACAAACAAAGGCCCCTCTAAATTTAGGGTGCATGAGGTAGCTCTGGCTACTTTCCCAAAGACAAAGAGGAACTCAGAAACACAAACCCTGTTCCTCAGTGCACAGAAGCCAATCTGTGGTATCTTAATTATTGTGTTATAGAGGCACCTGCTGTAACATGAATGTTGTGGAAGAATACCAGGTAAAAGTATTACATATTATCTCTTTATGCACTATAAAAAGAGGTAGAGGAGCAGGTGTGATGTCTTTAATCCTCCAAAGAAAAAGAACTTCACTGTCAAGAGATACTGAAATCAAATACAGTTTTGCATGGAAGGTATTTATCATCAGACAAAGACATATAGAGGCACGTTTCATGAACATTTTGAAAGATTTCATTTTGAAGGCTCAAAAGTCTCCACACCACAAAACTCAATTTTCAGAATAGGTCAGCTACAGAGATCCCAAGAAAAAAAGAAAGTATACTGTGTGCTGTCTTGTTGCAAACTCTTTTAGCCCAAAGTCATCTGTCAGAATATAATTTATTATTATCTGGGTTCATATATTAACTGTGTTGTTAAGAAAGCATAAGGTCTGTCAGTACTTCTGGCAGAAATTTTGCTTGCCACTTGCTGTTACTGGCGGCAAGCAAAATTTTTGTTTCTCCTGTAGAATGACCCTGAGATACTGTGAAAGGTAAAGGTCTCTAAATGTTTGAGTGTGAGACTCTTGTAATGCAGGAGGAAACAGAGATGTATTTTTGAAATAAAATTTTCCCAGTCTGTCTCCATGTAGTGTTGATTCCTGCACTTGATGAGGGCAGGAGAGAAACTGAAATACTACACTCAGCTGAAGGCTTCTGAGTTGTGTTCTTGGTTTGCAGTGTAAAACAATTTCTTAAGCAGAAAAAAAATCATAATTAAAAAATCCCTTTTACAAGATTATCAGAATATATAAGAATATGGGATCCACCTATATATTATTATTCACTTATATGTTAAAAAGCACTGAACTAAAGAAACCTTGTAACACACCACACCATGGGAACAAAGTTTAGGCATAAAAGAAATACAGGTACTATGCTGACAGTAGTCATGGATTTCAGGATCACAAGAAAAGCAAGGAATATTCTAAGCCAAACTACATATTTTAAAAATACCCAAAACAATAGGTAAGGTAGCTATTTCTCAGTCCCTGAAGCCCAGAGAGATGAGGTACTGTGGTGGTTCTGCCTAAATCCTGCCCTGCACTGAAAGCAGATCAGCTAGAGAGCAAATCCTGCTGCTGGCAACACATCACAGCCTGGTTTTGTGAGCTTGATAAAGAGGGTTTGGCATTGGAGATACATGCTATGTGTGAGATACCAAACGAAAGTAGCAAAGGAATGGATGAAAGCTACCAAGTGTTGCCTAGCCACCCTGTGTATCATCTGAGAACGACAAGCCAGCTGCATGCAGAAGAGCAAACAAGTCTACCTCAGACTCTAGGGGTAGCAGCAATTAACTCAATGAACTGAAATGCACTGTGATTCCCTCTTATGAAGCAGAGTTCCTTCAAAGGCAAACAATTGCCCTTCTAATATTGAATCAAATATTTTCAAATGTGTCACCTTAATAAAAGGTGTGGGACAATTCCTCTTTCAGAAAACGTCTGGTTACAGCAATGGAGGAAGAAAAGTGCAAATGGCTTATGATGGGTAGTATCAAAGCAGTGCAGGACAAACTAGCTCAAATAGCTGATATGAAGTAGGCAAAACAACAAGTTTGCATTGCTGCAGCATAAACACATGATCTTGAATAGATATGGCCAAGGCTCCAAAAAAAGCTGCAAAAATAGTTAACTTAGTTCACATGTCAGTTCTTCCACAGACCATAAATAAGCTTCAAAGAGTTATAAAACCAGGCAGTAGACACCAAATGCATGCAATCTTGGAGTAGTGCTAGTAAAAGTACATCACCACCTCTCTGCTGCACACAAAAATTAGGTAAATACTTCATTCATACATGCATATATACATTGCATACACACATTCACTTCAGAGCATTTCTATAGTTTATTAGGTACTGGCACTAAATAAAGTTTTGTAAACATTTTCATTTCATAATTGTTAGTGGTAAAGAGAATATTTGTGGTGCATGGTCACTAAGCAAACAGAGTGAAAATACTTTTACAGGGAATATAAACAGTTTTATGGAGTATCAGAGAGCAAGAGGAAGCTGCAAATATAGAGCACCAGCAGCTGTACTGGGGCAAGGCAACAGCTCTGGATCCATCTAGTAGCAAACTCCATTTGGGCAAACAAGTGGGTGGGGGACTGCGTAATGGAATATAGTGACTTTTAAAGTGGCATAACTCATAAATGAATGGGAGGACTTCTTTCTCTCTTTTTTATATTATTTTTAATAAGAATTGGGAAAGTGGCCCAAAACTGTTCCTGGATAAATCAGTTGAATAAAATACCAGATTTATTACAGTGTTATTGACACCCTTTCTCAATTTACTTTCCATGAATATTCAGTTTTATTGTAGGAAAGCTTGAAAAAACAGACAGCAGAGCTGGTGCAAGAATATCGACATTTCCACATTATATATTTTTATAATATCTACATCCTTTGAGATTTATTTGTTCTGCCACAAATAAATAATAAAAACTCTGGAAAACTATACATGCAGACAAATTTATTATGAGCACTGAAGATATGTTCACAGAAAGCTTTCAGCAAATATCTGGGAAAGCAAATATACTGTATATTAGCCATGTTGGCTTGTGGGAAATTTATCAATTAAAAAAAAATAGATTACATTTATATAATTTCTTACTCAGCTCCAGTCTAACAAATATTCTAGACTGTTATGATGCAGCCAGGGCTGCTCATTCAGCAAGCAGTTGTTTCTTCTCTTGAGGTTGCTGGAGTGACAGCTGGTTGCCAACAGTATATTTTTGTGGTAACTAATGAAAAATAATTTCTTTCATCCTCAGAAATATTTTCTGGGTGCAAGCACCAATTCTACTGTGTATGTTGCCATGAGCTGGTATTTCACCCTATGTGCAGGGCAATGTCTGTGTGCCTCTGTTCAGAGAGCAGGACTTCAGTTGCTGGAAGTTCTGCGGCCTCTCCTCACCCATGGGTTTCCATAAATGCTTCTGTTTTGCCTAGTAGTAGATCTCTCTCCGTGACAACGAGAAGTAAATAGGTTATATGTTCTCCAGACAGCTGCTGTAACATATTGTGGAATAGAAACCTAGCAGCATCAAAGCCGCCCTACAAGTAACATAACTACATTAACTGGAAGGAAAATTGATTTTTAGCTTCAGACAGCAGAAGGGAATGGACACAACAAGGACATTTTCTGGTTCCTGCAATGCACCCGCACAGTTCAGCTGTCCCTTTTCACTTGTGTGAAAGAGGTGCTGCACTTTCAGGCTAGTCTGTCCTAAGTACAGCTGATCCAGAGGATCTCTCATAATGAGTGTGAGAGAAAAATATGCCTCTGATCCATCCTCATTGTCAGATCTCTGTGAGCTGAAGATTTTAGCCAGCTGGGAGTCTACCTTATTTTTTGACAAGACAGAGAGAAGCTGATGATTCTAATTCATGGCAGCAGCCACTTTTACAGTAAAACCATCTTTGTTTCATTCTTGTATTTACATTGTTGGTATGGTTTTAATACAGTGCATTTGTAATTGTGATAAATTAATTCTATGCATAAGATGGCCCTTTGGGTGTTCCTTGGAGACAGCTATGCAAAGAACCCAAGGTTCATGACTGTCATCAACAAAAACCAGAAATAGTTCTTTCCATCATTTGTTCAGCTGAATCTCGTGTAACAAATGGCCACCACACTCCATAGCTGATATCCTCAGTTGTCAGCCAGATTTTTGCCAAACTTTATATTGTTATCCTTGGCCCATTAACCTGGAGATATTAAGCTCAAACATTTCAGTACAGCTCCTGCTGTATTCCAGTTGGAGAAGAATGATTCATTCTACCATTTCTCTCTGGAAGAACAGATCAGCTATGGGCATCATTTACAAAACCTAATGAGCTGCAGGCCTAGCTTCTTAGACTAAAGCATTACTTACTCATTTTTAATCACCTGTTTCTCAGTAATCAACAGATTTCTTGACAATTGGTATGGAGTAGCACCAAGCACAGACTTATGGAGAGCACTAATGCTGTACTGAATCTGCACCATAAAAACATCCTTGTGTTGTAGTTTCATAGCTGTACTTTTACTTTTGTTTAAAAGAGCATAACTATCAATAATGCTTTGTTCAGTACGTGTGTATATAATAATGTATATGAGCCATCATTATGGTGTCCACTGTGGAAATAATGCAGTCATACAAAAGACACATTGCTCAAAATAAAACTTAAGATAAATAAAGGAAGCTATAAAATGCTCTGTTGGGCCCGCTTCTGGACCTATTTAAAGTCAATGGCAAAGTTCCCACTGACCTCAAGCAGGAACTAGCTCCTTTTTCTCTTTCTAGATTTGTTTAGAAAGAAATATAATGACAGACTTGAAAGGTAAGATGAAATATTTGGGGAGAGGGAGAGAAAGAAGAAAAAAAGGAAAAGAAATCAAAATGGGACAAAGGAAAATAAAAATCTATATTTTTACCATTCTGCATAGGATGTAACAAGAATTGCTTAGGGTGGATTTTTTCATATTTTCCATGTTCTGGTTTTGTCAGAATATTTTAATACTTTATTGCTTGCATTTCTTTCCCAGTTCTTTCCAGCCTCTTCTCTGTGGGTACTTCTACTGGCCCCAAAAATCATATGGTGCTTCACAAAACTAGAAATGTGTTTGCCATTAAATATAATGTGTAAAATCTTACGATGCTTTCAGAAAAATAACGCTCACATATCCAAAATGAGGGGAAAATGGTACCTAATCATACATCTAATTCACAACATTTATTTCACCAGTAATGAATGTTGTCAGGTTTTTCCTATGTTGAACAGCCATACCTGAGGGGCACAGCGTTAAAGGGCACATTCACTGCTGACATAAATGGTAACTACGGCCACTTCAGTGAAGTTATCTCCAATTAAGCCAGCTATTACATTCACTTCAAGGTATGCAATACATTTTAAATGATAGAAGCAAGTCCAGGAAATGCTGAGTACTTCTACGAACCCTCTTTCCTGTGTGACTCCCCCTGGACTCAGGCTCCTTTCCCAAACCCAGTGGTTTTGTGGTGAGTGCCGCCTGAGCAAAACACGGCGATGGTCAGCGCTGTGTCCTGTTTACCGTCGCAAATTAACAAAGCGGCATGGAGCGAGAGACACCAAAGAGCCTGCTGCACTTAAAGGGCTAAGGAGAGGTGATAACAGCCCTCGCTTCGTTAAGGCTCGCTGCCCAACTTTACTGAAAATGTAGTGACAGATAAAACATAAATCAACATCCTTATCATTCTGGCTTCCTTGCCTGCCAAATGGGGGTTTAGTTTATCAGCGACCTGCAGGCCCACTGGCGGCCTTTACACTTACAGCTGGTCAGCGGGGTGGGACAGGGTGGAAGCTAAATGGCTGCTCTAAAACGCCTTGGTGTAAACAACCCGGGGAAGGACTTCCTTGAACTGCCAGTTACCCGAGTGCCATCCATCTCACTAAAGCGTCTGCCCCAAGAGGGGTAGTATCGCCAGGAAAGAAAACAAATAAAAGACACCCAGCATGTCGCAGTGCAGGCACAGGCTGGGGAATGCTGTCCCCTTGAGGGGGTCAGGGATCCTCAGCAAGGTAAGCTCCTTATGGCATTGCTCAGGAAGCAGGCAAGTATTTTGGAAAAAAAGGGACTTCACCAGCACAGCCTGCTTCCTCTGTTTTGTGACCAGAATGTACAGCCTTTGCATATGTATATGTATATATGTATATGTACATGTACATGTATACGTATATGTATATGTCTATGTAATGCAGTGTTTGCTTTGACTCCCTGTGAGGCTCATCATGGGAGCAATCCTTTCAAAGGCACCAGTATCCCCCAAGGCTCAGGAGAGGACAGCCTCAAGGGCATATCCATCCCCCCTTGCACCAGCAGACTTCTTTCCCTGTGTGACACAAAGCTTGCTCTATGTGTAGGGGTTTTAAAAGTGTTTGCCCCAGTACATTGTGTCACAGTTTTATTTGCATTAAGTTCAGCTCATAAAACAAAACCCGTTTAAACTGGGCCTTGCTCATGTAGAGGATAAGAGTTTGGACAGGAGAGCCTCCAGTTTTTGGTAGATATGGGACTACACTGACATAGCCTCATGCTAACATTTGGTGAAGATGAAATTAGCATTCAGATCAGTGATTTATTTCTCCCTTAAGATCTGCTTGAGTAAATAATTTCTTAGGAGTTTAAAGTGAGGCTACAGTAATGGTGGGTTTATGTCACTATTAAAAGTGTCAAATGCAGGTAGGTTTGAAAGACATAAGCACAAAACTTGTGGAGTTTTTTGTAACTAAAACTGAATTTATATAAAAAGTGTTCATTTTCCCTGTCCTTTAGCTATAGTACAGCATTTCATTTAGACAGCAAGCTACTCCATATTTCTTTGTGTTTTGAAAGCCCCATCTTCTGGCAACAACTCCATGGAAAATAATGTGCTGAACACAAGCAAATTACAGGTGTAAAGTGAAGACACAATGTTGCACGCATACCATTGTGCAAAAAAATGCAAATGTATACACTGAACAATGTTCCATACATTGGAGCCAAACCTTCTGGCAAAAAACATGTACATTTTATAATGAAACTTTTGCTTACTGATTCTTTTTTCACAATGAAACATTTTTAAAATGTTTTTAAAATGCCTGGGATATAAAGAAAAGATATTCTCTTCTTTGTGTACTTGTTTGTTTAGCAGTGTGACAAGATTACCAAAGCAACAGCAACATACTTTCACCTATATTTAACCAAAAATCTTCTCAAAAGCTCATATTCCACATGCTCAGAGTGTACACAGAAGAATTAGTTGTCCCCAAGAAGTCTGTCAGAAGAGCATGTTTCAATCTAGAGCTACAAGGAGCTGAACAAGGAGTTTTTTGAAGCAACAGATAGCAAGAGAGCCATCTCTGGAAAGGTCAGAGATGAGACCAAAGCTCTTCCACTCTCAGCACACTCCAGGCAGAGAGGGAATGGAGTAAAAGTAGCGGCCTGCACAGCCAGGACAAATAGAAGGCATATTTGGAAATGCAGCAAGTTTATAGGAGTTGCAAAGTTGAGAGAGGACAGGAAAGAAGGTGAGATGGGGACCAAAGGCATAAACCAATGTCGAAGTCAAAGAAAAAGAGGAGGGCCAAAGTCAGAGTGTGTGAAAGGATGAATGCAAGACACAAGTGGAGGTGGAGTGCCAATACAGGGATGTCAATGAAAGAAAAGAAAACAACAGAGCCAGAACAGAAAGTTGGAAGTGTTGGTGAATGTTCTACTTCAGTTAAAAGTTTCCAAACTCCCTCTGCCATGAGCTGTGCACTGTACTTATAAAAATTACTGGCTTTCCTCTAGCTGCTGAAAATAGCTTTAAAAAGGCATCTACTACTGCTGTGTGGCCAACTGTTACTTTGTTCAAACACAGCACAAACAGGGTTTGGAAAAAAAAATCTGCCTATGATATCTAAAGTCTAGTGTAGGACCCTGTTGTGTTCCAGGAGCTATGGATCACACATTTTGGAAGAGGCTGTGCTACTAGCCAGAAAATTTTCTTCCTAATGGAAGCCCAGCTAACCACAGGATCTGCTGCAGACCACAGACCAGCCAAGCTCTACTAATGACAGCCCACTAGGTTGGAATGCAGACCACAGTTTGGAAACCACTGGCTTATGAAATAAACAAGATAATATTTCAACTTATACCATCAAACATGCTTTTCTTGAAGGACTGTCAGGGCTGTGTAAGAAATAGGGTCATGTCTATAGGATTGTTCCAGAAGCTCTGCGGAAATACAGGAACTCTGTTCTTCCAGAAATCAGCACAGATGTAGACAACTGATAGAGAATGGTAATTTTTCATCTACAAAGCCTGCAAATGTAATTCAGATGCTACCATCAGAACCCTTGAATTTTGCATCATCAAAACCTTCATTAAAAACTAAAATGTGCGTCAGTGCATGATAACCAGCACCACAAACTGCGATTTCACTTCACACAGGAAAATGTCTCTCCGGGTGTGTCAGAGCCAGGACCAGTACCAAGTTAATATTTACCTTGCATCTAAGTATGAGAAATTAGTGCCAAATATTTCAATATCATGAGTTTGAGCATTCATATGTGAACTTTTCAACATTAAAGGTAAGGAAAGAAAAGATTATAGAAAATTGAGACATTTCCTGACAAAGCCAGAATTACACAATTTTGAAAGATAATATTTAACCTTTGGAGAGGCCAAAATTCTTTGGACTGACGCAAAAGTTATAAAGACAGATCTTGCCAAATGTAGAGTAATTTTTGAGGAATTACTCCTTTTCACAATGCTAATACAAAAATCCTTGGACATAAAACTGAGAACTCTGGAACAGGAAGGAGAAATGATAGATGCTTTAAAAAACAAGTCTATTTAGAAGCCATTTGTCTGAATTTTGTAATGTCCGCTGACAATAACATATTTTCATCGTTGACTGTATTTTATAAGTTCATTTCTTCATGGACAGAAACCAGTATATTTAGCCTCTCAAAATATGTGTTTTAAAAGTGGATAACGGTTGCTTGCTTCTATATTCTATAAAAGAAAGGAAAAGAAAAAGGACACTGAGAAATAATGCAAGCATATACACATAGGGCCACATGTATAAACCTGTTCATACACTTACATTGAAATTGATTAACACAATTGTGAAGAAGTGGAATTAACAATGGAGTTTTTCCTTTTCTGCAGTATCCCACTTTTAGAATAAGGAATTCCATATCTATTTGCTTCTGCAGATGGCAAATATACTCCCTCCAAAACAGAGCTTCCTATGTAGAGTTTCTGTTTATAGAAACATTGAAGACAAATAATCCTCTAATTTAACTGAATGACTTTTTGGTTTTGTTGCTGTTGAATGATTAAACCACTACAAAAGTTAAAGTACTAAACAGTATTAATGTGAAATCAAATTCTGCATTGTAAATTCCAAAATTTTGAGACTTTCTAGAGTGCTTGCATTCAGGACATATTAAGGAAAATTCCACACAAATGAAGAATGCCATAATAGCAAAGAAAAAAGAAGAGAAACTGGAAGGGAGGAAACAGCAAATACTGAGAACACAACATCTGTAAAATGCACCAACAATTCCAAGCTTGCAATGAGCTGTCGCTGTACACGCAATGAGGAAATTTCATTTAAAAGTTACAAAAATGACCTTGCTTTGAACCAAGTGAATGTGATTATTTCTGAACTGAACGGAAAGTAAAGAAGTTTGGATTAAATGTTTTACCAGTGCCAATGTCCCAGAACTTTCTTTGGCTCTATATTCTCTTTTCCTATGTTTGTCAGCTGAATTTAATGTTCTCCTCTTTTTTGTCTCCTAGTCTCTTTGACCTTAATGTGACATTTTAGTTGAGTGATTAATTACTATTAAATGGCACTGCGTTTATTAAATGGAGTCCTTGTCTGTGTAAGAGCACAGTCACAATGCAACGATTGAGTTTGATAAGCTTAAATATACACAGTTAGATGTGGTAATATCTAATTTGTCAAGGATCTTGTGGCTAGCTTTTCTGCCACACAGCTAGAGAGGAGACGTGATTGCACAAAAAGCTTAATATTCTGAGCTTAAATGTTCTCAGTAAATTGATCTTCTCCATCATGTAATCTTATTTCAGAGTGTGCAGGAGACAGCAAAGTTCCACACAAGCCTAAGTTGCCTTAATAATAGGCCTGAGGGTTCCTGACCATAGAAATAAAAGCTATGTGACAAGATTTGTATGTCTCTTTTCAGCAGACAACAGCTGACTCGCCCTGCCAGAAGCTTTCTTTCTGGGTTAATTGAATAAGAAGAAGAACTAATGTCAGTAAAAGGATGAAAAGTTCATTGAGAAAGAAAATATACATCTATAGGTTGGACACCTAAGTCAAAAAGAGATTGTGAATATTTAGCTTATTAAGTGAAGCACCAGCACCTAACTTTATAATCAGTCAGGTTATTATTCTGTCAGTTATATTCTCTGAACACTACTTTACTCTTTTCTTATCTAACAGCTGATTTGGAACTCTTTTTCAGACTATAATGAATCATCAAAGCAAAACTTCTTGCAAGAAAATGTTGGTTTTAACATCTGCTGGGAAAAAAATTCAGGCTGGACAAAAAAAATGTGAGGGAGACTTTCACAAAAAGCTCAAGAGTTTTGGGTATTCATGGGAAAGACAGACAGCAGCTGGGGCTAGTTCCTGACTGTTTCTTATATCAATTCTTTTCCTCTCTGGTTAAACACAAGTGGGCCAGCAAGAAAAATAACAGAAGTTTTTCTCAGGTTTCACTCTCAGTCCTCATGTCTTCCACTTCCAAAACATTCATTCTTGCTCCTACATCTCCAGAGTCAGTGTCTGTCTTTATTACTCTTTCCTACTACACAAAAAAAAAAAAAAAAAAAAAAACACCACTAAAAAAAAAAAAAAAAAGGTGAAACAGATCAGGTTATGATAAGAAATAAGAGGCCTTCAGTCTTGTCTCAAACCTGCAGGTACTTTCTCACAGTGAAAATTTTAAGTGCTCTAAGAGAGGAGTCACACCTCTCATCTGAATTTCGGGGTTTACAGAGAATTTGTAGAGATATTGTGGATTTGTGGGCAATGTTTGGGCACGCATCTTCAGACCTTCTTTAGATCTGAGATCAATACCTTCATATCAACCACAGTGGGAATCCAGATGCAGACATTTACCAGAGAGACATTTACACGTGGTCAGGGAACAGCTCCCCACTTTCTGCTGGAAAAGTGAATCACGAAACCATAATAGAGAAGCATCATCTTTGCATGATGAAGAGTCAAGCTGAACTCCATGCACAAGGAGATATTTGAGCTTGCATGTTCTGCAGGTTGGCAGACACTGTGCCGTCCGGAGATATCGAAAGAGCCCTGCCTTCAGGCCAAACCTCAGTAGTGACGTGAATCTAAATGAACCAAGAAAAGCCATCATCTTGACTGCCTCTAACAGGATTATATTCTTGTCCTTAATATTGATGACAGTCTAAAAGGATTGCACAACAAAAACGTTCTTACAATTCTCATTAAGGATTAAGTCAGCACATTCCTAATTGTTCCTGCATACGTTTGTTCATCTCCATCTTCCATTATCGGGAACAGGAAAAGAGACATATTCATATTGTCCAGAATCTTATGGGCTCAGGATCACAGGCAGGAAGATGCACTAGGTGTGTGCTTTAGCAGACACAAAATATAAATCTCCTCAACATTCTGAATGCTAGAGATATGTAAGGAACTTCTTCCTGAAAACTTTATAGAAATTATATCCAACTGCAAAAAATGCTCTTTTACTCTAGGCATAGAATCTACTTAAAAAGCACTCAATTCCTACCTCTCTTGCAGAAATGTATTTTTATTGGTCTAATTTGCTGGTTTTAGGAAACAAAACAAAGGCATTTAGCAGTCTGTCCCCATGATCTTCAGAACAAATTTCTAGAAAACATTGAGCAACTTTGCAAATACAATTATTTAGTCTCAAAAATAGCGTAACTATTTTCAAGTGACAGATTGCTCTACTTCTAGAGCCAACTTAATCTTACTTGATATGATTAATAAAAACTTGTTAATAACAACACAATACATTTCATGTTTATCTAAATGAAATGTTTTAATTTATTGATCCAAAGGAAAATTTTACTTCAAGAAAGTATTGAAAGTATTCTTCAAGATCTTACAAGTCACTAAGTTAATTTTCAAACAATGCCTAAACTTTTATTTTGGCAAATGATAAAATATTATGTTATCTCCACTAGAGCGCTTATGGAATTTCAGACTATTGATAAAGCGTACGTAGAGAAGAAGTGAAAGTGGTAAGCAAAGTTTTAAATAATTCACTTAAAATATAAGAATAAGTTTCTGCTGTTCAAATCACAAGACATATTACTTAGTAGAGATTTAAACTAAAAGCACAATCTAACATACACTTCTTTCTATAGGAAAAGAAAAAAACCCACAGATTCATTGTATAAGCTGCTGATCAGCATGCTAATTTTCAAGTTATAGTTTCATAATCTCCTCTGTGCAGGCAAGCAATCAGGGAATTAACTGTAAAGTGTCTGTAAAATGGAGGAGCATAATATTATATGACAACACACCAGTAATGGTTTCAAATTACAAGCAAATCTGAGCAGGGGGAAAAAGTCTTCTCCCATTTCTCCCAAACACATGCACAATTTCCTTTAGAAGAAAAAAACAAGAAAAATAAATGCATTGCTTGCTCTTTCTCAAAGGTATATCAAATGCTGATTGATTTTAAATCATCTGAATGGTAATGTGACCATCAGAGCAAAATGTGGCCTTACAATGCTTTTCTGTAACTCAAAGGGCAGGACAAAAGTGACTGTGTTGAAAGAATTATAACCAAGGACATAACTGTAATGAAGTATTATCACAGACATATAATATTATCAAAATATCAAACTCTACACATGTCAACAGTCACCCAACATGATTAGAGGCAGATCTGGTTTTCAGTTTAGGTGAAAGTAGGCAGTTGTTTATGTTGGCAGATCATGGGGGAAAGGGAGGAAATGAAATGCCCCCAAACAGGGTGCCATGGCCTCATGGCCTGTTTTGAGGACCCTGAGAGAAAGACAGGCAGGGACAGGAGCTGTGCACCCCACCACCAGTAGATCAGCTCAGAGAGGGAGCAGAAGGTTAATGCTTCCCTGCCCACCAGTTCCTAGTAAATCTGCTCCCTCCCAATAAATCCCTGCTTTATTTCTTCAATCCTTCACATTTACCTCCGGGGATGGGGCAGGAAACAAAACAACCCGTCTGCCCACCAGCACCTCTGGGTGGTGGCTTCCCAGAGGCAACAGCCAATTCCTTTCAATCCCCTTCCCTGACAGCTGCCACCAAACCAGAAAAGGTTTGTGGCAGGTCCCCAAGCATGGTGATCTGCTCCCAAATTTGTGTCTTCTCACAGAATCTGCCATAGTGCTGGCCGGCTTTGCCCAAATTTTTTTTCTGTCCTTTGCCCAGTGGCTTCTCTTTGCAAGGCTTTGCCTACAAGCCTGGTTATCAATTCACCAAGCAGGCAGTATTAAATTGAAACACACCAAACATTAAGCATGGCTAAAGGTGAGCATGTCAAGGAAAAGCAGTGTCTGCTGTCAGATTAGAACCCTTTTGAACTGCAACCTTATACAACTGTCCTCTATGCCTATTATTTATGAGGTGAACTGAGGATATGACAGCCTCGTCCGCTGATGTGACAGAAAAAGCACATTGTTCGCTTTGAACCTTGCAGAAACGTGGAAAGCTTTCTTGCACTCCTTTCAGCATAGCCCCACTCCAAGAACCATATTGACTTGTAACAGCTTCTGTTTATGCAGTGCAATGAGCTGAGGTCAGTGGGAAAGTGTCAGCTGCAGCGTATGACTTTGCTTTCACTGCATCATGGAACTTGGCACGGCCCCGCAGTGACAGATAACAAACTGCATTCTATAGCTTTCAAAACCCTCAAAGGATATGTGGCTGGGAAAGGCTTGCAAATGCCTTCTCTTGATTAATAGTCACAAAACTGAAGTGATTATAATTTAGTCCTAGCAAGGAGATGTACTTCTTTCCAGCAGCAATAAAGAAAGACACAAAAGCCCACAAACCTACACAATATAAAGAAATTGTCTTAAAAGAAATTCACAGTCATCATGCCAGACACTAAATGAATTATTCCTCTCATTTCTTGTCTCACCACAGTTTCCTCCCACTTGGACACACATGTTAGGCATTCAGTTAACCTCAAGCATAGCTCTCCCTGCCCTATCACTGTATCTGCACTCCCCATCAGGAGGGTATGCTAGCCTACATTTTTGCAATGTAAAAAGAGTGACATCATTTTTTTCCTTAAAGTAGCTTGTCTGTAAGAACACTTCAGCTGTACGCAGCTCGGCTCAGTCCCAGAATATGCCTGTTCCTGTGCACTTTCCTGTCCTGTGCTCAGCACAGTGTTCAGAGCTGCTCTGACTCGCAGCTCTGTGCTATATACCCTGTTCTGAACCTCTCAGCTGCATTTGCTTCCCCATCTATAACTTTCATCGACCTCCTGCTCTTGCACTGCACTTCCTGGGAAGTGTTTTGTTCATGGACCCAGCGGAGGAATATGTTATGACAATGGAGTTTTAAGGAAAGCTTTTTCTTTTGTTGTGTCATGCACTTTATCCATCCCATTTTGTCATCTGGTGGTTTTCCTTTCTTGTTCTAGCACATATTTCATTGCTAAAGCTGTTTCACAAGCAGCATTGGAAGTCAATCCTTTTTCAGATAACAATTTTTGTCAGCTGATCTACCTTCCTATCTACTTCCAAATCCATCAGAGAGTACTTTATTTGGCTACAGTCCTTCATTGCACACTGGAATACTTATAGAATAAGTCACAGTGCCATGATACTCTGAATGAATTGGAGAATTTTTAAATATTTTTTAAGTGCTATATCTTCTTTCCAATCAGAAAATTCAGCTTTAGATACGAATGCATAGAAACAAAAAGCTACAAAAACCTTATGTTACACAGGACCTTCATGTGGGAAAGTGTTACCTATATTTCTTCAGAAAAAATTGAATTTTGAATTGTTTGATCACTTTTTAGAACTAATAAGTGGCTGTTTCTGATGTTTTAGACTTTCAAGAAAATATGCTATGAAAATAAAAAAAGTATTAATTTCTCCTTACAGAGCCTCTAGTCACTTTTCAGAATCCCATGCTACAAAGCGCCCTCATTCTGATTTCACTGAAAGAATTTCACCTGCATTTCACAGCCGTCCCCATTTATTCTTTGGTCTCCTTTTCTTAACTGAACTGCCTTGAATATTGGGTTAACAAGCCTCAGTGAAATTTCTCTTCTTTCCTGTATCCTGATAATATATACAAGTAACATGTGGCTTAGGGTCTAGAAAACCTTTTTAATTAAAACCAAGTGCCAGAATTATACTGTCTTAGGATTTCCTCATGTTTCCTGACTTTTTTGTGTCCAGTTCGCAGCAAAATAAACTTGTTCAGAGCACAAACTTTATTGTTACTGATATCTTGTAGATACCTTGATACACAAAATATCTGTTCTGTTGCTTAATGCAAGAGTACTGTTACAGATGTGCAGTTTTAGGATATTAACTGTAGGAATGGGAATTTTTTATACTTTTAAAGATACCTCTGATTATGAAATTACTGTTGAAATACAGTAAAATAAATACTATGCTTATTGCCTTTTTTCTTCTTTTACAACATGGATTTTGTTTTAAACAGGAAAACACAGCAAAATCCTGAAAGTAGGTTGTATAATCTAATATGCTATATTTGCCTTCTGATAACCTTCACCAACATCTAAAAGTAGTCATTTGACTTTTAGTGACAGCCACTGCTCATGTTATATCCACAAATTTCCTTCTTGAAAGAGCTGGTTCTCTCAGTGTTGAGATACCACTGCTTCTGCGCTTGCAAGGACCGAGGGGGTGTAGTTGGCCTGGCTTCAGTTCTTACATAGCGTCTGCAAGGATTTAAACACTTCAAAGTGTCAGCTAGATCCAATGAGCCAGAATCCATTTTAGAGTAATTGAAAGTTTGATTTCCATTTGCCCAAGCTCTCTATTTATTTTAACTTTGCTAAAATTTCCTCTGCATTATAAAATTAATTACGGTTTTGTTATCTTTCCCTCTCTGCACCCTCTTAATGATAGCAGAACTCTGAAATGTTTCTTGCAAAAATCTCTATCCTAAATATCTGTTATTAGCAGCAAAACATGGGCACCATATTCTATGGAAGTTCCTGATTTTCCATGTTCAACTGAATACAATTCCTGGTTTTTCTTCAACTTTTGGCCCTAATAGGAAAGCCAGGAGGAATATCTCTCAGAGAAGCCATTGAACTAATTAAAAACAAGTTGCATTTACTGTGAAATAATTTAAGAAAACCTTAATTGTACTTTTTTTGATCCTACCATGTGTTTTCAGGTCTATGACATCACCTGAAAAAGCTTTCTTTTATTAAAAATCTCATCATATTTTTTGAGATGAGATTTACATCTGCCCAGATTTAGAGAACACAAGGTTGATCCAGACTCTGTGTCCATTCTTTTCTACCAGAAAAGTTTATAAAGGCCAATGGATTACTTTAGTGGCACCTTGGCACTCCTATCCAGCTGCTCAGATGTTGGTCTTGTCTTCTTCACCCGTTGCTTCCTATACTGTATTACCACCTCTTTAGGAGCACATGCACCAAGCAGGATGCTTCTGCAAAATCCTTTGAAAGTCAAACTAAACTCTTTTGATTGATGTGAAAAAGAGAGAAGAGACCTGGATCTTTATTCAATTATTCTTATTTTAGGGAATGTATGGAAACAAATTCTTGTAATTAGGGGATTGGCTGAAGGCTGGCCCATGTGAAATCTGAAATTGTCTTTCTTAATCTCACATATAAATTGGCAACAATTTTAGCAGTCCACTTAACAAGTATAATATTCAGGAGGACCTCTAGTTGTATTTATTTTAAAAATAGTTATCTATAGTTCAATGTCAAAATATGTGCTTTGCCTGTATTCAAGGTCCCTGAGACTCACATGAACATACAACCTTCCAGTCTTCTTCAGCCCTCTTAGCAAATACTGTTTTGGAAATACTACACCTATGATTCAAATTCTAAAATTTTGTGTATAAATTCTTACACAAGAGTAGAAGATATGATAAACAGTCCCCAAAAATCCACCAACCAATTAATAAGTCCCTCCCCATAAAAAAAAAAAAAGGAAAAACGTACAAAAACCACAAAAAAAGCTTAAGAATAAGAAAAACAGTAAAAGGTCTACATCTACACTAAAAATCTGCTATTATTCCAGAAGGCTGATAACTGTGCTTTTTACACTGGCATGAGGATATATACAGGTCAGCCTCAATTCTGTCCCATTAAAGTCATAAGGACTCTAAGAAGCCCTTTCATGTGTCATCAGGGCACAGAAAAATATATTCAAAAATAATCATTGCCTCTGAAAAAACTACCTTCTTCTCTAGCATGCTCTTCAAGGCCAAGAATGTATCCATAATAGGAATTTTGTATTAATGGAAGACCAAATTTTAATTTATCTAATGGAAAATTATCAGAAAAAAATGAATGATTTAGCTTCTCTAGTCTGTGTCTTTTCTTTGCCCTCTAAAACTCTCTTCAGAAAAAAAAAACCAACAAAACCTTGTTACTCATACAGTAGACAGTGTCCCCTTCTATGTCTGCTTCTAATAACATGAAAAATATTATTCTCTCCTACAAGCTGTGCTAAGAATCTCTTTTGGGAAGTAATGACATCTTTGCATTATTAATAGCTGATTCAATCTGACTTTCTGTAGTAACAGCTTTTACCAGTGTGAGATTAGGTTCAACTAACAGCCTTACAAATTTCAGCATGTTTTTATCTGGAAGGATATTATAACACAGTGTCTTTCTCTGCCCAAGAAAAGTAGCCAAACAGAAACCATGCCTGCCTCGTATCATCAATCATGAGCAAGGAATTCTCAACTACAATTCTCTCATCCCCTTTTTTAAGCAATTATTTTTTAATCTCAAAGGGAAAGACTAAAGAGGGAAAACACTTTCATGATTCTTCCTCGTTTTATTCTTTGCTATTTCTTCAAACTTCTTGAAGCATCTCTCCTTGCTTCTTGCTCAAGAGTATCTGTTTCTTGCTGACTTCCTTGAAATGTATTTTTCAATCTTTCTCCAGAGTTATTTCATTTTTCCTTTGAGAATATATCTTTTCTATCCATAATTCCACCCACTTTTAATTTCCCATCCTTGCTAAAAGAATGCCTATAATACTGTTGAGCAGATATTAGGACTTCATAGATTTCTAACACCACAAGGGGCAGGACTGGAGAAGTGACATTTTGACCTCTCATTTACTGCCAGATGAGCTATTGGGTGTTCTGGATACATTGGTTCTCCTTTTCCTGTCAGAGCAGACCATTCTTTTGCAGGTATTATCTCATCAGTCTTTCAGACAAGTGTGCACACTAAGCTGGTCTGGCTCATGAGTGATCATTTGTTTTCCAATTTTGTTCTTCTTCATTAAATGATCTTAGATGATACAAAAACTAAGATTTTGAGGGCAAGGACGATTGAAGCACTTGAGTCCACAACAGGTTGCTGATACTATAGAAAATAAGGAGTACTTCCAGAGAAGATTTAGGACACAGTTTAAAATAAACTAAGAAATAAAAGTAGCAGACAAATAGAAACTAGAAAGAATGGGAGTTTTCAAGCTGTCTTTTTCTACTCTCAGACTCATTGGTTTTATTACTGACACTTTATTTAATCTTAGATGCACAGAAAATTTGTAATTTTATTTTCTTTCCTTTAAGGTGAATTTTTCCTGCTTTAGAAAAAAATAATAAGAATGCCTGCCTTTAATACAAGAAAACAGTTTCCTGAAAAGTTACAGGCAAGGAAATATACCTAAAACAGGATGATAGTATAGGACAATTAAAAATTTATTTAAAAAATCACAAAATCAGTCTGTTCCTCAGAGAATCTGATCAGGATACAAATTATGGTTGGCAAGACAAACAAGGAGCATCTGCTAAGCAGCTAAGTCAAAATCAGCCAAGTTAGATTCACACCAACAACATAAAATTAAAAAGGTTTCCATCACTCCCCAAATCTAAACCACCCATTTACATTTGCCTGTTTTTTGGTTCTGTTTGTAGCTGATACATTGATCTCATCTTTGTAAGAGATTTTTGGTTTAAAAAAGCAGAATCTGACAGGAAAGTTCCCAGGACTTACTGTCTTTTTTCTCATTTTCAGCTTATCTTAACAAACAAGATTATTATGGAGAACGTTTTTGGTTTTGCTCAGCCGTATTGATAAACAATTAACCATGTGTACCCCACAGGAAAATACATGGAAATACTGAAAAGTTGTTTAAAAGATCAGGACAGATTATACTATAGAATAATATTTAGACTTTTCACATTCCCCAACATAATCAGAAAATTATTATGACCATGTTTCAGGTTTCATAGTAAAGCTCTTTTTTGGGAGAAATGAGTTATTGCAGGCCTAAGAGCTATGTGGCTGCTGAAAGACTACCAACTTATGATGGTCCCTCCATTTAGATGAGTGCTATCAAAACCATGGTAAAACCCTAATATTGAGCTGTAAAACTCAAGGGAAAATACATTCACGTGAAGTGATTATCTCTTATGTTTCTGGACATTCTAAAGATACATTTCATTTTCCTAATAATACTTGCCTTCTTTTGGATATGATATTTTAGAAGAACAGCTTGCACTTATAATCAGCACAATTTATCACCTATCCCCAAAGTACCCTGCCGTTGAAATGCCTGACATATATATTAGGTGTTGTGGATTTAGCAAAAATTGAATTATAAATTGCCTTGCCAGCTTTAGCCTCTGGAAATAATGAAAAAGTGAGCTAAAGAAATGTTCTCCTCAAGGATTTATTTTTAGTAGCAATAGAGAAAGGAACAACAAACATAGATTGACCAGACTTTATCATTTTAAGGACTGAATATCTCTGTCTCAAGAAAAGTTTTCATTCTTTTTCTTAAAAAAAAAAAAAAAAAAAGACTGTGTTGAGATTGCTTGAATATCCCTGAAAATAACCCATTGAGAAAGGAAGGAAAAAAAAAACCTAACAAAACATTGATTTGTATTCATATGAGAATTTCAAGGTCTCTTGCCCAAATGAAGTCAAGTTAAATGTCATCCAAAATACTTTCTTTTCTCTTTTCTGTTAAGTGCTGTTTCTCAGTGAATGAAATTATTTGCAATGGCCTTTTAGAGTTTGACATTATCCAATTCCCCAGAATAGTGCCTTTAATAAGTTATCTAAATTGGCATAGTGATGTAAAATACATTTCTAGCAATATTTCAGCATCAAATGTGCATAATTAGCTTAAATTATTATAAAGATAGTCATGCAGCAAGATTTAGTTCTTCAATTTTAAACCAACATTATAACATTTCTTTCTGAAGTCACTGCTGTCTCATAACAAGTTCCTGCCCAAAGAAAAAAGCAACTTATGTTCATCTACATTACATAATTTAAAGAAAAATAATCTGTGTGAGCACATACACAAATACACGTGTAGAGCCTGCACTCTGTATTTCAGTGAATCTGAGAATAAGTTTTACTAAGCTAAGTTGAAATCTTAACTCAATTCATGTCATTTTTAAATAACCTGTGTTTTTTTTACCATCTTATTAGACATTTCTGATATTTCAGCTTGAATGCAAAATCTTTGTTCCTTCATCTTTGTATGATTAAACAGCACCCAACATTTTGGTTGCAAGCACTTTTGATATGAGTGATATAAGAATACAAAACCACAGAGCTGTGAATGGCAGGGTGAGGGGAATGCATTTGTACAAGGAATTTAGAAGTACTTATCAGTCAAATATTGTCTTTTCTTATATTAAATACCCAATTACTAAATGAGCTGATAATAGAATGGCAATGTCTTTTTGGTAGTATGGGCCAAAAACTGTACGAATTATCTTTATATTTGATGTATTCTACCATATGACTTCCAAATTATAATCACATTAAATTCACTCAGCACCTCGACTGCACAGGTTAACAAAGATGTCTTAAATTTAACTGTCTTTGCCATGTTGATAGGAGTGCAGGCAAATGGATGAATTTCTGCCTAAATCTGGTTGAGAATATAAATGATATAAATTTCACTCAATTCACCTCACAAAGAGACTGCTATTCCTTAGGAAATTATGTAAAGATACTACCAAAACAAAAGGAAGAGGAGCTGTAACTTCTGAGAAGGTAGATCCTTAGCAAACACAATCAGAAGGATCCTTAACTGTCAAGTGAGGAAGCAAAAACGTCCAACACTTGAAGGAGCAAGTGAATAAGTTTAGTGAAATAAAAACCAAACACATTAGAGAAAGGTGTAAAAGTTATCATGAAATAAACTCTCGATGGAAGGCAGGGAATAAGTGTACAGGACACCCACAAAAATACTTGCAGAAGTGGAGTGCACAAGTCTCATCCACTTCAAAACTGTAAGTAGTAACAGGATTTGGGGAGAAAAAAACCGAAAACACACACACACAAAGTCAAAACAAAAAACAAAAAAAAAAAAACAGTTTAAAGAAAGACTACAAAATAGAAGAAAGGGTGAGGTATTTATTTGCTGTATTTATGTTTTATTACATCCTTATTAGAGGGTAAGCTTTTAACATCTTGCCATTTATTTTCTCTTTTACATGTATATTTACTTGGTTTCATTCGCCACTGTAGGCAACTGAGGTTGAGTAAAGAATTAAAAAATATAAGCAAGAGGTCATAATTTACTTGCATTTTATAAAATACATACATAAAGGTTTACAAGTCAGGAAACATGCTGAAGAAATGTGTTGTCATCATTTAGCCACAAAGTATCCTGCAGATTAATCCTATGGTGGCCCTGCATGACACCTGTAGTATATGTGGGCATTAGGTCAAAATATTAGCTGGAGCTAATGATGGGCCCATTATAACCCTCCTTAGTGCTCATTACTTAGGGGACCTTTTGAAGGTGCTCTGTATCATTCCCTGGCTGACAGGCCAGTCAGTGAAGGTTAGCAACTCCCTCTGAAGTCCTGTTTCTCTGTTGTGGCTAACAACCTACTTGGGGTCATGGAAGGCACACATGGATTCTTCACCTAAATGACAGAAATCGTATAGGAAATAATTAACATCTGCATGTGGTACAAAGATTTTGAAGGAAAATAAATTTACTGGTTTTCGAAGTTAATTTTTTTTCTGAATTGAGCATTATCAGCACAACAATGAATCAACACTGTTAGCTTTGCACTCAGATCAGGGGCAACAGGAGTGTGCATGATGTCTTCAGAAGCCCAGTGAAGGAATTCTACACAGATGTGCATGGTGAAGGCAAGGGGTTAAAATAATAATCCCCAAACTGTAGATTATAATATTGATGAGCAATGAGATTCTTCACCAATAGCTCTGACACTCAGAGCATCTTTACCTCAGATTGCTCTTCCACCTCCTTTTAAGGCTCCATTGCAACATCCTAGAGTTCATTTTTATTGTGCTATTCAGGTTTAATAATCTACATTTGATCAACAATCAACTTGGTTTACTATAAGAATTCCTGTTCAGTTTGACGAACACATAATGTGGAGGAATAATTGTGCTTTATCGACTTACTTTCTACTTCTTGCATATCTTATTTTATAAAAAAATAATAAGTAACACTTGAAATTTTCTTTCTTATCTTCCTCCCCCTGTAATGTTTCCGTAATGTCAAAAATCCCCAACATATGCAGGGCTATAGGCCTGTTAGTTCAGTCTCTTTTTACGCCCTAGTTTTGAATATGACCTTGCCTTTTCCCAGCTTACATGTCTATTCCTATCAGATGTCAAAACTAATTTTAAAGATGTCATATTTACTTTCCTTTAGACCTTGTTTTCACACTTATGTTTCACTCATTTCTGAGTGACTATTTAATGAATTTGCGTGCATATTTATTCCATTAACTTCTTTCAGTCCTTTGCAAAAGACAGAGATAAAATTACATTTACTTGCAATAGATGCTCTCCCTCCATAAATAAAAGCCAGTTTGGTGAAATTTATGCTTGTATATTTTTCTCCAGGAAAAAAAATCTATTAGCATGTGCATCATTTTTCCTGGCTAACACCTACAAGCAGACAGCAAGAGACAAAAGGCTGCTGAATAAGACACAGTGAAGCTGTGAACGAGAAAGCATGAATAATAGTGCTGTGGAAATATTGTACCTCAAAACCTGAAAATGTTCCAGCAAAAAAAAAAATGTATCACAAACTATGGAGCTGAAAATAACCATATGGAACTGCAGCATACTCAACTATTTCTCAAAGTGCAGATTTACAGATTTCTCAAAAATATGCATTGACATCTCCAAAGTAGCAATATTTTTGTGTGTGCTTGAGCACAAAGTATGTTCTGAAAATATAAAAGCAGTAGAAAAAAAAGAAGAAAAAGAAAAAGAAAAAAGAAAAAGAAAAAGAAAAAGAAAAAAAAGAAAAAGAAAAAGAAAAAGAAAAGAAAAAGAAAAAGAAAAAGAAAAA